>OZ017740.1:21445000-22645000 GCA_963969285.1 Odontomyia ornata | reverse complement strand
ATATAATATCTTTCGACAGTGAAATAGAGGACAAGCATGAAATTAGATATGAAGAAATACACACAATAGAACCCATAGAAAAGGTTAACATAGATATGGACTACTTGAACCCAGAAGAAAAAACGGAATAGCGGAGGCTGATTAAAAATAATAGAGATCTTTTTTGCCTGGAAGGTGATTATTTGTCAGCAACGAACAAAATTGAACATGAGTTCAAAACAACAACTAATGATCCAATATATTCTAAAATGAATCGAAATCCACAGGTACATGATAATGAAATAAAAAGGCAAATTCAAGAGATGTTGGAACAGGGGATAATCAGAGAAAACTCGTCTCCATATAATTCACCGAGAGTAGTAGTTGCAAAAAAACCAGACAATTCGGGGAAAATGAAATGGCGATTGGCAGGGCATTATGAATATACTCGGATGCCATTCGGTTTAAAGAACGCGCCAGCCACTTTTCAGCGCATTATGAACAGTATTTTGAATGACCTTATTAACAAAATATGTTTGGTTTATTTGGATGATATAATAATATTCGGAACATCACTTACCGAACATGTACAAAATGTCCAAAAAATATTTAATCGATTAAAAGCCGCAAACCTCAAACCTCAAAATTCAAGTTGATAAGTGCGAATTTTTTAAAAAAGAAACTTAATTCCTAGGTCATACTATTAATACAAATGGAATAAAACCAAATAATGACAAAATTGAAAAAATACTCAAAGTAAAAATCCCAAGAACAACAAAGGAAATAAAATCACTCCTCGGATTAACGGGATACTACAGAAAATTTATTAAAGACTATGCCAAAATAGCACAGCCAATGATAAAGTACCTCAAGAAAAATACCCCTATAAATGTTTGTGATAGCGAATACATCGGAGCTTTTGAAAAGCTTAAAATTCTTATAACATCTGCACCAGTACTCGGACATCCAGATTTTTCACAGAAATTTAAAGTAACAACTGATACCAGTAATCATGCGCTTGGAGCAGTGCTTAGTCAGAATGGACATCCTGTTTGTAATATAAGCAGATCCTTGTACGATCATGAAAAACGTTATTTGACCATTGAGAAGGAGATGTTAGCCATTGTTTGGGCCGTTAATTACCTAAGACCGTACCTCTACGGCAGAGAATTTGATCTTCAAACAGACCACCAACCAATCAAGTGGTTGTACCAAAAATTTAAAGGTAAAGATATCACCCCAAGGTTACAGCGATGGATCCTTAAGTTGGGAGAATATAATATTAATCTTGATTACATAAAATGCAAAGAGAATATCCCAGCAGATTTTGTATCCAGATTGAAAGAAATCAGTGAAATAAACGCATTAACCACAAAAGAAAAACCTAATAACAGGAAAATAGAAATTACCTCAGTAAAGAAAATACCCGTTCAAGTTCAGGGATCTCCAGCAAGTAGCCACTCATCTAATGCCGATTACCAATTAAAATTTTATACAGAAATAACTAAAGTAAAAAATAATAAGGAACAAGAATTAACTACAGTACATTCTCAAGCTGAAAACTTCAATGATCATTTTTTCATTAGAGTAGACATAGTGAATAGATTTAAGCAGCAAATACTATTAGTAGAAGAAGAAAAAATTGAGCATAAATTAAAAATATCCAACAAAAAAAGAATTGTAATAGAAAAACAAATGTTTAATGACGAAAAAGCAATAATAACAAGAATTAAGGAATATTCGAAACCTGGTTTAATAGCAATATACAGTGAACTAAGTGATAAAGAGTACAATATACTACAACAAGTCCCTATCAAAGAATTCGATCGCCTACAAACAAAATTTGTAAAAGTAACAAAATTTATAACTGAAATTGAAACAGAAGAAGAACTTTTCAAAATAATTAAACATTATCATGAACAAGAAACCGGACATGCAGGAGTAAGAGAAAATTACGAAGGGTTAAAACGGCGAATATATTACCCAAAACTGCGGGATTACATAAACAGATTGATTAACATTTGCGAAATATGTAATACTACAAAGGTAGATCGAAAACCAATTAAACCAATTTTTCGAACAATCCGAGACACCAAACGACGTAGGGAAAATATTACATTTGGATTTACTATTTGTGAAAGGATTAATTATATTAACATCAATTGATAAGTTTTCAAAATTTGCAATAGGAGTAATATTGTACTTTAAAAATATGATAGACATACGAGAGGGACTATTAAAGATATTAGCGACTACGGAAAGACCTGAATTGATAGTTGGAGATGGAGATTTTGATTCTGTACTGGTACGGGAAGTTAACCAAATTAAAGATATAAAAATACATATAACAAAACCCCATTCACACACCGGAAATGCTGACATTGAGAGACTACACGAAACAATACAGGAGAATATGAGAAGTGCCTGTACTCAAATACCTAATCAAACAACTCAAGAGAAATTTTTCGAGTCTATTGAATTTTATAACCGACAGATCCATTCGACAACAGGAGAAAGGCCACTAGATATACAACTAGGAAGAGTAGACAAAATCACTGTGTATGAAAGAACAATAAAAGCCAAACAAGCAGCGTTGGCGCGCGAAAATCAAAAACGAGAAAATTATGAAGAAGTTAGAGAAGATATTTTTGTTAAAAATCCAAAATCCGAAAGGAATAAACTAGAGCCTAAATTTTAGAAAATGAAATATAACCCCAAAATAGCAAAAGTAAATATAAAACGGCTTAAGAAAAACATTATTATTACAGGAAGCAAAACAAATGCGAACAATGACGAAGAACAAGATGATGACGATGTTACTTCTAATATTTCAACTATACCTAACATCGGCGACGTTAGTTATCAACAAACTTGATTCCAATTCAATATATGCAGAAATTAAAAGCGACCAAGTAGGAATAGTTAAGGAAAAACGGTAAATCTGTCACTTAATAAACTTAGAACAGATAGAGATAGCAATAATTGAAATTAGAAAAACAAACTCATTAGGAATTTACAACCATAGACAATGGATACGAGACCAAGAATTGGACAATTTAGAACACCAACTACATACGTTGCTACCAAAACAATACAGACAGATAACAGCAGAAAACCCCAATTACAGGCAAAACCTTACATTAAAAGATCTTCAAAATTTCAAACAGATATTTACAACTCAAATACCAGATATTACAACACATAAATTACAAGAAACATGCAATTCAGTTTTAGGAAAAGTACCAGGTTATATCGAAATTTGTCAAAATATAAAGAATCGAAGGAGAAGAGGATTATTAGACCCAGTAGGTAATATTTATAATTGGATTTATGGATTGATGGATTCTAACGATAGACAGAACATTGAGGAGCATTTGAAAGCTATAGATCAAAACAATCACGAAATAATAGACAGAATTAACAGACAGATAAAAATAAATAACAGACTAGAGCAAACAATGGAAAAAGTAATTGAAACTGTTAAAATTGATCGCTTAATTATAGAACAAAGTTTAAATAGTACCGTACGAAAATGGAAAACAGGAATATCTTACTTAGCAACAATTTTAAACATTCTGATAATTCGTGATGAGTTGGAAATTATACAGGATAACCTGATGTCATCTAGATTTGGTTTAATGAGTCGTAACATGCTCACTAAAGAGGAGATTATTGAATTTGAAATAGATATAAATAAAGTAAAACATTTAGAAATAGCATTTGGAACAATAATAAAAATCCGAAGGAACTAATGTTTGTCATAAAAATACCTCATGTTATTATCACTGTTTCTAAATACATAGTTGTACCATTACCAGATAAAGACAATTATGAAATTAAATTTGAGACCGAAAATATAGTCAAAATAAATAATACTTTTTACACATACAATAATGAAAATAATATAAAGAATTTAAAGCAAACTCAATTGTGTTTCTTTATCAATACCACTTGCTTCACAACAAAACGAGAGAAAGGGTCAGTTACAGAATTGGACACTGGAGCTTTATTAATTATTAGCTCAGAAGTATATCGGTCAAGCACTTGTGATGAAAGAAAACATTATCTTAAGGGCAATTTTCTTTTCACTTTTAACAAGTGTTCAATTACAGTAAATAATATAACTTTTAATAATAAATTACCTGAATACAAAGCTAGAGTGATCATTCCAAATTTAAATTTTTCCGAAATATATAAACGTCCAACATGGACAGAATTAAACGAAGTTGGAATTGATAATTATAAAAACATTCAAGAAATAAAATATCATACACAGAATCATATTATAGTTTTGACAGAGCGACGTTGCTGAGTGCTGAGTGGCCATGGCATGCTTTTGCAAAATGAGCAAGCAAACGATTCGGAGGGAGTTGGGTTTTTCTTGAAAAGATACGCATTCTAGAGTTCGTTCTTTTTTTTAATGACAATTCCAGGATCATCTTCTTCGGCCCTTCATCGACTGAAAACATAGCTAAGGTCAACAATGTCACAGAATCGGCTCAACAACGTCGCTCTTCTACATATTTATTCAAATATTACCGACGAGCTCGATCCAGAAAAACATCTTAATGATTTATTTCGTGTAATTCAAAGTGTACTAGTGATTTTGCGTTGCAAAAATAAGTTTGTTTAGAAAAATCATACAATTTTCATGTTTTTATGTATATGAATAAAGATATCACCAAAAAAATTGTGTCAATTTGATTTTTTAATATGAACTACTATGAAAATTATCTCATCAAAATTTTTCATGATTCACATACGTTTTGCCCCCCAGTCTTACTATATGACTACTCATTCGGGCCGAACATGTCCTGCCTGGCCTGAGGGTCATTAACAACCACCAAAAAACTCTTCCTGAAACTCAACAGCAAAGCAAAACTAGTGGGACTACAAATTAATGAGAAAAATACAAAGCTCATGATGCAGTTGAGGAAAAATACCTCAAAGACACAAAATATCACACTTGGGGATATATTTTCGAAAATGTGAGCAAATGTGTGTATTCAGACACAAAAATAATGAGAACCAGCAATGAAAGAGACGAAATACACCGGAGGATACAGCTCACAGATAAAATTTTTAATTCAGTTTTGACAATCTTGAGGACCAGCTGCATACATAGGAAAACAATTTTCTAAGTATACAGATCTATGATAAGACCTGTGCTATGCTATGGATGTGAAACATGGACCCTAGCCCAAGCATCCGCAAAATAATCGACCGCCTTTGAGCGACGATCTTGATAAGCGGAGACCAGTGGGGAAACCATGGAAATGCAAACAGTGATAAACGAACACACTTTATCACTGTTCGGATTTCAAAATTTGTTGCAAGGAAGGTTGTAGTGCTACGACGAAGAAGATGAATAATGGGCTCAAGAATCAACGTGAAATTATGCAATACTTCCTCGGTTAGTCACTCTTCTCGAATTTTTTCCTTAACAATCTTGTTAAGGAAGCACAAAGCCAAAGTTGAATGGTAGCCAATATAATTCAAGAGGGACGGTTTATCTTCGAGAATTCCTGGAGGGTTTAAAATTTGCTCTTATGCGACTGAGGCTTTGCTCCATAAGGAAATCTAGGTGACGTAAATTGCTTCACTATCCCTACAAAAACAGTCGAACGCATCCTGAAAGTCGAGGGTAATCAAATGAATGGATGAATTCCACCCACGCTTGTTATCGTTAGAGCACAACAAAGCCCTAAGAGCTCCTTTAGGAGCAGCGCTTTTGATAAAAGTAACGCCAGCACTAAATACGAGTACCTCATTGTGACTTTTACCATCTACACCGAAAATGCATTATGATTTGAAAAGCGGAAATATTTTCATTAAGACGTGGTACATGGAAAAAAATTAAAGACAGACACCGTACGAGGAGATCCAGATTCTTTAAAATAAGCAGAGTGATAAAAATCCATGTGACTGAAAATTCAAACTCGCTTTAATCATCGTGTATTTTTGCAGTGCCACTAAAACTTACTCTGGAATAATCATTGCCAAGACTTTCGATATAGCGAAAACCAGTATAAATTTCTTCCTTTAAATTAAATAAGATTTATTCAGTCCAAGTTTTCTTCGCTTCTCAGTATATCATCAATATAATATGTCTATTCAAGGAATCTTTCTACATTCACAAGTTACTTCCTTCCTGCAAGGAAAAAATTAAATCTGCAAATTATCGATTAGATAATTTGATTTTTTTTTTCGAAACTGTTGTCGATTCCCTCTTCAAGTTTTCCATACTTTGCCATTGGTAACGTCAAAGCACTTTAGCTACCATCAATCATCATTTAATATGCAATAAACAAGTTTCGTCCATTTACTCTTTCAAGAGCTTTCTATACCCGAAAACATCAATAATTTCTATTTGCTTGTCAATAGCAGAAACAAACATTTTACTAAAAATTCCATTAAGTCCATCATTGGAGGACACTCTTTTCGATAGTCTTTTTTTTTGCTACCAATACAGCCCATTCTAGCAGTGTGTTGAGAAATGTGTCAAGTCAGTTACGTATGAAGTTTTTATTGATGAACGAAGCAGCAAACTAGGACAAAGCTTTAATGGAGTGTCAAAGGGAGGTTGGGGTTTTATTTTAGATAGAATAGAAATATCAGACATTCCTTGGATTTATTTATGTAGGTATTACGGGCACAAATTCTATGCTTTATATAATTGAGCCCATGTTGATGATGTCCTTGTTATGGGCTATCAAACTTCTACCTGAAAAATAAAATTTGCAAGAGTTGCACAAAAATAGATTTCCATCCACTTCTAACATTTCTATTTTTTGTCCTCAATTTACTCTACACAGAAAATACATTATAATTCCTTGTAAGTAAAAAATCCTTGGAAATCCGATGAGACAGACAGAATAGAGTCATAGCATCGGAAATGCGTTGTCGTTAATCTTAAATAGATACAAATCAGAATGAAAATCAAACGAACATTTAGGGTAAATCCGAGCTCCTCAAATAGAGCACTGGTAAATCACTGGACATCAATCAATTAATCATAGGGATTGAAGTTTTCGTAGGCAATTTAAAATTGTGCCGATAAACTGGCGAATATTACCATGTCGCTTGATCAGATTGAAGAATTATGTGTGACACATTTTTGAAAACAAAGTTAGAAAATATCGAGCTTTTAAGAAAGGCGTTTCTGTCGGGATATTTATGTAACCAACTTTGAAGCTATTTTATTACATTGTGACGATTATTATTGGGTGTACAACTTAATATCGTGAAAGCTCAAACTTCATATTTATGTCATTCTGAAGGTACATTTGACAGCAATTAAAATCAGTTAACAAAATAATTTTATCTTGTGTGCATCATTATTATTTTTCACGATGAATAACTTCGAGACTTGGAGAAAAAGACAGCATTTGCGGGAGGTTCTGTTGGGTCATTTTTTTGCAAAGAATACTGCAGTGAAAAGTCATCGTTTGCTTGAAAAAGTTTATGGTGACGATGCTTTAGCAAAAACACAGTGTTTTGAATGGTTTTAACGCTTCAAAAGTGTCGATTTTGACATCAAATTGGAGACGCTACTCGATGAAGATTCGCGTCAAATGCAAGACAAACTTGCCAAATCGTTGAGAGTGACTCAACAAGCCATTTCGAATCGTTTGAAAGTCACCAGGTACATTCAGAAGCAAGGTAGCTTGGTCCCCTATGAGTTGAAGCCGAGAGACGTTGAACAGCGCTTCTGTATGTCTAAAATGCTGCTTGAGCGCCATAAAAAGAAATCATTTTTGCATCGGACCGTGACTGGGAATGAAAAACGGATCCATTATGACAATCCCAAGCGCAAAAAGTCATACGTGAATCCCGGCCAACCAGCCAAATCAAATGCGAAGCCAAATATCCATGGCGCTAAGGTTATGCTGTGTATTTGGTGGGATCAGAAGGGGCCGTTATATTATGAGTTGTTGAAATTGGGCCAAACAATCACAGGTGACCTGTACCGAAGACAATTAATACGATTGACAAACACAATTAATACGATTGAAGCGTGCCATCATCGAAAAACGCCCGGAATATGCGACCAGACACGAGGCTGTAATTTTTCATCATAACAACGCTCGGCCGCATGTTGCAAGACCCGTGAAAAACTATTTGGAAAATAGTGGATGGGAAGTCTTGGCCCACCCGCGTTATAGTCCGGACCTTGCTCCGTCTGATTTTCTTTTATTTCGCTCGATGCAAAACGCCCTCACCGGAATACGCTTCACTTCAGAGCAAGACATCCGAAATTGGATAGATTCGTTTTTGGCCGCCAAGCCGGCGCAATTTTTTTGGGATGGAGTTCATAAATTGCCTGAAAGATGGGGAATTGCTGTAGCTTCCAATGGATAATACTTTGAATAAAATATATTGTAAGATTTTTCCATAATAAAGCATCAAATTTCGCTAAAAACTTCCGGTTATTAAGTTGTACATACATACATGTTATTTCCAATGTTTATATTTCTATTGTAAAAGATCGAATATTCAAATATTATAAGTGGTATTTCATAGTTCAATGTCATGCACGCACATTAACTCGGTTAATTTCAACAATTCATTTATACCTATAGCCGGTCATTTCTGTACTATCGGGAGACTTATACTGAATTCACTTTGTGTTGCATTCGTAAATGGTTGGTTAGTTACTAAATTAAATTATGAAAATAATCAGATAGGCTTTATTAGTATTAGGTAGAGATTGTAAAGCTATTTTATTTAGTTTTGACGATCTTGAAGACCAGCTGCATACATAGGAAAACAAAGCTCCAAGTATACAAATTTGTGATAAGACCTGTAGTATTCTATAGGTTTGGAACATGGATCCTACCCAGCTTTTTCTTCTTCTTAGCACTACAACCCCTCCACCGACTTCGCTTCCTGCAAATAGCGCCTCCAACTGTCTCGGTTCATTGATCGCGTCCTCCAATTTCAAACTCTGAGCAGCGATGAACTGTCTTCATCGACTGAGTCAGACCAGCATTTCCTTGGTTTCCCCATTGGCCTCCGGCCTTCAGTTCTCCCAACGAATACCTTTTTGGGTATCAGTTGTTCATAAAAACGATTCATGTGTCCAGCCCATTGCAGCTTTCGCAGTCATTCATTTGTTGAGACCTCCAGCTCGTCAAAAATTCCATACAGCTCATGATTGTATCGAATTTGCCATTGATCCCCGTCTAGCTTCGCTCCAAATATTCGCCTCAGAACCCGCCGCTTAAAGGCGTTCAATACATTTGCGGATGCTTGGGTTAGGTTTCATGTTTTACACCCATAGTGTAATATAGGTCTTATCACAGATTTGCATACTTGGAGCTATGTTCTCCTGTGTATGCAGCTGGTCTTCAAGATCGTCAATACTGAATAAAATATTTTATTTGCGAGCTGTATTCTTTGACGTATTTCGTCTCTTTCATTGCCCGTTTTCGTTATTTTGGCGCCTAAATACACAAATTCGCTCACGTTTTCGATGAAGAGCTCCACTAGAACCTCATCGAAGCGCTTTAGTTTATTATTCTTTTGGACTTTGATGATGGAACAAACTTTGCCTAGAGTTAATGAGGCCAATGGAAGCTCTCCGCAAACAGACGCCAATGTTCTGGAGCTGTGTGAAGGATTAAGGAGGTTCTTGAAATATGATGCTTATCTTTCCTTAATCTTGGTTTCATCAGTGCTGATATTGCCGGTTTCATCACTACAGAGTATGGTTTTGGGCTGATAACCACGTTTCAGGCTTTTCACCACTTTGTATGCTTGTCTTGTCTTGAAGCTCGTTAGGCTTGCATCAATACTTCTGTTAAGATTTGATCAATTGAGAACTTACCTTGCATTTACTGATATGGAAAACTAGTCGTCGAGAAATCATTTTTGAATAGAATTTAGCAATATAAATCAAAAGAAAATGAAAAAGTATTCTTTCCGTCTGTTCTCCTTGTGCGTTAATGTTCTGTCGGTTAATTGCGAAGAATAATATTAATTGAATATATTGATGTATAGTTGTGTGTCGTAATACATAGTTGTGTGTTGATAAAATAATATTTATTAAGAGGTTTAATCCGTTGTACTTTTTGAAACCCAAACCCACTGAAATAAACAACAGGTTCTGGGCACAGTGCAGCTGTAAAAGGGTTTCTTCAAAAGTCAGGAAAGGAAATTGTCAGGCGAGTCGAGAATGCAGTTCAAGACGTCAGAACCGGCAAGGACAACATAACTGACAAATCAGCGACATTGGAGCAGCCACCGCACAGCAAGTCAACGTTGAGCAATGAGCACTCAAGTCGCTTTAAGTCAGAAATTGTAAAGTCTCAATTGGAAATGTTAAGTGAAGATGGTCAAAGAAATGTCAATTTCATTTTATGGTGATTTGAATTAAACCTAGCACTTAAGAACCAAGATCTGTATGATATGATAACGAGGGGTAAAGCCCAGACAAGCAGGTGCTGCATCAACTGATACAGTCACCGCTTGGTAAAAGAAAGATGTTGTGGCTCAAACATTGATAGGTTTAAATGTAAACAGCAAGATTGCAAACAAAATTGCAAATTGTAAAACTGCCAAAGATATGATAGAAAAAGTAGTTAGTTTATATGGTACACGTTCCGAATCAAATTCTTTACCTATGAGTATGATGTAAGCAAGTCAGCTGTTGAGAACTGTATGGAGATTTTGGATCTCGCGGATGAAGTGTCAACTGAAAATGATCCTGTAAAGGAAAGTTGGATCATGAGTGTGCTACCGCCAAAATTGGCACGTTTCAGGACATCCTGGGACAACATGACCGGAGCAGCAAACAACGTGGAAACTCGAATAGAACCTTTGAGACTCGAGGACGAGCGACTTAAATAAACGATAACAAATGCAGAGGACAGCACCAAAACGCTCTCTTGGCCAGACGCAGGAAACAAGGACAGTCATCAAACAGCAAGCAGGAAAAGTCGCAGTTCGCATGCTACAAATGTGAGAAGAAATGTCACATGCTCAAGGAGTGCAGAGGTAAACCGTGTGTTGAATACATTGCCTACTGCAAGAAGAAGTATTCATGTAATATCTGTAAGAAGAAGGGACGCTGTTGCGAATTCCGGCGTACCGACTTTCTCCCATTCGCAACTTGAAATTGCAGCAGTAACATTTCCACCTTCCTTTAGGCACTCCTACCTTTTCCTCTGTAAATTTATATATTTTATTAACATTTTTCCAATTTCCCTTTAATTTTTATCTCCCCAGCATCACAATCCTACCCTTTTCCCTTATTTCCAACTAAAATAATATAATATATACTAATAATTTCAATTTTCCCACTAACAACATTCCATTCATTAATTAATTAAAATTAATTAAAAAAATCTTGATTTTAAGATTCGGGAGGTAAATTTCCAATTCAGAATATAAAAGTTTTGATTTCGGAGTTTGAGATAGGAGTTTTCTGAGTTTTTAATCAATTTTTGGCTGTGAGGGAAGCGGTGGGTAACGAAGAGGAGATGTAGAAAAGTGTAAAAGACGATGAAATATAGTGAAAAAGGGAAATATAAATAAATTGGATTCTAAACGATTAAACTGGAGAACGGAATAGTGTGAGCCGGTTTAAGACAATTGAAGTGAAAAGAAAAACAAGTTGGGTAAACAGACCTACGCTCATGTCAGAAGGGTTTTGTATTCAATTTTCAAAATGCAGTCACCAGATCGAATCACATCAAGAAACATGTCAAAGACGATTTTATTGGAGAAAATATGAAATTCGAAGATCATACTATTATTAGCAAAGTTGAACGAATTTAGACTTTTAAGGTTTTTGTTATTGTTATACTCATAAATATCTCCCTTGATAATTATTTCAGATGTCCATTCGTGAGGGAGGAAACCACATTTTTCATGTATTTCCCCCCCCCCCCCCTGTGCCCCACTGAAGCAGAAACTGACAGTTTAAGAACTGTTTTGAAAAGCTTCCATGAAAACTTTCATTTCATACTCATATCGGCTACGTTTGATGAATTTTTTTTTTTTTCATGGGACACTCTCCTGTAACGTTATCATCGATTCATGGCCATTTTTTCGAATCCTAGAGTTGTTACAAAGCCCTTTTGCAAGGAGCTCTCTCCCGCCTTCTTGACTTGTTTCACTTATGAGTAATAATTGTAGGTACTCATCTTCAGTCATTCATTAAATTGAATCAAGTGTTCAAAGCATGGACCTTGAACGTTGAAGTTGGGAAAAAATAACTCAAAATTATTCAATCTTCGCATTTAAAACAGCCACCATTTTGTTTTACGATTACTGATACCGCTAGCTGAACCGATTCTCAAAGATATTCATGACACCTATCATTCCTGAAATTTTCATGCGAATCCTAGCAAAACTGTAGTGGCTGAGTCGGTAAAAAGCGCATATTGTTCCATAGCCACATGTTGCCATAGTAATACATGCAGCGCATATTGTTCCATAGCAATATAGGAAAATTCAAACCGCTATAACTTCGCTAAATATAATTCAATCTTTATGAAACTTTCAGGGTAAATCAATCTTATAAATAGTCATCTGTGTACTAAATTTCATTGAATTTAAGGGTACGCTTAAGATTTTACTCAAGAAAACATAAAATCGATAAATCATACTATTACTAACAAAGTTGAGTAAATTGCGACTTCTAACGTATTTGTTGTTGTTGTACTTACCAAGGCCTACATTCCTGATTTTTTTCAGATTTTTCGGATCACAGGTGTCCAATCGCGAGGGGGGGGGGGACACAAATGTTTCGTGTATTTCCCCTCCCTGTGCGCCCCTCGAAGCGAATTTTGCCAAATAAAGACCTGTTTTGAAAAGTTCTCATCAAGACCTTTCATTTGATACCCATATCGGCTACCTTCCCCATATCGGGGAGTGACCCCCCTTAAATACCTTATAAAATTTTTTTGTAAATGAACTTTGAAGAGAGCACCAGTTTACACCCACATACAAAATTTGATGCTTCTAGCTTAAGTAGTTTCCGAGAAAAACTGCTGTGACACACGGACGGACGGACGGACGGACGGACGGACGGACGGACAGACAGACGGACAGACATGACGCGATTTTAGAAGGGTTTTGTAAAATTACTTTACAAAACCCTAAAAAGGTGTGATTTGTGTTCGTGCTAAAGAACTTCATTCTTTGTTTTTATTAGTGAGCAGACGAACCGTTTCTTTTGGTTGTGAATTATTATTGAAAGTGACAGTAATATATTTTAAGACCAAAAAACTAGTAACCTTGGATTATACTACAAGATCAAGAAACTGAGACGCGGATTGATGGCCGCTTGTTCGTTTTTTTTATTTAATGTTTCATTAGTTGTGCAAAAGAAAAAGTAGTTTGATTTTTTTAATAATTTTTTTTATCAGTCCCCCGTTGCAGAGCGCTCTGCAGCTTGAAACGAAAGGGTGAGTAATTATATTTTCATTTATAAAATTGAATTTTGTTTTCTCTTTTTTTATAATTGGTTTTTATCTAAATTTTTCCGAACTAGTTTCTCCGAAGAGGGGGTTTGAATTAAAAAAAAAAGGTTAATGTGTGTTCATTAATAATTATTTTCTTTATTATTGAGGTGATATTGTTATACCACGATTAAAATTTGTACAGAAAAAAACGGCCTTGAAACACTAGTAATATTAGATTTTCATTTCTCAAGATGACCCGCCCCTTTCCCGTCCTTTTCCCTCCGTGTTAGTATTTATATGTAGGGTGGCTCAGCATGAGCAGAGGGTGTCCCGGAAGTACCACGACACGACTGAGCGCTAGCCGGCCTCAGTATGCCACCCCGGGCTACACATCCCTCTGCCAAAACTTAATGTCTGCAGCTGCGGTGACTTCCGTGGTTGCAACAACACTTCGCAAAAGACTGCGAATCTCGAGAAGAAGCGAATAAGTCAACAAACGGGAAAGCAAGCAGGAAGGCGTTTTTGACCACGGCAATCTAGACAGTGGACAACGACGTTTCGAAAGATAAGGCCACTTCATGGTATCAAGACCGTGGAGCCAGCCAACACATGACGTCTCACCGAGAGCGGTTTGTTCAGCTTGTTGAGTTAAACGAGCCTATCTCAATTGTGGTTGGAGGCTCAACCAGGCTAGATGGCGTTGCAGTCGGGAACATCGAGATGATAGCATTTGATGGTCACAAGTGGTATCCAGTGGTACTAGAAGATGTCATTTACGTGCCAAATCTCAACTTTAATCTTTTCTCAGTGAGTCAGATCACTACCGAACCTGTTACTTTATGAAGACGAAAAGTGAACCACCAGAGAAAATCAAATGTTACCTGAGACTCGTTGAAAACCAGCTAGGGAGGAGAGTGAAAAGAATGAGGGCTGGAAACGGCAGCGAACTCAAGAATGCAGAAACCAAACAGATGATGGACAAGTTGGGAATTTTCCACACCTTCACGAATGTACAAACGTCATAGCAGAACTGAAGAATTGAGAGAGAAATGAGAACGATTCTCGAGGCAGCCAGAATAGCGATACACATTAACGAGTTGGACAAGAAACTATTGGCAGGAGCAATGGACCATGCAATCTTCACGATCAACCAGACTGAGACCAGCAACGTACCAGGGAAAATCCCAGCAGAAGAAAAATGAAGATTGAGGAGCTGCGACTCTTTGGATGCGAATGTTATGTGCTAACGCAAAAACAGAAAAGAGGCAAGATGGATAGAAAATCAGAAAAGGAAATTCTGGAGAATTCTGAAGAAAAGAAAAATTATAAGCTCAGACAATGTGATCTTCGACGAGAAAAAGATGAGACTGAGGCAAGGAGCTGAACTTTGAGAGACAGGTACCAGAGGGCACACCTGAGAAGCAAGAAGAAAGCAGCAGCGAGACAGTCGAAGAAGGCGAGAACTGGGGAACTGGAGAAACTGCTGAAAAAGAGTCAGGAAGGAGAGTTCTGCGAGATCGTCAGACTCTGCAACCACCACCGAGACTGAGAGACTGCGTACTTGACTATCGTCGCGGAGGGAAGAGCGCCAAAGTAGCCATGATTGATGAAACGGAACACATGCCGGTGAGTGAGGCGCTTAGAGATGAGAAGTGGAGACGAGCAATGCAAGAGTAGTACGACTCGCTGATGGAGATGAAAACTTGGAAGCTGGTGGACTGTCCAGAAGAATCACTTGTCGATGGGTACTTCTAGAGCAGGCGGACGGGAGACTTAAGGCCAGACTAGTGGCAAGGGGATTTGAACAGAAGGAGGGAGTGGACTACACGGAAATTTTCAGCCTAGTAGCTCAACATGCATCCATTCGCCTACTCTTAAATCACGCAGCGTCAGAGAAAATAAAGTTGGTATCGTTCGATGTGAAAACGGCTTTCTTGTATAGGAACCTCGAGCAGGACATCTATATGCACCAGCCTGAAGGGTTTGACGATGGAACTAGGAAAGTTTGTAAGTTGAATAAAATTCTCCAAGGATGTGGAACGAGAAGGTCACCACCTACTTTCAGAAGAAGATAGGCTTGATCAACACAGATGATGACCCGTGTATATACTATAACAAGAAAAAGAGCATTATGCTCTCACTCTTCGTGGATGATGGATTGGTAGCCGGCAAAGATGAAGAAGAAATATACAAACTCTTAGACGAGATAAGGAAAGAATTCGAGATAAAGTACAAAACAAGTTAACGTATTTGGGCATGGAAATCAAGATTGACCAGGGCAGTACATTCGTCAGTCCGCTACGCGGAGAAGATCTTGAGAAAGATGAAACTCGAGCAGTGCAATCCAACATCCACACCCACTGAGTCAGAAATGATCAACCATAAGACAGACTTCAAGAGCGGCGAGCAACTTGCAGCGAACAACAACTATCGCGAGGCGATAGGAAGTTTGTTGTACTTAGCAATAATAACCAGGCCAGGCTTAAGCTTCGCGGTGAACTACTTCAGTCGACTCTGCAACAAGCCCATGAAGAGTCTTCAGGCGATGATGAAACGTGTTTTCTAATACTTGAGCGGGACCATGATAGCCGGAATTCATTTCGGAAGAGACAGGACACTCGTGGCCTACAACGATTCAGACTTTGGAGGAGACTCTGTGACAGGACAGTCAACGAGTGGTATTTATGTGAAGAGAGGAGGGCGAGTGATCTGGTATTCACAAAAGCAGCATCTGGTAGCGACTTCAACTGCAGAAGCCGAGTACCGAGCAGTAGTGTCAGTGATTGACGATGTATGCTGGATCAAACGAATCGGACTGGAACTTGGCATTCTAAAAGCTGAGCTGCCGATCATTCTGTGCGTCGACAACATGTCAGCCACACACATGCTACAAAATGCACACGAAGGAAAGACGGCCAAAGGAAATAAGCACATCGAAATACCACGAAAGTACATCCAGCAATCATCGGCAACACTGTGGTACTGCAACACGCCAAGACCAGCAAGCAGATCGCAGACATCCTCAATGAGCCACTCAACAGAAGAATTTTTGAGACGTTCAGCTGTAAATTGATCAAGGAGGAGTGTGGAGATTGGATCAACTCACGGCTTACCTTGCATTTACGACATAGAAAACTAGTAGTCGGGAAATTATTTTTGAATTGAATTTTGCTAGATAAATCAAAAGAAAATGAAATAATATTCATTCAGTCTGCTCTCCCTGTGCATCAAAGTTGTGTTGATTAATTGCAAAGAATAATATTAATTGAATATACTGATGTATAGTTGTGTGTCGTAATATATAGTTGTGTGTTAATAAAATAATATTTATTAAGAAGTTTACTTCATTGTACTTTTTGAAACCCGAGCCCACTAAAATTAACAACAACTTCTCAATTGGTGGTCATAGTATTTTCTTTTTTTGGACATAATTTTCTTATTCGCTACTCTGCTGAGATTTTCATAGTATTCTCTCTTCGTCCTGGTTTTCCTTCCTACATATTCTTTGTACGCCTGGTTCTTTTGACCCAACGCATTCTGGCACTCATCATCACACCGTCTTGCCCCGGGCTGTTCTGTCACGGTCCTAATGGCCGCTTTCACTTCCATCCAGAGCTCGTTGCTCGTCTTTAACGATGCGTCTAATAAGATGGGAGCCAGCTGGTTGTCGAGGGTCTCCGTGAAATTCTTGCATATGTGCAATGTACAACGGAACAAAAAGTTCAGTTCCCTGGGGGACGGCCGTCAAAGCAAGGCATATTGAGACTTCAAACTGATGGTTACGGGTCTGTTTAGAGAGTGGAGCCAATTGAGGTGGTAATAAGTAGTTGTTCAAAAATTCAGATGCTTGCCGGTTTTCTTTTTTTTTTGGTTTCTTAATAGTGGAGCTGAACGAAAAGTGGAGCTCGACGAGATAAAATGGCAGGAATTTTGTGGCCTTCGACAAGGGGAACATAACGATGGTGAAACTGAAGGAGTTTTTTGAGTGATTTCCAACCAGTGAACTGAACTTATGTAGAGTGGATCATACCTGGCAGCAATAACGTCTTTGGGGTCTACTTTTTTTGAAAGTATATTTAAGTTTATTTGATTAAACTGTGAGTTTTGTATTGATTAGTGGAAATGAGGAGTTGTTTGAAACTTGCAGCGAATTAACAAATTGTGTTCAAGAATTGTGCATTGAGGAATTCCTAGAAACATGACCGCGTACTTGAGCAACCTGATTGTGAACCCTGGTCGGGTGATATTTTCACGCGATTACAGCTCCAAACGGTGATTAAACCTTTGGTTCTTTTATGGAATTTACCAACAGATATTTTACTAGACTTCAGAAGATATATCGAGTTAGTATTTCCGAGAGTAGAAGGTCTAAAGAAGTACATAGTCGAATTTTGTGCTTGACATTCAAAGACATATTATGGTAACATTTTCGAGACTAGGAGGACAAAAGAAATGCTTAGTTCACCCACAAATATTTTGCTGTTTTGGCGAGCCACTCAATTGGGGTCTGTAGGCAAAGTAAGTGGTACCTGCACTTGAGTCCAGATGAAATTGACCCCAGCTAAAATTCACCTGCTCGTGTTGGGGGGTAACATGTTGATCATGGTCTTCTAGCTAACAATCTCTGATCGTTCCAGTTTTCTGACTCAATCCTCGCTTAAATTTCATCTTTTATATTCCATCGCTCTTGCATAATTGCATAGAATAATTTTTTGTCGGCCTCAATTCGTAAAAAATCTGGTGTTCTCCAAGGATCAACTTTAGGCCCTTTGGAATTTAACATTTTCATTAATGACCTTCTTGATGTTGCTGATTTAAACTTTATTGTACCGTCAACTTTTTGCGAACCCTGGCGGTATCAGTATTCTTCCTTTCACAAATTCAAACTTCATTGGTATCATCTTCCACATTCTTTTGGGCACACATACCTTTGTCATTTTTTTAAAATGAAAATATTTAATCAGTTTCCAATTTTTTCTTTACTCCCTGTCATCATTAATATTATAAAGGATGGTCCAACTTAAACGCACGATATCAATTGTAAATAAAACAAAAAGTTTTTAGAGAGTTACGTTAATATGTTTTACTATAATAGAAAAATCTATGATACTTATGTGTATAACAAAATATTGCCCAAATGCTTACCATGGCTACGATGGGACACTTCTATCCTATGGTCCATATTTTCAATGACTCTGAGACATAATTGAGGTTCAACGCCGTAAATATGCTGAATTATCTCGTCCTTTAGTTCTTGTATTGCTTTTGGCTTATTGACGTACACTTTTTCTTTTAAATGTGACCAGAGAAAAAAGTCCAACGGTGTCAAATTACAAGACCGTGGCGGCCAATTAACATCATCACAACGTGAGATAACACGGCCATTGAATTTCTCGCCCAAGAGAGCCATTGTTTCTTTGTCTGTGTGACAAATAGCACCATTCTGTTGGAACCACATATCGTCCAGATCCATAATCTTAATTTTTGACCACAAAAAGTGCGTTATCATCTCGCAATAGCGAACACCATTCACGGTGATGGCTTGACCATCCTCATTTTCGAAGAAGTACGGCCCGATGACGCCACCAGCTCATAAACCGCAACAAATAGTCACTCTTTGTGGATGCACCGGCTTTTCTTCAATCACTCGTGGATTTTCATTTGCCAAAATGCGGCAATTCTGCTTGTTAACGAGTTCACTGAGGTGAAGGTGTGCCTCATCGCTGAAAATGATCTTTGTTAACTCACTATCCCCTTCTGTCTGTTCAACGAACCATTCGGCGTATTGCCTTGAGTCAATTGAACCTTGTAAGCGTGTAAATTCAAATTGCGAGATGTTTGATTGTTGGGCACCCCGTTCAGTCGAGGTTGACGGCTCTACTGCCTCACTGTCGCGACCAACAGTAATGTTTTCCGCAGAACGAACTGGGCAAGCATACAAAGGTTATTTCACATTTTCTATAGACCTGTTTGCTGAAATTTGCGCACAATTCTCCCGATTGTGGACATATTTGGTCGATTATGCTGCACGAAATACATTTTGATTTGAATGCTCATGTTTGTAAAAGGCTTCAACAACCTTAACGCGCTGCTCAGTTGTGTACCTTATTATGGTTGAATTATTCAAACACTGAAACAAAGAAATGTCAAATTAAGTTCATCGAAAAGCTTGACGTTAAAGTATGACTCAAAATTAACATTGTGCATTATGGTTGGACCACCCCATATTTTCAAACTAGCTTTAATTATACTTGCGTTGCAAATAAATGAGATAAATTGAACAAATCGTAATAAAATAGGACAAACATTTTCGATTTTACTAATTTACTAACCAGAAAAGCATATTACGAATCTTTCCATGCATATCTAAGGAAGCCATCTAGTTTGTTTGTAAATTGGAAGCGATAGACTGATATAATCTCATCATTGCAGTTCTGCTTTAACTTCAACCCCTAAAGTGACAAAGCAAGCAACTAAATATTTCATACTGATGCAATGTCTGCTCGGTCCATTATTTCATAAAGTTTATCCTCGCCAGGATATTATTATAAATTGCTTCAAAATATACAAAACATCTAAATAATGTACTATGTCTGACAAGATGTCATTTGAAAACAACTTTCAACTGATAGTACAACAAACCTACGACCGACAACTTGAATTAGAATGTTTGCTATGAAAACTTGGTCGAATTCAAATTCGTACTCTTAGTTTATTCACGGAGAAGCTTCACTAAATGTTTACTTTAGACATTAATTGTTTTGGGCAATTCTACTTTCTGCAAATGGTACTCATGAAAATTTTCCATGGAATCCTTTAGATGTTCACTGAATTTATTTGATTGCATTCAAAAAGGTTTTTGGAGAAAAATGAATAGAAATGTTTATATTTTGTGCATTACCATCTTTACTGACTTATACCATTTTATATTGAAGATCTCGAATATTTTGTAGTTTAAACTTTTCTCTGCTAGCATCATATCACTTGTTTTTATGTCATCTTCTTCTTTTAAGCACTACAGCCCCTCACGGTCTATTGCCCACGACCTCCAATTTTGAAATCCGAGCAGCTATGAACTGTCTTCATCAAACGAGTAAGACCAGTGTTTTCTCAGCTCCTCCACTGACTTGCGCTCTACCGTTTCTTTCATTACCTGTTCTCATTATTTTAGATCATAAATATTGTATTTTGAAGTATTTTTGCTTGACTGCGTCATGAATTTTATTTCATTCTCATTGATTTGTAGCCCCACTAATTGTGCTTTGTAGTAGATTTTCAGGAAAACTTCGTGGGCGGTTTTTAACGACCATGACATAATGTTGATATCATTGTCACCTTTCGTATCAACAGGTAGCTTTCTAATGACATATTTCAGAGCTAAATTGAATAGCAATGGGCCAGCACATCTCCCTGCTTTAGTCCAATATTAATGTCAAAAGCATTAGTGAGTAGGGTATTGATGCGGACTTGAGAGGTCATCAGCTTCATTGTCATTTAGTACTTGAAAATTTGAGGTTAAAAATAGGCCTATCGTCAATCTATTGGATCTAAAGCTACCTTGATACTCCCCAATAAAACTGTTGACTATTTAAACACTGAAATGTAGAACTATTCAAGCATCAAGCCAACCCTCTAATTCTATTTCCTCGCATCCAAGCCAAGTTTACACACCTCTGTCGGATTCAAAAACATTTTCTCAATTAAATTTCGATAAATACACCTTCAAATCAACTTCCAAAATTTATTACTTCTGTAAAACGGAGAAATCAATATGATCTTTTTTTGATAAATTCACAAAATCCAAACTACAATTCTACTAGTCTTATATCAGTCCATCGATAATCATACTAAGGTTTAAACATACTGACAAAATTAAATTACTTATGTTAGTATTTCTAAGAGGCACCTTTTCTTCTTAACTCCACCAATTTCACCTTATATCCGTTCTTTCTGATGCTACACTTTTTCTTATCTCTTGGCTAATACTCGTATTACGCTGCAATCTGATCGTGTCACTTGCAAACTTTTTTTCTTTCTGAAAGATCCATTGTTGTCGAGGTCCATGCACCAAAAAACCTCCAACACCTTCTCCAGCTTCCGCCTCGCTTCTGTTGTAACCGCCGTTTCTGCCCTTCTCTGTCCCCGGACGATGCACCTGCTTTGTCAGAACGTAATATGCGCATTCCAACTGTGGTCCCTAAAGTGGCTTCATTCCTTCAAGCGGTGGCATTCACCAGGCAGGTTCAGCTTACCTCTTGATTGACATGGCATTGGCACTATTGCATGGGAAATGCAGCTATTTTCCAGCTCCCAGCAGTGACAGTTTGTGTTGTTTATATTGATTGATTTGGTAACGATGTTCGCTTAAGCAGTTTTGAGTTGTTGTTTATGCTTTAGCATACGTTTTGTGTGCGTTCTGTCGTCTAGAATTCACTTCTTATTTATTAATTTATTTAAATCCATTTAACAGACAGAAATCCAATTCCAAATTGACTTCGATAATTAAATATAGTTAAACATATTTTAGAGTTAGACAGATTAATAAAACAAAATCAAACAGAAAAATGTTAATTAAAACAAGTAAGAAATAAAGTTAGAGTCTAGACCAAAGTTTGAAAAAATTGAAAAAATATAGTGATAAGGAAACATTAATCGCTATTCGCAAAAAGTAACGTATTTAGTTTATTTTTAAAAACAAAGTAGGACGTGGATAGAGAACCAAGCTCGAGGCTGTTATGCTTTCTGATGATTCGCGGCATAATTGACTGAAAATATAAATCTGTCCGGGCGTACGGAACCTCGAGAATGTTATTAGACCGACTAGGATGCGCTTGCATAGTGCAAGTCTTCGCTTAGAGTGGAAGCAATTTGTTGGTGGTACTACTTATAAAGGAAACATTGATCTAAAAACGTTCTACGGGATGACCGAGAAGGGAGACGAAGTATGGATAGACGACGCTCATGAGACTCATAAGCTAAATTGAATTTAAAACACAATACGAGTAAACTTACGCTGAACACCTTCTAGTGAGTTCACGAGATATAAATGTTTAGGAGACCACACTACTGAGCAGTACTCAAAAAACGGGTGGGTAAGACATGTGAACAAGCGAACAGCGGTAGCAATATTTGCAAACTTGTGCAAATGGTGCATAATAAAACCCGAAACTTTTGATGTCTTGGTAATTATGCTAAAAATGTGAACGTTGAATTTACGCTTGGGGTCAAATATTACACCAAGATCTTTACATGAGTCTGCAGTGGAGAGAACAACATCACATAGTGTATAATTAAAAGTTGAAGGAACAATTTTCAAAGTAAAAGTCATTTTAAAACATTTGGAAACATTGATGCGAAGGGAGTTTACATTACACCAGTTATCGAGGTTAAAAAGGTCAATTTGGAGTTGATGAGAATCTTCAAGTGATCTAATTATCTGAGATACCTTGAAATCATCAACATACAGGAGACAGGAAGAGGTAATTACAGAGGGAAGATTATTGTTAAACAGTACGAAAAGAAGGTCCAAGGGTTGACCCTTGAGGGACATCAGATGTAGGAATGAATGGAAAAGAGATTGTGCCATAGAGATTAACACGACATGAACAAGAGGATAAATACAATGAAATCCAAGAATGAAGGGAACCGGATATGCCAAGCAATGCTAGCTTTTGACAAAGGAGAACATGGTTCATTGATTCAAAAGCTTTGGAGAAGTCCGTGAATATTGCATCTACTTGAAGGCTGTTTATCTAAAGCTCTTGCAATATAATTTTCGAACTCAGCTAAGTTTGTAGAAGTTGAACGTCCCTTCAAGAATCCATGTTGCTGTGGTGTGACAAATGAACTCAGTGACTCAAGAAGCCTGTTGTGTACAAGTTGTTCCAGTAGCTTAGAGAAACAGGAGAGGGGTGATATGGGACGATAGTTTGAGGCAGATGAGGGGTCGCAGTTTTTAAAGATAGGAACTACATTTGCATCTTTCCAATGAGATTGAATATAAGGGATAGAGGAAAACACAAAGAGGAACAAAGTGACTTTACAAATATATTAAGCAATTCATCGGGACCAGGACTAATATTCGGATCGAGCAGGTTAATAAGGGATTCAACTTCAGAAGGATCAGTGAAATAGGATGTACTTGATGCTGGATAAGATTGAATTGAAATTATGCGGGGGTGTAATTTATCAGAAGAGGAAAAACCAGAGGAAATATATTCGGCAAATAGGTTAGAAATATCCTGAAGGGAGGAGGCTTCAGTGTTATTCAATTTAACAGTATGCGGGATGGAAGAGGAAGATTTAAAGGATCGGATGTATGGCCAAAAGGGTTTACGGTTATTTGTCAGGAGGGAACTCTCTAAGCTGCTAAATAGTTTTTCATGGCCGTTTTGAGCTCTTTTTTAGCCAAAGAGCGCAGTCTGCAAAAACTCTGTTTAGCATCATCATTTCCGGTCAATTTATAGTACCTGTGCCCCTTGTCTTTGGCTCTTAAGTCATGAAAAACACTTCGAGTAAGCCAAGGCTTCATTTTCGCTTTGCGTGGAGCTTTGAGTGGAGTATATAGAGCAATCAGATTATTAAGGTAATCGTAGAATTCGTTCAAGGAACTATCGCAGTCAAGACGAGTGAAGAAGGTGCACCAGTTGACCGAGTCTAGATTGGTTTTAATTGCCTCATAATTTGGTCTAAAGAAATTGTAACGATAAACTGAGGCAGTTCTCTGGGATTTAAGGGTATCAACGGTTAGTGCTAGAGACAAAGGTGGATGATGTAGATCAGGTTGAACATAAGGATGTAAAACCGATGCTATTGATAGACACCCAGTTTGAACATTTGACGTGACAAAGTCCAGAAGACGACCATTAGGGTTACGGATATGATTGAACTGTAAAAAAGAACAAAGGGAAAGAAAGGACATTCTAACATTCACGCGTTTAATCAGGTGTTTTAAGTTACTGCCCACATTTAACAAATTAGAATGAAAAGTCGGTTTGAAAATAATAGTTGCAGTTGGAAAGCCCTTCTCTAGTGATCAGAACAAGACAATTAAAAGTTTTTATAACTGGAAAGTCCCAGAAAGTTTCATGACGACAACATGAATCGATTGCGCAAAGTAAAAGGAGAATAAGAAGTTTAAAGAATCAATCGCTAGTTCTATACCTTGTTGTGTTGTTGAGTTTGTGAAGGTTGATTTTTGAAAAATTCTTTGAAATGTTTTAATACGGAAGAATCAGTGAATTGACTTTGTGTATTTTTTTGTTATTATGTTGACGATTCTTGGGACTTCTCGCGAGCAATTCTTGTGCAGCTACTGCAACCGCTAACCATTGGATTATCATCTTTTGTCTGTCGAGTGGCCACGATGAAATTCTACATTCTGGATTTAGGATACTACGAAGTGGTTAAAGGTATATGTCACATTCATCTCCAGTAGGACTTCAACTGGTGAAGTAGATATAATTGAATAAGAATGTTTTAAAAGAGAATGTGAACGTGCTGATTAGTTCTGTATCTATTAATGCAGAAAAATATTATAAGACTGCCGCTGCTGGCGTGATCACAGTATATGCCTGGCGACTATTCTTATTTGGTCGCGTATATTTTATTGAAAATCAAAAACCCGGTGACCTCCAGAAGTCCAGGGCAGTGATTTTGTACGGGGATCTGGTGTGCGCAACGTTGATTTGAATGACCGTTGTCCGTTGTTGGACATTACAACATAAAAATTCAAAATGCCTAACTATCACCATTTTGATGGGCTCGGATTTTGAAAGATCTTCCTGCCTTGGCTTGGGATAGCATCAATATGTATTTATAAATATTAGAGCAACCACTAGTTTGATTCCAGTTTCAAAAATAATGCGAGGCTCTGGCTCTACCCAGGTTTATTGTAGCAAGAACTACCCTCATGCCAGAAGGGTTTTGTGTTTCACGTATAATATGCAGAAGGCAATCATGAATAAACTTTAGAACAACTTCAACGATATTCACAACAAATACAATACATACCCTATTTAGAAGCCGAACCATTGCTACACCATTTTTACCTGCAGCTGCACCATTTAAACTATCCAAAGTGAGCTCCTCCGTCTTTCTGTAGCGGTTCCGCCACAACTCGTCTCATTTTATGCATGCAAAAAAATTTTGGCAGGCACTGAAAATTGGGGGACAAAACTGAAAATCAGGGGACCATCACTTACCAATCTTGTGCAGGTAAGACTGAAAACACCCATGCCCACTTAAAACCTGGGTCAGGTTGAAGTCAGTCTCACAATGCCTTTTGTGAAGCCACGGTTTTCGATCAACCCACCTTCATTTGATGTAATAACCCAATAATGTCAATTTTTGAGCCAGCACTGTCTCTCCTCGGAGATAACCGTCTCTCTCACGATCACTCCTCACCGCAAGTAAAAAGTGTGGTATTGTCTACTAGGGAGGAGAACTGGTATAAGTCTGCATTGACTTTCTCCACCAAATCAGAGACTGTTGGATATTTTTTTTCAAATGCCTCCATTCTTGATCACTCTCTCCATCACTCTTTCATCGTCGTAGAACGCTCGTGCAATCTGCACTTCACACGTCGTCGATTCCTACGTGTTCCTCCAAGCAATGCTAATACATCGGTATAAGGGGCACCAAAAATGCTGTGAAGTACTCCTTTCCTGCTAGCCTAGTCCAATTCGTGAAGATCCGGCCCTCGGTGCTCCTCTTCTCTGTACCCGTGCCAAGTTTTTTCGGTATACCTATTATATTGTTGATCCCTTCGGTTGCGCTGACCCTACAGCACCCATCAAGAAGCGCCTTCTTGATTGTTTGAGCCCCCTACGTTGGCCATAAGTTGACTCAGAGCCGATACTCCCGAAACATCCTTCTCGGTAGCTGTCCTGAGTTACTCAGAAAAACTCATCTTCGAGTCAATCAATATGTCTCCAGTGTTGATTCAATTAATATGCCCCCAGTGTTGATGATCCTTACTCTATATGTCAAGACGACCACTTTAGTTTTCTCTAATGCTAGGTTGAATCCACGAGTGGTCATCCAGTCACTCATTTGGCACTCCAGCATAACTGGCCTAAGTTACACTTATTCAATGGAACGGTGCATCCAGTGACTAGAGCCGCAACATTATCCGCACAGTCGATCAAGTGCGACTCATCTGGCCTCTTCAGTCTCAGTAGCCCTTTGTAAGATACGCTCTACACGTTTGTATCAAGGATCAATCCCTAGGCCATACCCGATGGTCCTGCGTCGTCTCGTAAAGCAGGCTTTGGTGATTTAGGTAGTCCCTCAGAAGTTGCATGAGATATTTTGTAACTTTAAAAGGATTTTCCAGTGAATCCAAAATATCCACCCATCTGCATTTGAAGGCGCTCCTAACGTCGAGTGTCACCAACAGGACTATCCATCACTTGGCACGGCTATATGCTTCTACTTTTTGGACCGCACTCATTTTCCCTGCAATCGCATCAATAGTGGAACGTCCTACTCTAAAGCCATACTACGGAGGAGATACGTTCCCAACATCACGAATCGCGTAAGTGAGTCTTCCCATGATGAGTTTCACTAGCACCTAACATGCATAACGGGTGGTATGCAGACGACGGTCCGAGATTTCCCTTCCCCTTGCTGATCAGCACGAGCCTCACCACTTTCCAACGTACCGGAAAAACCCCGTCCCGTAGGCAAACGTTGAGTGTGCTGAGCAGCAAGTCAGGACAATGGTGATAGACAAGTTACAATACTTCAACTGGAACACCATCTGGACTTGAAGCCTTCCTGGCTTTCAGTGAAAGGACTGCCTTTTCCAGTTTTGCTATGTGAAGGTTGGGCACACAATTGTTGTTTTATCATGGACATTTTCAACACGGACGAGATGGACGAAGAAGGATGCCCGCACTGTCCCGTCCATCGTTTCCGCATCATGTATGCAAGGCGTCTGTAGAGCACCAAGCTTCCGCATAACTAGCTTGTAGCCAAGGCTCGATAGATTCTTGTTCAATTGTCCACTGGATCTAGCCAGCAGTGAGCCGTGAGTCCTGTCTAACTTATTTTCTGCTGCCCGATTGCATGCCTCTTTACGGTTCCGTGCCCGTTGAGCCTCACGCCGAAGCTTGGGACACTCCTTTCATCCTTTAGCAATTTCAGTAGTTGCTGTGCTGGGTTTTTCGAGGGGCATAGAAGCATTGTAAGTAGTCATGATGATGATCATAGTTAAGCTCACCACGTCATAAGCTGCCAGTTCCCCTGTCCTCTGCGTATTACCCTACAGTGGAGCGCCTGCCATGACCACCTTGACGAACGTCCTGACGTCCGTCCTTCTAATTTTCCACCCAATTGTAAAAAATTGAGAGCACAAACGTCAGGAGACAACATCACGAATCTCAACTAAAATGCACTGATGATCAGTCATCTAATACTCACAAAATGTGTATCCTCCATCCTAAGGACTCCAAGGCAAATGTCACGTTCGGTGTGGTTTCTTTGCAGAGAATACGGTAGAAAATTGGCATATTTCTGGTGTTTAATACGATAAGCACCGTCCTGAGTATCAGATTTAGGATTCGTTTTCCCCGCGGATCTGTTGAAGGTATGCCCTATTTCATTGCTTTAACGTTGATGTCTTCCCGAACGAGCACGTTGCCATTTGCGTTCGAGTCAGTGTCCTCCAAAGCATTAAACTTGGCGTGGAAAGATAATATCGACTCGTTTGACGCTAGGTACACACTAAAGAAGGAGGCCCCTGGGCACTGAACTCACACAAAACTATCTCTCCGTTCGCAGCTCTCTACATGGAAATTCCTGTTCCGAACCCAGATGGTGGTAGTACCAGTTTCATCAGGATACCATGATGCAGAACTTTTATCATGATGTTACTCACTCATCAGATTTTGGGTGGTTGAACATCGGTGAAGGTTTAGTTGCAGGATACGGATCATCAAAGTTTTGATTTTCCCTTGGTTAGGGCTTTTTGGAAAACTTGCAATTTTGCTGATCTCAACACGTATCCAAGATTAGCTCTTGGATCAGCACCAATGCAAAGAATACAATGTGCCTGCTTTGTATACTCTTTTCTGTTGTGCCCAATTTCCCTGCATTTTCGACATGGAACTCCTATCGGATCCTTTGCTTATTTCTGCAATGTAAGCATAGCCATAGAATTCGAAACATTGGGGAGACGCTGTTCTTTTCTGTATACTGGAGGCAACCTACCCAATTCTTATTTTAGCCTTATTCAGAAATTTTTTGGTGTCCTTTTCGGTCAAGTCAATGATGGCCATTCGCTATCCACTATGCTTTTTTGGTACCAGCCTTGCTTTAATCTTACCCAAGCTAGGGAGCTCTCTTTTGGTGGCCTCCTCTTACTCGGCCAGGTCCGTCATGTAGCCAATATCTCTTATTTGGATCGTTACTATTGCGTTTTTGCTGAGGGTTTCTCCACTACGTCACAGAATACTTCTTACTCGTCAGCCCCTGCTCCGAATCCGATTAGTATGTGATCTAACTGCGTTAGTCATACTGCTTTAATAGTAGTATTGGTGTCTTTGGCCCTTACATTTCTCCTGATATCCTGCAGCACTTCCGTGTAGGCTTGGCCATCTTGGGATTTTACGAGTTGTGCCTACTGTTACAGTCTCTGTTGGGGCTTCTTTCTCTCCTATTTCACATCAGGTCTTTTTTCTTGTTAGGCGTTCGTGTGAACTTTCTTTTCTGGCACTTTTTGAAGGAGGTTTTTGCAGCTTACCTTTTGTCATCACTGCCTAGAACCCCTTATCTGGTGGTCCACTTCCATGAAATTACTTTTTGTTCCTTCTTTCATCCCAAACTTCTTCGATTGGCCTACATGCCATTCTTTTATTGATGTGTAATGATGGAGCTTTCTTTGTATGCCTTTTACGCTTAATCCTTAGTGCTTCATTAGCCTTCTGCTTTTCTTCGGCTCTCTGGTCTTTTTCAGCCTTTAACCAGCTCCTCAAGTAATGTCCTTTATGTTCCTTTAGTTCAGGCAGCCCATTCTTTATTCCTTTGCTGATTTTTTGCGAGTCACATGCAGATTTTATATATTTTAGGATATTCCCCACTTTTTTGATTAGCCTTACTTCTTCATATTACTGGAAGGCGATTCTACTTTGCGACTACATTTCTTCGGAGAGGTTATCGGCTTGTATTTCCAAGTACAGTATATCTGCCACATTTTTGATGGAGGGCAGGGAATCACACAACGGCTGGTCACTCCATTCTTTTTCTGCCGTGATCACTTTGTGGACTTTAGAATGTTTCGTGATTATTTTGGGGTTAACGATCCTTGCTTCGGTCGTCTCGGTAGCGGTTGGAGCTGTAACCATCGAATTCTTGATGTTCTTTATATATTTCCCACCACTCAAACATCTGGCGGGCCCTGCAGAGACTCCCGCTCTTCCTTTTTAGTCCCATCGTTATCTGTGTAGAGCAAGGAGGATTTGAGAGAGCTGGCAAAAGTACTTATGAGGACAAGTTCTCAGAGCCAGACTAGCGTTAATCAGGAGTCCGTCCAAACCGAACCTACACCACCAACTCAATGATGCGAACTTCAAGCATACTCCGAGGCCTGCCAAGGTGTAAGTGGGATGAAGACGGTGTGGTAGTTGAATTGGAGCCATTCATGCACGAGTGTCCCCTCGGCGCTACCATGCAAAGAAACTGGGTCCAAGCCATCATATACGCCAGCCCAAAGCATCAATTCCAGTTCGTTGTCTAAAGCATAGTGCAGATTCATTCAGGGTCGTTTCCTGTCATCCCAGGAGGAACTTCACGGTGACGTCCGCATCCTCGGGTTGATAGTAGCAGCTCTCCCCAAAGAAGGCTAGCCTCCAAGAGTATATTTTTCGAGCGGCATTCCCCTTGCGGGCGGAACCGCTTGTTACACCCACTTTTTACCAGGGAAACTGGGGTGCTCCGGCGAGGCTTATGGACCCGGTTAGCTCGTCCGAAGACGGGCGTGGAGCGCCACTCGCTTTTCCCTCAAAGCCTCAAATAGCCGCCAAGCGAGAATGCGACTAACCGGATTACACTCGACGTTATTCGGCCGATACCCTAGCTACTAATCACCCTACGGTCTTCAATTTAATCCTTCCCCTACACCACTTCACTAACCCCTATATTCTTCACTTTAATCCTTCACCTACACCACTTCACTAACACCTTATATTCTTCACTTCTTATTCAAGCTATCCCTCGCGTGGACCACAATACCACCCCCGAACACTATGACTTCCGATATCACGGGCTTTATTTAACTTCCCGACACTTCCACTTTGGCTTGTCCGTCCAAGCCGCACTCGTTACAACCCGCGATCTGAAACAAAGAAATTACTTCTCTTCTCAAGACACAAAAATTTCTTCCTTTGACCATTAATTGAACACCAATAAACTTCAAGTATTTACAATTTTTTCACACTTGTATTCAGTTCAAAAGAATCTATAACCTTAACAAAAGATACACTCTATCATGAAATAACTTACTTTTCTTCTAACCCTACAAAGGGGCCCCTTCGACGATCGTATTCGCGGATATATTCCGTCGCCTTTTCTCCAATGTCGAAACTTGCTCGTCGCTTTAATAACAATGTTTTTCTTAGCGTGGATTTCGCTTTGCTGCTTCCGCTGTCCTCCACTTGACGATTCCGCTGCGCTTCGAATTTTATCTCGCTGATTGTTCTGGTTCCGTTGCCGTCGTCACCCACGATAAAAAGAGATCAAAGAGGAGGCGCGTCATTCTTCGCGTGCTTATATAGCCTCCTCCTAACGGCTATGGTTCCGCTCGTCGGTCGTCCACCTCTTCAGCGGGGTAATTCCTTCTTGCCGCCACTTGGTCGCCGCTCCCCTCTGGTGGCGAGCACTCCAAATTCGGCTAGATCAGCTGAATGTAATTCATTGACAGTTTGAGACATAGCTTTCCAATATCTGAATATGACGTTCGATGACAAAGTTCCATATTCCTTAGACTCTTCAGATAACATGTTGTCCACACTATTTTTATTGTTCTCATCGTTGATAATTGATGAAGCCATCGTGTATTGTCCGTAGTCATCATCATTGTCCTCATCTAATTCAAAACTATCAGTTAATGCACTTTAAGTCATTGTTCCATTTTCCAAATGGAAAACCTGATTTGCATGAAATAAGAGTGTCTTGTTTTCAGTAACCATGACGCGTGTTTTGTTTTTTTTAAAATGCCCAAAATGCAGTGCCTAACAATATGATTTGCCACATGTGTATTTAGTGCTGATAGTATATTGTCCAAAGTGTATATATGTTTGTCTTGATCAATGGCTCTTGCGAGACATACTCGAACTCTTTGTCCTCCGGAAAGGGCTCTTCCATTTTCACCAACACCAGTTTGATCTTCACCAGGAGCTGACAGATCTTCAGCAAGAGCGGATGCATTTATAGCCGATTTGTATCGTCGTTCGTCATACACTGCTCCTCAAAGGATATTCTCGCGGATCGTACCTCTTTGAAGCCATGCTGTCTGAGGCACATAACCAAAACCTTCGCTTGTATTGTAGACATTGATTGCGCCTTCAATGCAATCCATATTTGCTACTATGGCAGACATTAATGAGCTCTTCCCACATCCTACGGGTCCCTCGATGCAAATTAATTCCCCCTCCTTAATATCCATATTTATGTTAGTTCATCGACAAGTGCAACTTGAATCCTGAATGTAATCTTGACCTCTATGTTGAAATGACGCGTTTTCAATTTTCAACACGGTCATTTTTGTATCAACACTGATTGGATTCTATTCTGGCAGTTTTTGATAATAAAGATTAAAATCTAAATCAGATATATCGAAGAGGCTCTGCACACGGCGAATTGATATCCAAGCTTCAACGAGACCATTTAGTATCCATGGAAATGCATTGAGCGGTTCAATTAACATATTGAGTAGGGCGACGCTAGTATAAGTGGTTGTCGCGGTTAAAGGATTACCCATGAGTGTCGACACGGTGAAGGTTAGGAGGCACATTAAAACTGGAGTCGTAGCCCAAAAATATGCACACATTGCATCTAAATATTTTCGTTTCGCTAAGAAACGCATTTCTGTGGTACGTAGTTCTCTGATCTTATTGATAAAAACATCCTCCCAAGCGTGCAATTTTTTTTGCTTCACTCCTGATACTGTTTCACTCATAGCAGATAATCTTGCATCTTTAGCGCTCATTAGACCAACGAAATATTTAGAAATCTTAACTGCTAACCATCTGTTAATAGGGATTAATGTTGCAGCAAAGATGAGCTCCGCAATGAATGCAGCTCCAATTTGAGTGTAAAGAAGGTATGACGTTGTAAATAGTTGAAATGGGATGCTCCAAAATGAATGAAAGCTAATACATGAGTTTACTATACGATCTGTGTCTGTTGACATTAAATTTAGAATTTCTGGACGTGCATCTTGCAGTCCTCGTGCCGCAAGTGCTTTCCGGTAATTTGCGCTTACAACGCCACTTCGCATTTTCATTCCTATAATAGCCATCCTCCAGTTGAAATGCGTACTGCAAAATGCGGAAATCAATGATGCTACAAGCAGACCTAGAGCATAAAAATATGGTTGAATGTCTGTTCCTGCGTTTTCCGTAGTAGTTTCATTCAGCAAGCCACCAAGTAGCAGTGGTCCAGCGAAACCTGAAGTATCTGCTATGAATCTGAAAATGCCAATTAGATAAAATTCCTTGTTATTTCCCTTCTCAATTGAACAATAATCTTCCGTTCTAGCTGAAACTAAGGATTCACAAATATTCAGCAACAGCTGCGACGAAATTTACTTCGAAAATTTAACAACTGGGCACCGATCACCACTATCGTGCACCACGTCCGCCTTTGTTTTTCAGCTTTATGGATCATCTCGATCCTGGTCTCCTGAATGGACTACGAAATAAAAATCACTCCTTTCTCAGCTTCCTGAAGACTGTACTCTTCACCAGCATCGTATTTGTTGTCACCATCCAGCATATCTGTAGCGATGTAACTCTGGAACGATTCGTCAACCGGACAATTATTCTAAATTTAGAGATGCGTTTCCATCGACAATATTATGTGAACCGATGTTTTCTAAATGTACTCGTTGCTCCCGGAGAAACTGTAGCGTTTTATCGACATTTTCAAGACAGTGAATTCTCATCATCTGAATCCTCCTTGGCAACATCTGGCTCGATCTTGTTAGGTTTTGATTTTACCGAAATATCTGGGGAACATTCCAACTTTGAACATGCGGTAATCCTGACCTTCGCTCGATGACAATTATGTTTGCTTAAGACTACCAATAATCGTATCTAAACTACTTATATGATTACAATTTGGACTGGCAAACAAACCCTAGTCGAGTGCGGCTTAGCTTTCTGACTATACATAGTCACGCGAATGTTACGATAGTATTCGGGGTGAGGTAATCCTGGTGCCCTTCGGTTTTATCCGTAACACGCTGACTGAAAAAAATCATGAATATATTTTTATCTTTCATTTTGTCTGGTAATGAGAAAAATGTGTAGTGTCTGGTTCAATGGAAAGCCCGAATGGAAGAAAATAATACTTTTTTTTGTTGTACTTGGAGAGCTTTAACTTTATTGAGAGCCTTGCTTTAGACTACTTACATTTAAATTTAAGGAGAACCATGTGAATTTACTGGGAAAAATTTTATGTTTAGAAATTCTCCTATTAACAACAAATTTTTTTCATATTCTTCCGCTTCACCTACTTACCTCGTCATCTATATTGCATCTTTCTATAGTTAGAGATATCATCAAGTCCTTTCATTTGATATCCCACTTGACTATCTCTGGTGAAAAAAAAATAGTTTAAGGGGTCACATCCTTTTATGGGGAGACTCCCCCTAAAAGCCTTTGAAATTTTTTTGATTGCAGAGCTTTCATTAACCAGAAACTTCTGATCTGTTCCACGGTTCCTGAAAAAACTTGCTGTGACGCACTGAGGGACAGGTGAACAGGCGCCGATTTCAATAGGATATTGTCAAAAAATTTTTTTGCAAAACCTTAAAAATGGATACATTGGCCATAATTATTTAATTTTCCTTTTCGAATATCAAAGAAATTTTAAGTGGAAGCAAATGTTGAAGTAAGCTCAACTGAGCCTACATACTAACAAATTTCCGAGAAAAATCCATTGAGGACACTATCAAAACCGAAAAGTTTTATCTCTTACACTTGAAATTCCCTCGAGCTGAACGCTTTCATGCACTTGAACATTTTCTTATGCTTGAAGTATTTTTACCATGTGAGTGGGATCTGAAAACTCTCATGGGTGCATACAATCTTGACGATGACTAACAGTTACATTGTTACAGCAAGTTGACTTTCCAACAAGGCAGAAATTTTCAAAAACTTTTATGATCCCTGTTTGTAGCGTGTTATTTATTCACATACAAGCATTTGGGATTTATCGGAATTTAAGTATGGAAAACTAAAATAGAATTATAAAGAATATTTACTACGACGAAGTTTCATAAAATTTGCATACTATAGAGGAATGAGTAATACTCAAAAATAATTTTCTCTGATTAACTATTAGCACAGAAAAGTATACAATTTAAGAAAGGTTCATGAAGTATCTTTTCCATTGCTTGAACTACATTTTTAGTTTTGATCCAGAACGAAAAAGACGTTTGAAAATGGAGTTTTTAAAGAAACTTTTCACATTATTAATTTTTTTGATCTCTTTCCACGGGCGCAACTGAACAATTGACCGCTTTCATATCAAATGAAACTACGACGAGCACACTAAAATGTAGTTTTCATATTTTCCGCTCCTGCCGATTAGATGAAACGACTTTTTTCATCGACACCATCTTCTCAGCTGGCCTCAAGGAGCTAAACTTTCAAAAGGAGGACAGTGCAAAGTAACGAACATGAGAACAACGTCAATGCTGATTCTCCACCTTTTATGGCAACGAATCAGATATAATTCAAACTAAAGAGAAACTGTTTTCAACTAATTTCACCGGTGCAAAGTGCAAGAAAAATCGGCAAAGGTGAAAGAATAGTTGAAACAACTCTAAGAGCAAAAGATGAATGTAAGTGGAAAATTTATCAAGACCAAATATAACAGCGCGAACATGCAGTGGAAGGACCGTGCGCGAGATCCGCAAGAAAGGTGTTTGCAGGTATAGTTGTAACGAATCTTCATCTGAGAAAATGCACTTTCATAGTTTTTATTCTTTCATATAATACAGAGTTACGTTTGAAATTTACTTTGAAGATATTATTTGAAAAATTGCAGAAGTTTTAAAAGAAATTTAAGTTTTCTCGTGAGAAAGTTTGAATTGTAGCGAGTTGAGACTGAAAAGGTGGAATATGAGAAAGTTTATTTTCTTATTCTTATATGCTCTTCTAAGTAGCAATGCGAAATGAAATCACATTTTCTGGAAATTGAAAAATTAACAGTTTATAGCGTACAATGGAGGTGACCTATTCTCCTTGTTACTTGTGATCTTTCACTCAATTCATTTGTGTCGTATTCATTTGAGTTCTTTAACTTACACTTATTACTACTCGGTCGACGAAGACAGTTCATCAGTTTAAGTGGAAAATATCACCTCGGATATTCACGCAAAACATAAATAATATTCGTGACACCATTGTACAGTTCAATTGTGCTACGCTAATTGGTGTAGTGTGTTTGAAGGGATTTCGGCTGGATAGAGTGCCAACAAGAAGATGGGATACAAAGCTACTTGCAAATTAATAAGGCACATTTGAATGAATATCAACTTTTTAGTGGATTTCATTTCTGAAACATTAATCGCGAGTGAATTGATTCAGTTAAATCAAACACTTGGTAACTTGTCGTGTGATTGTGCTGCAAGTGTTGCTGTCGTTTTGGTGCCTGCAGAACAACTTGTTTGGGAAAGTGCAAATTAGAGGGTGGATGAAATAAGTAAACAACAGTAATATTTTTTACAATGTCAAGCAATTGCGGATTATGTAGCAAAGAAGTTCGTGACAGTGACTCTGCATTGAAGTGCGATAGACGGTGTGGCAAGCGGATACACACAAGCTGCTTTGAATTGCCGGATAACATAAACCAGGCCATAAAAATCGCTGTAGATTGTGTATTTTAGGTTTGCCCAAATCATAAATCTGCGGCAGCAAAGGCGATTAAAAGCAAACTTCCGGTCGCAAATCAAGGCAATAATGAAATAGTTGATAAGATTGCTGGATTAATTGAAGGCAATTCTTTAATTGCTAAAAAATGGTGATGCTTTACAAAAGCAAATCATAGAAAGAAGCTCAACACTGCCTATGTCGTACGCTGCTGCATTGTCTAACCCTCCGACAAAAATATCGCCTAAATATAATGGAGGAGTTGTAATAAGACCTAAAAATAAACAACCTGTGGATAAAGCATTGGTCCAGATTAAAAAATCTTTCAAGCCTGCTGAGGTTAAGATTCCTATCGTGTATAAGAAGGAATTGCCAGGAGGGGGAATTATTCTGAAGACAGAGAGCCTATCTAGTACAAAGGTTTTTGCCAGTTCATTGCGGGATAGTCTGGGTGAGCCATATTCGGTGGATCCTACCAAACAAATGAATACTAGATTAATCGTGCGTTGTGTGGAATGAGCTCTTGATAGTGGTGAGCTCTTGTCTGAGATTAAGGTCCTGAACCCGAACATACCAAATTGTAATCTAAATGTGGCAAAATGTTGGAAAAATAGGAATGGTGGTACTTTTTCTCTGATATTTGAAGTTCCGGGCAACCATTTAATAGATTAGTTAGCTCGTATTTCTGCAGAGAAGAGCTAACGGTAAGGAGATGTTTCAAGTGTCAAAGATTTGGCCATCCTGCCTCGAAATGCAGCAGCGTTTTGGATGTTTGTACCAATTATGCCGAAAATCATAAAACTATTGATTGTAAATCCAGATTGGTGAAATGTCCAAACTGTATGTTCGCCAAGAATAAAGAAATATCGCATCCAGCTCATGAGAAAGATTGCCCTAAGCGCCCCAAAGCTGTAAGAATTTTTCAGAGCAAAATAAATTATTCCTCTGAAATATGAGTAGTATCACCAACTTGAAAATATTCTATGCTAATATCAAAAGCATAAGCAATAAATTCAGTGATATTGAGGCATTTTTCAATTCGCATGAGAATTTGCATGTTATTATTCTTAACGAAACATGGATTTGCTCTAATGAAGTTGCCCTTTACAATCTTGATGGTTATAATGCAATTCATAACTGCAGGGACCGCTCTTAAGGAGGTGATACTGCGATTTATATCAAAGATAGAATCAAGTATAAAGCCCTTCTGGTTGATAGTTGTTATAATACAGGTATGTTAGTTGTCTCTCTCGATAGTAATAGAGGAGTTGTCAATATTGGTACTTTTTATAGGGCCCCTAACGAGAACTGCAGTGAGTTTATTGAATATTTCGACGGTATATATCATAATTACGAAAACCTGATGGTAGTAGCTGGCACTAATATCGATACTCTTGATAAAAATAACTATTTCAGCTTAAATTATTTAAATATGCTACCTATGAATGGTGCAACTGTAATGAATAACCTTCCTACTAGAGTAACAGATTATAATGTATCCCTCTTTGATCATGCTGTCACAACTATAAATAATCAGATTGTATCTTTTAATATTAAATACGATAATTGGCCGGAACTTGACCAGAAAACTTTACTTATTAATTGGAAGGATTGAGGAAAGTCTTATTGCCTATGGTTAAAAAGAAAATTTTTATTTTAAATAAGATTAAATTTATTGAAGTAGTTAGAAGTAAATGTATGGACTACGATCATAATTTATCAATTTCTAAAACTATACAAATTATTCAAAATTCTAAAGAAGCCGCTACTTCCATCAGAATATTTCGGGCTAGGAACAATAATTGGATAACAAGTGAGATTCTTCGGGGAATTAGAAAAAAGGAAGCTTTATTTAAACAAATGACAAGTAGCCAGAACAACTCTATATTGAATTTGAAATACAGAGCACAAAAGAATAGGGTTAACTCGTTGATTAGGTCCGCTGGAAGAGAAATTTTTTAAATGATCAGATAAATGTAGCTGATGAAAATTCAAAAAAAATACGGCAAATTATAATCAGGGAACTTTTTGGCTTTAATAGGGCTGAGAAATGTGGCTCGGATATTTCTGTTGATTCGCTTGGGGATCATTTTGGGTCGGTGGGTAAAAAGCTTGTAGAAGAAGAAACGTAGTTCCCTTTATCAACTATAATTTTATAACCTTATTAGTATATACGTATTTCGACCGTTACATACGGTCTTCTTCAGTACATTAACTAAAGTACTTGAACAATCTTTCCTAAATTACTATTAACATTTAAGTACTTATCGTGGGTAGAAAACACATTTATTTAATTACAGTATTAATAATCATATTATTAATTACCTGTTCCTTTCCATTCACAACTTGTGGTCATTAACAGATCAATCAGCTTTGAATTATTGCTACCCACATCCTCATTTAACCTAAACTCTTCAGGTACTTTTTTGATTTCGAATCTTTCCTTAATAAAAAATTTTCGCCATTTTCTTACTTCTTTAATGATTTGTACATTATCTATCGTTACTGCATGACCTTCTTTTACGATGTGTTCCGCAACCGATGACTTGATGACGCCTTTGTTTCTTTTTTTCGCTGCTTCGGCTTCCCGTACATGTTCCTCAAACCGAGTTGTCATTAATCTCTTAGTTTGACCTATATACATTTTTCCACACTTTTCACAAGTTATTTTATATACACCGCTCTTTTCTTCCATGCTTTTCTTGTCCTTTTCGCTATTCAAAACCGATTTAAGCTTGTATTGCTCACTTGTGTTGATAACTTCGAAGTTGTACTTTTTCAAGACTCGGGACAGCTTTTGCGATATAGCAGAGTATGGAATACTCATTTTCGGATGGTTTGATTTCGGGCGTTTTCCCCAAATAATCTTTTGAGATTATTCTTAGCCATTTGTTGCTGTTTTTTCGGATCATATTCGTAATAACCTTACCTTCAAACCCATTGGTCTCCGCTGTTTCCAATATATATGCTTTTTCTTTCATGAATCTTGCTGCTGTCAATGGTGCCTTAAGTAATCGATGGATCATACTGTTGTATGCCGCCAATTTTTGAGAATATGTATGCCATGATGAAGCGGGGATCGTCCTCTGCGTTTTTTTTTTGGAAAATATCAAATTTCAATTTGCCCTCGTTTCTGATGAGCTGTAGATTCAAGAAAGGAATTTTCCCATCTTTTTCCACCTCCATAGTGAAATTTATGTTTTTATGAATTTTGTTGATTTCTTCAAGTATCGTATTTGCTTTCGGTATGACTGCGATGACATTGCAAACATATCTCCACCATATTCTTGGTATATAACCTTTTTCTTCGATTCGTTTTTCTACATTAGTCACAAACATTTCCGCTAAAGACATATAAAGTAATGGACGCGAAATGAGCTTATTTTCATCCATACGTAAGTGAAGTACTTTTACTACATACGAGGTGTGTTCAAAAAGTATCACGAATTTTGAATTTTCGCGGGTTACGTATATTCGAATTTCGATTTTTTGTGGCGTTATGTTGGTACTCATATCTGTCACTTATGCCGACAAGCTCGGCCATTTTGAATGTTCACTAAATTGGTGATAGCTGCTTTACTTGCAGGTGTTTTCAATCGTCTTCGATTTTTACTTATTCAAAAAAATGGATCAAAGAACGTGTATCAAATTTTGTGTGAAAAACGAAATTCAGTGCGCGGATGCATTCCGAATGTTGACTGTGGCATACAGAGAAGCTACCTTGGACCGAAGCAACGTTTATCGGTGGTACAAAATGTTTTTAGAAGGCCGAGAAGATGTGAACGACGAAGAGCGTGCCGGACGCCCGAGCACTTCAACAACAGACGAAAAAATTAATGAAGTGGAGAAAATGGTATTGGTCAATCGTCGAATCACCATTAGAGAAGTTGCTGAGGACCTAAACATATCGATTGGCTCGTGCCATTCGATTTTCATCAACGATTTGGGCATGAGCCGGGTCGCCCGCGAAATTCGTACCAAAATTGCTCAATTGCGACCAAAAACAGCAACGCATGAACATTGCTAATGAGATGTTAAACTCTGTCCGCGACGAACCAAATTTGCTCCAGAGGGTCATAACTGGTGACGAATCGTGGGTTTATGGTTATGACGTGGAAACCAAAGCTCAATCATCTCAATGGAAGCTGCCGCATGAACCAAGACCGAAAAAAGCGCGCCAAGTTCGGTCGAATGTGAAAGTTTTGCTGACAGTTTTCTTCGATTTCAGGGGCGTGGTGCATCATGAGTTCTTGCCACAGGGAAGAACGGTCAATAAGGAATATTACCTGCAAGTTATGCGCAATTTGCGCGAAACAATCCGCCAGAAACGCCCGGATTTGTGGGAGAACAAAAATTGGCTTTTGCGCCACGATAACGCCCCTGCTCACACATCGTTGCTTGTGCGCGACTTTTTGGCCAAAAACAACACACTAATGATGCCGCAGCCACCATATTCCCCAGATCTGGCCCCCTGTGACTTTTTCTTGTTTCCTCAACTGAAGAGGCCCATGAAAGGACGACGTTACGCTACGCTTGACGAGATAAAGACGGCATCGAAGGAGGAGCTGAACAAGATTAAAAAAAATGATTTTTTGAAGTGCTTCGAAGATCGGAAAAACCGTTGGCATAAGTGTATAATATCTCATGGGGATTACTTTGAAGGGGACAAAATAGATATTCATGAATAAATAAATAATTTTTGAAAAAAAAAAAACAAAATTCGCGATATTTTTTGAACACACCTCGTACATGCCTTCCTCTCGCATGCGAATTGAAATCCCCCTGCCGTTCACGCCGCTAGAGAATCCACACATTCAAATCGCTCTCTAATTGCTCTCACGAAAATCCCACTCTTCTTATACCTTAACCCCCGAATTGTCAACGAAATATTACCCATATGATTGAAAACATATGATTTGTGAAAATTCAACATTGATAGGAAACGTGAGAAAAGGAAACAAAGGCGTCATTAAGTCATCGGTTGCGGAACACATCGTAAAAGAAGGTCATGCAGTAACGATTGATAATGTACAAATCATTAAAGAAGTAAGAAAATGGCGAAAATTGGATATTATGGAAAGCATCGAAATCAAAAAAGTATCTGAAGAGTTTATGTTAAATGAGGATGTAGGTAACAATAATTCAAAGCTGATTGATCTGTTAATGACCACAAGTTGTGAATGGAAAGAAACAGGTAATTAATAATATGATTATTAATACTGTAATTAAATAAAGGTGTTTTCAACCTACGATAAGTACTTAAATGTTAATAGTAATTTAGGAAAGATTGTTCAAGTAGTTTAGTTAATGTACTAAAGAAGACCGTATGTAATGGTCGAAATACGTATATACTAATAAGGTTATAAAATTATAGTCGATAAAGGCAACTACGTTTTTAACTTCCGTGTAGCAATTAATTCCGACTATAAAACAAGCGGGAAAAAGGTTTTAAATGGTTGTAGATGAACTAGACCGAAAATTCTCTCTTGCCAATTTTGATAGAAAGCACATTCCCTTCAATCCTGAGTCTGTTTTTCTTTAACCAACCAATGATGGTGAATTGATGGCATGCATTAATTCTTTGAGAAACTCTGCTGCTGGAAGTCATGACATTTTGGCTAAGGATTTGAAACTTGTCAATGCTATAATAGCTCCACATGTTGTCTCCGAGTTCAATAATTTTATGTCGATGGGAATATTTCCTCGAGAGTTTGAAGATGCAGCAATTATTCCTGTATTCAATTCAGGTGAAGAAAATGATCCTAATAACTACAGACCAATAAGCTTAGCTAGTACTTTTAGTAAGGTATTTGAAAAAATTCTTAGCAAACGAATAGTAAACTTTATTAAGGACTCATTAGGGTTATATGTAAACTAATATGGCTTTGTTGAGAAAGGAAGCACTACATCTACTATTACTGATGCCTTACAGTTCTTCAATAATGAACTAGATAAGAGCAAATATGTTGCGGCCATATTCGTTGACCTTACTAAGGCCTTCGACACGGTTGATCACTCGATTTTATTACAATGTTTAAATGAACTGGGCATTAGAGGCTCACCACTGGAATCAATTGGAATCTTTTTGAATAAAAGAACTATCTCTGTACGCGTAAATCAACAAATGAGTGAAAAGTTTACGATTAATGTTGGTGTTCCACAGGGTTCTATACTGGGTCCTACTATTTTTATTTTATATATTTATAATATTAACTTCTCAAATTCGGAAGGAAAATATATTGTCCATGCTGAAGATACATTGCTATTATTTTCTGATACGTCATCTCGTGCGTTAGAGCGCAAAATAAATGCTGATTCAATGAAGTACAGCTCATGGTTGTCAGGGAATAAACTAACTATCAACCTCAAAAAACCAAGTTTATGCTTTTTAAACAACTGAATAAAGCTGATTTAATGCTAGACATTAAAATGTTTGATGAACGAATAGAGCGTGTATCTTCATGGAAATACTTGGGTCTTATTATTGACGATAGGCTATCACGGAATCAACAGATTAGTAATTTGAAATCCAAACTAGCTTTTTGGTTTAGGGTATTTAGGTGTAAAAATTATTTAGATACTGGTCTCAAAAATGTAATTTATAATGCTGATATTTTGCCTTTGATTACTTGCGGCATTATGAATTAGTGTCATACTTCGGAAGCTAATATTGATTCAATACATAGATTGCTGAATAAAATATACAAGGCAATGCATGGATTCGATAGATTGACCCCTAGTATTACAATATATCCTCTAAAAGAGAAATTCAGTATCAGGCAAATAATATATATGGAAAAGCTAAATTTATTTTCAGAGTACTACATACCGATATGAAATCGAGTATCGAACTAATCAAACACTGTGATATCCATTCATATAATACCAGATTTAATGACTATCTTAAGGTAACATTTGCTCCCACTAGCAGAAAAGCAATGAAAGTATATAACTCTTTGCCATCTGAGTTAAAAAATGTAAGATCCTTTCCTTCCTGTTGAGGTTTGGAGGAACTGATTCGCCATGTCCCGGTCGCGGTAATTTGATTTCTTTTCTTCTAAGTATTTAGATTTGTATATCTTGAATAACTTCTCTTATACCAGCGACTATTTGTTGCTGCCTGGCAAGTTACGCAATTATAATATGAAATCAAAAATCGTTAACCAGTTGAAAAATTAATACGAGCTGAGCTCTTGCTTTTTCTTTTCCATTTGTGTTTGTTTACTAACTTAAAATATCCTCTTACTAGTTATATTTAGTTATGTAATCCGATATTCCAATTTCAAATTTGTGTGTTGTTTTTATTGTAGTTGATATCTCTGACCAAAGTAAAAAAAAAAATTTAAATTAAGTTATATATTCGTGTTGTGATTGTGGTTTTGGTATTCTATCCATAACCCTGTGTCCTATCGGGATATGACGATAGGGGATACGATCATAGCTGAAATGAATAAGTGTTTCACTGGTTCTTTCTGAAGAAGCTCAGTACCCATTCTGATCCCAATGCCCAATGTTTTTTTTTCACTAGTCGTGCTACAATCTATTTGTACTCTCGACTGAATAACGTTGTATTACATTTAATCGCATGATGTGCAAATCAAAAGGAAACTATGGCAAACTATGTATCAATTCACAAGCTGCAGAACATTTTAATCCCAACGGAAGTCAACACTACACCAAGCGTTCATATTATAATGCACATAAATCAAAGCTTATCGAAAGCGCATCTAGTACTAATTTATTCCACTTTGGGGTTGAGCTTACGCTACAAAGCCAAACATAGCAAACATTACACCACAAGAGTCCCACAAGTACTTGGAAAATTTACGAAATTGTTGCGAAGCAATCAACCGAGCAAGGATCCCAATCCATGCATAGTGGATAATATCCTGTATTCATATATGAATATGTACACAAGACGTTGTACTCAAGAAGCCATAATCCTATGGTCATTAGGTTTAATGAGCCATTATTAGTGGCATTTCGTCGAAGGAGATTTATTATCGTATTACAATATATGCTCCTATCTTCCATTCTCCGCCTCCTGTGAACAGAGTCGGGTTACTTTTTCAATAGTGAAATTTCCATCTTAGACACGGGTCTAAAAGATATTAAGGATATGATTGCTTCAATGTTTCGTGGCTTACTAAGTGGGTAATCGAGAACAATGAAGTGTATTGCCTACTCTGAACCACCCTCATTCCAGGGACACTCGTGCAGTGCTACGAAAGCAGATCGGATACAAAAAAATGGACACAACAGGCTAAAGAACCAACCGCCTACTAAGAAATTTCCCTCAAGAAGATGGACGTGAAAGTTAAAGCTTGAAGCCAAAGTTGAAAAACTTTCAACTGGCATAAATCTTCGGGGTCATTGGGAGATTCTAGGATGATAATGACTTGGAAATATTTTCGAGTCAGTACTAATTGACTTTAATGTTTTCAGGCGTAATCAATGTAGGAAGTGACCTGATCAGTTTCATCCTTAAAATGGCGAGAACGATAAGATTGTGTGAATGAAAGATAGGACAAGTTTGAATTATAAATTTAATTTGAAGTTTAAAATTTTGACACGCACCCAGGGTTTTCGAAACTCATTAAAATGTTAATGGCCAATTAAGGTGAGTCTTTAGGAATGTATAGGCGAGGTAGCTTGGAAATTAGAAATAAATAAATTTACGCTGACATTTTCTAGGATAAACGTTTATACCAATTATTGTTCAAGGTATCTTTTAATAGCCTTAAAGCATTTCCAACAAATATTACAAAATTTTTAACGAGACAGAAAGTTATAATGGTCGCGATGGTATTTCATTTGCATTTAAATAATTTACTAAGCCCAAAAAATGTCCATTAACTACGACAAAAAGTAAAGTCACATCAAAGTTCACCACGGTAAGAGATTAAGCAACAGGACCGTACGGTAAAATTTGAGTCTCATTTTTATCGTGACCTAATCAGGCCAGCAAGTACAAAGAAAATAATTGAAGGAAAGAAAAAAGTAGGTATCCTAGATACTATTGAAGTCTTCAGCCATAGGATAAGTCCGGGAGAGTCACTGCGGTATAGAGGACAAACCCCTCCTAGTTTCTCCAAATATCGAAAAAATACACTGTAGTGAAAAAGGTAGATATATGTCCGTTCAGGACTGCAGCGATAGTCTGCTGCTTGGCGAAAGAGGATGGTAAGATCCGCCGAGATTGTATTGTCTTGGGACGCGTGAATGCGCTGACAGGCTAGCGTTGCGGTAAGTGGGGTGGGTATTTTCCCCAGCACAAAACCCACTACAAAAATATTTTTCGTATCCATGAATTTCGGGGTCAAAGGAGTATCGACCGGAATCGAGAAAGGAGGTTGCCTACTAAGGGCTATCAAATTGCTGACTTAGAGGACGAATAGGGCCTTGAGAAAAGGGACGGACTAAGAGGGACTTTGTCATAGCCCGATGATACTTATGGCCCACAAATAAGAGTGGAGCATTGAGGTGGAAGCGGGGCCCCCTCCCAACCGGATCAAGATCCTAATGTAGACGTTGTTGCAACCATGGAAGTCACCGCAGTTGCAGACATTAGGAATTAGCAGAGAGGTGTGTAGCCCAGGGTGGCATACTGAGGCCGGCTAGCGCTCAGTCGTGTCGTGGGTTTACCGGGACACCCTCCGCTCGTACTGAGCCACCTTACATAAAATAACTCGCACAATGCGAAAGGATGGGAGAGGGGAGGTCACATTGAGAAATGAAAAATAATTGTTATCTTAGAGCATTGTGGCCGTTTTTATTTCAATTTAGGAAAAACACAACAACAATTCGTAAAAAAAAGAATAATATTGTAAAACAAAACAAGCCTCTGAATTGTGAACTGTTGAGAGAGATAGACAAAAATTATTATGGAGAGTAATCGACAAAAATTATTATGGAAATCGACAAAAATTATTATGGAAAACTAAAATGTGTGCATTACTCACCCCTATTGGTGCTGCCGAGCGCTCGGCAACTGAAGGGAGGGGCACTGAAAAAAAAAATTACTGAAACAGATTAAATTCATGAGCTTTACGTTGTTTTTTTTCCTTTACGTTAGCATACAACCCCCAAAAAAAAAAAAACAATATAAACTTTACTTTAAATTTTATAATTTACGCAGCCACTAATCCGCTGTACGGCAGTTTATCCCCATTAAGTTGGAATAATTACTTCACGTATATTTCCAATTGTTTCTTCAAATTCATTCCATCTACCAGAAGGAATCCGCCCACAGACATCACTCTTGCGTTTTTCTTTCTTTGTTCTTTTTTTTCTATAGTTTACGAGTTCCGGCACTTGAGTATTCAGCTATTATTAAGGCTAGCACTTGCCACTTAATTTCTCTTCATCCGCTATTCTTTCTTAGTCCAATCACTGTATCCACTTGGTCTATCTTTTGCTAAGAAGTTCATTAGCTGCACTACTAATTCAACTATAATTCTTATTTTCCCTTTATACACTTGTTTTAATGTTCTATTTTTAGAATATTCAATAATAATATTCACGACAAACTATAAAACTTTGAATTCTTCTTTTTTTTCTTTTTTCTTTTCTTTAACTCGCGATTTTTAATATACGTATGTCTTTTTTACTGTTCACCTCCGCTTCAAACAGATTCATCCCTTTTTCACTGTCACTATTGCGAAACCAATCATTTATCCACCCCAAAGTCAGACTCTATCCCCAAAAAAAAAACTCCCTCTTCTTCACAAAACCAAATCCGGAATTTTTTTTGTGAATTCACCATTCCGCACCGCCAAACACAATCCCTTTTTATCTTACCAGTCAAATACTCACTGCCTAATTCAATGCACTCAATCCCGCATTTCACCTTTCCAAATCAGATTCCGCAATCCTTTTCATTTTTAAATTACCGCTGCCGCCTTTGCGTAACGTAATCGAAGTTCATTACACTTCGATTCCGCTACCCACACATCTTTTTTCCCGTATCGACAATCACAATAGTATCCATTGACTTGCATATATGGCAATTTACATTCCCAAAAATCGCTTGATTTAATGTAAAGTGTCACATATACATTACGAAAACTATTGATTTTGCCGATACCCCAAAAAGAATTCTTCCGTGCGCCCGAGGTAACTTGAACCCAGAGTTCCAGCAGACCCTCGATCGAGAACTCGCGACGCAGCTAATGATGCCATGGATTGTCGATCTCCCATTCATCTCATAAGCAACTTGAACGTTGCATTTGGGCATGAGATTGAATTTTGTTAGTAGGGGAACGTGAATTAATTTTTGTTAGTATAAAAAATAAAATTTGTTGGTGGGAGTAGAATTAGTTAGTATGAAGGAAAGGAATTATGTTATGTTAGGAAAAAGGTATTGAATATAATTTTGTTAGTGGGAATTAATGAATGAAATGTTGTTAGTGGGAAAATTGAAATTATTAGTATGCATAATTTTTTTTTTTTTCGTAGTTAGAAATAAGGGAAAGGGTAGGATTGTGATGATGGGGAAGTAAAAACTAAAGGAAAAATGGAAAAATGTTAATAAAATTAATAAATTTACAGAAGAAAAGGTAGGAGTGCCCAAAGGAAGGTGGAAATATTACGGCAGCAATTTGAAGTTGCGAATGGGAGAAAGTCGGTACGCCGGAATTCGCAACAACGTGGCCATATATTTTCCATTTGAGTGAAAATCTCATACAAACATAATTTGTATGAATTTTTCCTTCTAATGAAAAATATAGACGTGGCCGATTTATGTTATACTATTATGTAATGGAATCACATAACACTATACCATAAAAGGGCACGCAAACGGAAGGCCACTCTACCCGGGCAAGAGGACTTGAAACGCGATAAAACGGGACAGCCTGCCCGATGGCTAGCTCATTTTAATGGAGTGGCCTGCCATCGTTGCGGCTCCCATACCCGGTCAAGTTCCCACCGAATGTAAAAGACCGAGTGTCAACTTAACAATTCATATTTCTTTGTATTTTTACTTGTTTTTACCGAACTTCAACATCACTAAAGAATATATAGCAATGCAAATACAACCAGAATTTGTTTGCTTATTAACACGGAGCAAAAAACAACATAATTCAATAATGGAAATTAACGGTGAAAATTCATCTTTATTGCTTTTCTATATTACCAAATTATAATACAATATTACACTAAGCCCGTAAGCCGAAGGTCTCTGGTTCAAGTATCGTTGGCGTCAACGAGATTTAGTTTGAGTGGTTCTTCGGACGGACTAAAAGCCATTCAGTTGTGATACGAGCTGGTTTAAAATCAGAACATATCGCAGCTGGGTGGACGGACACATCGCTAAAGCGTGATTATGATCATATCACCTTGTGGAGTGCCGATACATTCGAATCATGACAATGAGACCCTCCAACTGTCTCTAACCGAAGGCCCGAAAGAGGCTGTAGGGCTACAAAGAAGAAAATATTACAATATTTTGATATTAACTTACTGAAAAATTTATTAAATATTAGTTACCAACCATTTTTTCCAAAAATTTGTGAGGAAATTTAACAAAAAAAAAATTTTAATTAATTTGGAAAATAAAAGGATACTTACCCACATCCTCGCCTGAAATCTTTACAATTAACAAAAATGGTGTGGTAAATTCTAAAGGAGAATCTTGCACTGAACATAAGACAACTTCCTTAATCAGATAGGATGTGGAGACAAGCTGGTATGGGTCAACCACATTCGCAAGTAGTTTTGTCGTAGTTACTCTTCGAATACAATTCATCGGGTTAAACATTCTTACCTTTAACTCCTTTACCCTTTGATCCCTTCGGGTTTGTATATCATCGATGTTTAAATTGTCCAATTTTTCAAGCTTTTCGTCCAATTGTTCTTTTTTTCACATGTGAAGCGACTGTCACACAAGTTTCTTGGAGCAAAATGAACAAAAACCACACCTGGTCGTCGTAAAGTGTTCTATTTAGCAAGGTTAGACCGTTCTTTACAATCGACAGTATCGTCTGTTGTTGTTGCCTCCCCGTTTGATCCGTCTAACGCGTAATCTACGAAACTTGCTGGCTCAGGTGAAAGAGCAAAGAAAAGAAACCAGCAGAAATCGTTGGGCTTGCGCTCAATATGCACTCGACGTCAGACCGGAAAACAAAAAACAACTCGATGGTATTTAATTTTCGTACACCCCAAAGTGATTATATAAATAAAATGTTCAATATCAATTACGAAAAAAGTTTCACTATCTGGAAACATTATCCCATTTCCTTTTTTGCCACTTATCTCTTGCGAAAACCCCGTATCCAACATTGGTTCGTAAAACAAACAGTATCCCGTTCATCCAGATATTATACATCACTTTCTCAATTCCATCCGTCATTTCCATGTCCATGAATATTCCTCTTAAAGCGACGGTGGCAACTCCTACTAGACTTGAGCCCATCAGATAACCAAGAAGCTTGAACTTTGGAATGTCGTTACAGTTGTTTCCGTAATTCTCGTCCTTCTTTGAGGACCTGATTATTTCTGGGAGCTAAAGACTAACTTTTTCACAGATAGTTTAAGGGAAGGGGAAACCTTTGCACACCCAAGCAAAAGCTTTACCACCACACATGTTGATGAGCACTTTCATAGGCATTCACTTCTCTCAAGAAAAAGATAATATTTGTATCATGCATGAAATGTTTCAATAATGATATTGCAAACCTTTCCACTTCACTTCATCACGTCCAATCAGCCATTTACGGAAATCAGAGGTCAAGGGTGAAACTTCGCACTACTCTAGGATCGAGACACAATTGCTAGCCTTTCTAATAGCACACATTTCCCGTTGCGTCATTATACTCGTATTGTGATTTAGCCAACATGTCTAATAATTGAAAATTACACTTCGCGATCTTAATATATTGAAAATATATTTTTCTTTGTATTTGGAACAGATAAACATGAAACGATATGCCAGCAAGCACAATCAAATAGTCAAAGCTTCACTTTTGCTGGCTAGCTAGTTGGTAGGCAGACTCTTCGGCGTGCTTGCTGTTTCGCGATCTCAAGTGGACTCCTCGATCCGTCCAAATTTTTCATAATTTCCCAGCGTCACAACTGTAAGTCGAATCAAGCTGCTCGCTCAGCCGAGTTATGTTGCACTCGGCAATGCACTTAATCACTGTTCTCATGTCCGAAATTTTAATTTCCAGATTTGAACTTTTAAAAATTAATAGAAGTAACGAAAAATGAAAAGGATTTTAAATAATAATACAAAGTTAAAGATCATAAGAATATAATTAAAAGAAAACGTTTAAATTTAACATAGAAGAAAATGAGATAAAATTTTCATTTAATGAAAATAATTAAAAAATATTTTATAATTTATAATTATCAATGGGAGTAGTGAAATTTTTTTCCAAATCTGCAATTAAAATTTCGGGTGTTTTAGGAAGGTTTTCGAGCTTGTGTGACTGCTCGATTACTACAGCACATCAATGCGCAACGCATCTCAATTTTAGTGCCTACATGGGAAATGGAATGCTTCAGTTCACTTAGCTACTTTGTTTCACGTTAAAATATTGAAACAGATGAGGAAACTAAAATAAATATTTTAAAATACATTCCAACCTATGTTAAAATGCGATCGACATAAGTTGACCTCGTGTATTTGAGTTTTATGTCGTTTCAAGCAACAGTAAGTTTTTCTTCTTCCTAGCGCTACAGATCCTCTTGTGCCTTCGCTTCCGGCAACAAGCGCCTCCAACAGTCGTGATCCGAGCAGCGGATTCTCTTTGCCTCAGTTCTCCCAACGAATATCTTTTTAGGTATCCATTGTTCATCCATACGATTCATGTAGCCGATTGCAGCTTCCATAGTCTCATAATCGTTGAGACCTCCGGCTATTGAGCCTTTTTAGGGTTTTTAAAATAATTTTACAAAACCCTACTAGTTTCGCGACCAGTCTGTCCGTCTGTCCGTCTATCCGTCTGTCCGTCTGTCCGTCCGTCCGTCCGTCCGTCCGTCCGTCCGTGTGTCACAGCAGGTGGTGATCTCTTCAATGTTCAACTACAAAAAAAATTTAAAAGGTATTTAAGGGGGGTCTCCCCATACAGGAGAGTGACCCCCCGAAAAAAAAATTTCATTGAAGGTAGCCAATATGGGTATCAAATGAAAGGTCTTGATGAGAACTTTTCAAAACAGGTCTTAGTTTGGCAAAGGGAGGGGAAATACACGAAAAATTTGTGTCCCCCCCCTCGCGATTGGACACTCGTGATCCGAAAATCTGAAAAAAATCAGGAATGTAGGCCTTGTTGAGTACAACAACAACAAATACGTGAGAAGTCGCAATTCACTCAACTTTGTTAGTAATAGTATGTTTTATCGATTTGATGTAACGGTACCCTTAAATTCAATGAAATTCAGTGCGTAAATGTTTATTTATAAGATTGATCTATCCTAAAAGTTTCATAAAGATTGAATCATATTTAGCGAAGTTATAGCGATTTGTATTTTCCTGTATTACTATGGAACAATATGCGCTGCATTTATTACTATGGCAACATGTGGCTATGGAACAACATGCGCTTTTTATCGACTCAGACACTACAGTTTTGCTAGGATTTGCATGAAAATTTCAGGAATGATAGTTGTCATGTATATCTTTGAGAATCGGCTCAGCTGGTGGTATCAGTAATCGTAAAACAAAATAGTGGCTGTTTTAAATGCGAAGATTGAATAATTTTTAGTTATTTTTTCCCAACTTCAACGTTTAAGGTGCATGCTTTGAACACTTGATTCAATTTAATGAATGACTGAAGATGAGTACCTACAATTAATGCTCATAAGTGAAACAAGTCAACGAGGTGGGAGAGAGCTCCTAACAAAAGGGTTTTGTAACCATTCTAGGATTCGAAAAAATTGGCCATTAATCGATGATAACAGTACAGGAGAGTGGCCCCTGAAAAAAAAATTCATCAAACGTAGCCGATATGAGTATGAAATGAAAGTTTTCATGGGAGCTTTTCAAAACAGTTCTTAAACTGTCACTTTTTGCTTCAGTGGGGGCACAGGGGGAAATACATGAAAAATGTATTTCCTCCGTCGCGGATGGACATCTGAAATAATTATCAAGTGAGATATTTATGAGTATAACAATACCAAAAACTTCAGGAGTCGAAATTCGTTCAACTTTGTTAATAATAGTATGATCTTCGTATTTTATATTTTTTCCAATAAAATCGTCTTTGACATGTTTCATGATTTGATTCGATCTGGTGACTGCATTTTGTAAATTGAATACAAAACCCTTCTGACATGAGCGTAGGTCTGTTTACCCAACTTGTTTTCTACTAGATGGTGTTCGTTTTCATGTATCGGGCAATACTAATCACATTGAGTCAAACTGACATACGTTTGGAAGGTAACATTCCAGTCTATAAATATTTCGTCATTCGTGTCAAAAGTTGTATTTATTCGAAAATGAGTGAGATTTCTTGAAAAATTCGTTCTATTTTGCAATATCAGTACGATCAAGGTGAGAATGCATCACAGACTCGTGAAAAAATTTGTGGTTTCTGCAATTAAGATACTTTATCAAAAGCCACAGCCAAGAAATGGTTCACTCGCTTTCATTCTGGAAATTTCGATGTCAAAGATGCACATCGCTCAGGTCGATAAATCACTGAAAAGTCGATGAAATCTTACAAAAAATTGAAGAACACCGACACATAAGCAGCCATGACATTGCTAAGGAACTGAATATCCATCATCAAATAGTTTTGAACCATCTGCGTAAGGATGGATACACAAAGAAGCTCGACACTTGGATGCCGCATGAATTAGCACACAAAAGTTTGCTCGACCGAATTTCCATTTGCGAAATGCTTATAAAACGCAACGAAATTGAGCCATTTTTGAAGCAAATCATTAGGAGCGATGAAAAATGGGTAAGATACGAGATCGTCATTCGAAAAAGATCATGGTCAAAAAAAGGTGAATCAACACAAACGACTTCAAAGCCAGGATTGATACCAAATAAGGTTATGCTGTATTTATGGTGGGATTGGAAGGGAATTGTTTATCATAAGGTGCTATCATATGACCAAACACTCAGTTCAGCTCTGTACTATCAGCAATTAACCAGATTGCAACCAGCAATTCAAAAAAAAACCGGCCAGAATTGATCAATAGAAACGGCGTTGTCTTCCATCATGATATCTTTGATGACATGGTAAAAATTGACAGAGCTAGGCTGGGAAGTTTTGATGCATTCACCGTATAGTCCAGACCTTGCATCATCAGCCTACCATTTGTTTTGGTCTCTGCAAAACTTCCTTAAAGAAAAGAAATTTACTTCAAAAAGAGACTGTGAAAATCACTTGGCCAAGTTTTACGCTGATAAACCACAGAAGCTCAACTCAGATGGAATAATGGCTCTACCCAAAAAATGGCAAAAGGTCATAGATGTGTAGTCAAATAAAATCTATTTCAAATACAAGAAGTATGCAGTCAAAAACGAAAAAAAAGTCTCAATACTTTTTAGACTTACCAATTTTTCAAATCAAACAAGGCACTCTTATTTGCTTACGATTTTCATGAAAATTTAAGATATAGTGGTTTACTTGAATATATTCAATGAGCCGAGCATTCAGAAAAATTATTTAACATGGAAAGGAAGTGCGGCTGCTATGGTCCTATGAATGTAACTCTGCATCTTTTGGATGAATTTGAACGATTTCTTAAACAAGTATTGAGTGAATAATTCGAATTATCATTATTATTATCGGTTACCAGGCAGGAAACTGAAACAGCAATGTGGGAAATGGCTATTCTCACTTACTCGTGTAATACCTATATTACAATTTCCCATACTTACCTATAATATCTTTAATACTTATATTACAATTTCATAATTTTACCTTAATCACCTTTACTACCTTTGCTTTAATAATACAATGCATTTCCTTCATATTGTCACGTGTTATGGTTCGCGTTCAATAATTTTAATGTTCCAAGAAAGTGAAAACGCAATGTCTTTTAATTTAAGTTAAAAGAGTTTATTTAATTACAAAAAAAATGATCAATCACTCATGCAACTATTTCACAATTTTAATTTTCACTATTTTACAAGTCGTCTATCAATTTTCACTTCAACTGTCCACTAAAATCACTTCATAATCAACGAAAATCACTTTACTATTACTCGATCAATATTGCTTTTCAATTCACTCCACACTATCGCAGTTTTTACTATCACGGTTCTAATGAATCATCCCCCCATTCTTTCTGCTCGCCTTTATATAGGGTCTCCAGCCGTTCAATGCATTTCTCGTATATTGGCGAATGTTCTGCTGAGAGGTATCTGGTATATTCGAGCAGCTTAATGAATGGAGCAGTGACTCACTTTCAAATGTTGATCATGTTTGGTGGGTTCTTGTGGTTTCGAGTAAATTCATTTTGTTGATGTTCTTAATGGTTGTGAAAACAATTGCAACAGTAGCTCGCAGAATTATTTGTACATGTAACACTGCCCCCACCTCAGTTCTTTTTGCCCCGAAAAGATGTGTCACCAGTTGTAGTCGATTCTTCCTGGGTGTAATATGGGGCAAGACGGTTCAGGTGCACGATTTTCATTTTGGCTCTTGGCATAAGATGTTCCTGTATTTGGTATACGACGTCGTTGATTCGCTTTGCAACTCGATATGGTCCCTCCCAACTATGTTGCAACTTTGCATACCTTACCTTTCGCCGTTGCGGGCTATATAGCCACACCAAGTCATCTTGCTGCAAGCCAGTGTAATTTGCCCTTAGATCATACCTGATCTTCATGCGAGGTGTTTTCGCACTGTCCGATGTGTCTCGTTCAACCGTTGCCTTAGCTGACTTGCGTACTCCGAGATCGTTTGGAGTTTCTCGGGAGGTGTTCCGAACTTTATATCAGCTGGCAGACGAAAAGTCTTTCCAAAAATAGCTTTGGCTGGGGATTGGCCCATCGATGCATATTTGGCAGCTCTGCACGCCATCAAAAATAGTAGGATATGTCAGTCCCAGTCCCTTTGGTTCTCGTCAATCATCTTGGTGAGGTGTTTATTGAGCGTGCCGTTGAAACATTCGACCATTCCATCGGATTGGCGATGCAACGGTGTTGTCCTCGTTTTCCGTATTCCCAGCAGCTCGCACATTTCGCTATAAAACTAGTGACTCAAAGTTTCAGCCTTGATCTGTATGTAGTTCACAAGGTACGCCGTACCTACTGACCCAATTTAAAACTAGCTGTTCGGCTACAGTTGTTGCTTCCTGGTTGGAAACGGGGTAGACCTCGGGCCACTTGCTGAAATAATCGGCCATATACAGCGTGCATCAATTTCCCCATTCGGATTCACGAAAGGCTCCTGCGATGTCAACAGTAATCCTTTCAAACGGTACACCCACGTTGTAGGTTTGCATTTGTCCTCTCAGTCGTCGCTTTGGACCTTTTACGGAAGCGCAAATTGTGCATCTGCGACACCAGTCCTCTACGTCTTCTCAAGCGTGGAGCCAGTAGAACCTTTCCCACAATTTCGCTAAGGTATTGTTAACACCAAGGTGTCCTCCCGAGGATCCTTCGTGCATCTCCTTAACCACATCGAGGATTCGGCTTTTGGGAAGTATCGTTTGTATCCTATAGAAGCTGCCATCCGCCGTTCCCCATTTCCACTTGAGTACGCCACCCTCCACCTGAAGGGAGTTCCATTGAGCCCAATAGCCTTTCAGGGTTGCGCCATGCATCGAAATGTCCTTCCACTCAGATCGCCCAGTTGTCTCCTTCCATACGAGCAATGATCCGATGTCTTCATCGGCTAACTGGGCGTTTCGAATCTCCTCCAATGATCAACCTTCATCAAATTCGACCGTTATCACTTGCAGATCAACGGCTGGCTCCTTTTCCTCAATCCGCCGGCAATACTTGCAGTTAGCTGGACATGGATGACGAGAAAGGGCATCAGCATTTCCATGAACTCTGCCCTTGTGAAGTAGTTTTTGCCTCACTACGTCTGGTCGGATAATTGATTGGGTTGCACCAGTGTCGCTTGTTATGTTCGTCATCAACTTGACCCAGAAGGCATAAGTCTGCTTCTCCACGATGTTGTCTTGACACGATGATGGGGGTGCTGGGGATGTCGATCCTCCTAGCCAACGTCCGCCCCACGAAGTTGCCCCCTCCAGTTTGATGGGCTTCCATTCTAGGCTCCTGACAAGGTCTGGATCTCCACCATCCTGGACAATAACTCCGTTTTCTTCGCTTCTTGCAGTCTCTTTGCAGGTGTCCCTTCTCCCCGCAACCCCAGCATCTAGGCGCACCATTCACCTGCGGCTCTCGCTCATTCTCCACGCGCTCACACCTGCACTTGTCGGCCACTACCTCAAGGACGCGGGCAGTGGTATGAGTCGCATTTTTCGCTGCCTCAAAGTTCAGACCATAAACCAGTGCGTCCTTACCCGTTTGCTTTTGAGCTAAACGCACGGCTTGTGCAATTCCTGGTCTGTTAATGCACTGACAAATGCTTCTGTCGCTGCGTCATCCCGATGTTCTGGGTCGTAAGCTGGATAAGCCAAAAGTGCCGGTTGCTCAATGTCTTGCGCTAGCTTCTGTAAGGTTTCACCAGACTTCTGCATCCGATGTCGTAGCTGTGCCCGGTGAATCTGCTTCAGATGATTGTCTCCATAACGCATGTCCAGCGCATTCATTATAGTAGCCGGGTTTGAATGCAACTCAACGGGGATAGTCTGCAAAAGCTCGGCAGCTGGGCCTCTTAGAGCAAGAATCAATGCAGTTGCTCGTTCCTGCTCATTCCAGTGGTTTATCCTAGCGGCGGCTTCAAACTGGATTTTGTAACTGGTCCAGACCGTTTGCCCGTCAAATATTGGTGCTTTCACATTTCTGGATGAGCTTTGCGCTGCGGTTGTAAGCGGGGCTGATGAAGTGGCTACTACTGCCTTTGCTGCTTCCAATTCCTTTTTAATTTTTTTCATTCTCTCCTCGACCTGGTAAACCCTTTTCTCGACGCATTTAATTTATTTGTCAGGCTACCGAGCTCCACTTTTATTTCGGTTGACTGTTTTTGCAAATCCGCCTTGATTTCGATCGCTTGTTGGTCTAGCTTCACAGTTAAACTGGATGACTGCTGTCACTGCTCTTGCTGCATCAGCATCAACATTTGCATCAGTGCGTCTTCTAGTTCCTTTGATTTTGGCATTTCTGCGTCCCCCTTAAGCTCCGCCATGGTAAATTCATTTTATTTTATTATTTCGACTTTTATTTATTTTTCCACTAGTTTCCACGTTAAATTACACTTTTGTGCACTTTAAAAATGTTTAAAAATTTTTCGCTTTCAAAGTTTTCTTTCTCACTTCTTGACACCACTGTCGTGTGTTATGGTTCGCGGCTAATAATTTTAATGTTCCGGGAAAGTGAAAACGCAACGTCTTTTAATTTAAGTTAAAAGAGTTTATTTAATTTAAAAAAAAACTGCACAATCACTCATTCAACTATTTCACAATTTTAATTTTCACTATTTTACAAGTCGTCTATCAATTTTTACTTCAACTGTCCACTAAAATCACTTCAAAATCAACGAAAATCACTTTACTACTACTCGATCAATATCGCTTTTCAATTCACTCCACACTATCGCAGTTTTTACTATCGCGGTTCTAATGAATCATCCCCGCATTCATTCTGCTCGCCTTTATATAGGGTCTCCAGCCGTTCAATGCATTTCTCGTACATTGGCGAATGTTCTGCCGAGAGGTATCTGGTATATTCGAGCAGCTTAATGAATGGAGCAGTGACTCACTTTCAAATGTTGATCATGCTTGGTGGGTTCTCGTGGTTTCGAGTAAATTCATTTTGTTGATGTTCTCAATGGGCTTTTTCACACGGGAATGGTAAAAACCTATATCCAAATAGGTTTCGCGCTTACGCCCTTATGTTTACACGTTGCATAGTTCAGCCAAGCTATTTTTGTATACGATACACGTCTTGCGAGTGTTTGTGTCAAAAGGATAATTTGATCGTTAAACATCGTGCGGACAACATGCAAGCGAAGACAGAGAGATAAGCGATTGAGAATTGATGTTTTAGCCTTGAATTGTGCACGAGATAATAAAAACTGGAATGAAAAATGTATTTAATGGTTGTTAAGGTTTGTCGATTCAATCTTCTATTGGATTTTTTTGAAGCCTCCGTGTTTTTCCACTTTCTGAAAAATATATTCCGAATTTGAATATCTTTTTTAAGTCACATATTTTTCTTGATGTGTTGTAAACTTGCTAATTATAATGTGATTCTATGTAGATTATGCGTACTGTTAATTTTCAATAGATTTACAACAGGCAATTTATCTTTATTGAAATCGTGATATTCGTCGTGTTGTTTCCTGAAATTAAACATGGCCTCCGCTTTTATAAATTTATTAAATAACGCGTAGCTTCTCGCGTCCACGCATCTATTTTTGCACGCAAATTAAAGAAAGGCAATCGTTCCATGACGACTACCTTCTTCACCGAATGTTCAACTCGGAGTGATTACCGGTGTTTTTATAAAATTTCCCCCACCAAATGATCAACAAAATGCGTTTGTGTATGTGCGTTACGCTCGTTCACCCTAAAAGCCGTAACAGACGACCGGATTTGGTCCGGCCGGACCTACTGAGGTGCGGTCCGGTCTTTTGCAACACACGATCGGACAAGCCAGTCGTTCTTCAGTTTTTGGTGCGCGAAAATGGCAAACGAAGTAGCATCGATTATGTCCAACAAATATAAAATCGCTTTTGCGGTAGCAGTAATTGCTGCTACATCGCCACCGCTACGAATTGTCCGGTCGTTCTGTCCACATACGCAGATTTGGTCTGGAGCGAACCGAGTCGGATTTGCTCCGGTGGAAAATCCATCGAACTCGATCGGACTCAATTTTGGTCCGCGGACTGCTCTCCAGACGACCGGATTTGGTACGGAGCGGACCGAATCCGGTGGTCCGCCCGAACCAAATCCGGCGGTGTATTAGCACTATAAAAAATGTTGGCCTGTTTTCACCATCAGGTCCCCTCAATGCCTCTCACTCTTCTTACCGATATAACGTATTGAACGCTCACATTTAACGCTGCGCCTGAAAAAGCCCAATGGTTGTGAAAACAATTGCAACAGTAGCTCGCAGAATTGTTTGTACATGTAACAATATTGTCGCGTGTTATTGGTTCGCGGCCAATAATTTTAACGTTCCGGGAAAGTGAAAACGCAATGTCTTTTAATTTAAGTTAAAAGAGTTTATTTAATTAAACAAAATGCACAATAATCAGTTAACACTTTCACTAATTTTAATTGTCACTATTAAAAAAAAAAATCTAACACTTGTCCATAAATTTATTATCGCAATTGTCTTCTAAATCACTTCACTATTACGAAAATCACTTTTCTACTACTCGAATAATAGCGCTTCCCACACACAATCGCAGTTCTTATCGCGGTCGAATGAATGATCCTCCCCATTCATTCAGCTTGCCTTTATATAGGGTCTCTACCTATTCACCCATTTCTCGCACATTGGCGAATGTTCTACCGAGAGGTACCTGGTAGGTTCGAGCAAGTTCATGAATGGAGTGACGTCACTTGCAGATGTTGATCATGCTTGTTGGATTCTCGTGGGTTCGAGTAATTCATTCGTTGACGTTCTTAATGATGATGAAAACAATTGCGACAGTAGCTCGCAGAATTATTTGTACATGTAATTATTTGTACATGTAACACTGCCCCCACCTCAGTTCTTTTCGCCCTGAAAAGATGTGTCGCTATTTGTAGTCAATTCTCCCTGGGTGTAATATGGGGCAAGACGGTCCAGATGCACGATTTTCATTTTAGCTCTCGGCTTACGATGTTCCTGTATTCGGTATACGACGTCGTTGATTCGCTTTCTAACTCGGTATGGTCCCTCCCAATTATGTTGCAACTTTGGAGACCTACCCTTTCGCCGTTGCGGGTTTTAAAGCCACACCAAGTCATCTTGCTGGAAGCCAGTAGAATTAGCCTTTAGATCATACCTGGTCTTCATGCGGTCAGTAGTCGATTCGAGGTGTTTCCGCACTGTCCGATGTATCTGGTTCAACCGTTGTCTTAGATCACTTGCGTACTCCGAGACCGTTTGGGGTTTCTCAGGGGTTGTTCCGAACTTTATATCGGCTGGCAAACAAATAGTCTTTCCAAAAATGACTTTGGCTGGGGCTTGGCCCGTCGATGCATGCTCAGCGGCTCTAGACGCCATTAAAAATAGTGGGATATGTCGGTCCCAGTCCTTTTGGTTCTCGTCAACCATTTTGGCCAAGTGTTTATTGAGCGTGCCGTTGAAACGTTCGACCATTCCATCGGATTGGGGATGCAGCGGTGTTGTCCTCGTTTTCCGTATTCCCAGCTGCTCGCACATTTCGCTAAAAACTAGTTACTCAAAGTTTCGGCCTTGATCCGAATGTAGTTCACAAGGCACGCCGTACCTGCTGACCCAATTTAACACTAGCTGTTCGGCTACAGTAGTTGCTTCCTGGTTGGGAATGGGGTAGACCTCGGGCCACTTGCTGAAATAATCAGCTACAACCAGCGTGTATCGATTTCCCCATTCAGATTCAGGAAAGGGTCCAGCGATGTCAACAGCAATCCTTTCGAATGGCACGCCTACGTTATAGGTTTGCATTTGTCCTCTCAGTCGTCGCTTTGGGCCTTTGACGGAAGTGCAAATTGTGCATCTGCGGCACCAGTCCTCTACGTCTTCTCGAGCGTGGAGCCAGTAGAATCTTTCCCGCAATTTCGCTAAGGTTTTGTTAACACCAAGATGGCCTCCCGAGGATCCTTCATGCATTTCCTTTACCGCATCGTGGATTCGGCTTTTGGGTAGTATAGTTTGCATCCTATAGGAGCTGCCATCCGCCGTTTCTCATTTCCGCTTGAGTATGCCACCCTCCACCTGTAGGGAGTTCCATTGTGCCCAATAGCTTTTCAGGGTTGCGCCATGCATCAAAACGTCCTTCCACTCCGGTCGCCCAGTCGTCTCCTTCCATACGAGCAATGGTCCGATATCTTCATCGGCTAACTGGGCATTTCGAATCTCCTCCGATGACCAACCTTCATCGAATTCGGCCGTTATCACTCGCAGATCAACGGGCGGCTCCTTTTCCTCAATCCGTTGGCAATGTTTGCAGTTAGCTGGACATGGATGACGAGCAGTTGGGGCCTCACTAGGTTTGGTCGGATCGTCGATCGGGTTGCACCAGTGTCGTTTGTTAGGGTGCATTGTTCTTCATCAACTTGACCAGGAAGGCATCTGTATGCTTCTCCACGATGTTGCCTTGGCACGGTGCTGGGATGTCGATACTCGTGGCCAACGTTCGCCCCACGAAGTTGGCCCTTGCATTTTGATGGGCCTCCATTTTAGGCTCCTGACACGGTCTGGATCTCCACCACCCTGGACAATAGCTCGGTCTTCTCCCCTTCTTGCAGTCTCTTTGCAGGTGCCCTTTTTCCCCGCAATTCCAGCATCTAGGCGCACCATTCACCTGCAGCTCTCGCTCATTTCCCCCGCGCTCACACTTGGATTTATCTGTCACTACCTCGCGAGCCCGGACAGTGGTGCGGGTCACATTTTTGGCTGCCTCAAAATTTAAACTATAAGCCAATGCTTCCTTGACTGTTTGCTTTTGAGCTAACCGCACGGCTTGTTGCAATTCCTTGTCCTTTAAGGCGCTGATGAATGCTTCTGCTGCTACGTCATCTCGATGTTCTGGGTCATACGCTGGGTAAGCCAAAAGTGCCAATCGCTCAATGTCTTGTGCTAGCTGCTGCAAGGTTTCGCCAGACTTCTGCATCCGATGCCTTAGCTGCGCCCGGTAAATCTGCTTCAGATAATCGTCTCCATAACGCATGTCCAGCGCATTCATTATAGCATTCGGGTTTGAATGCAGCTCAACGGGGATAGTCTGCAAAAGCTCGGCAGCTGGGCCTCTTAGAGCAAGAATTAACGCAGTTGCTCGTTCCTGCTCATTCCAGTGATTTATTCTAGCGGTGGCTTCAAACTGGATTTTGTAAATAGTCCAGACCGTTTGCCCATCGAATATTGGTGCTTGCACATTTCTAGATGAGCTCTGCGCTGCGGTTATAATTGGGGCTGGTGAGGCGGTTACTACTGCCTTCGCTGCTTCTAATTCTTTTTTCACTTTTTCCATCTCATGGTTTATCCTCTCTTCGACCTGGCTGACCTTTCCCTCGACCTGGCTGACCTTTTCTTCGACCTGGTAAACCTTTTCCTCGACCTGGTCAACCTTTTCCTCGACGCCTTTAATTTGTTTGTTCAGATAACCGAGCTCCGTTTTTATTTCGGTTGACTGTTTCTCCAGCTTCTGTGTGATGTCTGCCTTGATTTTGATCGCTTGTTGGTCCAGCTTCACTGATTGTTCATTTAACTTCGCTGATTATTCATCTAGCTTCGCAGTCAGACTGGATGACATTAGCATCAACATTTGCATCAGCGCATTTTCTGGCTCCTTTGATTTTGGTGTGTCTACTTCTCCACCTTCTGCGCCTTTTTCCGCATCTGAGAGCTCACCCGAATCCAGATGCACGCCTTCCGACTCGATCGCGTCTCGCAAGCGTGCAATCAGTATGGCCTTTGTACCTTGTGTGGCCAGATTCCGCTGTTCCAACTCCTCCTTGAGCTCCGATATGGTCAATTCATTAATTTTTAAGTTTAAGCTTCGTGGCATTTTTAATGTTTCTTTAAATTTTACTATTGTGCACCATAAAAATGTTCAAATTTTCACTTTCAAAATTTTTCTTTCGCACTTCTTGACACCATTGTCGCGTGTTTTTGGTTCGCGGCCAATAATTTTAACGTTCCGGGAAAGTGAAAACGCAATGTCTTTTAATTTAAGTTAAAAGAGTTTATTTAATTAAACAAAATGCACAATAATCAGTTAACACTTTCACTAATTTTAATTGTCACTATTAAAAAAAAAATCTAACACTTGTCCATAAATTTATTATCGCAATTGTCTTCTAAATCACTTCACTATTACGAAAATCACTTTTCTACTACTCGAATAATAGCGCTTCCCACACACAATCGCAGTTCTTATCGCGGTCGAATGAATGATCCTCCCCATTCATTCAGCTTGCCTTTATATAGGGTCTCTACCTATTCACCCATTTCTCGCACATTGGCGAATGTTCAACCGAGAGGTACCTGGTAGGTTCGAGCAAGTTCATGAATGGAGTGACGTCACTTGCAGATGTTGATCATGCTTGTTGGATTCTCGTGGGTTCGAGTAATTCATTCGTTGACGTTCTTAATGATGATGAAAACAATTGCGACAGTAGCTCGCAGAATTATTTGTACATGTAATTATTTGTACATGCAACAATATGAAATGCTTGCTACAAACCTACATACAAACATTCCATGCATTCACATGTAGAATCTTATTATTCTTAAACGCCAAGTATCTACATGACTTCATATGTACATTTGCATACAAAGTGCTCATCAATGAAAACAGATCATCGGGCACAGTAATGTTTTCATGTGCGGGTTCATATTTCCTGTAATTAAGGTGCAACACGTGTGTGTATGGTCAATGCGTTTAATGTTTGTAAAGAAGAATTGGTCAAGTGTAATTTAAGTGTAGTAGGTCAGAGTAGAGTAGAATTTATTGGGTCCTAAATAAACCATGTAACACAGCTGGATATTTTGTAGAGCGGAATTAATGGGGGTAAGAAATCTTTATTGAAAATTAATTAAGTTCTTTATTTTTGTTGACTTGTAGTATAAATAGATTTAGTAAATTTAAATAACGTACATTCTGTTCAAAGCATCTTGAAAGTCGTTTCATTGGTACTAAGAATCTAAAAGTCGCAAAGAAATTTTTTGCTAGACTATAGTAATAATGGCGTCGTGGTCTTACAAGTCCTCGCAACTCTATATGCGGAGCACTCCGCTGTATAGGTAATTAGTAACTTATTTGCTGGTAGACTTCTTCAACTAATTTGAAATTAATATAGCTTGAAACAGGAGAACACAGCTGTCGCATTTCACTGGAAATAAGTTTATTTATTTATTTCTTTATTTATTGAATTCATCACTAAATTACAGAATTTGTAATCCCAATTCTAAAATAAAAATAAGAATACGTGTTCAAAAAAAAAGTCAAAACATAAATATAAAGTAAGATTTAATCTAAACTTAACAGTGATGTAAAATTAACGAGAAAATAAATTATTGCTCGTAGAGTACTCTCAGCAGCATGCTTCTGAATGAACCAAATGATCAAGCTGGAGGTTAAGGTGGTCTCTTACCATACGAAGCATCGTTGAGTGACTGAAAGATACGATTCTGCGACGAGCATGTGCGAGAAGGGAGGCGTATGCTAACGGCGTTATTTAATTTCAGTGATAACATGCCTCTCATTAATTTAAATAGGAAGCATTGATCAAGAAATTTCCTCCTTACCTGCAGCGAAGGTAGACCGAGGAAATTCAGGCGATGATCATAAGGACAATAGAGGATTTTATATTTGTGGAAAAGCGTGCGGAAAAACTTACGCTGCGCAGAATAAACTGCCACCACAAGATAATTAAGATGCAGGAACCATATCTACCATACATTTTCAAGTATTGGGCCAACCAGCATGACGAAAAGCTGAACGCAGATTTGAAAGTTGAGACATCTTTGAAAGCAACGTAAAACAAAGCCCGTGATCCGAGAAGCTTCCTTGGTTATTTCAAAAACGTTAACATTCAATTTCAAATGAGAATCAAAAGTCACACCTAAATCTTTGAAACGCTCAACCAAAATGAGCACTGAGCTTTCAATACAGTACGAAAATTGAATGGTAAGTTTTATTGGTTAAGGTCATGGAAATACACTTAGAGACGTTAAGTTGAAGTCAATTTCTGTGACACTAAGAGGACAGAAGATGTAAGTCATCTTGAAGAGCTCGGTAATCCTGTATTGAATTAATTACTCGAAATATCTTCAGGTCATCAGCATATAGAAGGGGGTTAGACCTGAAGATTGCTGGGAGGTCATTAATAAAGAGATTGAAAAGAAGTGGGTTAAGATTGATCCCTATGGAACACCAGAAGTTGGGGCGAAAGTGTGGGACGGAGATCTATGACAAATAACCGTGCAAGAACGATGAAAAAGAATGGAGGTGATTCCAATCGTGTTGATAAATTCTCCTAAGTTGGTTACTGTAGAACGTTATTTTACACATCCATGTTGATTTCAGAAAGGTTAGGATGCAAAACATTCTAAAGTTTACAATGAACAATGCGTTCGATAGGAATGAAATGGGTTTGTAATCAGAGGTCTGGGAGCGTTTACCCGCTTTATGGATGGGTAGAATATTTGCACATATCCAAACGTCTGGAAAAGTACCCCTTTCGAGACTTGAATTAAAGATAAAGGCGAAGGGAATACATAACGATGAGGAGAGGGATTTAATTAAAAATGTTAAGGAGTTCATCAGGGCCAACTGTTCTGCTAAGATTCTTTGACCGAACTACCACTGTGACCGCTTAGGGGTTAGTATATAATTCAACTAATAATTTTGGAGTGGAATGTGGGTTTTCCTCCGAAGTAGAGGTCGGGGAGCTATGGACGATGCAGAAATAGTCAGTAAACATGTCGCATGTGGCCTGGTCATTGTAGACTAAGTGGTTCTAATATGACAATGCATTGATATGCTGACGGGAGTCTTTTGTAGAGTTGACGTAAGACCAGAAGAATTTCGGGTTATTCGCAAATGATGCTTCGATTGCTCTCAAATAAAAAAGCTTTGAGGATTTAATGATGATATGTGCAAGTTTTTGTTTTTATACATTTATTGCTGTAAAAATTGTAGTAACAAAAAACAAATAAGTAATTAAACTATCAGCTTTTAGACCCTAAGTAATGTGATCTTAAGTGAGTAGGCGTCATGCAATAAAACTTCAAGGATTTGGACTTAGGCTAGTGGAATGGACAAAATAAATCGATGTTCCCTCAACACAATATAAAAGCCTCTACAATACCTTGCAATCTCAGAGAGTGTATAATATTGAAAAATCTATCTAATCGCATTTTAATAAATCAAGAAGTTATCAAGGGTCTTTAAAATTTATTCAAAAAATACACAAGAATAAATTGGTTACTACTTGACACTGACACTACACTCAATCAGATAAACTAAATTGTTTTACTCCATACAATTAAATATTCATTGCCTTATAATTACTCCTCATATTTATTGAACAATAAGCTATTCACCTCATTAATGAGCTAAATGATGCATTTGTGTATGCTTCAAAGGCTTTTACAGTACAGATTTGAACAAGGCTTACATAATTTATGTATGGTGCAATTAACAATACCTAAGGTATTGGAGTTGATAATAGTGTATTAATTGAATCAAATGTTTTAAGTTGTTCTCGACAATTCCCTATCATTTATAGCTATCAGGAATGAAGGATTTATTAGTTTGACTTTACTAGTGCCAACCAACTCAACATGTGGAAAAGAAGGAAAGAACGCCCAACAATAAACCGAATGTGAAAGGATTAAAGGCAATACAAAGTGATGGCAAGAGTAAGTAGATATTGACGTTAGACCCTTACTCGGGATTTTGAATAGTCGAACGAGGATGCATGCGGCGACCCGACTTTTAATCATACGAAGAACGTTCTAAAATAAACGAGACTTTTGTCATAAAAATTTTTTTGGTGGTGCCATTCGTTGATGAGATAGTGAATTGAAAAGTTACATCCCTCTTTGAATTCCAGTGAAAGTTTGGTGACATTCGGCTTATGGCGATGATTGTCTATCTCGTTTCAGAGTTCATGAGAGGTTTACACGTTTCAGAGATGCTCGTGAGGACAGAAATGACGATGAACATACGGGTCGCTAAAAATCGGTGATGACTGAAAACTCCATCGAAATTGTGGGTGAATTTATCAAAAATGAGCCAAAACCATCGTTGAAATTCATGGAATTGTATTTAAATATCTCCAAAACATCGATTTATTGCATTTCAACCGATCATTTGGGCTTACGAAAGGACTGTGCACGTTTTGTTCTGCATAAGTTAACTGATGACCAAGAATTGCTCAGAATCCAACATTCGAAAGACATTATTAAAGAGGCGAGAAAGGACGAGAACTTTCTTTACAACATTGTAACTGGTTATGAAACGTGGTTTTTTCAATATAATCCCGAAACCAAGCGCTAAAGTGACAAATGGAAGGCCCCAGACGAGTGACCACCCAAAAAATCGCGTTTGAAGAAGTCAAAAATCAAGTCAATGCTCATTTGTTTTTACGATTCCAAGGGAATTGTCCACCAGGAGTTCATGCCAATGGACCAAACCGTCAATGAAATTCTCTATCTTGGCAGTTTGAAGCGTTTGTTGCATCGCATTTGTTGAATTTGGCTTGGATACCGCAAAGGAGGAAGCGGGCGCTTATTGCATGATAGTGCACCATCTCATCAATCCACTCTTGTGACTGATTTTTTGACTAGAAATCGCATTTTAACCATCAATCACTCACCGTATTGGCATGATATAGCTCCCTGTGACTTTTACCTATTCGGGAAATTGCATTTGGCCATGAAAGGAAAACGATTTGCGACCGTAGAGGGCATCCAAAAGGCTTGTACCGACACCCTGAAGGACATTCCGATCAATGCCGTATAACACTCTTTCAAAAAGCTTTTGGATCGCGCAAAACAGTGTATTGAGGCTGGAAGAGACTATTTTGAATAAATAAACTTGAATTTATCAGAACAAAGCTCCTGTCGTTTCTTTTTAGCTCAGCCTGTTTTATTTAGGAACGCACCTTGCAAATTCAAATATTTAAGCTGAATCAGTACCCACTTTGAGTTCTAAGCCATATCCTATCTACGAATACTTAATCTTCTTTTTCAGGGTACATTATAAGTAGTCTCATTTATTTCAATAAATAACGACAATTTTACTTCGTCTTAACTAGAAAAATGTAGGACAATTTTTAGTTTTATCCTTATGTGACATATTGTCAGTGGTATCTTGGCTACTTAATATATGGTTAAAACCACGTACTTTCATATCCTGTTGTGTTCGTTGAATCGGAAGTCAGCCATATTCAATTAGATCCGTTTCCAACTACTGAAGGCTCATGAATGATCCTAGTGAAAAAAATTGTTTAACAACGAGTAATTATATTCCAAGCATGTAAGCACGTTTTAATTAAGGTCAAGTGCAGGCTTCATTCACTCACTCACTCACATACGTTTTCCTTTATTCACATGAAAAATGGCTGTATTTCCGCATGGAAAATTCCAACAAATAATCATCATGTAGCTGAAAATTATTTACTTATGCTCTCAAGCTCTACCATTTCATTCGCTACACCACTTACCTCAATTGTTCTGACAATTTTACCACTTTGGTATTCACTAGCTTCATTCCATTTTTACTGCAAACCTCATATTCAACAACTCCGTTATCTCTACACTTATTCCCTCACCCCCCTTGCCCAGACTGTCTCAACATGTCTCTGAATTTTCTCTGCACCCCATTTGGTCTATTGTAGGGAGTTTTTAAGGATTGCCCCCAAAACGCACTGTTGTGCATTTTCACATGCCAACAACTGTCATAATACGAAACTGTAATCTTTTCAATTTTTCAAGTGCATCATTTAACTTTCAAGTATACTGCAATTTACATTGCGGCAGGTATTCAACATCGTGGAAACTTTTATTATGTGCTGTACACCGTGGTGTTGTAGATATGTAAATAGAGCTCGTAAGTTACTGGAACGAAAGAGAACATCAGGCAGCTTAAAGCGGTTTTCAAGAAACTTTAAGGCAGAGCGGTTTTCCACTACCTGAATGAAAACAACTACTGTTGGGACTTTCTTACACCTAAGATTTGTATGAAACGAATTTTCATATGAGCAAACTGATTAATAATCTATAAGAAGATCAAATAAGTTTGCAAGTTAAGGTACTTAGCAACGGACTATATGCGTATAAACTTCAGCTCTTTCCAACTTAAATGAGTGGATATTACCATTACAAACAAGCCTAAAATCCTTGAAAAGCTTCAGTAGAATCCTGCAATGAATTTCTTACGAAAACTCAGAAACTGTTTAATGTTATTGGGTATCGAAAGCCGGAGCACATTATTCACATGCGAAACGCGAGTGTCCAAGTGGAGAAAGCTCCACCGGATATGGCAACTAGAACTGCCAACTTATAGGATTTGCACAGTTAGAAACATCTCAAATCAATGTCCGCTCCCCTTCCAATTCGCTAGCGACACGTTGAATCGCTCCTAGTGACGGTGCTAGATATATCTTTCTCTCTGGCCGGTAGACGTTAAAGAAGGCTTTCGTAGAGGAGAAGAATAGTTAAGCAAAAGTGGGGATATTGATCTACATAGGTATCGTAAAACAAACTGGTCTGGACTACTAGCGAGGGCTCGGGAAGTAACAAAACCCCTTAGTTGTCAGGCAGCAACAAAACGTCAGCTTGAGCAACGATTGTTGAACGCCATTCGAGAGGAGACTCGACTGTCACAATAAGTAAGGAAGTGCTGGTACCATGCTAATCTAGTGGTCATACTATTGGACTGCACCAACACAACAGTGACCAGTGAACGGAAAAACTACACGAGTGCTTTCCTAAAAACTGTACTCGTGGCATGTGGATGCAATCAAAAACAAAAGGCAACCTATGTACTCATGCCCTTCACATTCTTACGTGGAGTGCAAATTCCCTGCTTCATAAGACTGGTGAGCTGACTCAACTTATATTTGACTATAAGTTTGACATCATTCTCATCCAGGAAACCTTTCTGAAGCCTGGAAATCGCCTGCGCTTCCCCAACCATCTCTGTACAAAAATGACAGCACAACAGGAAGAGGGGGCGGGACGGCCATTCTTGTGAGAAGGAATGTGAACCATAATCTCGCATTGACACCTACCTTATAAATGATAGAAGTCACTGCAATTCAAGTGTGGCCAGATTCTTTTCAATTCATGCTTGCCTCAGTATACAGGCACCCACATGCATCTACGCTCATTGAAGATATTAGAAAACTTCTGGACTTTTAGGGTCCCATACTTCTCGCCGGAGACTTCAATGCCTATCACCGAAGTTGAGGAGCTGTGAGAAGCAACCATGCTGGGACTGAGTTAAATCAATTCATCACAGATAATCCATTAAGCCTGCGTATCTCCAACGAGGCCAACACATTATGGCTACCAAAATAGTTATCCTCTTGATATTGGTATTTCACATACCTTTGAACAGGATGTCCTCGACGAGCTTTCATCCGGTCGCAAGCCGGTGCTCTTCTTAATAGGAGGAATTTACATAGATGAACCTTTACAAGTAAAGAAAAAAACTGATTGGCAAGCTTCCCAAGTAGCACTGGCTAAAGAAACCATTATTCAAACACCTGAAACAGCCAGTGACACTGAAAAAATGATAGAAGTAATCACAGGCAAAATGATACAGGCAAAAGAGGACATCACAACTCCCTAGCGAGATCAAAAAATTAATAAGGAGGAGGAATCGAGTTCATAGAAGGGCTAGGAACCAAGGTGATTCTAGATTACGCCAGGGAGCGAATCAAATTTCAAACAGAATTCGTGATCGGATATCAAAATTCCGTAATGAACAATGAGAGAGCGTCTTGCAAAGTCTGGAGCCTGAGTGCAACGGTTTCTTATAATACCACCAATTTACGGCCCTTATGGTATCAAACTCGCTAATTCTGGTAAGTTGGAAGCCTTCGTAAAAACTATAGAACAACAGTTCTGTAAAAATTTATCTGATGAGGAGGACCTTGACGAACATGAAGATCACGTCAATCGGTTGACGAATAGGCTCATGAGATCCGACATTACAGACTCCGACCAAACACACAGCACCTGTCTTCACGAGGTAAAAGACATTATACAAGTACTTAACAGACGGAAAGCATCGAGATTTGATTTACATCAAATACCATGGTAAAATGACTCCCGGATAATATTCTCGATGCAATAACAGCGGTTATAAACCCACTTTTCCCCTTACAAAAATACTCCAAAATATGGAATCAGGCAATTGTTATTTTTCTTCCAAAACCTAGAAAAAACCTCATGTTTCCACGAAACTTAGGACCTATTAGCCTATTATCCTCTCTGTCGAAAATAGTAGTGCGGGTGCTACTAAATCGATTAACTGAGGTTGTTACTGAAAAGGAAATAGTTCCATAAGCACGATTTGGTATCAAGTCTGCATATTCCACAGGATTCCAGCTTACTAGGGTGGTCCAATCCGTTAGAATAGGACTAAATTGCAGGAAATTAACGGATTTAGTTATGTTGATATAGCCAAAGCCTTCGATGAAGTTTAGCATGCAGGACTTATTTACAAAATGCATGAATCCCAATTACCACTGCAGCTCATCCAAATCATTGGCTCCTTTCTAAAAGGCAGACCATTTCGTGTCAAAATTGACAACTACCTCTCAAACATACAGCAAATTCAAGTTAAAGTCCCACAATGATCACCCGTCTCCTCCATACTATATCTTTACTGCAGATCTACCTCGGCTACCTTTGAATGTCCACAAGCCAACATATACTAATTTCCCATGTCAATGATATCGGCGTACAAATATCAGAAATGTGAGCAGAGATAAACAAAATCCAGTCTAAATTCAGGGGTGAACGTCTATCATGCAACCAATGTCGGCGCTCATCACTCCATTCAAAAGTCCCAACTGCAGTACGCGAATAAAATGCCAACTGTTATGTATACCACACATGTTTCGGACCGGCTACCAGACGCTGCCAGTAGCCATGTCATTTTCAGGCCGAGCAATCAGGAAGCTTCTTGAATAATTAGCTCAACAAACCACCTGGAAACACTCAAGCCCATCTCACAACTTAGATTTTTAATCGACACTAGCGTCGATGTGTCTGTACTACCAGTAACTTTGGTTCGGACGAAGTATAATTGGTATACCTTCAGGTTGTTCACAGCAAACGGCTCACCGATCGAAACATATAGAAAGAAGACGCTAAACATGTAGTTTGGACTACGACACCGTTTTCAATGGGAGTTTCATTTTGCAAAAGTTTCGCACTCAATCCTAGGGGCAGATTTCCTACAATATTCCGGTTTGTTTTTAGATATTAGAAGCCGACAACTGTCTGACTCCTCCGCTTGGATTCCAGTTGAAGCTCGGAATAACACACTCACTCATGAATTAGTCTTCAGCATTAGGAGAAAGTCTCCACATCATGAGCTCCTCAAAGAGTTCCCGAGTGTAACTAAACCCTCCATCACTACAAATGCAATATATCAATCGGTGCTCCACTACATCAATATCACTGGCCCACTCATAGCCGAGCGACATCCGTGACTGAACTAGGAGTAATATGAAGCCACAAAAGTGGAATTCGAATTTCTAATGGATAAAGAATTGTGTCGCTTGTCAAACAGCCCTTTGGTAAGCCCCCTGCATATCGTCTGCAAGAAGAATGGGTCTTGGCACGCATGCGGAGACTACCGACGATTAAACGCCATCACCATCCCAGACAGATACCCAGTACACCATTTCCAGGATATAACGTTCGATTTAGGCGGCAAATACATTTTTACTAAAATCGATCAGCTCAAGACTCTCCACCAGATCCCAATAAGGGAAGAGAATATCCCTTAAACCGCAGTAACAACTCCGTTTGGCCTTCATGAATTTATGGCGGTGACATTTGGCCTGTGCAATGCGGTACAATCTTTCCAGCGTTTCATGGATCTGATGCTCCAGGGCCTTGAGTTTTGTATCTGTTACGCTGACGATATCCCAGTTGCTTTCTAATCTAAAGATCAACGTATTAAGCATCTTCGGCTGGTTTTTGAGTACCTTGCCAAGTACGGAGTGATAATCAATATGGCCAAGTGTACTTTTGGAGCTAAGGAAGTCGAGTATTTAGGACACACTTTCAATGCGCGTGGCATAGCGGCACCATCTTCACGTGTCCAGCTGATCCGGAACTATAAAAACCCAGCAACTATAGAAGAGCTTCGTCGATTCTTCGGCATCATTAATTTTTACTGACGTTTCACACAAAATGCACCCAGTATTTAAGCCCCATTTAACAGCTATTTTATCTTGGCCTAGAAGAGTGACAAGAGACTTGTTGTTTGGACCCTGGTGACAGAGAGAGCTTTCCAGTCTTGCAAAGACCGCTTACCAGATGCTGCGCTATTAGTACAACAACAGCCGCTCAGACAGATAAATGGCTGCCGCATGCACTATACATGCTCTCAAGAGTAGAAACCAAACACAGCGTATATGACTGCTTGCCATTAAGAACAGCATCCATCATTTTCACCATTATTTGGAACGCAAAAATTTCACATTCTGACAGACCATAAGCCACTTTGTCACGCTTTCGCATAAGTATCCAACAAGACATTGCCATGCCAACTCCAACCCCTGAGCTACGTGTCTCAACTCTCCACTGACCTAGGAGATATCCCAGGAGAGTCCAATAACGCCGCACATGCTCTTTCACGGATTGAAGCAATTCCAATGTCAGCATCAATATATATTAACGACCTCATGCACGAGCAACAAAAATATGCCGAACTGCAGGAACTCCTTCTCAACAACTCCATGTCACTCCAATTAAAACCAGTTATCATTAGGGACAATGTCGAAGTCATAGCTGACATGTCACTCCCTCATCCACACCCATTTGTACCAAAATCATTATGCAGGGTGATATTTGACATTTTTCATCAACCTTCATATCCAAGTGGCCGTGTAATTCAAATCCATCGCAAACGGGTTCGTTTGGACAAACATGAAAAGAGATGTCAGAGTGTGGGCCCAAAACTGCGTGCCTTGTCAGCGGTCAAAAATCGGACGAGACTAAAGAAATCCGATACAAAACTTTCCGATACCAGACAAGTACTTTCAACATATACACCGAGACATTGTCGGCCAGCTTATACCATCCCAAGGATTTAAGTATTGGCTTACCTTAATTGACCCGGAAGAAATCACATTGGCCAACCAAATAGCAAAAACTGTTGCCAAGGCATTCTACAATAATTGGGTTGCATAATTTGTCGTCCTACTCACGATAGCAATGGATCAGGGCACGCAACTCAAATCATTACTATTCAAAGCGTTTGCTCATTCCATCGGATGTGATCGAACCAGGACGTTGCCCTACCGCCCAGTGTCTAATGAAATAATCGAAAGGTGGCATCATACGCTCAAAGCAGCAATCATGTGCCAGAAACAAAATCAATCCTGGCCTGAAGTACTTGTTACTGTTTTACTGGGTTTCATGGAACCGTCAAAGAGAACCTATTAGCGTCTTGTGCCAAAATACTGTGTGGAACAACGCTTAGTTTCTGGGAGAGTTAATAGTCCTCGATTATTCAGCCATTCAACCCTAGGAGTTCATAAGAAAATTACGTGAAATAATGGACCAGATTCGTCCCACTGCAATGGTACACCACAACTTTCGGGAGCCATATATCAACTAGTCCCTTGGTAATTGCTTGCACGTATTTCTCAGGAAAGATACAGTAAAGCAACCCTTAACTCAACCGTATTTGGAATCTCATAAAGTCCTTCGAAGAATACCTTGCGCACTCTACACTGTCGACATTAATTGGCGCCCGCAAACATCTCCACAGAGTGGTTGAAGCCCACACTCACGGAATGTACTCTGAATCAAGCGACACATCATCTCTAAGAGATTCTGATGCAAAAATCGTATCATTGCCCAAAAGAGAGTAGATCGCCAGTCAAACCAATGTTACAGCCATCAGCAATATAAATTTCGAAGACAGTGGTTACCAAATATACAACTGAAACGAATTCAGAGGCACATCTTCAACCAGAGGGGCCTACAATACCAGCTCGGCACAAAATCTTTCCACCCATCAACGCTCCTTCACCGGGACTAAAAACATACCCACCCTGCAAGAGGCTCCGCAGTAAGTCTCAACACAAATGCCTCCCGTTTCTAGCACCCGGCTAGACTACAGGGATAGGATTCATCAACCAGCAAACGCACGATGTAGTCCTTACATGAATCGCCATCGAATCATCTCGTGGCAATCGTCTATTGACAAAGTCACTTCGGAGAGAGTGATGTAGCAAGACTGTCATCCGCCACAGTTGGTACGGTGTGTGCACATGCGCGGTTGGAAGAACGGTCGAAGTTTAGATGAAATTGACTTTGTACGGTGTGTGTACATGCGTGATTACAACGAACTTATGTGTGTGCATGCGCGGATGGAATGAACATCGAACGTGAGATGTAACTAAGAAGGAGTTGGTTAGATCGTAGAAAAAGGTTGAAGAAGATTCATGATCATTCTTCGCTCAGTATTTGGTGACAAAACATTGCACATCCATCTTTGATTTAAGCATCATCGTGTATTTTATTAGTAAGATTAATATAGAAGTTAAATCATAAGTTCCATGAGACGTTATTGATTATAATTCTTAAACGCCTCTGACATAAGCGTAGCTCTGTCTACCCAGCTCATTATTAGCATATTCGAAAATTTAAAATGTAACTTTTTTGCTCAATATCTCCATAGAATATGAGTGCCTCATCACTTTCAAACCAGGCATGCACTTCAATCCGGCAAGTCATCCTTTTGGTCAAGCATCAACATGCGGCAAAGAATGATTCACTATCGCATTAAAACCCACTGCTCCTCGAACTGAATCTACTCCAACTACATTATCCTTGTAAATTAAAAAAAAAATCCTGTCCTTGCTCCGATTGTCGGTTTCAAGTTTCATTTGAAATCGTTGCTCATTATTCATTTTAACTAAGAACATTTACATTCATTTCGGACGAAAAAGAGGAAGTAGCGCAGAGTGAAAAAAAAAATATTCCCAAAAACAACTCAAACGAAATATGACTGACCTCAAAAGTAATTAAATACAAACCTTCCAGTTTTTCGTTCTGGCCAAAATGAGGGAGAAATGTTTTTCTTCTTAATTTTCATTGTTTTTTGCTTTTTATTTTCGCTTATAAAACGTGGATAAAATTGAGGACAAACTTACTATGAATTGGAGTGAATAGATGCGAATTTGTGTGGATGAAAAAGAGAATAAATAAAAAACAGCTCGTTACAACAAAAAATGTAGTCCTGTAATTTTTAAGTTTCATGTTCGTCGGAAATTCATTATAGAAAAAAATTTGGAAAAATACTTTTCTTTGCCTGGCTGGAAAGTTATGATGCATTCAATGAATTAATTTAATGCAGTGCAAGTATGTACAACGAGTTGGATACAATAAAGCGAGGAATTTTTAATTGTGGTAGTTGACAATTTAAGCTTCATTTTTAAAAACAGTTCAACGGATGTTAATTTCCTATTTGACTTCGAAACATTTTAAAATTTATGCATCTAAAAGAGGCATTTTAATTCAAATTGAGTTAAGATTTTTAGTTTTTTCAACATAGTCACCGCAAAATTAATTTTTCACTAAATGGTTCTTACAGTTAACATATATCAGAAGTAAAAGAAAGTTTTCGGGTACTTCAATTCATATCAAGCAACAATAAGCTACAATGCTTCATGGGATGATGCTAGTCACTCACATGTTGTCATAAGGTAGGTGACCCAAATAAGTCCTACCTTAATGTTTTTATTATCTAACTAGCGGGTTTATAATAACAATGCACTGGTAATTTGAAATACTTATATTTATTTATTAAAGTTTGTAATAAATCAAACAAAATTGCTTATGAAACAAAAATCACATTTTTGTGAACACAAATAACAAAAATGTCACTTTTGCCTTATTGGAAACCCTGTGTCTTAATAAACCCTTAATAAAAACTGATAAAAACAAGTATACATTCAACTTCTCAATGAATATAAAATGATGTCAATACTTATATTAAATCTAATGAGATCCCATTAATTACTTTTGATCATTTTAGATCAGATTTAACGAGTTTTTCATCATGCAAAAGAACTATATTAATCAGCCTTTTTCATCTTTTTTTTAAACAATTAAATATAAATGAAATAGTTTTTCAGTCCAATACACACCTCATGATACCAAACACTCGATCTTCTTTACGATCTTCGATCTTCTTTACAAGCTGGACAGTACCAAGAAGATTTATTATCGTAACGTTTCGGTTTAGATTCCGTAAGCTTATCTGCTGTCAAAGAAGCAGTCTTCTCTGAGGTTCGCTTACGCATTGCAGCAACTGCAGGTTGTGCAGATGTACAGCCAGTAATTGACGCTGATTTTGGTGTCTTTGTGTTTATCTTTATCATGGATGAAGTACCAGGAACATCTTCTACTCTTGACAGTGTTACAGTAATCTGTGATGTGGAATTCGTAGCACTGTCACTTAACAAATCTTTTGTTACCTCTTGAGCACTGTTATTCAGAGACTTCTTGCGTGGAGCAGTCGCTACAACTTTAAACTTAGGAGTTGATAACAATTCATGAATCTCACACATTGTTGACTGATTGTCTATCTTCTGTGGAGTTCCAGTATTCGGATTGTTTTTTGAGCGCAAGTACAGTGGCAAATTCCCAGTATCTGTGCCTGACTCATCTGAATCCTCCACATTTGCAGTTGAAATCTCGTGTTCCCCCAATTCATTATATAAGACAGCAAGCTCACTGTTTGTAGGATTTGAAAGTTCTGACAACGCGGAGAGCGCAAACACGTCTTCAGAAATAGCATCTGGGTTATATGGATATAACCCTGTAGCGCGAAACCCATTCGAGATATTGGTAATAGTCATACATTTCGGCCATACTTGTGAGAGAATGACGTTAAAGCTTGTCTTGTTATGGGTTCGTTCGGGATGCTGACTGACGTATTTAATCAACTCTTGGTCCCAATGGTGCTCAAAAGAATGATAAATAGATTTATCCATGGGCTGTACCTCGTGCGTGGTATTTGACGGAAGACAATATTAAAGTGATGCCACGTTTCTCAGCTTCCTCGACAATAGTAAAGTCCAGGTGGCATTTTGCACCATCAAATACGAGGAAACATGGCCTTGATGTTCTGTATTTATGCAAATGATTAATAAACTGTATGAAAGTTTCTGTCCTCATACTTCCTTTTGGCGTCATCTTCACCAGAGACCCTGGAGGTAAATTGTCTTGGGATTCTGGCTTTAGTCTCTTGCCTTTGAACAATATCATTGGCGGAATAGCTGATCCTATAGTATTTCCGCAGCCTACCACAGTCACACTTTCAGCATACTCATTCGCTATTTGATGAACTCTTTTTCTCCCTTTGGCTGTCAAAACTGCCTGCTGATGGTGCAAAGATATGCGACAATTTTTTTCATCGATGTTGTAAATGCTTCCAGGTTTATGTTCAATTTCAAGTCTATCCAGCACACTTTTGTATTTGGAAAAGTGATCGCTAACAATGTCTTTATTAATTTTTGAGCACGAGCTGGAGTCATCATCTGTGCTTTACGACGTGCTAATTTAGGGTGTCGTTTAAGAAATAACCTCAACCATTTCTTCCCCGAGGCGTTTTTGGCATCATTGAAAGTGTTTGGAATTTCCTTAGTTTTACAGAATGAAAAAACCTGTACCCGCAACATCTTTGATGTCAACGGCACTCCAACATCAGCCAAACGTATGATTCTTCTGACAAGTCCAGCTTCTTGTTCTGTAGTTAATACAGCCAAGTGACCTAGCTTTCTTGTAGTCGACCCACTCGCTACATGGTTGCGTAGGGTTCTTCTTGGGATGTTGCATCTGGTTGCAGCAGCATATGTAGATAATCTACCTCTTTATACCATTTTAACAGCGTTTTCCATCTGTTGCGATGTCCATTGAGCCCTTATTTTCCTTGTGGTAGAAGCTGGTGATTCGTTTTCCATGATGTTACTGAAAACAAGGGTTTACTATTTCACTGTGATATTTCTCTAACTGACATAAAACATTGTCCTAATAAGACCCGTACCTGTGCCGTTATAAGGCCTATACATTTTTTGTGGGCTTTATCAGGGCATGGCACATGGATAAGCAAAACAACAATTATATGGAATACACCGGTATTACAGCTTTTTTACTCATGTGAGGAGATGGCTACACATATAATTATCCTATAGACAAAACACAGCATACCGTGTACAAATAAAAATAAAAAAACTTACTGTTTATTCTGCTAAATTTTTATAAAACAAGCGTGCGCTCCGCGTCGTTGTTAGTTTTCGACTGCAGGTTCCAACACGCTCGCAGCACGGGTCATTTGCTGTGCTTGTGGGTGTTAACTTATGTACACGCACACATCTACAAATACTGGCGTGGGAAATTTAAAAAATTGGCCTCATTAAGACATAGGCTTTATTTGGGCCACCCACCTTACAATTAAATGCGGCATTAGAAGATAAGCTCAATGTTAATACTCGTGATAAATTCAACGTGTGACTAGAACTCCTGCAAATCAAATTCGCAAAGAAAACTTGCAAATTTTATGCATTCATTCTTAACTAGGACCTTATCCCTACAGTGCATGATTTTTTATTTTTGTCTAAAAAAATATATATGGCTCTAGATATCCGAAAAAATGTAAAAAATGTCAAAATCAAGTTTAAAAGGAGATTTTTTTTCTCTATTGCATATGCACTTACACTAGTATAGGGTTATCCATTTTACGCTTGAGAAAGTAAAGCTAAAGAAAACACATAAAATATTCAGATGGAAACAACATTTTTTATTCAATATAAAGATTGAACCTTGGCATTATGAGTGAAATACAACATCATTCAAATGTCCTCCACGAGATCTCTTACAGGCCTCAATCTTTTTGAGGTAATTTTCAATGACTTTTCGGCACATTTCCAGACATATCTCGGCCATAACTTCACGAATATTGGTTTTCAGTTGCTCAAGATTTTGGGGATAGTTCCCGTAAACACGATCTTTCGCATAGCCCCTTAAAAACAAATCCAAAGGTGTTAGGTCACAGGGTCTTGCGAGCCAATTGAAGTCACTCTATCTCAAAATAACGCGTCCTGGAAATTTCTCTTGCAAAAGTGCTCAATTAGCCTGTATTGTGTGGCTTGTGGCTCCGTCCTGTTGAAACCACATGTTCTCCAGATCATAATCTTCAATTTTTCTCCAAAAATAATCGGTTAACATCCATCCATAGTGGTCAGAATTGACTGTAATGGCTCTTTCTTGATTATTTCGACCGTAATCGGCTCATAAAGCCCTGAATGTTGATACAGTCGAATCACCGTTTTTATAATAAACTTTAATAATTTTAACGCGTTCTTCAACTGTTAAACGACCCATATATAAAATGGCAAGCTTCCAATTAAAAAAAACATGCTTTGAATGACATTTAATTCAGGCAAATCTCAAATGGCAGGGTTATATTTTCCCAACCACGAAATGGATAACCCTGTACTACAATCAGGTATTTCAAGTTTGATGTAGAAAGCAGAAATTAAGTTTGCCTTCTAATGGAAAAATTTATAAAAGCAATTGTTATTTTTGTTCAAACATAGCTCAACACATCATATGTATATATATGTTTTTCCTCCACATATATATGTTTTTGCTTCAAATTGAGGATACTTGCAGCGCTGTCTATTCAAATTCTATTTAGGAAGCTGATCAAATCCATTCCCGACTTATATCTCGAGGGGGAAGAATTGCTACATTAGACTTTTTCTTTTTTTCTTTTCTTTTTCTGCTGTAGGTGACGGTCATCCTTTTTTCTTTTGTGGCAATGGAGCATACATGCCGAGAGTTTTAGCAATTCTAATTTAAAATCTTTTAGTTTTATTGGAGTTGATTTTTCCCCCTTATCTCGACTTTTCCATATAATAACCAGCAATTTATGACGGTAACATCAAGGAGGTGGTAAAATAAACGTATATACCATTTTTGTCCTTATTTTCATTTTGTGCTTTCCAAGAAATGAATCTAACAGATCAACCCTCCCCATATGCTGATTGTAAGTTCGTATTATTTTGGGACAATCTACTTCCTTATATTATTTTTGTTTTTTACAATACCGTCTTACCTTTTCAGTCGAGTGTTGTCTAACAAATGATGATGATAGCACGACAGGTTGATTGTCGTACTACATGACTGTATTGACTTCTGTCCCATCTACGTTAGCAACCCATTCCTTTGAATAACCCCTTTCTGTCTTACTACTTTTCAATTCTTGTAGCGATGGGATTCTCAGCTATTTACCAAGGCGATTTGTATTAACCGTTCCCAATGATTAAATTCCTCGTTTTGCCAGGTAAGAAATAAGTTCAGGTGAAGTATGGTAGTTATAGAAGAATAATTGATATTACTGGTTTTCCGGAATAGATCTTGCTAGGCGAAAGTCACGTTCATAAGAATATCTCAGCTCAGGGTTATTCTTCATTCCAGAGTATACCTCAAAGTCGTAGGCAAACCTCCGATCGTCACACAGCACAAGAAGTTTATAGCCCCATTTATGTGGTTTGTTCGGAAGGCACTGTCGCAGGATATTCGTTGCTTTCGTGGCACACTTTTGCTTGTCCACAGACAATGCTTCTCTCTTAGGAATATTTTTGCATTTCTTGGTGAGGCTTTCTAATACTGGCCTTATTTTGTGGAGACGGTCGTGCCCGAGAGAACATAAAGGTACTTGTAATTTGTTGTCATTGAAGTTTAAAAACTGACAAATTTTCTTGAAACTATTCAGGGTCATCGTTTCTCTTACAAAAGGTAAACCTTACTCAGATTCCCAGTGCATCCAAATATTTGGCAGAGGAGCAACGCCCATGACCAAACATATGCCAAGAAACTTTTTTAATTCACCCGTGCTGATGATAAAGGGTTTCGATGGGTCTTTCTAAGCGCTAAACTTGTGCATTTCTTCAACAATGTGGCTAAGTAGATTATCATCAAAAAAAGTATTCAGAAATACTGCAACGGGGTATCTAGTTCTAAAAAAGTTTTGACAATCGTATACAAATTGTGGGTACAGTGAAGGATCAAAGCTAGAGATTTGCCAAGGGAATTGACGTGTTTTGGGAAAATCCATGTCTATGCCTTCTAAACGTCATAAAAATTAGTATTTTCATGCAGGGTACTACATATTTACACTTGACGGAAACTACATGAGAGCAACTACAAGATAACACCAATATTGTAACAGTCAGATATAAATTGCGGGCACAGTAAGTGACCAAACCTGGAAATCTGCACGAAAAGTCCGCGTGGTCTAGAAACAGCCATTTCTACGCCTTCTACATGCTGGATAATTTGCCTTGATTATTTTCCGACCACCAAAACACTAGTTTGGGTTAAGCCTTAAAATTTTGTCGAATAAACCCGGAATTCGCATGTTTAAGGGAAAAGAAAGTGATTTAAAGTTTGGGGGGGAGGGGGGGGGGGCTGTATTACAATTTGATTCATAAAAATTAGTGTTTTTGTAAGTAATACTACAAATTTGTACTTGTCGTAAAGAATACACTGGCAGCTACAAAATGAGACCATCATTTTGACAATCGGATAAAAATTGTGGATACAGTGAACGATCAAAGCTAGAGATCTGCCAAGGAAATTGACATGTTTTAGGTCTAAACGTCATAAAAATTAGTATTTTCATGCAAAGTAATTCCTAATTACACTTGACGGGAATCACATGACAGCAGCTACATGATGACACCAATATTGTAACAACCGGATAGAAATTGCGGGCACAGTAAGCGACCAAACCTGGAAATCTACACGAAAAGTGCGCGTGTTCTAGAAACAGCCGTTTCTACACCTCCTATACGCTAGGTAATTTGCCTCAAATATTTACCGACCACCAAAACACTAGTTTGGGTGAAGCCTTAAAATTACATCGACTAAACTCGGAATTCACACGTTTAAGGGGAGAAAAAGCGATTTAAAATTTTGGGGGGTTTATTCCTATTTTAACACTCATAAAAATTAGTGTCTTTGTAAATAATACTACAATTTTTTACTTGTCGTAAAGAATACACCGGCAGCTACAAAATGACACCAACATTTTGAGAATCGGATGGAAATTGTGAGTACAATTAACGATCAAAGCTAGAGATCTGCCATGAAAATTGACGTGTTTTAGGGAAATCCATGTATATTTCTTTGAGTTGGCAGCAAAAGCCAACTCACCGACAACCTTGACACAAATATCGGACTAAAGTAGGGAGATATGCTGGCCCATTGCTAATTAATATGGCCTTAGAATATGTCATAAAAAGTTACTTGTCGATGCGAATGGTACGTAACTATTCGAGCCTATACGGATGACATCAATATTTTGTCAGTGGCATTAACAACTGACAAAGAAATTTTCCTTGAATTTCGACAGCAATGCCAAACTAGTAGGGCTACAAATCAATGAGAATAAAACAAAGCTCTTGAGGCAGGCGAAGAAAAATACCTTGACTTCCCAAAATATCACACTTGGCGAATAGAATATCAAGAATGTGGGCAGATTAGTGTATAAATATGAGAACTGGAAATAAAGGGGGCGAAATACAATGAAAAATACTGCTTGCAAATAAAACATTTTTTTCTGCTTTGACGATCTTGAAGGCCAGCTGCATACACACGGAAACAAAGCTCCAAGTATACAAATCTGTGATGAGACCTGTGCTATGCTATGGATGTAAAACATGGACCCTGATCAGAGCATCTTCAAACATATTAAAGATAAATTTGAACGATTTCGTATTCAAGTTTTGGATGGATAATTTAAGTCGTCAACCCAAACACCTGGTAAAAAATGTTAATGTTACGTTGCAGTAAGCTGTTTCGGTTGGGGGAGGGGTAGGAAAGCGCCACTCGCCAACCCTAGTGTTGCCCCCAGGAGCCTATTAGCGTGCTTGAGACTCCATGGAATTGTCCTGCTACTAGAATATCCACTGGTGACCCTTACCTGGCTCGTCAAGCCGCCTATCACCACTTTTACTAGCTTTCACTAAAGAAAAACTATCTTACACTACAGAAAAATGACTGAGCAGATTGAAATCTACAACGGGAAGGATTCTTACGTTCTCCAAGTCTAATCTACGACTTGTGCCAATACTGCGTGCTCCACCTGCGAAAACACTGGCTGAAATACTTCACAAAACATGAAAATTTCGTAGAAGAAAATTAAACGATAAATCAGTTTCAAGTTAATCTCAGTTTCATGCAAAGTTATTATTTATAAAGTGAAATTCTTCACACTTACACAATTTTCCTTACTTGCTACGTTGGGGGCCTCGTTGATGATCGAAATCCTCGCACTTAAACTCGCTCGCTCTCTGTATCAATTTTTTTCGCTTGTTTTCCCTCGTTGCCTTATTCCTTTCTATAAAATGTTCCATCCTTCCGCCTCCACTGCCCAAGTATCCGTAGAAGAGGCCGCTTCTTTTGTCACTGGCTCTTTTATCATCTTGTCGCAAAGGCTCTTTGACTTGAGTTGTAGAACCAAAGTTCACGGCTGCTAAACCTTGCAGCGTTTACCTTGGACGCAAACCCAATTTTTCTTGGTGGCCATCTTTCTTTCGTGCACAGTCCTGCATTATCAATAACAACCATATCGATTAGTTCTGGTTGAAGTGTCAATTATTATGTTGATGCTTGTGATTATGTGCGCTTATATTAACGTTCGTCACGAAATTTTTTTAAAATAATTGTGTCCGCGGAGGGATATCACAATATGACATTGCGTCTTGACAATTTTAGGTGAAATGTACGTGGGATTTTTGTATGAATGTTCTTTTACTATACTGAAGTGTCAGTTTTTGATGCACAAAACTGAACATATTCCTCGCCTTGAACCTGGGGTTCAAACCTGAAGTCCCGGATAAAATGAAAAAAAAGGTTGTCGAGATGGTCGCAGTGCAGGAATCGGTAAGAGTTTGATGGACACTCGGTTTTGATGCTGGAAACCCTTTCGGCACAGAGAAAACATTAAAGCAGCGACCATTGCAAGATTGATGTAGGCAATGCTGTAGTGATGGATGTGATTAGCAGGGTGACTGAGAATTCATTACGCTGCAATTGCTGCACCCGATTGCGTAGATGTGTTATGTTCCTGGCAGTATCGTTGATGAATCTTTCTATCGGAATAAATTTCGTTTCCAGGCTAATCGGTGCAAGGTCCATTAAGAAGTTGCTTGATATCAAAAATGATGCATCTAATACGCCGGAATAGAAATTGCTGGCCTGCAATATTACAGCTCGATTGCAGATAGTGCATCTGTTTGTCACGTTGAGCTTGCCAGTTCCGCTCAACCTTATAGTTTGACCAATGGTACCGCAAACGATGTGAAAGTCACTTAGTTCGTTCATCACATATATCCAATAGCTTGGGCGCTGCAGCTGAGTCCAAGCAAGAATGGCTGTAGTGTGAGCGACACGACACGGAGCGGCAGGGGTTGATTGTGTGAGAGTTGTGATCTTGCAATTCGTTACATCGGGTCCCTTCCGCAATGCAGGATGCGTTTGCTTGCAAATGTAGTGGGCTGGTTCAAACATGAAGACTTGGGGGAAGCAGTTTGGAATTGATCTTTCCATGATGAGCATTAATCACTACGCCCAGGAGAATAGTTTTGGTGCCTTCGTAGGCCACCATCTTGTTGAAGAGATTCATTGCCTGAATTTGCTGCGCATTGTAGGTGAGTCGGGCTATTACCTCTAACGTTCTGTTGAGGCTGATGTTTAGATCATCGATTTGATTGGCAATAGCTTCGTGAGACCGTTGCATTATTTCGGTAGTAGCGTCCAGGATGCTTTTTTTTGTTGCGGACAAGTGCCAGTAGTTGATGTTCATTGTTTCCAATATCGCGTATAGTTTCGTCTATTTTCTGGGCATAAGCCGAGTCAAGCACTCCAAACAAGGAATACGTGATATTGCCGATCAGATCAAATGCTCCTCGTTTGTTACGCGGAGAGTGATTGTCTTGAAAAAGTTCGTTCCGCTCCTGAATGCTTCTGAACGCTTCATCCAGTTGAGATAATGTTGAGGCGTATACCCGATATGTCTTTATAGTATCGAAGATTTGACCAAGTTGAGTGAGACCATGGGCTATGATGCTTGGTTCCTTCCAGTAGGTGGAGAGTTTGAAAAACATTACGAGATTCGACTTGTTGGAAGTGAGGTGACCTTCAACAATTTTCTCGAAACGACGTAGGAAGAAGTTGCTTTGCAGATTTGATGGCAGCTTCCCACAATCCACCGAAGCGTGGGGGTCTGGGAGGAATGAAACTGAAATTGATTCCTTTTCTGTAACAGAATTTCATAATCGATTCCGTTGCTATGCCTAAGTATAAGACCTCGTTCAATTAGCGAAGCTGGTTGTAGGCACCCACAAAATTTGTTGCATTACCACAATAGATGGTCCTGCAGTTGTCTCTTCATCCTATAAAGCTCTTTAATGCCCCTATGAATGCATTTTTAGTAAGATCACCCACCAATTCCAGGTGTACCGCTTTAGTGGCAAAGCACACGAAGATGGCCAAGTACGTTTTCTGGGGTGGTTTGCCTCGTATTTTAAAGTGAACCCAAAATTGGCCGCAGAAGTTTACGCCCTGTGTAATGAATGATCGAGCAGGTTGTACGTGGCTCACAGGCGAATTTCCCATAATTTGGGAGCTTCATTGTGGCCATCGACAGATGACGCAAATAAGAACGATGCTTCGGGCGATAGTTTTACCTTTGATGGACCAAAATCGTTGCCGTGTTATGGCGTGCAGTGCTAAAGGTGCTACGTGGTTATTCTCGTTATGGATTTGTGTCATAATTAGTTTGGTAATGTAGTGACCATACGGCAGGATTGCAGGATGCTTTGCCTCATAGCTAAGGTGAGATTCTTCAAGGCGCCTTTTGACACGTATCACTCCATATTCATCTAGTCATGGCGTTAGTGAAGCTATGTGGCTTTTCTGATCGACTTGGCCTTCCTTCTTCAGCTGCCGCAGATCTTCCTTAAATGCTTGTTCTTGGCAGTGTTTTAGGATGGCATTCAATGCCGCATCCAACTCAGATACAGTGAGTTGAATGGACGATGGAGGTTTATTGATTTTGCGCACCGAATTAGTGAAACGGAGAATATATGCCACTATTCGTTGCAGGTGGTGAAACGAATTTTTATGGTCAATTGAGTCGATAGCATCTGAAAAGTTCTTCGTTATGATGTGAACTGCTGGCCTTGTTTTGCGCTCGAGATCGGTTTTGAATTTTATCGGATGCTTAGGGCACGCATCTTGACAGCCAGGTAGAAAAATAGGCCATAAAACCAGGTGAAAGTCTGTTTTAGTTGAGCAGGAGATAATCCTCAGCTGATCACCTCCACGATATTCTGCTTTGAAAGTATGTAAAACCATTGATCCTACATAAGTGCACTAAGATGATGATTCTGATTTTAACCATGCAAGGGCTACCACTGAACCACACCATTATGCCAGTTTAGGTCGCTTCGAATCCGACTGGCGAATTTGGCAGCTAAGGTGGCAGCTTGCAGTTCTATCCTTGGTTTTATTGGCTTCTTCGATGGTACAACGTTTTCCTTTGTGCAAAGCAATCTTACCACGACAGAGTCGCTGGTTTGCTTGGATTGAATATAGATGGCCACTCCGTAGGCCTGAAGAGATGCGTCGCAGAATGCGTGCATTTGCAAATCCTTCGGAGAGCGGCTGGCGAAAACATGTCGCGGAAGTCGAACGGTTTTCAGCAATTTCATCTCCTCACGGAGAGTGCACCAACGCGTGTGAAATTCTATCGGTGGTGCCGCGTCCCAATCTAGATGTACGTCCCACAGAGACTGTAAGAACAACTTGGCGCGGATGGTTAGTGGGCTTAATTTTCCAAGCGGGTCGAATATATGTGCAACCTCGGAGGAGACCGTTCGCTTGTTTATAGCTTTTTTGCTGACCTCAGTAGTATTGATGGTGAATTCATTGGAATCAGGGAGCCAAGTTTGACCTAGTGCTTTGACATTGCAACTATTTTGATCTTGTAGCTGAAACTGTAACGCCCGATCTGCTGCTGGAATATCTCGAACTAAGCGTGGCTCATTAGAGCACCATTTCGACAAATGGAAACACCCCGATCTAAGAACAGTGCTCAGCTGGGTTTTCATTGCTTCTGTTTCTCGTAAGTGGTCTGCACCGGCTATTATATCGTCTACATAGATGTTCCGCCGAAGAACCTCCGCCCCTAGTGGGCTGAAACCTTGTGCTTTTTCCGCTAGACTTTGCAAACATTTGATTCCTAGGTAGGATGCTGCAGTCATACCGTACGTTATTGTTGTAACTTAGAAATAATGAAAGGGTTGATTTGGTGAATCCTTCCAGACGATTTTTTGGTACGGTTGATCTCGTTGGTCGACCTTAACTTGACGATACATCTTCTCGATATCAGCCGTGAAGACATATTTTGGTGTTCGAAAGTGCAAGAGGATTATCGAAACGTTCTCTTGCAAAGCAGGACCAGTATGAAGGACTTGATTCAGCGATATATTAATCGACGATTTTGCAAACGCATCGAAAACCACTCGAAGTTTCGTGGTGTTACTATCTGGTCTCACCATAGAGTGGTGTGAAAGGAAGTAGTGTGGAGCCTGGAGCTCCAATTTGTCGATTTCTCGCACGTGTCCCAATCGCAAATACTCTTACATAAACTCAGTATATTGCTGCCTGAGTGAATTGTTCCTTTTGAAATTCTCTTTTGAGCTAAGAATCATCCCAAATATGTTTCTGATGTTTCACCCAGCATCGCTGGATCCCGTGAAAAGGGTAGGTGGACAATGAATCAGCTGTCTGCATCTCGTTTTGCTGTACGAGCAAAATTTTCTTCACATTTCTTCTCTTGACTGGTCATCGACGATTGTGGATTGAAGTCATATATCTCCCAGAAGCTGTTAACATGCTCCTCCAGCCGTTCTTCTTCATTCGTACAGACACAACATACTCCTGCCGTTATCACTGCATTGTTGGATATCTCCACAATTCTTCCGCAGACTACCCATTCATGAACAGTATTTTGTAACGTGGGCAGATGTTCTCCTAAGCGGATTTGGCCAATAGACAGCAGTTGAAAGAAATTTCCAGCACCGATCAGAAGGTCAATACGCCTTTTTTTGTTGAAGGTAGGGTCTGCCAGTTTTATGTTTTGCAGAATTGGCCAGTTGGCGATGTTCACTTCTTTGCTGGGTTCGTTGCTTATAATATGAGGCAAGGCGTATGCTTCCAAAGTTGAGGCATATCTAGTCGTCTTTGATTTAACTTCGACGACTGTTTTAATGTAGGCAAGTTGTTTCCCTCGTCCAATTTCTTTTATGGCTAGCTCTTGCGATGTTGTTATTTGTTTCAGCTTTGACACTAAACACTTGGTGACTATGTGATTTTGGGAGCCGGAATCAAGAACGGCTCGGTATTCTAGCTCCCGGCCATCTAACGTCTTTACTATCACACAAATTGTCCAAAGCAAGATGTAGCTGTCGTTTGATCCGAGACTGGATCCAATGCCTTCAGCGGTAGAGGACAAACTTGTTGTTGGTGTTGGTTTGTGTGCTGTCTTTGGCTTGCTGGCTTTGCTTACATCGAGGGATAGTAGGGTATGATGCCTTTTACCACAGCGCTTACAGCTACCTGAAGCACACTAGTTGGCAAAATTGTCAGCCTTCAAGCAATTTATACATAACTTGTTTTTTCGCACGGTTTCTAGCCTGAGCTCGTGTGACTATCCTTGAGATGTCTGGCAAGTGTATAATGGATGCGCTTGCGAACAGACAATACAATTCCTTCCTGCTGCTAATGTTACCACTGAAGCTGGTTTAGACACTTTGCTGGTAGGCTGTCGACTTCCAAAGGTTTCGAGGCTTTGGAATCGTTTCTCAAGGAGTGCCAAGAAGTTCTGTGTGGTGTCCAATTCTCGTGGTGTTGCATCTCGTTGCTAGTAAAGGAGTAAGCTGGAACAGTCCAATTTTTTACATAGCAAAAAGAGTAGAATTGGATCCCAAGAACCAACATCAACGCCCAGTTTTTTTTAATCCAAGGAGACATTCGTTGGTTGTATCATGGAGGGATTTAAGACCCTTTGAGCATTCACGCTGCAGGTTAGATTGGAATATCAGGCGCTCTACCAAACCGTTTACCAGAATCCTTTCGTTGTTGTACGTTAAGAAGTCTCCAGGCGTCATCATAATGGCGATTGGTCACTGGTAAGTGTTGAATGAGGCGCAATGCTTCTCCGCTGATGTTGTTTAGCAGGTAGTACATTTTTTGCAATTTTGTGATCCCTTGCTCATGGATCATCTGAGTGTAGAGCTCCTTGAACTGCAACCATTTCAGGTAATCTCCATCAAATTTGGCTGATGATATTTTTAGAAGTTTAACTACCGTCGTCATGTCTGCAGAATTAGGAACAATTCGTCCATTCAAATTGTTAAGTTGCTACTTAATTTGCGAGATGCACGTTAAAATTTCCCTTTTGATTGCTCTGTATTTGGTACCGTCGTACCCGTGCGGAGACTTAATGTCTGAGCAATCCCAAATAGCAGTGTCACATTCCGTTAGGCGCGTAACGTACTCCTTCAGAACTTCCAAGGAATATTCGAAAGCTTGTCCTCCGTTTTCCATTATCACAAAATCGCTCAAATGCAGTATCACTTACTCCATTAAAGTATTTTGCCACCTTACTGCTTTTGTACACTCACTGTTTGGGGCAGGTACTGTTTCACTAGTACCTGCTGACTTTCCTGATGAATTCGATGCGACATTCGTTGACTTCATCTCTCGTTAGAGTTTGATCAGCTCGATGGCCTTTGAGTATACCATGAGTATCAAGATGTAGTAGGAGTTCTTTTCGTAAAGATTTTCTGGGTCCGAATTCTCTGCCAGCCATTCGTTGTTATCGACGAACGTTTTCCATGAAGCTTCGAGGTCAGAATAAGCATTTATCCAAATAGGCAGATTGCAGCTTCCGTTTGTATGAATCTTTACGAAGGCGTAGGAGCGTAGCTTGTATTGTCTGGCCCAGCTGTTCCTGCTGAGCCACATTTGCTACAACGACTTCGGCCAACATTGAATAAAAGAAATCTCGAAATATCAGATCCTGGATCCGATTATGTGGTCTTGATCTCCTTGTAGAATCCGATCGTGTCGGGGTCACCAAATGTTGACTCGTGGGCCTTTCCACGTGCTTCGAGATGTCCTGGCACAATACCAGGCCTCTCTGCAGAATAATTTAATCCTGGTCCAATACCAGGGTCAACTCGATAGGTCACTAAATGTTGGTTCACTACCAAGACTTAACACTTCACTCCATGTTCCGATTATCTAGTGTTGGTAAATTCTGGTTCAATACCAGAATCTAGATTCTAGCACAAATATTCAAATATTTGCTTAAGTTCTGGTTCAATGCCAGGACTTGAAATGCTCAGTTATTTAATCGAAATGCTCCGTTTCTCAATTAGTAAACGGCATGATTTATTTACATTAATTTCATGCTTATTTATAATTATTGATTCACGAATTCCGTTCCCATGCATCATATCATATTAAAAAGCTAATTCCATTAGATCATATTTACCTGAAACCGTCTGACGAAAATTGCTGACATTGCGTCTAGACAATTTCAGGTGAGATGTACATTGGATTTTTGTATGAACATTCTTTTACCATACTGAGGTGTCAGTTTTTGATGCATAAAACTGAACAATTACCTTAGTCCTTCCTACCAGTACTTCAACGCGTGGAGTGGTTCCTTGGTAGTACAGGTATTCCGACTAAAATGTTGGATTGCAAGGAATCCTTCCCTTCTAGGAGTAGCTCCGGGATTTAATTTTATATTTCGTAACACACCATCAAAAAATTTTTTTCGAAACTCAAGATGTTGCCAAGCCCTTCTGATAGGAGGACTCTTCTGTTTAATCTCCTTGTTTTTTTTTTTAATTATTGCTTTGGCACTATGGCTCTTTTTGGGCCTTCGCTAAGATAAACTTAGAGTATCCCATTATCTTCATCGAATATATCGGCACTGGAGAACGCGCTATTGTCAGTAATATCCAAAAGATCACTCAAGCCAAGGAGTTAATGCAGAGAATTTTGACTTACGCAGTGAACATTCTAATCTCTCTACAACACGTACTACACGAGTAATAATGTTTATTATACACTTAAAGTATTATTATTATTTCATTGAATGCAATCATTTAGTGGCATATGGAAGATTTGAAACATAATTTCCTCAAACAAACCTATAAAAACCTGTTCGTGCTTCTTTTTAATTGGATGTACGTAATGAAATATTCTCATAAATATACAAGTATTCTGTATGAGCAGATTTTGGTTACAATCAATTTATGGAAAAGTTTGCAAGTTATTTCGTATCGTATTTGGTTTACATATGATACTGTTGTTCGTGTGTGCTCTTACATGTTCAGCGAAAGGAATTTAACCAGCAAATGAGCGGAGAAAGCAAATGAAGCCAATATTAATGCGATCTGTAAAATAAATGGGGATGTACATGATTGAAATTGATTATCCAAATTTTAATAACTCATTAAATGATTACAAATTATTGGCAATCTCGTGAATTATCATTAAAATATAAAATTGAGTTATTAATACCAGTATTAAAATAGTTGGAATAGCTTTGATGAGAACTTTCAATGAATTCAGTAAATAAATACGTTTTTAAAACTGGATGCGTTTAATTTTTTGAAAGACAGTACATTTTTAGGCAGGCTTAATGAGTTTTTGAGGTCGAAACTACTATCCGCATAGCATGGAATTAAATATTCGTTCAAACATTACTATAATATGTTTAATTTACCATTCTGATTTTCTCCTGCAAACCTAGCTCAGTCCATTTGTCCTATCATCGTGAGCTATAAATAGTACACAAACTTTTCTCGGAAAAGCAGGGAAATTATGACGAATTTGCTACCCACTGAGTCCTGTATTCGAATGAAAATTATAATCAAATAAGCAGCTTCTGTTCATTTTGACATGAAAATTCGTATCATCTTTTGTTGGGTAGGAAGAAATTCAATATGTTGAATTCCTCGCATATAACATACAACCAACATATCAATGTTTATCTTTTAATAGGCTTTTCCTCTTCGCTAGAAACAAAATATTGAATAAGCCTTTCTACTCGTAACATACATCTTCTGCGATACGCTACTTATTGTTATAAAATTTCAAGATTACAACGATGATATGATATTGAAAAGTATTTCTTCCAATCTAACTGTTCACATGCCTCAAATATTTGTTTTCTTGTATCCTTACTCGTTTTGCTTTCGTAGACAAGAAAAGTCCTTGATGTGCCTACTTTTTCCTACTCGTTGTTCTTTTATGTTGAAATTCAATTTTCGAAAACAAGCGACTTCTTTTTACTATCCCGGGAAGAGTTCTGTAGCAAACGAATTACATTGTGTGTTCCCGGAGCCACATTTGGCTGTACTTGTGTTGGTAAGAATAGGATAATGGCTCTGATACCCAAGTATATTTTTCAGGATAGCACTATACATTGTCATACTATCCCAGGTAAGTGAATAAACTTTTTCTCCAGCGTTGAAGCATATTTTGCGGGAGACAACAAAAGCATTGCTATAACTTAATATAAATGCAAATATTCCTCCCATCGGATGATCCTTAAATTTCATCACTTTTACTTGTGTTTCATAGCGTTTGGTTTCAAGCAATATTCAGAAGATAAGTATCTACTCATGTTTACAATTTGCTCCAAGAAGAATATTTTTTTCCAGGCGGTACATTGATATTGCTAAATTTAAAAATTCTCTACAGATATAAAAATTAAATCTTTTTGGTAGACACCTAAAAAATCAGAAGCTGAAGTTGAGCTATTGAGGCTTCGAAGCTTCATTCTAGTGTGATATACTCCTAATAAATATTATTAATTAAATAAGTTAAAATATTTTGCTATCAAAAGACTTACCAATACAAAGCCGTATATTACTTTTCTTTTGGTCTTTGCAGTGATAACACTGCATTTTGAATTAGAGCATACTCATTTGACCTTTTGAAACTAATTAAAATAAGACATTTAGAAAAGGACCGTTGTTTTGTGATTGGGAGGTGACGGCTTTTTATACCCTGAGTTTGGGACTTCCAAGGCACCAGGCACTGTAGACTACCCTCTAAACACTTCCTTTGTCAGCTAGGAACTTAGCATGGAGTGAAACCACCAGTATCATCGGATCCTCCCGGGGAAGATAAACCCCATACGCTACGCCTGTAATGGAACAAACTCACCGAGCCCAGGAGTAGAGTCATAGTGCAGTTTTTGGAAAACCTATTGTACACTTTTGATCAAAACTAATTTATATTTGAGTTTCTCAAAGTCTAATTTCAATTTCTTTACATATTAATCAAGATTTTCACTTTGCTTTAATTCAATTACTAATCAGAAAGATTTTTTCCTTATATGACCATTATTGATATGAAATATTAAATTCCACGGGTCATACGCGAAAATGTAACTCGTTAAAATTCACCACAAAGTTCAATGTAAAATTTATTTCAAATTCCAAGTCAAGCTTGCAAGTAAATCTAATTCAACTAGAAGATCAAATTATAACAGCTAGCATGGGTACCGCTGCTGGATTTTCCAGCGCAGAGATACTCCACTCGACCGTCGCCTTCAGAATATAATGCCTCGATGACATATTAAGTATAGATAACATGGCGGCGATGTATCAGCTGTGCAACTTTGATTTTGTCCATAACTGACATTTCGTTGAATATTAGAAATAGTTTTACTAGTGGAAACCATGCGATTGGAATTGCTCAATTCAATTCAGCATAGCTTAAAGAATTGTAGTCGGGTAAACAACTGTGTTCACTGACCTATTAAAATATTCAACATCGTTCATTAAAGTTGGTGCCATATATTATAAAATTGAAAAATGCTGCGCCGTAAGATGTAGATGTGTAAAAGCAATTATTATCACTAACGAAACATTTGAACCTTTGCTCTCCGAAATTTTCATACATAAAACACGCGACTTGTATTCCGAAGCTATTTTAAATCAGTGAAATGCAAGTCAAGAAGTCCGCGATAAAGGGAAATATCACTGCACTCAGCTAATCAAAAGAAAACAAAAAACAAGATAACGTCGTTATTAAGTGTAATCAGCTGAAATTTTGATCATCTGTGAATATGGCCATTATATGAATTGAAATATTGCTGAGTGGAGTCAATAGTACGACTCCAATCAGCGGCAACTGATTCTGAAGTCAACGGCAAACGTCATTGGCAGAACGTCAATTGCCAACCTTCCAAAAAAAAAAAAAATACACAACAGCGCATAATTCTGATAAACATTCTTTCCATTGAAAGTATTGGAACACAATCAAATACTATGTATGTATCATATCCTCTCTTCGCATTTACTTACTGTACTATCATTACTATACTTTCTCTTTCATACTATTAATACATTGTAAAATTGAATTAAGTTTTTAGTCGTAACCGTGAGCTTGACCTGATAAGTAATAAACCTTGTGAAATATAATTGAAACTATGTGTTTTAAATTAAAATTCAATATAAATTATAATAGGTTATGGGCCCAGGTCGCTCTATAACTATAATTATTAAAATAAAGTGCTCTAAATAAAACCCAAAAATAAATAATTAAAATCGGTGGTGATCAAAAAGTGATCGATTAAAATGGCGACTCTAATGGCGAATTTCGAGAAGTTGACCGAGTCCAACTACGAAAGTTGGAAATTGCAAATGGAGAGTAGTCTAGAGTTTTACGATCTATGGGACTATGTGTCCGGTGAAACTAAGTGTCCAGACGAAGACGAAAAATTAATAGAAGCTTGGAAAAGGAAGGATCGAAAGGCTCCTGCAAATATCCGATTAAGTGTTACAGTTAACCAACTTATGCATATAAAATATAGTTCGACTTCAAAGGAAGCATGGTCGACCCTCGAGAAGGTTTACAAGAGGGATTCTCCCGCGCAAAAGTTATCTTTGTATAAGTCACTAATACAATTGCGTTTAAAGGATGGCGATAGTATGCAAACCCATCTAAGTAACTTTGGGCAAATAGTTGACAAAATGAGTGGACTCCAAATCAAAATGGATGATGAGACATCCATTATGTTACTATGGTCACTACCACCACAATATGAAAATTTTGTAATCGTTATAGAAACTAGAGACTCATTGCCATCACTTTCTGACCAGTTGATTGAAGAAGAAACAAGTTGGGTAAACAGACCTACGGTCATGTCAGAAGGGTTTTGTATTCAATTTACAAAATGCAGTCACCAGATCGAATAAAATCAAGAAACGATTTTATTGGAGAAAATATGAAATTCGAAGATCATACTATTATTAACAAAGTTGAACGAATTTCGTGTTCTGAGATTTTTGCTGTTGTTATACTCATAAATATCTCCCTTGATAATTATTTCAGATATCCATTCGCTAGGGAGGAAACACATTTTTCATGTATTTTCCCCCCTGTGCCCCCACTGAAGCAAAAACTGACAGTTTAACAACTGTTTTGAAAAGCTCCCATGAAAACTTTCGTTTCATACTCATACCGGCTACGTTTGATGAATTTTTATTTTCAGGAGCCACTCTCCTGTACTGTTATCATCGATTAATGGCCAATTTTTTCGAATCCTAGAATGGTTACAAAGCCCTTTTGCTAGGAGCTCTCTCCCGCCTCCTTGACGTGCTTCGCTTATGAGTATTAATTGTAGGTACTCATCTTCAGTCATTCATTAAATTGAATCAAGTGTTCAAAGCATGCACCTTAAACGTTGAAGTTGGGAAAAAATAACTCAAAATTATTCAATCTTCGCATTTAAAACAGCCACCATTTTGTTTTACGATTACTGATACCACTAGCTGAACCGATTCCCAAAGATATTCATGACACCTATCATTCCTGAAATTTTCATGCAAATCCTAGCAAAACTGTAGTGGCTGAGTCGGTAAAAAGCGCATGTTGTTCCATAGCCATATGTTGCCATAGTAATAAATGCAGCGCATATTGTTCCATAGTAATACAGGAAAATTCAAACCCCTATAACTTCGCTAAATATGATTCAATCTTTATGAAACTTTCAGGATAGATCAACCTTATGAATAGTCATCTATGTATTGAATTTCATAGAATTTAAGGGTACCGTTAAGATTTTATTTAAGAAAACATAAAATCGATAAATCATACTATTACTAACAAAGTTGAGTGAATTGCGACTTCTAACGTATTTGTTGTTGTTGTACTCACCAAGGCCTACATTCCTGATTTTTTTCAGATTTTTCGGATCACAGGTGTCCAATCGCGAGAGGGGGGGACACAAATTTTTCGTGTATTTCCCCTCCCTGTGCGCCCCTCGAAGCAAACTTTGCCAAACAAAGACCTGTTTTGAAAAGTTCTCACCAAGGCCTTTCATTTGATACCCATATCGGCCACCTTCAATGAAATTTTTTTTTCGGGGGGTCACTCCCCTATATGGGGAGACCCCCCTTAAATACCTTATAAATTTTTTTTTGTAATTGAACTTTGAAGAGAACACTACTTTACACCTACGTACGAAATTTGATGTTTCTAGCTTAAGTAGTTTCCGAGAAAAACTGCTGTGACACACGGACGGACGGACGGACGGACGGACAGACAGACGGACAGACAGGACGCGATTTTAGAAGGGTTTTGTAAAATTATTTTACAAAACCCTAAAAAGAAAGAACAACGATGACGTCAATGAGAGTGGAAGTGAAACGATGCTATACACTAAGCAAAATAAAAAATCGTTCAATCCTCCTAGTAATACTAATATATAAGCTTCTACTAAAAGAAGGAAAGGTATATGCTACATTTGCAAGCGTAAAGGGCACTACGCAAATGAGTGTAGATACAAAAACACTCATACTAAACAGGTTCTTTTCGCATCAGTCTACAATTGCAGTAAATCAACTGACTTGTGGTGCTTAGACAGTGGAGCGAGTTCCCATATGGTTGACAAAAAGCATTTGCTTACTGAAACACATAAAATTGTTGCCGAAATAGAACTAGCGGACCAACGAAAAGTGATAACTAGTATCAGCGGTGTAGCGTCAATCAATACAATATATGGAGGAGTGGATTTAACTGAAACATTGTACATCCCATCGTTAAAAATGAATTTCGTATCAGTATCTAAAACAGTAAAGCGTGGATGTATAGTGAAATTCGTTAAAAAACAAAGCTTATGTTCAGAAAAATGGAATAACTATATTAAGTGCAACTAATAGAAATGGTTTATACATAATAGACTGTAAAAGTGATCAACTGAATGCAATCAGTGCTAAAAACCTTGAAATTGTTGAATGGCATAAAAGACTAGGACATCTAAATAAAAGTGATTTAAATATTATAATAAAAAATGAACTAGTGCGTGGCATAACAAACGTGGAAACTGACGATTTTGATTGCATAACTTGTGCTAGAGCAAAACTTGCTGCAAAGCCTTTTCCTAAGCGAAGTGAAAACAGGGCGAAGGATCTACTGGAGCTCGTTCATAGCGATATTTGCCAAGCTAGTTGCTCATCGTATGGCGGAGCAAAATATTTTATATCATTCATTGACGATAAAAGTAGATTCACCAAAATTTTTTTGATCAAATCAAAAGATGAAGCGTTAGCTCGATTCAAAGAATTCAAAGCAGTTGCCGAAAATGAAACTGGCTTTAAAATCAAAGCATTAAGGACTGATAATGGCAGTGAGTATAAAAATAACTTATTCCAAGATTTCTTGAAAGTAAACGGAATCAAGTATCAGACATCCATTCCATATACACCGCAACAGAATGGAACCGCCGAGCGAATGAATCGCACCCTGGTTGAGATGGCGAGATGTATGATAGCTGAACACAATTTGAACGAAAAATTATGGGGCGAGGCAGTCAATACGGCTGTTTATATTAGAAATCGGTGTCCGAGTAAAGCGATAAATGGGTTACTACCATACAAAATGTATTATGACAAAACACCAACCGTCAATCATTTGAGGATTTTCGGTAGCAAAGTTATCGCAATAAGAAGCGGTCAGCGGAATAATAAGTTCCTTCCGAAAGCATATGAGTACATTTTAGTCGGATACTCGGAGGAACAGAAGGGCTATAGGGTGATGAATAAGCAAACTAATAAAATAATTATCGCGCGAGATGTTAAATTCTTCGAAGATGTTAAGCCAAGCAGTGTATTCATTAGCCAATTCCCAGCAGAAGATGAAGAGCATCCTCAAAACTCAAATCAAGTGGAAAAAGTATCGGATCTCAAGACTTCCCCGTTAGCTCATCCGCAAGACTCAAATCAAGTGGAAAAAGGATCGGACCTCAAGGCGCAAGCAGACACTGCATTACAACAGCTTTTCAAGGAGGATGATGATTATAATGATCTCGATGAGGACGAAGGGAACGAAGATTTCTCAACACCGAAGTCCGAAATTGTGTTGCGCGATAGAGAGAAATTAAAACAACCAGTAAGATTGCAGTTAAACAACATTAGTGTATGTCAAGATCCCGAAAACTTTTGTGAAGCAATAAACAGTCCAAATCAAAAGGAATGGATAGAAGCAATGGAACAGGAATTTAACTCTCTAACTGAAAACAATACGTGGACATTAGTGGATCGTCCGAAGGATAGAAATATAATAGGATCGAAATGGGTCTACAGAACAAAGTATAATAAAAATGGTGAAATCGAAAAATTCAAAGCGAGATTAGTGGCGCAAGGATTTAATCAAAAATATCTGATGGACTACGATGAAACTTTTAGTCCTGTGTTTAAAAGTTCGACTCTACGAATGCTGATAGCCATTGCAATTGAAGAAAACTTTATTATGCATCAGATCGATATTAAACATGCATATATAAACAGCAAACTAAACGCCGAAATATTTATGGAACAACCGAAAGGTTTCGCGAATAATATAAATAAAGTGTGCAAATTAAATAAAAGCATATACGGTTTAAAACAATCCGGTAGAGAATGGAATACAGCCCTTAATAATGTTCTAACACAAAAAATGAAATTTGAACGATTAAAATCTGATCCGTGTGTTTACATAAAGGATAAGCAAATAATAATAGCAGTATATGTGGACGACATAATTATTTTGTCAAAAGACTTAAATAAAATTAATAATGTAAAAGATCAATTAAAACGCGAATTTGAACTTGATGATAAAGGTGAACTCAAATATGTACTTGGACTTGAAATTAATCGCGATAAAAATAATATGTCTGTAACACAAGTGAATTATATTAAAGCCCTTTTGGAAAAGTATAATATGACCAACTGCAAGGAGGTTTCAACACCCGTTGAAACAAATCTTCAGCTACAGCAATGCAAAGCAGAATCCTGTGATCGATGTGATCGAATTAAATCAAGCGAATATCAATCATTGATAGGATCATTGATGTACTTGGGAATCTACACGATGCCAGATATCATGTACACCATAAGCTACTTGTCGCAGTTTAATAAGAAGCCTCACAAGGAGCACTTCGACGCAGCTAAACGAATTTTAAGGTTTTTGAAGGGAACAACCAATCATGGTTTATATTTCCAGAAAACAGGAAAGTCCCTTATTTGTTATGCAGATGCGGACTGAGGAAGCAACTCAGCAGACCGAAGGTCTTACACTGGCTACCTATTGGAGCTAGCTAATGGACCAGTTAGCTGGGAAACGAAAAAGCAACCGACAGTGGCGCTGAGCAGTGCAGAAGCAGAGTACATGGCATTAAGCCAATCATCTGAAGAACTTGTATTTCTAAAAGGCTTATTAAATGAATTATACTTGAATAATTATGTTAAATTGCCAATTGATGTATTTTCTGATAGCCAAGGAGCTGCAAATTTAGTAAAGAATAACACAACAAATAAGCGAACAAAACATATAAATATAAGACATCACTATATTCGAGAATTAAATGAAGCTGGTGTAATTAATATTATTTTTGTTCCAACTAATGAAATGAAAGCAGATATTCTAACAAAAGGTCTATCTAAAGAAAAATTTACATATTTAAAAACTAAAGTTATGAATTGTTGTCATAATTAACCAAGTATTTTATTGAGTGGGGGTATTGGAATACAATCAAATACTATGTATGTATCATATCCTCTCTTTGCATTTACTTACTGTACTATCATTACTATACTTTCTCTTTCATACTATTAATACGTTGTAAAATTGAATTAAGTTTTTAGTCGTAACCGTGAGCTTGACCTGATAAGTAATAAACCTTGTGAAATATAATTGAAACGATGTGTTTTAAATTAAAATTCAATACAAATTATAATAGAAAGTCGAGTAAAATAAGGATGATAGCGATCAAGAACATCAAGAGCCATTGAAACCGCCGATCCTAAACAACAATCTTTCCTGCTGGTCTATACCCAAGATGATGCTAATGCAAAAGGGGCATCTGAAGATGTGCTATCGTATGAAGCTATACAGTGCCACCAAACCAATTACACTAGGCTCATCATTGTGCTTTGACCATTAAAATTTGAATTAATAATGATTTGATATCAAAACCCACCAAAAAGTTTGCATCTTATGTTCCATCTATAATATGATCAAAACGTAGTTACACAGGCTATAGAATTAGATGCTCTTCGCAAATTATATTTAAAATATCACGTGCAACTAGGTATCAATTCAGGACAAACACAAGAAGATCTTGAGACCTACGCTCCAATCATATATCTTCGCTTCAAAGGACACGAGAGCAGCATCACAAATTTTTTCTTCCGCAATAAAAATACTTCCTCCAAACGCATCAAAATGTTCTACAATAACTGTGGTATGAGAAGCAATCGCAGCAAACTTTTCTTGACACTAAATCATGCCCTCTTACTGTCCTTGCTCTAACGGAAACTTGGTTGAATAACTCCTTTCGAAATGAAGAGATTCTCGATAGGAGTTAGACTGTACATCGAAATGATTGAGACTATCAAAGTACCGGGTTGTCACAAGGTGGTGGAGTCCTAATCGCTGTACACAACCCGATATTGAACATTTCGAGCATACATTAGTTCGAATCGAACTCAAAAAGTTTGAGTTGTATATTGGCGCATTTTATATTCCTCCAAAATCCAATGAGGTCCTTTACAATGATGCATGTGGAGTTATTTCTTCACTTGCTGGCCTTTCTAGTAAAGAAGACAAAATTATTACACTTGGAGACTTTAATAGGCCTAGTTTAACGTTTATAGTCGATGAAATTTATAATCGTCTCCTTCCAGTCAATCTTCTGGACAAAAGTGATTACAACCTTGTTTCTACTTTTTATGCCAATGATTTACAGCAAGTAGCTCCAAAACCCAATTGCAATGGTAATTGGCTAGGTCTTATCTTTACCAATGCTTATGACGATATGGTGGTTAATCCAACCAGTGAGGTGGAAAATCTTTTCTCAAACACCCTCCACCATTCCGCACTTTCGGTTAAATTTTCCACTGCTACAAACACTCTTTCGTACAATAACTTGATTGTACTTGATTTTCGCAATGCTGATTACGAGAGCATTCGAAAGCATATTTTTAATATAGACTGGACTGCCATGCTTTTAACGTTAGATATAAATGATACAGTAAATTTATTCTATCAGCATATCCTTGACGCAGTTGAAAGACATGTTCCTAAAATGAAGAAAAAGGACAAATTATCAGAGCCTTGGCTGGATAGTGATCTCTAACCTTTAAGGAACTGATGAAATAAACTGTATTAAACTAAGCAAAGTAGATCTGATTTGAATGACGAGCTTAAAAGAGAGCATTATGAACTGTCAAAAGAATATCAATTGAAGTTGCGCGAAGCCTATGAAGTATATGTTAATGTTATAGGTGAAAACATCATCAAAGACAAGAAGAAATTATTTGAATTTGTGAACATCAAGCGCTAAGCGCATGGCTATCCTAAACAAATGACCTTTAAAGACTGTAGTTCTACTCTCCCTGAAGAAATCAATAATTATTTTGCAGACCATTTTCAATCAGTTTACTCTTCAGCAAACGATTTTCATAATTTTTCACCACTAGACACAGAATGTGGGCCTGTACTGCAAGAAATTTCCGTTTCAGAAGGTGATATATTCGACGCAATTGAAACTCTTGATTTTAATCATGGACCTGGCCCTGATTCACTTCCTCCATATTTTTTATTTCAATGCAGAGAACAATTGGTTTTACCCCTTTGCATCATTTTTAACAAACCGCTACCAAGCGGCGTGTCCCGAGCACACTGGAAATCCTCCTACTTAACTCCAATCCAGAAAAACAAAAGTAAAGGAGCCGTTGGAAATTATAGAGGGATTACCATACTATCCACTACCCAAAGTTATTTGAAAAAATAGTATGTTCCGAAATGTCACCATATATTGAACAACGTCTCAATGACCAACAGCATGGCTTCAGAAAGAATCGTTCCACAACCACCAACTTAACAGTTTTAGTCTCTAACATCCTTTGTGTAATGGAAAATAGACACCAGGTTGATGCAATTTATACTGACTTCAGTAAGGCTATTAACCGTGTCAATCATACGATTTTGTCTCATAAATTGAATAAATTTGGAATCACTGGCTCCCTACTTCATAAGGTGGACTCATATCTCAAAAATCGGACTTAAACCGTTAAATTTCAGGGATATGTGTCAAACAGAATTCATGCCTATTCTGGGGCTCCTAGAGGCAGTCACCTCGGATCTCTTCTCTTCAACATTTTTATGGCGGACCTTCCTGAAGTGTTATCCGATATACCACACTGATTTCATGCGGACGATCTCAAATTATATCATGTGATAACATCCCAAAGTGATTCTTTGTTCCTACAGGACAAAATAAATACTCTATTAGAGTGGTCTAACAAAAATCTTCTATATTTGAAACTTACAAAAATTTTCTATAATTGAAACTAACAAAAATCTTCTATATTTGAATTTTGAGAAATGCTAGGTGATAAGTTTATCTCGGAAATGCACAATTTTATTATCTGATAATCACCTCAATGAAACAAAACTTTTCAGAGTTTGTAGTGTAGTAGATCTTGGTGTTCACTTCGATAAGAAGCTCCACTTTAATTTGCACTATGATGAGGTTCTCTGCAAAGCAAATAAGCTTTTAGGTTTCGTCAAACGACGCGTGAAAGAATTTAAGAACTTGTGGGTAGCGAAAACGTTATATACATCATTAGGGCGCCCAATTCTGGAATACGCTTGTGTCCTTTGGAATCCGGTCTTTGATGTTCACTCAGAGAGGTTTGAGTCCATTCAAAAACAATTCCTATTGTTTGCTCTGAGATCCCTCTATAATCCAAAAAATTTCCATAATTAGCCATAATACGATAACCGGCTATCTCTTCTCAATATGACACCACTTGCCTCCCGTAGAATCACATTATGCTCTTGCTTTGCATTTGATGTTCTTAGAGGAACCGATAAAGTCCAATATCGAATCGAAAAAATAACGTTAAACGAGCCAGTAAAATTTACAAGACATTCACCTTTGCTCGTAGAAAGTTAACATCATACTGGTGATAATAAGCCGATAAATAGGTGAGTCAAAATTTTCAACAAGATGAGCCATCAATATTCCCCAACCATATCCAGATCCCAATTTAAATCCAATTTATCGAAGTTCCTCAGTTCCTAACCCTTCACTGCAAATGTAAATTTATATTGTAAAAAATAAATTAAAACACTGTGATATGTATTTTAATAGAATGTAGAAATGTATACCTTGTTTGGTCAAATAAATCAATAACTTTATTATTGCAATTCCTAGGTTTTTAAAACCAATGACAATCTTTGGGTTCTTCCATTGCTAGCATATATGAAGTGGCCAAAAAGATCAAAGAGAGAATGGATCTTGAGGTGAATAGTCAAGAAAAATAACTGACAAAACGAAGGCATATGGTAGGGAACAAAAGGTTGTGGAATTGGTTTAGCGGGAAATGGAGAGTCGATTATTGGACGGCAAGTCAGTGGGTGGTAATGCTAGAATCATTGCGTGAAAGTTGCGAAAAAATTGTCAAGGAGACGGGATACGGATTTTTTAGGATTTTGTAAAATAATTTTAAAAAACCCTATTAAAACTTGATCTATCTGTCCGCCTATGTATCACAGCTATTTTTCTTGCAAACCATATAGGCTAGAAGCAAACCATATAGGCTAGAAGCAGCAAATCTGTATGCATGTGTAGAGTGGCACCCTCTTTAAATTCAACCACAGAAGTATTTTATAAGGTATTTATACAGATATATATATATATATATATATATATATATATATATATATATATATATATATATATATATATATATATATAGATATATATATATATATATATATATATATATATATATATATGTATATATCTATATATATATATATATATATATATATATATATATATATATATATATATATATATATATATATATGTATATATATATACATATATATATATATACATATATGTATATATATACTTATATATTGCAGTTGTTGTTGTAGCACTACAGCCTATTTTAGGCCTTCGCTTAGAGATAGCTGAGTATCTCATCACCATGATCGAATATGTCGGCACTCCACAAGATGATGTGGTCAGTAGCACGTTTTGGCAATGTGTCTGTCGACCCAGCTGCAATACATTCTGATTTTAAACCAGCACGTATCATAACTAAACGGGTTTATAGTCCATGCGAAGAATTACATGGACTAAATCTCGTTGCCACCAACGAGAATCGAACCAGGGACTTTCGGTTTACGGGATGAGTGCTCTAACCACTACACCATGAAGACTGCTTTATATTATTATTTACTAATATAAAGATTAGACCTTAGAATATCTTCAGTCAACACCTGAGCGTCACTAGTAAGCAACAAGTTGGTTAAAATTAAACTTGAAAATGGACAATCAAAGAGATCATTATCGGCATATTTTGTTGTTCCGAAAGGACAAAAATGCGGTGGAAGCTTAAAATAAATTGTGTGAAGTTTATGATGAAGACTGCCTTACTGAACGCACGTATTGGCCTTAGTTTGCTCGCTTTTATCCTGAAAATTTTAATGTGCAAGTTGCACCACATACTGATCGTCGAGCCACTACGGATGAAGACAAACTGTTGGCGTTATTCGAAATTATCCAGCGTGTGACAACTCAAAAGATAGCAAAAAAGCTTGACATATTGAATTCAACCGTCTAATTACATTTACAGCAGCTTGGTTATGTAAACAAACTTGATGTTTGGGTTCCTCACGAATTAAAGGAAATTCACCTCACCAAACGCATTAAAATATGCGACTCTTTGTTGAGTTGTAACCAAAATGACCCGTTTCTAACAAGAATTATAACTAGTGTTAAAAATAGATTATTTGCGATAACGTAGTCCGAAAGCAATCATGGAACAAGCAAAATGAGTCCCCGTAATCAACATCCAAGGCTAAAATCCACAAAAAGAAGATTATGCTTTCTGTGTGGGCGGTTGCGGGGGTATAGTCTACTTTGAGCTACTTCCAAGAAACCAAACTATTGTTTCAAATGTCCACTGTCGTCAATTATTAAAATTGAACGAAGAAATCAAGAAAAAATGCCCTAAATGGGTCAATCGCGAAGGCCTAAGGTGCCATCATGATAACACCTGACCCCACACTTCTTTGATCACTCGTCAAAAATTAATGTAGATCAATTGGGATCTGAAGCCATATTTACCCTATAACCCTGCTTTAGCACCATCAGATTATTATTTGTTTTGCTCCCGTCAAAACTATTTGAATGGTAAAACTTTCGATTCTGATCAGGCTGTTCAAAATGAATTGGTTCAGTTTTGATCTTCTTTTAAAACCAAGGGTTCTTTGAACGTGGAATTTTTCAATTTACTGAAAGATGGCAAAGGGTCATCCAACAAAATGGTCAATATATCATTGATAAATGTTTGTTGATAATATAAATAAATTTTCTAGGCAAAACATGAAAAAACGAGATCTATTATCGCACAACCCAATATTTTCCTATTTTCTTATGACGAGTTTTGCAGACTTTTAATTGCAAAAGGAATTTTAGGTTATTTTCTTTTTGTTTAATCAATTGGCAGTGTATTCCCTTCCTTTTTGTGTAAGTTTATGTGAGTGACTTGGCCCAGCATTGGCAGAGGATTTTCCGAAAGACTCATGACACGACTGAGTGCTAGGTGGTTCAGAATACCACCCTGGGATACCCTCTGTCAAATATTAATTTTTGTAACCGGAAGCTGGCATTGAACTCAATATACGAGTAGTACATATTATCTTTGCGTATAAACTCATCTGCAACACAGTGCAGTGTGGCGGATAGCCACAGTTTATGGCAAAAGTATCATAAGGGAGCTCAATGAGGTCGTTTTTCGATATTTCAACCTCCTCAATTTCACCCAAATTGATGTTTTCATTCAAATATATCTTGAATGGTAGCCAAGCTATGTACCATTCATTTTGGCAAATGAAATTGCGTTTTTGAAGATATTTTCATGTCACTTGTCCTCAAATTCCGTCATCCATTTATATGGTATAACATCAGCCTCCCAAAGTTTCTGAAGCTATTTGTCGACTCAATTTGGTGATCATTATTTTTATGTGGAGTTTTCGTGGATTGTTGACTTTACGCATTACCAGCCACCCAAACTTTTTATTTGATTCTATGTCTAGCATTCGTTGGAGACGTGTTTTTCAAAGCTACTGTCAAGAATTTTAAAATATTAAAATAATTATTTAAAACGTCAATTCGAAACTAATATTTTAAAAAATTTATTACATTGTCGAAATATTCGAACATTTACCGAATTTCTGGATTTCACTTGCAAAGAAGGCTCAAAAAGTTCAAAAACGAAGAAATCTTTTTTTCACCGGGGGCATGAAGGAGCTCGCGGGCTTTCCACCGGGACCTGGGGCCAGGTATTTCAAATGCTACCAATCAAAAATCATGAAACAAAAAAACGAACAAGAAAACTTTGAACGTGGGGAGTGTATTACATTGTCAAGCGAGGAACTGGAAACAGTAACCAGAGAAAACGCAAGATTTACTTTAGAAAATTAAGATATGCTACTCAGCATTCAAAATTTGGAGAAATTAAAGTAATTATGCCAGAAATTACGTCCGGAAAAAAAGAAGTGAACCAAAAAAGAAGTAGCCACGCAAAAGGCTCAACATACAAATAAATCAACATCACAAGATACGAAAAAAACAACAATCCAAGATGCTGATATTATGCTAAGCGCAGGAGGAGCAAACGACAGCGCAAATTACTATCCGATACTTACCGCAATGCATGACGATACGGATACCGAGACAGAGTGCCAAGAAAACATAGGGACTGAAGATGAGAAATATAACAAACCGAAACAAGAACCTCATCAAGAGGTTGTCCTCAGCGCAGGCGGAGCAAACGGCAGCATGAATTATTATGCAGTGCTAGCTGGACTAGAAGACTGCATGAGTATTGAAGAGGATACAGGTAATAAAACTTCTGAACACTGTACCGCTAAGTCAGATAATGGATTTATTGAATACTTTAAAATTAAAAATAGGGAGAAAAACCAAAAGTTTTGTCTGCTGATCAATCCGCCAAGGTTACTCAAAAGAAAGGAAAGGTCCCATCAATCAATGAATTCGGGCAAACAGGCAAAGATATGGTTCGGCTTTTGGCAGCCGAAAATAAGTAAAATGATTTTGAGATGAGGAGAGTAAATGCCGATAAACTGACAATTAGAACAAAGTCATTGGCTGATTTTCACACAGCAAAAAGTAAATTTGGTTCTGGAAATATTCCGCACTTTACATACAACCCCAAAAGTGAAAAAACCAGACCTTTTGATTGAAGGGTCTGGACTGCGGAGAGGGCACAGTCGATCTCCTTCAGGTGCTTCAAAAAGTCGCACCAGAAATAGAATTTTAAAGACTTTGTAACAAAGAGATCGATTGTCGAGCGTAAAAGTTTCCCATACTATTTGGTCCAGATTTCAAGCAAAAGCAGCTCAAGCGCCCTTCAAAAAATAAAAAACTTGAACTTCAATGTGGGAAGGTAGGAACGCCTCTAGAAAAGTGAGGTCAACCAGTGCTGCAGGCACCAAAGATCCGGGCATTCGGCTAGCAATTGCGCCATGAAATATAGGTGTGTAAAGTACAAAGATATCCATGCTCTCGGCGAGAGCAAATTGGCTCAGGCGGAGCGAAAAGAATAATTATATTGTGTTAACTGCGGTGTCTTTGGTCATCTTGCATCATATCGAGGAAACAAAACAAAGTCAAGTACACTACAAGGTAATATCTGCCAACTTCGTTAAGCCCGGGAGGTCACTTGCACTTGCTGCGAGAGGACAAGTAGACAATATAAATAAAATAAATAATGTAAGTGGCAATAATGAGCCGCTCCTTAAAATTTATTAGCAATTAAATTCCTTATCGGCAAGAATCAATAAAGAAGATTCTAAAATTAATTTTGTTTTTCAGCGTTTAGGGCTCTCAAATGCCTCAAAATAAGTTGTCATCCAGTGACATTCCCATGGATAGGATTCATCTCATCTCGATCAACGTCAACTCCATTGTGAGTCTACATCAACGTGACTGTCCTTGGAGTTCCTTGTCTAGTAAAAGCCTGACATCTTGCTTCTTGCTGTAACATACATTAATTTATGGCACTCCATGACATTCAAGGATTTTGAATTCGTAAGAAACGATAGAGTAGTAGGTGATGGGGGAGGTGGCGCCAGGATATTGGTGAAAAGACCCTTTTATTTCCAAAATATTGAAAAAGTCGCATTCAAAACCTTTGAATCTCTTAGAGTGACCGATATCAAAATTTCACTGCCAGGTGGGAATAACCACTTCGTTATCTCTGCTTATGCAGCTGGTCGTCATGTTCTCAAGTTCAAGGAGGGCTCAATTCCTTGTTTGTTTGTTTGAATTGAACAGGCTGCATTATTATTATGTTTCTGCTAGCGACCTAAATGCCAAGCATACATCATGGCTGAATGCCGCCAATAATCCAAGAAGTGGATAACAGAGAACCAAATTGAATACAGGTTCAATTAATATGGGTTGGAGTTCCCAACATACCCTAGGGCAAATTCATATTTGGACCTCTGCATTGCTGACATAAGACTTGAATTCAGCGTTAATAGCCCTCAACGGAGACTGCAGGTGCATCCTTATGATAACAATCATATTGCAATCGTAATGGAAATCAATTATCAAAGTGATGATGTCTTCCTCATTCCGTTCAACATCAGAATTATTGGCTGAATTTCATAAAAACAGAACGGGGAAAGTTTCAAAAGAAGTTTGATCAAGAGTACCAGAAGCGATGTCCTCCTTCTGATGATGGCAATGCTTGCTCAATGACTCCTTATGACAGGAATCTAACTAACGATGAAATAGATCTCTATTTGTCGAAGTTAGAGAAGCTAACGTTGGAAACGATTGAGTAAGTAGTTCCCAAGATTAAGCATCGAAACAATATGGAAGGATATGAGACACCAGCCATTGGAAAACCATCTGCTCACACGCGTCAACAATATTTATCAGCGATTTTTGGACTACAACAATTCCTCGTTGGCTTTGTTGAAATTACACCTGAAGAATGTCTGGAACTTAATCCAGTCATACTTCAAGAGTGAGGCCAGCAATCAATGGGCGGAAAACCTGAGAGGTATTAGCCCACAAGACCCAGATGGCGTTTTCATGAATAGCTTATTCCATAAGAAGTCTCGAGTGATGGTATCAAATTTTGAAGTCGCTAGTGATGAGATAAATCTTCCCGATAGGGCTGGTCTTGAAATTGATAGTACGACTCCGGATAGAAGTGGAAACAGGATTTTTTATGATGGATTGCATTAACTTGCCCTGATTGGAACACATTAAGAGTTGGTTCATCTACCAGACAGAGGGAATCAAATATTTTCAGAGATCGTTGAAGCAAAAGTTTTCAACTTCAAATCAAGTCTTAACGGTGAACCAATTCCTCATTTTAATGAAACATTAACATCTGACCCCATATCGAGCTTGAATCTTATTGCTATGAGACATATTTAGTAGGATAAACAACAAAAAATCGTGTGGTGCTGACAGTTTTTCAAATGTAGCTCTACAACATTAGCCTGAGGTTGCTGTTAGTAATTATTGCATATTGTTCAACAACATGTTGAGCAATTCATATTTCCCAAATGAGTAGAAAAAGGCATAGATATTTTCGGTTTTGAAGAAAGGAAAGAACCTTCATGCTGTAAAACCTATGACCCAATCAGCTTGTTGCCTAACATCAGTAAGATGTTTGAAGTAATACGCATTAAACGCTCAGAAACCTGTTGGAAACTAAATAATAGAGAATGTGTTGGAGCATGTCTCATTGATATGGAAAAAGCCTTCGATATGGTGTGGTTAGATGGACTGATTTTTTAATTCCTTCAGAGCAGGTTCCCCACATACCTAGTCGCCATGATGTACAATATGTTATACGGGAAAAAGTCATGGAAATCTGACAACAATGCGTGGCTTTAAGGTCTTGAAGTGCCTACAGCAAGGAACAGTTCTGCGCCTCTGCTTTGATTTTAACGTCTCGCCAACGCGATAATTGATAGCGTTTGCTGATGATCTGATCTTTTATATGGCAGACCGAAAAGCTACAATAGCTCAGAGCAATCTTCGAAAAATGTTCAATGATATGTAGCTGCACACTGACTATTGGCGAATGAAAAGCAATGCGCAGAAGTGTGAAACAATTTTGTTTCGGTCAATACTGCAGGGGGTCAATCAAAATCTGACACGTAATTGGAAGGATTTTCACATCATGGCTGGTGAGGGTAGTTCAGAACGGGTTCCACATAAATCCTGTGTTCGATACCTTGGTGTTCATCTCGATCAGTATTTGTACTATACTGAACATGTCAAAATTGTGCTCACTAGGCACAAAAAGTGGTCATGGCCCTTCGACGACTCTTTCATTTCAGATAGATTGATCAAAAGGTCAAAGTTATCTGTTACAAGACCCTCGTTAGACCAATTTTGACAAATGGATGTTATATCTGGTAAAACCAGAGTACTAGTACTATAGAAAGATTAAACGTTTTCGAAAGGAAATGCCTCTGTCCATGTACTGGTTTATGCTGAAAGCCTGAGATGGATTGAAAGCACTACAAATTGAATAGAAAAATTTATCAAACCGCTCAAGTGACGAGAGTTGATATCTTCATATTGAGACTTCTTCGGAATCATATCGCAAGATCTGTAACTGTGAGTGAAAACCCCTGGATTTCACATCCATTCCACCCTAAAGACGGTTAAATTGAGGCTTGTTTCGCTACTGGCTTCATTCTTCTTGACGCATTCATGTATTCGGACCTGAATCAACATGTTTTTGATTCTGACGATGCCCCAATCATATATCACATATAGGAGAGACCGAGGCTACATTTAACAAAAAATATATTTTTAGTTGTAGCGTAGAAATTATTCAACATTTAGACTTGATTTTTAGGATTCATGATGCTTTAATCATTCAGATATTATGTAATTATCTCAAAACAAACATAATAGAAGCGATGCCGCAGATAGAACGCTTTTTCTTAAAAATGGTAGTTAATAATTGTTATCTTACGTTTGCGGTTAGAATTAACAGGTGTGGGGCAGGTATTAACAAAAGGAGTAAAACTTAACTTAGGTTATGCTGAATGATATAAAGAAAAATAAACATGGGTACTAAATATATTTTTTAATGATGAAATTGAAACTAATAAAACCTTGCCTAGAACACGTTTTCTTATAAACTGAATTTAGATACATACGAACTAAAAAAATATAACTATTCATATTCATCATCTGAATTACATTTCAAACAACAAAATGATGTGATATCACCTTTGATACATCCTGCTTGGGCCCAGTGCCTGCAAGAAATACATTGGATCCATTCACCACCTGGTGTATCTTCGTTATAGGAGGCACTGCAAATGATACAAAAATAGCCGACGTCAACGTTAGAGCTATTGCTTTTATTCAATATCCTTTTCTTCACTTTTCCTACTTTTTCGCCTTTATTTATATTTCTTTCAGCTTTTCTTTTACCCCTTCCATTATCCTTTTTGTTCCCTTTGTTCTGGTGTTTTGTTGTCATTTTTCTCTTTTTCATTTCTCTAATATTATGTTCTTCTTCTAGATATTTTTTTTCGGAGTATTAGTGAGAAAAGCAGACTTTTTAGCGCGTCTTCTATTAGACGAAACTCTTGGTGGAGCTTTTGGCAGAGGTCTTATGATTTGAACTACAAAATCACAAGCACCTTTTTGCATGCCTGACGGTCCAGCTATTGGTTCATTAGACATTTGCGATATCACTTCAATCTCGCTTATATCTTAATTCGAAACATCGTCTAAAACATCAAGATTTTCCAAATTTAGTGACAGTTCATCAATATTAATATCATTATTAACAGACGGTTCAGATACTAGTGACTGATTTTGATCGCTGGCGTCTGAGCGGTCCGTGACAAAAGCAGGCGCAAAGTCAGATACTTGAAAAATATCTTCGTTGCCCGGCCAGATGCCAGACTTTTTAAAAGCTTTGATAGTATTCTTGAACAATTCCTGGGAGGTCATATATTGACATTGATTTCCCCGGGTGACTGGCCATCCAAGAAGTTTGTGCTCTATTCATATAAATTTTGAATATCCCATAAACCCCGGCATCAAGGGGCTATAAGTGATGGGAACGATGCAGTGGAAATGACAACAAAACTATATTGTTGTTCTTGGCTTTGTTTACCACTTCCACATGAACATGCGAGGTATGGTTATCTAATGAGAGTTAAACAGGATCCTCTTTTGATGGCTTCGCGTGATTAATAAAATTATCGATCCATTTTATAAACTGCTTTTGAGCCATCCATCCAGATTGGTTGCCAACGCCAATGCATTCTGGTGGCCTGTTTCTAATAAACATATCATTATATCGCAGACGAGGAAAGATAAACATACAAGGTATGGAGTTCCCGACAGCATTTGTCGCAACTGCAAGTCTAATCAGTACACCTCTTTCACCAGATGTTACCACACCGACCTGCTTTATGCCTTTTCCTGCAACAATTTTCTTCGGCTTTTGAATAGTTGTGACACCTATAAAAAATTATGTATATGTATGTTTGTCTGTAGGTATCTAGTTAGATTATAAAAGTTTAAAAATAATAGAACTGTAGGTAGGTATATGAATAAAAAAAGAATAATTAATATGCGAAAAAAAATACCCACCAGTTTAATCAATGTTTTAAATCCGGGATGGTTGAAATCCGTATTTTTCTAGCACTGACCTGTATTTCTCAAAAAAGAGATGAACATTTGTTCTTTTGAACGAAGTAGCTCTGCTTAAACTGGTGGTTTCTAGGTTTTGTATCGATAACCTCTGATTTCTCTTCATGAAACCCGTAAACCAATCATTGCCCACCATTTCATTAATTTTCCAGGATTCTGGTACCTTCTCAATATTGTAAAACTTAGCCCATTGATAAGCCAATTTTTTCACATCATTGGGCAGCAATTCAAAATGTATATTAGCATACTTCAACAAGTACTTTGCCATGATTGCTTCTTGTTCAGCATTGAAGACTAAGCGGGTTTTTTGTAACGCATTTCCACTGTAGTACCCGTTTTTTTCTTTCTCACATAATTATAAAGAGAAACATAACAGAGGTCAAATTCTTTTGCTACATCTCTGTAGTTTCTTTTCTTCTCAATAATCTCTAACGCAGCTAGCTCGTAGACCTCTATTGATGTGGTACCACGCGTAGTTTTCTGTTTATAAGTTCTCATGCTGTCGTAAAAAAAGTATAAAATAATTATTCCAAACATTCAACCCCCCGGTTAATAGTAGCCCACATATATGGGGTAGGTATTAACACGTTAATACAAGCCCCTCCGGTTAGTTAATTATAGCCTCAAAGGTACATTTTAATTATTTAATAACTTAATAAAATATTGGACGGTAGTTATGTCGAAAATGAAACGCAGAATTGTTAAGTATCAAATATGCTACTAGGTAAACAAAAAACGTTTTCATAACACTTTATAATTCTTGCGCGAATCAAAAAATCGTGAGATATAAAATTATCGTTACTTGCTTAAAATTATCGACTGGCACACAACTCACTCAAACGACGCGCGGAGCACAACTGACTGATACTATAGCCTAATTTACACGATGGTAGCACTATCACGATAGTACTCTCGTAATAGTACTACTCGATAATCTGACATGATAGTTTAGTGTTTACACGCGGACCTGAATAGAGGGATAGTTTATAACGAGAATTATCATAGATGACAACTTGTGACCCGCGGTGCTTGCCGTAATCGGTGAGATTTTAAAAATAAAACATAAAAATGAAAAACAAAAGAAGAGAATAAGGATCAGGCAGTGGATTCAGAGAAGGAAGGAGTTAGGTGCATCGGAGAAATTGGTTAAGGAGCTCGCTCTTGATGATCCAGTAAGCTTTTGCAATTTTCTACGTATGAACGAGGATATGTTCAAAACATTACTTAACAAGTTGGGTAGACAGACCTATGCTCATGTCAGAAGGGTTTTGTACTCAACTTACAAAATGCAGTAACCAGCAACGAATAAAATCAAGAAACATGTCAAAGACGATTTAATTGGAGAAAATGTGAAATTCGAGGATCATACTATTATTAACAAAGTTGAACGAATTTTGACTTCTGAGGTATTTGTTATAGTTATACCCATAAATTTCTCCTTTGATATTTTTTTCAGATTTTTTAGATCACTGGTGTCCATTCGCAAGGGAGGAAACACATTTTTGATGAATTCCCCCCCTGTGCTCCCACTGAAGCAAAAACTGTCAGTTTAAGAACTGTTTCGAAAAGCTCTCAAAGAGAACTTTCAGTTGATACTCATATCGGCTACCTTTCATGAAATTTTTTTCAGGGGCCACTCCTCTGTACTGTAATCATCGATTCATGGCCTATTTTTTCGAATCCTAGAATGGTTACAAAGCCCTTTTGCTAGGAGCTCTCTCCTGCCTCTTCGACTTGTTTCAATTGTATGCACTCATCTTCATGATACCTATCACTCCTGAAATTTTCATGCAAATTCTAGCAAAGCTGTAGTGTCTAAGTCGGTAAAAAGCGCATATGGCTCCATAGCAATATGTTTCCATAGTAATACAGGGCATAATGCTCCATAGTAATACACGAAAATTCAAATCGCTATAACTTCGGTAAATACTGATCGATCTTTATGAAGCTTTCCGAAAAGATCAATCTTATAAATAGTCATCTGTTTGCTAAATTTTATTGAGTTTAAGGGTACCGTTTAGATTTTATTCAAGAAAACACAAAATCGATAAATCATAATATTACTAACAAAGTTGAGTGAATTTCGACTTCTCATGTATTTGTTGTTGTTGTACTCATTAAGGCCTACATTCATGATTTTTTTCAGATTTTTCGGATGGAAGGTGTCCAATCGCGAGGGGGGGGTACGCAAAAAGTTCGTACATTTCCCCTTCTCCTGCCCCCCTCGGTACTTATAAGACAATTTTAAGACTTGTTTTGAAAAGATCTCATTGAGACCTTTCTAATGACACCCTACTCGACTACCAATGGTGAAATTTTTTTTTTGAGGGGTCACCCCCTTATATGGGGAGACCCCCCTTAAACGCCTTTGAAAAATTTTTCCACCCTTGAAGTTTCAAGAGGTCACCACTTCTGACCTTTCTACAAAGTTTCATGGCTGTAGCCTCTATAGTTTCGGAGAAAAAGTGCTGTGACATACAGACGGACGGACGGACGGACGGACGGACGGACGGACGGACAGACGGACAGACAGACACAGGTCGTGATTGCAATAGGGTTTTGTATTTTAGTACAAAACCCTAAAAAGGTAAATATCTGGCTATATAAGGCTACTGTTTATTATAGAAACGGAAATTTAATTCAGTTTTTTTTCATTTTATTTTTAAGGTAGAAGTAAGGATACAAAAAGCAAACACCGTAATGCGAGATCCACTCTCAGCAAAACTGAAATTAGAAGTCACTTGCAGATATCTAGCTACTGGAGATTCACTGGGATTATTGCAGTATGTATATCGAGTGCCAAAGTGCTCAATCAATAAATTTCTGCCAGATGGTTTTGATGCCATATATGATGCATTGGAAGAATATATAAAGGTAATTATTAACACACAAATTGCAATATTAATTTTGTGTATTTTTTTGGGCTTAAAATTTCGTATACACGATCACTCTCATCCCTCCCAGTTCTCAAACAAGTGTACCGCAGTTTCTTCAAAAGATTCAGTGTGATGAAGTAGCACATTTGAAGTGTTGGAAGAATCAATGCCTGACGTACAGCTGTTGGCAGATGTGGCGGTTGATGAATAAAGATTCTCACATTGTTCGCTGCCACTCGTTGTAGCTTTTGCTGAGCTAGACAATTGAAAATCAGTATTTCTTAGATGCCAAAGACGGGCAACTGTAATTAATTTTTGTATTGCTTCTTGAAGTAAAACTGCTTCCTCCAGTGGTAGGCAGCTCAACTGAACAGCAACGTGTGTTCCAAAACTTGCAAACTCATTTGTTCCGGGCTGTGGTCGGGCTATTACTTGCTTTAGCACTTCAACAGCATTGTCCAATGCGTCATCTACTTTTGCTTTTTTTTCATCCGGCCAAAAGTTGCAGGTCTTTTACGGGATAGCTGGAACCTTCCCGGTAAAGAAGCTGAGACTGAGGTTGTTTGTCGATGTTTGGCTGGTTCAATTTCCCCATTTTCTGCTTCTCTTTCTATTAATGTCTGAAATAAAAACGAAAAAATAATGACTTATTTCTTTTTTTCAGGTTCCTCTGAGCGAAAACGAGTGGAAGAAAATTATACATAGGTGTGAAACTTCATGAAATTTTCCAAACTGTGTAGGAGCGATCGATGGGAAGCATATTGTGATACAATGTCCATCACATTCAGGTTCACAATACTTCTACTACAAAGAATCATTCAGTCTTGTTTTATTGGCCTTAGTAGACCACAATTATAATTTCATCTTTATCGACATTGGGAAATATGGCAGCTGTTCAGATGGTGGAGTTTTTGGAAATTCATCCCTACAGACTGCCATTGAGAACGACCTATTAAACATTCCCAATGAATCTGTCAATTTAGGCGATGAGGCACTCCCACTTAAACAATACTTAATGAAGCCGTATCCTCGACGAAACCAATTAAGTGTGGAGCAAAAAGTATTCAACTATAGACACTCTAGAGCAAGGTGAATACTGGAAAATGGCTTTGGGATATTGTCTTCTCGTTTTCAAGCATTCCGAACACCAATATTACTTGCTCCTCAAACAGCTGTCAAGTTAGTCAAAGCTGCATGTGCCTTGCATAACTGGATAAGAAGAACGAGGAAGAACAGTACAATAACTGTTGATATCGAAAATCATGAAACTGGGCGAATAATTCCTGGTTCTTGGCGAAATTATCCCCAACCAGGAGGTCTGACTGATTTGAGAAGAACTTTGCAGCGAAACTATTTGCCAGAAGCAAGGCAAAAAAGAGATGACTTAGCCAATTACTTCATGGAAGAAGGAGCAATCGATTGGCAGTTTAGGATGCTAGAATAATCCATGTATGACTAGAAGGAGCTTGATATTTTTCATGTTGAAAATTATAAATGAATACAAGTTGAGTAAAATAAAATCTGGGAAAGAATAAATAAATATAAACAAAACTTAGCAATTGGATTCACTTTCATTTTCCTCCGTGTTTTACTTGAGGAAGCGATCCGCAATTTCAAACCATGCTAGCTTGGGATGATACATTTCGCTGGTAGCTGATCCGTTTTTTTTTTTTTTTTGATTTTTTGACTTTCGAAACTTCCTGATTGTAGGTGCATCTTATATTCCTTATTTTTGGCGAAGCAGCTTGATAGTTGGTAGTCCAGACAATGGCAGCAGCATCTACTCTGCATGGTCCCGTTTCGAACGGTTTTTAAATTCTGGGCATCGTTTTTGCCACAGACATGGAAATTTCTCATACTCTTCGAGAAAACTGATTGTATCGAAACTTGACATAGTGAATACACCACAACTTTTAAAATTCATTATTAACACCACCGCAAACATAGATTTTATAAAAAAAAGCCAATTCAATCAGAGTGGCTTCGAGAGTAGCACTCTCACTCTCAGAAATCTGTTTCCACGCGAGAGTTGATGTGATAGTGCTTATGACTATCGTGGGAGTACTATCAACTATCTAGCAGAGCTAGATAGTGTAATAGCGCTGTCGTGATAGTATGATAGTAACTATCAAGCTATTTACACGATGATAGTATCCGTTAGAGTTGCTATCATGACAGCTACTATCATACCAACTATCGTCGTGTGAATGGGGCTTATGGCATGCGGTGCGATATCATTGACAAGTTAAGATATGAACTGGAGGTATAGTAGGTATATTTTAAGAAAAATGTGCTTGTTAATACTTATCTCTCTTAATTATAGCCCCGGTTTCCCCTATAAACGATCAAATATCCTCTGAATTTGAGTTCGCGAGACCAACAATTCCAATGGAGATACACATTTGCTAGATTTGTTGAGGCTTGTTGAGCTGAAATGGAACAATCTAGGTATTGGTGGCCAAATGACAATGTCTAAATGAGTCGTGTTTATTTTATTATTTTGTGTTTTTTTTTTTGTTATTTTATTTTGAGTTTCAGCTAGTCATTGCTACATTTAATGTTATTTGTTTATGTTAATGATTCGGGATAGGTTTCAATTTTTAGGATAGGTATAGGTTACGTTTATGATATTAGGGTTAGGGATAAGGTGTGACGCTAAGGTTAGGAGTATTGTGTTAGCATTGTTTTAGTATTAGCTAAAGTTTTTTGATTGAATGTAATTAGAATTAGGCTATAATATATAACGTATAGGATAAAAGTGAGATTGTTAATAATTTTTAAAAAGTGCTAGTTGGCTTTTCCTCTTTTTCCAATTGAATCAGAAAATACGTAATAATCATAATTATTTGATTAAATGTATTGCATTGATAATGAATTAATTTGGAGTGCCATTTGGGGCATCAAGTTGTAGTAAGTCGAAGGCGCTTTATTCAATCCTGGCCGCTATAAACTTTCAAAGAACATAAAGCAAAGTCCAAACAATAGACTTTGCTTTATGTTCTTTGAAATTATAAAGCGAGCAGTATTGAATAAAGCACCTTTGACTTTGAATTCTTCTCCTTCTTAGCCATACAGCCCCTTTTGGGCCTTTGCTTCCTGCAAACAGCGCCTCTAACTATCTCGGTTCGTTGACCGCATCTTTCAATCCCGAAATCCGAGCAGCAATGAGCTGTCTTCGTCGACCGAGTCAGACCAGCGTTTCCTCGGTTTCCCCACTGGCCGCCGGCCTTCAGTTCTCCCAACGAATAACTTCTTGGGTATCTGTTGCTCGTCCATACGATTCATGTGTCCAGCGCATTGCAGCTTCCGCAGTCTTACAATCGTTGAGACCTCCAGTTCTTCAAAAATTTCATACAGCTCATGGTTGTATCGAGTTCGCCATTGGTCCCCGTCTAGCCTCACTTCGATTATTTGCCTCGGGAACCGTCGCTCAGAGGCGTTCAATATATTTGTGGATGCTTGGGTTAGGGTCCATGTTTCACACCCATAGCATAACACAGGTCTTATCACAGATTTGAATACTTGGAACTTTGTTTTCCTGTGTATGCAGCTGGTCTTCAAGATCGTCAATACTGAATAAAACAATTTATTTGCAGGCTGTTTCTTCGGCGTATTTCGTCTCTTTCATTGCCCGTTTTCATTATTTTGGCGCCTAAATACACAAATTCGCTAATATTTTTGATACTGTATTCTCCAAGTGTCATATTTTGTGTATTTGGGGTATTTTTCCGCGACTGCGTCATGAGCTTTGTTTTATTTTCGTTGATTTGTAGCTCTCCTAGTTTTGCTTCGCTGTTGAGTTTCAGGAAGAGTTCTTTGGTAGTTGTTAGTGACCGTGACAGAATGTTGATATCGTCCGCATAGGCCACTCCCTGGCTCGACTTGTATAGTAATGTAATTCGCGTATCGACAGGTAGCTTCCGTATGACGTACTCCAGGGCCAAATTGAATAGCAATGGAGCCAGCCCATCTCCCTGCTTTAGTCCGATATTTTGTGTCAATGGCATCGGTGAGTTGGTTATTGATGCGGACTTGGGAGATCGTCAACGTCATTGTCATTTTAGTAAGACGGACTTATTTGGCTGGGATGCCAAAACCAAGCATTATTTGGTACAGTACGTTACGATCAATACTGTCGTATGCTTGCTTGAAGTCAACAAAAATTTGGTGTACGTCTTTGTTGAACTCCCAGCATTTTTCAAGTACCTGACCGTGAACAATTGGTCTGTTGTTGATCTACTTGCCCTAAAACCACCTTGATACTCCCCAATAATACTGTCGGCGTTTGATCCGATTTTATTTTCTAAGATTTTAGAAAATATTTGACTTTGACTTACAATCTTTTTATTTGAGGCAGTTTCTAGGACAAATGAGTTCTTCAAACCATTGATGACAATTCTGGAGTATAATTCACTTCCAGAAACGAAATCAATTTTAGCGAGCTCAAAATGTCTGTCATCAGTAAAAGGCGAATTCGAAGTGTGCTCCCATTTTATATCGACAACTGGTTGGTTTGTCAGGACGCTAGTCAGTTTTTGCGTGATAAACGTGGTGATATCAATACCAAAATCTCGGATGCGTGAGTGAACTGACAAAGTGACAGCAAATGCTGCGATTTCGCAATTTGAATTGAATTTTGTATAATTTTTTCTGATTCCTCACGCGAAGCACAAAGTCTTTGGGCTACGATCAGGATAAAAGCAAGTTGAGTAAGCAGAAGAGTGCTCCTACCAGAAGGTTTTCGTAAACACCATAGGGTTACAAGCAAGTTTTCTAATAGCGTGAATCGATAACTTGAATTATTCATCCAACACTTGGATATAAAATCGTTCAAATTTATCCAAAAGATGCACAGTTTCTTTCATTTGCACGGTGCTGTCGCCATTTTAGTCTAGCTTAAATGATTTTTCTGAATGCTCGGCCAATTGAACATATTCAAGTTAAACACTATTCCTTAAATTTTCATGAAAACTGAAAGAAAATAAAAGTGGCTAGGTCAATTAGAAATATGTATCAACCATAAACACGTGTTGTTGTTGTAATTCCATACAATTGAAATCGCTATAACTCACTTGATTATGATTCAATCTCAATCAGATGAACGTTAATATCTTATATTAGTCTATATAACTGCATAATTTTAAGAAGTTTTAAGGTATCGTTTTGATTTTATGGGTTAAAATGTAAAATCTACAAATCATACTACTTTTAACAAAGTTGAGTGAATTTCAATTTCTGAGGTATTTGTTGCCCTTCTACTTATAAAGGCCCATATTTGTGATAATTTTCAGATTTTTCGGCTGAAAGGTGTCAAATCGCGACGGGGGGACACCAATTTTTAGTACATTTTGCCTTCCCCTGGGCCCCCTAATTCATAAAATGGTTTTCCACTTTAGATTCTAAAAGTTCTAATCAAGACCTTTCATTTAATACCCCACTCAACTACCTTTGGTTACAAACATTTTTTTAAGGGCTAATTCGTAATTAGGGGGGACTCCCTTCAAAATTTTTACTTTCGTTTCGAGAGACCATCACTTCCGACCTTTTCACCAAGTTTGAGCGTTCTAGCTTTTATAGTTTCTGGGGAAACTAGCTGTGACACATGGACAGATGGACAGACAGACAGACGGACGGACGGCCAGATGGACAAAAATGTCACGAAACTAGTAGGTCTTTGTAAAAAAATTTTCTACAAAGACCTGAAAATGGAACGCAGCAAGATCAAATTTAAGTGGACTATTCAATTTATTGTAGTAAGACGACGCCGGCTCACACAATGTCTGAACTCAAGGTGATAATGCAATGGAATGCTATATTGTGTTACAAGCATTTTTGCTTATTCTGCAAATTAATGTCAAGGTCTTTTTAGGGTTTTGTACTAAAATACAAAACCCTATTGCAATCACGACCTGTGTCCGTCTGTCCGTCTGTCCGTCCGTCCGTCCGTCTGTATGTCACAGCACTTTTTCTCCGAAACTATAAGGGCTACAGCCATGGAACTTTGTAGAAAGCTCAGAAGTGGTGACTTCTTGAAAGTTCAAGGGTGGAAAAATTTTTCAAAGAGGTTTAAGGGGGTCTCCCCATATAGGGAGTTGACCCCTCAAAAAAAAAATTTCACCATTGGTAGTCGAGTAGGGTGTCATTGGAAAGGTCTCAATGAGATCTTTTCAAAACAAGTCTTAAAATTGCCTAACGAGTACCGAGGGGGGCAGGGGAAGGGAAATGTACGAACTTTTCGCGTACCTCCCCCCCCCTCCTCGCGATTGGACATCTTCCATCTGAAAAACCTGAAAAAAATCATGAATGTAGGCCTTAATGAGTACAACAACAACAAATACATGAGAAGTCGAAATTCACTCAATTTTGTTAGTAATAGTATGATTTATCGATTCTATGTTTTCTTGAATAAAATCTGATTATTTATAAGATTAATCTAACCTGAAAGTTTAATAAAGATCGAATGGTATTTAGTGAAGTTATAGCGGTTTGAATTTTCCTGTATTACTATGGAAAAATGTGGCCTGTATTACTATGGAAACATATGGCTATGGAGCCATATGCGCTTTTTACCGACTGAGACACTACAGTTTTGCTAGGATTTGCATGAAAGTTTCAGGAATGATAGGTATCATGAGGATGAGTACATACAATTGAAACAAGTCGAAGAGGCAGGAGAGAGCTCGTAGCAAAAGGGCTTTGTAACCATTCTAGGATTCGAAAAAATAGGCCATGAATCGATGATTACAGTACAGAGGAGTGGCATCTGAAAAAAATTTCATGAAACGTAGCCGATATGAGTATCAACTGAAAGTTCTCTATGAGAGCTTTTCAAAACCAGTTCTTAAACTGACAGATTTTGCTTTATGCATGAAAAAAGTGTTTCCTCCCTCGCGAATGGACACCCGTGATCTAAAAAATGTAAAAAAATTATCAAGCGAGATATTTATGGGTATAACTTTAACAAATACCTCAGAAGTCAAAATTCTTTCAACTTTGTTAATAATAGTATGATCCTCGAACATGACGTGTTTCTTGATTTTATTCGTTGCCGGTTACTGCATTTTGTTAGTTGAGTATAAAACCCTTCTGACATGAGCATAGGTCTGTCTACCCAACTTGTTTGAGTCTAATCAGTGTTCGTCAGGGAGGTGAATTCTTGCTGGTGAAGTACAACAGTAGCCCTAAAAACATACATCGGATGCTACCTTAAGTGAAACTCCTTTTCTTGACTGCTCACTACCACAATCCTTTCTGTAAGCGTTGGGTCTGCCATTTCTTATAAAATGAGTGAATTTCTAACACTACAATGGCTTCCCCTCTGGAGTTAAAGTCTATAAGGTTCTATTCAAGTCATCTTTTGCTTGCAATTCATCGTAAATGAAGTGATATGGTGATATGAATTTTGTCAAGATAGAAATCTTTCAGCAGAAAAACAATATTGTGCTAACCCTGGATAGGGTGGGAAAAGGCCTTTAGCAAAATTCTGCCCTTACTTGAACCACTTAAAATATTAAACTCCCCCAAAATGTTGATATTTGTGCTTCAATGTTCGTTCTTATAATTCACTCAAAGCTTTCAAAATAATTCAAAACGAAGGAATACCTTCCATAGCACTCATCAATTCAAGGCAACCAAGGCAATCAAATCAATATCGAAAAAGGTTGAAAACTCTACAGAAAGGTTTCATTGCAAAACAACAAACCAAATGTTTGACTTTTGAACTTAAAGTTAACGCATCAATAGTCGGGAATCCCTTTAACATATGTATCCACTCTCTCCCGTCTCAAATCTAATTTTCCTGGGAAAATTTCGAAAAAAAGGAAAACAAAGGGCAAATGTCCCATATTTATTATTTCATCCCTTCACATTTTCTTTTTAATATTGTTGTTATTGCATTATTAAATTATTGCTTCAACATTTTGTAGCTTTATTGTTTTTTCAGGTCAATGTCCTGCCTCCATCATATTTGTGTCAGCAACGTTAAATCAACTGTGAAGAAAGTTTTTCTTTCTTTATGGAATTTTCTCGAATTCTTCGTATCGGTTTCCGAATTTGTGGAAAGGTGGGTGATATCAAAGCAGTTGGTCCTTGTGACTCGCTCAGTCTCATTCCGTCATAAATTCAACATGCCATACCATCCCTCTTTTATGATGTCGTAGAAGAAAAGGGTTCTTTGACTTTAGCTGATTCGATTGGACACATTTTGACATAATTTGATTGTGGCGAAACTTTTTGATAAAGGTTCCCCGAAAGTGTAACCGAGAAAACTAAGCGTTCTTATAACAATGACTAAGTTCCAATATAGGGTGATATTGATTGTGGCTTTCAGGAGAGAAAGGTGGAACTTTCAAGGATCATTTTATGATTAAGTTTGATTGGCTTTTATCCGTTGATTCTTTGGCAGAAAAGCAAATAAAATTGTCTTCTGTGGAGCTGAATGCAATTTAAGTGTGATATCTTCAAAATGCTTATTTGAGTCCGCTTTTGGAAATAAAATTAGTTTAACAGGTCCTTGAAGTTCAAGTCACCCTATACAAGACCACAAAAGTTTCATTGGATATAGAGGTTTTATCGTAACCCAGAAAAGAATTTTATTCTACCTAAAAGAGAATGGAAAATATATGATAAAGAACGAACATGAAAACATCAACGAACGGAATTCTTTGAATTCAAATGAATATTCGTCCCCTTTGGGGATGTTTTTCTGTGATAATGAATGTTATCCTCTGTCGTGGAATTTGTAGTAGAGGAAAGAAATAACGGATAAGATAAATAGAATTATTCCGGAGAACACTGTTCAGGGGTTTCAAATTTATACATCGGTCGAAAACAACAACAAACATGCCAATGATGATGGCAATTGTCGTGATCTTTGCTCTCAAAGGATACAAAAAATGCTAAAGAATAACAGAATATATTATACGAATAGAATTTTTCAGATATTCAGTTGGCAAAAAATTTTGTATTTGAGGACTTTTGTGTAAAATTTTCCGAATGACGGGATTGTCAATTTTCCAGGCACGGTTGCGGCCAAAAAATGATTAAATTAAGTTAGAATGCGATCGTAGACAGGAAATAATTTTTTCTTTATCAATTCATTTCATGCCAAATTTATTCGATGAAATAGTCCATTAAGCATCTTTAAAAGAATATGTCATGATGAGTGCCGGGTTGTTGAACGTGACTTGGATATTGCCCAGGAGATTTTATGGATGAAAAATAAATGTTGCAGTAAAGTCTCTTGTGTCGAGCATCGGTTTACTTAGTGCTGATACCTAGTTGTGATTAAAATCATGATTACAAGATTTTAAAAGAGGTATATTATCTGCAACGCTTGTGATGCTCTCGCAGTCAGTTGCATTTAAACTTCGCAATAAATAATTAAATACGGATAGTTATAAGAGAGTTTATTTTAACACTCATATTTGGTGACCCTGAAATAGCATACCCGCTGGACAGTAAAGCCGTTTCTTTGACACCGGATGTACCGCGTCAAACTTTCGAAAATTTCTTGGGCAGCGTGGAAATACTGCCGACGCATAAGCATAAGGACGCCAAACTTAATGGTACGCGTAAGTTGAGGCGCAATCTACGACACATCGAATATTTAATATTTAGTAATACAAATCATTTCCACGCGATCATCTTATCGCTTTATTCATCTATTTCAGAACAAGTTGCTGACGTCGTGGAAACACAGGTCGGGTAGACAGACTTATGCTCATGTCAGAAGGGTTTTGTACCCAACGTACGAAATGCCGCAAAAATGTAGTCACCAGCAACGAATAATGTCAAGAAACATGACAAAGAGATGTGCACGTTTAAAAGAAAATTGCTATTCGTTTTCTTATCGTCAGCGAAACAATTCGTCTCGTAACATTCATTTATAATAAGTGTATTACAAAAGTAGTAGAAAAAAATACCAAGTGAATATTTTATTCGTACGAGGTGTGTTCAAAAAGTATCGCGAATTTTGAATTTTCGCGGGTTACGTACATATATTCGAATTTCGATTTTTTTGTTGCGTTATTTTGGTACTCATGTCTGTCACTTATGCCGACAAGCTCGGCCATTTTGAATGTTCACTTGATTGGTGATAGCTGCTTTACTTGCACGTGTTTACAATCGTCTTCGATTTTTACTTATTCAAAAAAATGGATGAAAGAACGTGTATCAAACTTTGTGTGAAAAACGAAATTAAGTGCGCGGATGCATTCCGAATGTTGACTGTGGCATACGGAGAAGCTACCTTGGACCGAAGCAACGTGTATCGGTGGTACAAAATGTTTTTAGAAGGCCGAGAAGATGTGAACGACGAAGAGCGTGCCGGACGCCCGAGCACTTCAACAACAGACGAAAAAATTAATGAAGTGGAGAAAATGGTTTTGGCCAATCGTCGAATCACCCTTATAGAAGTTGCTGAGGAGGATTGGCTCGTGCCATTCGATTTTTATCAACGATTTGGGCTTGAGACGGGTCGCCGCGAAATTCGTACCAAAATTGCTCAATTGCGACCAAAAACAGCAACGCATGAACATTGCTAATGAACCCAATTTGCTCCAGAGGGTCATAACTGGTGACGAATCGTGGGTTTATGGTTATGACATGGAAACCAAAGCTCAATCATCTCAATGGAAGCTGTCGCGTGAACCAAGACCGAAAAAAGCGCGCCAAGCTCGGTCGAATGTGAAAGTTTTGCTGACAGTTTTCTTCGATTGCAGGGGCGTGGTGCATCATGAGTTCTTGCCACAGGGAAGAACGGTCAATAAGGAATATTACCTGCAAGTTATGCGCAATTTGCGCGAAGCAATCCGCCAGAAACGCCCGGATTTGTGGGAGAACAAAAATTGGCTTTTGCACCACGATAACGCCCCTGCTCACACATCGTTGCTTGTGCGCGACTTTTTGGCCAAAAACAACACACTAATGATGCCGCAGCCACCGTATTCCCCAGATCTGGCCCCCTGTGACTTTTTCTTGTTTCCTAAACTGAAGAGGCCCATGAAAGGACGACGTTACGCTACGCTTGACGAGATAAAGACGGCATCGAAGGAGGAGCTGAACAAGATTAAAAAAAATGATTTTTTGAAGTGCTTCGAAGATTGGAAAAACCGTTGGCACAAGTGTATAATATCTCATGGGGATTACTTTGAAGGGGACAAAATAGATATTCATGAATAAATAAATAATTTTTGAAAAAAAAAAACAAAATTCGTGATATGTTTTGAACACACCTCGTATGTCACTACAACAAGAACATCACAGCCCAAAACGGAATCAACAATTTCTTGAACAATTCGTCAGACGATGAAAAGGTGAAACAAGTGAAAATCTGCCGATTTAACATTATCATCAGAAGTCAATAAAATATACTCTGGCTTTAAATCACGATGGATTCACATTATCCATATGACAATAGTTTAAAGCATCTGCCCGATGTTCACCGAAACGATGGATAGGAGCATTCCTCAGATTTTTATACAATTCACTCTGAGTAGCTAGTTCAAGAGCTATATAGATTCTCTTTTCATCATGAAACCATGTATACAAGCGCAGAATATTTGGATGCTTTAATCGGAATTGAATTTGAATTTTACGGAGAAGCTGCCACTCTACTCGTCCTTTCCTGAGTTCCGACTTGAACGTAATTTTCATTGCAAACATGAAGCGAGTGTTAACTTCGCGCGCAATGTAAACACGTCCCAAATTTTTCCACGTCCTAGTGGCTGTGAGTTCAAAGTCTGCTGTCGACCTTTCATGCGGTTTCCCATACGCGAGATGAGCCATCATTTTCGTTGCCACATCCGAGACTGTTTCTTTATACATAGGAGAAACATCTTTAATTAGTCCAGGCAAATCATCAACGGTGGACAATGGTATTCGGTCGAAGAGCGGGACATTGTCCGTTAGGAGGAGATGATAAAAACGCGCGAAGAATGACGCGCCTCCTATTTTCTTTCTTTTCGGGTGTGGTGGAGCGGATGTGCTGGGAAGCAGCAAACGTTAAGCATATACAAAGCATCAAGTGGCGAAGCGGCAAGCGTGAAGCAGAAAATCTCGAAACTAAGCATCAAGTGCGAAGCGACGAGCGTAAGGAAGAAGAAATTTCGTTTCGAGACATCAAGTGCGTTGAGGCGAGAAGCGATAAGCAGATTCCAGACGTTTAAGCAAAATTAAAATGCACCATCGGATGCAGACAGTGTAGGGGCCCCTTGTAGGTACGATTAGAAGTAAGTTCCTTTTAAAATTAACGTTGATCGGATGTTTGTTTGTATATGGTTTGAAATTCAATAATTAAAACGTATCTGATTGATGAAATTTACGTTTTTAGGGGAAAAGTAAAAAAAAAGAAGTTAAATTTTCTTTGTTACAGGTTGTGACGGGTGCGGATTGAGTGGCGTGTCGGGGTGTACTAATAATTAGAAAAAGTGAAATCGGTAGTGTATAAAAGTGTTCGAGGGTGGTGTGGTGATTCCTATAGAGGGTGGGACGGATAGGGTTATTGTTCGAGGGTAGTCTAGGAGGGTCGCATAAGGGCGGCAAAAGTGTAAAGTTAGTGTGGTGGCCAGTGTGTGCTCGGTAGGTAGCGTTCGGGGGAAGAGTGACGTTGTTTGCTCGGACGAGCTAAACCGGGTTCGTAAGCCCGGCCGGAGCACCCTAATTTCCCTAGGGGCCATAGCGACTCCCGTGGAAAAAAGGAGGTGTAACACTGTGCTCTAGGTATATTGTCGTCATCTGAACTTTCACTATCCAATCTCCTTGTGTCACTGTCAGCTCTAGTAGTACTACCACTTTCTTCAATAATCTTTTGTTCGCTCGAGTGATTTACTTCAATGTCAGCTTCATAAAACAAACAATCATCAACATCCCCATCGCTGTCCCGCTGATCCGATTCTAAAAGCAATAGTTGAAACTCGTCTTCAAAAGAAGGATCATCTGATCACAATATTTTTCGGGCTCTCTGAGTCGACAAACTCGATATTCGTTTGCCTGCAGTCGTTGATTGATCGTTTTTTGACATTTTAGTTTACAAAATCTAGAACGAACAAAATCACAGTCAGCGTCAATTTATATCACAAACGTGGACGCGCAGTCTCACAGACCACACTCAAAATATAAAGCGAAATTACTCACACAAAATTCAGCCGGCAACGAAACCTTCACTCTCAACGGTGGTTTCGCCACTAAAACCGTAGCTACTGAGGTTTGCATACACGTGGGATACGCGGGAGGAGGGGGCACGAGAATCACGAACAGCAAGCGGCCTGTGAGAGCGCACGTCCATAGTTAAAGGTTAAGCTCCCACCATTTTGACGAGGACGCCAAACTTTCGCGCAAGTTGAGGCGCAATCCACGACACATTGAAAATTTAGTGATACAAATCATTCTCGTGCGGTCATCTCATCGCTTTATTCATCTATTTTAGAACAAGTTGCTGACGTCATTTAAACACCCCCCGAATTGAATACTTACGCAGCTTTAAACAAGTTGCGTAAACAGCCCTACGGTCATGTCAGAAGGGTTTTGCACCCAACGTGCAAAATGCAATCTACCGCAATGAATAAAGGCAAGAAACTTGTCAAAGAGATGTGCACGTTTGTAGGAAAATCCATCGCTACTGTACTTTCAACGGTCGTAATTTTGTTGCAAACTAACCAAAATCACTCAAACCACGAATTCCAAAAAAATATATACTATTGATGAATTGATGAATTTCAAGAAGATCAAATCAAAACTGCAGTGTCAGATTCAATGGAAAGTTCGTAAAATACCGAAATCGCGTGGTATTGTTGTTGTATTTGGAGAAATTTCAAATGGCTATAACTTTTGTGAATATGATTCGATTTTCATCAAACTTGTAGAGTTTTAGGACCTTATGTAAAACTACTAGAATATAGTTTTTAAATGAATTTAAGGATATCCATATTAACAGTGTTGAGCCAATTTTTATATATATTATTAACAGTGTTGAGCCAATTTTAACTTCTAGGGTATTTGTTGTTGTTGTACTTATAAAGACCTATCTCTATAATTTTTTACAGATTTTTCGGATCACAGGTGTCCAATCGCAAGGGGGGACACGAGTTTTTCGTGCACTTCCCCTTCCTGTGCGCTCTCTGTAGCAAAAAATACCAATTTAAGCCCTGTTTGAAAAGTTCTCATTGAGGCCTTTCATTTGATACACATATCGGCTAACGTTGATGAAATTTGTTTTTTCGAGGGACACTCCCCTATATGGGGAGACCCCCTTAAGTACCTTGTAAAATTTTTTTGTAGGGAAACTTTGAAGGGGGCGTCATTTTACACCTATATACAAAAGTTTATGTTTGTAGCTTATACGGTTAGCGAGAAAAAGTGCTGTGATACACAGCCGGACGGATGGACGGACAGGCGCGATTTTAGTTGGGTTTTGTAAAATTATAATAAGAAACCCTAAAAAGCGTTTATTTTGCGTTGCATGGACTCACTTGAAAAGGCGTTAACAAAAGTGGTAAGAGAATTGGTGCTTGGCGGCAAGCAATACCGTCTCAACTGTGGCGTGAAATGAAGTCCGTAACTGGAAATCTGCTTGGTGAAGATGCTGTGGGCCTTCATTGCGTACAGACGTGTTTTTAATTTGCTCTTGTTAAGTTTTCAAAAAATTAAATAAATTTTTTAAAAAGTCAGTTCAAAAATAATTATTATTTTTATTGAAAAAAGCTTTTATCGTCAAAGGAAATAGACCCACGGAATCATATCAAATATTATTTTACTTTGATAAATCAAGAAAAGCAAATAATTCAGAGACTAGTTCGGAAATGCTGCTATGGAGGAGCCCGATGGCTTTCCAACGTTGGAAAAGCCCGCGGAGACAAGTAATATAAAATTGGTGGCAATTATCAATAATAGGAGAACTAACCAGGAAAGCTCCGCAGATGGTGGACATAAAACTCCAGTAGTTGAAAACCAACAATAAGTGATTCGACTTCGACATAAAAGTCAAGAATTGAGACTACGTCTACAATCCCTCGAAGATCTGTTCAAGAGAGGGATGAAAACTCAAGATGCAGAACCACTAAAGCAAATCAATAAGAAAACTGAGGCGAAGAAAGCTGTAAAACAAGTTATCCCAGAAAAAAATTAAAATGCTGAAGGCGCTTATGATTGCCAAAACCATTATGTAGCGCTGGACGGACTACAACAAGAAATGGAGGTAATTCTTATCAAGATAACGATCTTAATTTTATTCAGTACCTAAAAAATAAAAATTAGAGGAAGAAACCAGCTCCCAGATCTAATGATTTCTCTCAAAAACCTTTTAAAAATATAATAAAAGTTCCGCCAATCAATGTGTTTGGTTAAAGCGGAAAAGTCATGGTTTGGCTATTGGGAGTCGAAAATAAACCAACCACATTCGAGATCAGAAGAGTTAATACTGGAAAATTGACATTCAGAACAGAATGACTGGTTGATTTCAAGTCAACTGAAAAGGCATTGAATTTCGGGAGGTTCCACACTGCACTTACACCCCAAAAATTGAAAAGAATCAGACCTTTTTGTTAAAGGGCTTGGACTACGGAGAGAATACCGTCGATCTTCTTTAAGTGCTTGAAAAGCTGCACCTGAAATTGAATTTATTTCCGTTTAAACCTGTGCAACAAGTGAATGAACGGTAAAAAAGAATAATTTACCAGTTACGTGGTACAGATTTCAAATAATTGCAGTCCAAGTACTTGAACTTCCGAATGATGAGGTGGGAACGCCTCCAGAAAAGGGAAGTGAAACAGTGTTATCAGTGTCAGAGGTTTGTACATTCGAGTGCCAACTACGCTATGCATTATCGGTACGTCAAACGCAAAGACGTTCATGGGCCCGGTAAGTGCAAATTGGCTCAAACGGAGCCTGAAGAAAAATTATTCTGAAGTGCTTTTCGTCATCCGGAATCATGTCAAGGGTGCTCCCGATATTAAGATGCGTTTTAAAATTTGTTTCAAAGTAAACACAACTACAGCGCAGTATCTTAGCTCCCAATTTCAAAAAGCCCGGAGTATCGTTTGGTTTCGCCGGTAGGGGAATAGCAAAAAATGCTGTGAAAAATGTGAATGGCAATATTGAATTGCTTCTTACAATTTACTAGCAACTTATTTGTTTATCGTAAAGAATCGATAAACAAGATACAAAACTTAATTTTCTCAGAATACCGCCACTGATGAAGAGGATAACTTGTCCTCGAAATACCGGTATCTGGTAGAACATTAAGAATAAATAGCGCTTTTAAAGGAAATTTTATAATTTTTTTATTTTTTCAGTTTAATTTTTTTTTTTAACGTTTCGGCCTTTCGAATGCCTCAAAATAACTTATTATCCAGTCACATTTCCATGGATAGGATTTGTCTCATCTTGATGAACGTCAACTCCATTTTTACTATGCATCGGCATGACTTTCTCCTTCAATTACTCATTGCTAAGCAAACGCCTGACATCATGCCTCTCACTAAAATCCATCGAAATCCATGACACTCCATAACATTTAAGGACATTGTATTCGTATGAAACGATAGGGTAATAGGTGATGGGGAAGTGGCAGCGGGATATTGGTCAGAAAACCCTGTTGTTTCCAAAATATTGGAAGAGTCAAATTCAAAAAATTTGAATCTCTTGAAGTGTCCGTTATCAAAATCTCACTGCCAGGTGGGGATAACTTCTTCGTTATCTCTGCCTGTGTAACTGGTCGAAAGGTTCTCAAGATCAAAGAGGAGCTCAATTCCTTGTTTGAAACACTCGAGTTGAACAGGCTGCATAGTTATTATATTCTTACTGGTGACCAGAATGCCCGGCTCATGTCATGACCGAATGACTCCAACAATTCCAGAGGGGTATTCTTGAAACCGTCGATAAAAGAGAACCAGATTGAATACAGTTGCAATCTATATGGGTTGGCGTTCCCAACTTACCCTAGGGCAAATTCATATTTGAACCTCTGCATTATTAACGCAAGACTTGAATTCAGCTTTAATAGTCCTCAATGGAAACTGCAGGTACTTCCTTACGATATTGACCGTAAAGCAATCATGGAATCAATCATCAGAGAGATGATGTCTTCCTCATTCCAGTTCAACATGGAAATTATTGGCTGAATTTAAAAAAATTGGATTGCCAGAAACAATGTCCTCCTTCTGATGATGGCAACTTTTGTTCAATGGTTCCAATGACAAGAAGTAACTAACGATTAAATAGATCTCTGCTTGTCGCAGATAAAGAAACTGACGTTGGAAAAGATTGAGAAAGTAGTTGCCAAGATTAAACATCAAAACAATATGGAAGAATATAAAATACCAACCATTGCAAGGTTGGAAAGATGAAAAACCTTCTTTTTACCCGCATCAACATATTTATCGGCAATTTTCGGACTAAAACCATCCCTCGTTCGTTTAGTTGAAATCATGCCTGAAGAATGTCCGAAACTTAATCCGTCCATACTTCCGGAGTGAGGTTGGCAATCAATGGGCTGGGAAACTGAATGGTTTATCCCACAAAATCTTGATGGCGTTTACGCGCAAGTAAATAGAATATTCCGTAGGACATTTCGAGTGTAGATATTGAATCATGAAGTTGCTAGTGATGAGATAAATTTTCTCGATAGCGCTGGTATCGAAATTGATAGTACGAGCCCGGATAGAAACAGGATTGTATGTGATGGATTACAGAAACTCGCTGGATTATACGAATTAGTTCATCTACCAAACCCTGAGAGAGGGAATAAAATACTTTCTGAGGTCGTTGGAACAAAAGTTTCCCACTGCAAATCAAGCCTAAATGGCGAATCAATTTTTCGTTTTAATGAAACATTAACATCTGACCTCATACCAAGCTTGAATCTTATTGATTGTTTTGTCGGATATGAAGACTTATGTTTCATACATGGCAGGATAAACAACAGGAAATCATGTGGTACTGACGATATTCCAAATATAGCTCTTCGGCATGTGCCTGAAATTGCTATCACAAATTATTGCATATTGTTCAATAACATGTTGAGCAATTTATATTTCCCAAATGAGTGGAAAAAGGCTAAGGTTTCTCGGATCTTGAGGTAGGGAAAAGAATCTTTGGGCCCTAAAATCTATTACCCAATCAGCTTGCTGCCTAACATCAGCAAGATGTTTGTAGTAATACTCAACAACGCATTAAACGCTCACATTGAGAAATATGAGTTGATGCCAAATTGCCAACTTAGTTTACATGCCAGGCATTCGACCATACATGCAATAACGAAAGTAACCTCAGAAATCTGTTGGAAAGTAAACAACAAAGAATGTGTTGGAGCGTGTCTCATTGATATGGAGAAAGCCTTCGATACGGTGTGGTTAGATGGACTAATTTTTTAACTTCCTTTAGGACAGGTTCCCTAGACACCTTGTCGTTATAATACTTGTATGTAACATGTTATACTGGAAATAATTTGTTGTAACTGATGGAAATCTGACGACAATGCGTGACTTCAATGTCTTGAATAGTCGACAGTAGGGAACAGTCCCTGTGCCTCTGCTTTTCTCAATATTTATTCGCAAGCTTTTGAAAGGCTTTGATTTTAATGTCTCGCCAACGTGATCATTAGTAGCATTTGCTGATGATCTGACATCTAGACGGCAGACTGAAAAGCTACAATAGCTCACAGCAGTCTTCAAAAAATACTGAATGGTGTGCAGCTCTACACTGAAAATGCACTAATGAAAATCAATGCGACAAACTGCAAAACAATATTGTTTTGGACAACGCTGCAGGGGGTCAGTCAATACCTGAAACGTAATTGGAAGGATTGCCACATTATGGCTAGTGAGGACTCTTCAGAACAGGTTCCACATAAATCTTGTGTTCGATACCTCGATGTCTATCTCGAATAGTATCTGTACTATACTGAAAACGTAAAAAGCATGCTCCGTAAGTCACAAATAGTAGTCATAGCCCTAAGTCGACTCTTTCATTCCAGAAACATTGATCAAAAGGTCAACAGCATCTGTTACAAGACCCTGGTTGGACTATTTTTGACATATCGATGCTAGAGTTCTAGTACTATGAAATGATTAAGAGTTAAGGAAATGTCTTCGTCCATATACTGGTTTGTACAAAAAGCTTGAAATGGATTGGAAGCATTATGTATCGAATAGAAGAATTTATCAAACTGCTCCAGTGACAAGAGTCGATATCTTCATATTGAAGCTTCTTCGGAATCATATCGCAAGATCTGTGACTGTGACTGAAAACCGCTAAATTTTACAGCCATTCCACCCTTCATATTGCGACTTGCTCCGCTACTGGCTTCGTTCCTCGAGAAGCATTCGTATATTTGAACATGAATTGTTATGTTTTTGATTCAGACGGCTTCCGAATCATATATCACATGTAAAGACGGGTCACCGATAAGAAGATAAAATATCCTCCGAATTTGAGTTCATGAGACCAACCATATTAATAGAGATACTCATTTGCTAGATTCGCTGAGGCTGGGTGAACTAATACGGAGCCATGTAGAGGGCTTGGTGACTGAATGGCAATGTCGAAATTATTCGTGTTTGTTTTGTTTTTGTGTTGTTCTTTACTTAGTTTTTGAGTTCCAGGTCATCATTGCTGCATTTAGTGCTGTTGTTAGTTTGTCTTGAAAATTAGGGATAGATAAGTAGATGTTATGTTAATACGTTATGTATGCAGTTGAAGTTAAAGGCTTAGGTTAGGAGTACTCGTATTGTGATAGCATTTTTTAGTAATAGAAAAAGTTTTATGATTGGATTTCATTCGAATTAGGTTGCAACATATTAGATGTAGGATAAAAGGTCACTGTGTTGTTAAAAATATAAATGATTTTTGAATTGTGTTGGTTAGTTTTTTCTCATTTTTCCCATTGAATCATTAAATTTGTAAACATTTTCATCAATTTGAATTTGCTATGGTTTTTTTATCAAATTTAATTAACAGATAACGTCTAGAGAGCCATTTGGTCCATTCAGTTTTCATATTATCATTGTCTGGAATTTGCTTTATATTATTTTAACATTTTGACTTTGGCGTTTAACATGGCAAGTGCGTGCAAGATCAACAGTAACTTTGAAAATTGGAATTGAAGCCCCAACGATGATGGCAGATAACATTTCGGATGAATGTAAATCGAAACCGCCTACTTCTTAGGAAACGTCGCATTGGAAAGCTTTTCTTAGTTGGCACTGGAGTTTATATACCAGTGATTCCCGCTAAAATCCACTGCCTTTGGAAATCACTATTGCCTCTAAAGCTGCACACAGCAAACTAAACCTTGATCAACACAGTTTTGACTACAACGTCCGATGAAATAATTCTTCACAATCGATGTAGCAAATCTAATTCTCGATTTACTGGTGGATATTCAGTGCAAATGACTCGTATATGAAAACACCAATCTTTCTATTCCTGCAAACTTTTGCAAGGATACTACAAGAATAACACCATCAATTTCAGGAACTGTTGTCAAAATATGCAGAAATTATTTCCACTTTGAATTTCAAAAGCCTTCTGCCGTACAATACCTGTCATCAGATTTTAACAAGAGGTGCACCAATCGCTGACTGTATGAGTTGTCTTTCTCCAAAAAATATACAGCATCTAGAGCAAAGTTCGACTACATGGTTTTAATGCAAATTCGTCGTCCATCTAACAGCCCTTGGTCTAGCCCACTGCATTTGGTCCGAAAAACTATCGCTGATTAAATTCCATAACAATCCCAGATCGTTATTCTATTGCCCAGATCAAGAACTTTGCAAATCAATTGAATAGAAAAACAATTCTCTTTTCTATAGATCTGGAGAGTGCGAATCATCAACAGTGGCGGTGCAAGGCATGGGCGACGTGGGGGACCACCTATGGCCTAGCGCTATAGGGGCCTCGCGCTTGAGAGCATTTTCTGACTCAATAAAAGTTAAAAAAGTATTGATACCAGTGAAGCCTGTGAATGATTTTACTCAAAGCTAAACAATTAAATCGTTCAAATTGCTAGCATTTGACGTTATGCATCAATTGTCCAGTCCATAGTATACTGTATTGAAATAGTATTGTGTAGTACAACGATATAAAGAATAAATTTCTTTATCGTGGGAGCACCTTTTTATCTTGACTGGATATGCAATTTTTATGCAACTCATCATGAGCAAAGTTTTATGTTATATACATAATGTATCCGCCATCATAAGTGGGCATGTATCCTACTCAACACTTAACAACGGACCACAGAAACTGGTCCAATCAGTCTATGTAAAACATATGTGATGTGCCGTCTAATTTGATCCAAGGACCATGGTAAATGTCCCAAAACAGGTTTGAACTGGCTATACGGTTATTCCCATTCCCTCGCAAATTCTGAGAGAGAATCGTGAGTATTTATTCGTGTGCGATGGCAAATGCCACATGCTTTGATGAACATGACAACGGCTATCAAGGGAGCTCCGTACCTGCAAACGATTCTGATTTTGGTTGATCCGTGTCTACTTCCACTCTTTCTCCATAGCTCGCAAAACAAAGCAGTGTACCGTAAGCATTTCTATTAATTTATTGTGAGTGAGAATGAGTAATACTGTGTTAAAATAATAACTATTAAATTAATACGTGATGATTGTTGATCAGCTCAATTTGTTCAAATAGAATTTCAGTAAGCTGCTTGAGGTAATTTTTCATAAAGTAACTGTACACATGAGGAGTGACTGTAGGCATGTATGTAAAAGAAAATTATTATTATTGTTACTAGGTCCAATATACGTTAAACGACGTCCGTAATGTCATACTCAGGTCCAAAGTAAGATAGAGATATCGGCAGAAAATGGGAATTCCGCAAAAAGACAAAAGAAATTTGAAAGGGTCCTATCAGATCGGTTTTTAGGTTCAAGTTTGATGAACTTCCTCAAAAAACATCTCATAACATGAAAAAAACCAGATGAATTGATTTTTTTGACGACGGATATTAACAGGGGTACCGGTTAATTCGTGCGTAACTTGATTTTTATTCCAGTGATTCACCTTTCCAAATATGTGTTGGAAAGCTACTATCATAAAGTTTCAGGATCAGTATGTGTCATTTAGCTGAAGCGTAAACAACAATATTTTTTCTTACTCTGAAAATGTTGAATTTTGTGCCGAATAAAGTGTTTTTCCGGGGAGTGCTTCTTCATTACTTCAATATGAAGAAAAAAGCTGCTGAGAGTCATCGTATTTTGATGAAAGTGTATGGTGTGCATGCTCAAGCTGAGCGTACGTGCCAAAAGTGGTTTGCATAGTTTAAAAGTGACAATTTTGACTTGGAGGACGATGAACAGCCCGGACAGCTAAAAAAGATTGAAGATCACGAATTGTAGACATTGCTCAACCAAGATCCATCTCAAACGTAAGAAGAACTTGCAAAATTACTTGACGCTGCTCAAAAAACCATTTTCGACCATCGAAAAGCAATGGGAATGAGCCAGAAGGTAGGCAATCGGGTGCCGTATGAATTGAAGCCAGGAGACGTCGAACGCCGATTTTTCACGTGTGAACAACTGCTTCAACGGCACAAAAGAAAAAGTTTTTTTTCATCGAATTGTCACTGGCGATGAAAAGTGGGTCCGTTGCGATAATCTAGAATGTCGGGCAGCGTATAGATACCCCGGCCATGCATCATCATTGACGGCCGTTCAGAATATTCATGGCCTGAAAGTTATGCTGTGTATTTGGTGGGACCAGCTGGGCGTGATCTATTATGAGCTATTGTAACCGAATGAAACAATTACAGGAAAAGTCTACCAATGACAATTGGTGCATTTGAGCCGAGCATTGCATGAAAAACGGCCGGAATATGAACAAAAGCACGGCAAGGTAATTTTGCAACATGACAATGCTCGGCCACATGTTGCACAGGTCTTCAAAAGCTACCTTGAAATGCTCAAATGGGATGCCCTACCCCACCCGCCGTATAGTCCAGACCTTGCGCCATCCAATTATTATCTCAACCGGGCCTGGCTGACCAGCACTTCTTCAATTATGAAGAAGTCAAAAATTGGATCGATTCGTGGAAAGTGGAGAAGCCGGCCGAATTTGTCAGAGAGGGGATTCGTGAAATGCCAGAAAAATGGGAAAAAGTTATAGCTAGTGATGGACAATACTTTGAATATTCAATTTGTAACCATTTTTTCACAATAAATCGGTACCCCTATTACAACAGCCAATACTACGTTCAATTTGGAAAGTACTTCACATATATTGAGTAATAAACTACAGTCAGAAATAGAAATAGCATCAAACTCTACCCACACAGAATCTGAGGTGGAGAGTGGAATTGCTGAACAACAAATAAGTTCTCGGTCAGTTAACGGTGATGAAAGCGACATTATCAAAGAAATGTTTATATATTCTAATCCAGGAACGTGGTCGTTTCCTGTAACCGATTCTTAACGTCATGGTATTGTCCAATGTGGTCCAATACAGCCATTAAATAACAGTGATGGTGGTAATCTCAAATATGATGTCCGTAGGCACTTTTCTCATTTTTATTTTTTAAGAAGACTTAGCAATGGTGAAACTCAGCATTGTCGCTGGCTAGTTTATTCTCGTTATCAAAACAATGTTAACTGTTTTCCGTGTAGACTTTTTAGCAATACTCAAACTCAGATGGTTCAGGGAGGATGCTGTAACTGGAAACACTTAAAAATATTTTTCAAAGACACGAGAATACCAGAGAAAATATATCATTTATGTTTCAATGGCTAACATTTGAGAAGCAAATTAAGCATGGGAAAACAAAAGGCTAATTCATGAATCTCAAAAATATTGGTACAATTTATTTGAAAGGTTAATTGACATCAATAACATCTTAGCCTCACATAATTCAGATTATGTGAGGCTTCAAAGACTTATTCAAATTGCTTTCGAAATATGATCCCACATTTCAAGAACCAATGAAACGGATTAATGGCCAACAATTTGTAACACAAAATCTGAGCCACGATATTTAAAATGAGTTGATAAGGCTGATGGTGTAAAGAGTGACCGGAGAAGTGATTCGAAGGGTAAAAGAGGCGAAATATTATTCTATTTTGCTTGACTGCCCAAGCGACTATAATCGAGTTGAACAAATGTCTGCCATATTACGATTTTGCAATATACCAACCGGTAAAATAGAAGAACATTTTATTGGGTTTTTGTTGTCGCTGAGTCAACTAATGCAATACTTGAAGAGTTAGGAAAAAATGGATAAGATATTCATAATTGTCACGGCCAAGCGAATGACACTGGTACGAATATGGTAGGCATAAAAAACGGAGTTAAAAGTCGAATTTTGAGCATTAATCCGTGGGCATTTTTTATACCTTGCGGCTGTCATAGTTGGAGCCTGCAACTAGCAGATGCAGCTAATTCATCCGTGGTAACAAAAACATTTTTTTGGTTATATTCAAAAAATTTATTTGTTATTTGAAAGATCAAGTAAATTCTGGGAGCTTATCAAAGAAAAAATAAAACTTACTTTAATCCCGTTATCAGACACAAGATGAGAAAGCAGGATCGAAGCAGTTAAAGCCATATTATTCCGATTTGATGATGTTGCTGAATGTATTGAGAGCTTAAAAAATCATACAGACGATCCCAATACACCCAGTAATTGTGATTCAGTTCTAAATAAAATTCCCACCTTGGAGTTTATTATATCGTTACATTTATGATGTGCAATATAATCACGAGTGGATATCATAAAGAAATTATGGCAATCCGTAGATGTCCATTTAAGCATTGCCCTTGATTATTTACATACCTTCTGTGACTTGATGAAACAATATCCTCAAATCGGATTCGAACCATGCTTGTCTGACGCTCATCGATTTATTTAAATAGTAATTATGGCTTGCCAAAAGAATTTAAAAATTAAAAGTAAGCCAAAAAGAAAAGGATATCCGCTTATGAAAGTGGTGATGAACGCAAACATTCGGTTCAATACAGAGCTCTTTAATACTATGATTGATTTGATAATGAGCAGTATGGATACTAAATTTATATATTTGAATCAACATATTTAAGATTTCGGTTTCCTCTATCATTTAAGCAAACTCAAAAATATTCGAAAAGGTAAGAGCAGGGACATCCATTCTTATGAATTATATGAAGAACTGCAAGCAATTATGCCGAATCCACCCACCTGCATCGAAGACGTAAAAAAGCTGATTCAATACATAACTGAAAAAAACTTAAAGGAAATTCACCCAAACATTTATATTGTAACTCGAATTTTTTTAACAATACCTTTAAGTACAGCTCCCACTGAAAGGAGCTTTTCTAATTTAAAGCTTATTAAAAACTGTTCAAGAAATACAATAGGTCAGCAAAGACTTTCAGTGTTAGAAGTTTTATCCATTGAGGCTGGTATAGCATCTAAGTTGGACTACGATGCAATCATTAAGGAGTTTAGTAAGGCGAAAAGTAGAACATTTTAGTTTGTTTCGTTTTCACTGTTAAACTTTAGTCACCAACTGGTATCATCTTGAAAGAGGAGGAATAGAATAGTCAGATAATATAATTTCGTTCACTGATTTATAAATGCAGTATACAGTGTCCAACTAATGATATTTCAATTTCAACACACGTTGAGAAAACACTTGCTGAAGAGACTCTGATTTATATATGTGAAAGTAAAACTGTGTGCTTTGAACGAATAAATTAATTAAATTGTTTGCTTTCCATGATATTCATCCGGCTATGTCATTCTAGGGCCTCGCGGAGCCTATTTCGCTCACATAAGTTTGAGGCCTTGCGCTGCCGCAGTTCATCAGTTACCTCTTCATCCTGCTGATATACAAAAGACCGCAATCTCAACACCATTTTGCTCGTTTGAATTTTGTCAGATGACTTTCGGTTTGCGAGATGTTCAAAGAATACATCATTGCCCATTTATGTGATTTAAATTTCTGCTACGCGTATCTTGATGACATACTTCTAGCATTGCCGAACTTAAAGGAGCACCACAAATACCTGCAAGAAGTTTTCAAACGATTTAAGGATACAGCATCTAAATAAATACTTGCAAGTGCGATTTTGGTGCAATAGAAATAACATTTTTGGGTTATTTGATTTCCAGCAAAGTTACCAAACCCTTACTGTACAGAATTGAAGTTACTGAAAATAAAAAAAAGGGAGAAAGGACGATACACATTTCCCTGGAAAAGTAATCGAACGTGCAATTAGAACTCATAGCAAATATTTATGGATTATATCCATGCAAGCAAAATTCACTTCAAGGATTATATCCGTAAATGGACTGCTTTTCTGAAAGTTACACTGGACATGTTGCGAAACTTCCATTGAAAACTTATCCACATATTCCACTCTATCTTTCCTTTTGTCGAATCGAAAATATTTCTAATCTCAAGGAATTACTGTTGAATAAATTCAAATTTTGTTAATTTGATTTCACAGGAAGTATTCGTCGCATCTTCCTCACACTCATTCTCACACAACGTGACGTGACATTTTACCTGGAAACTTGAATATTCGGGAGTAACTTCAACGGTGAAGGGTGTTCATGTGGTTGCATGCTCGAGTGAAGTTGAAGAACTTTATGTTGAACAAGTTCACGTGCTAAAGCTATCGTCAATCTTGAATCTTTGACCTAACCAACACTACCAACATCGCTAGTGACAACAACTTCACCGCATTTCAGTCCTTGTCGTTGAAGTACTTCCGTGAAATGCAAGCATTATCGCAGTAATTCACAAATTAACTCCATATACACCATTAAACTGATGTAGGTATGCTAAATTGATTAACGGATTGTGTTTTACGTAAATTTTTGAAGATGTTGATTTCGTGGTAGGACTTGTATTATAAAAGAAGGAGTCAAGGATGTTGTAACCACGGGAAGATATCGTAAAAATCATAGAAAAAGATCCGTTTTCAATGTATCGTATCCTTGCGGAGCGGGTAATATTCAATTCAGAAAGACTCTTTTCCATATTTGAGAAACTCAATGTTCAAAATCGCCAGAAATTGTCTTAAGGACGAACAGGAAGGTTCATCTCCCATGCATTTGCGTTATGTAACTGAGGCAAAAATTCGAAAAATTTGTAGTTCTTTGATGTGTAGATATGTTTAAAGGGAAGTATCTATAGATCCAAATGGCCGTCATTTTGTTGCAGTATAGCCAATGAATTTCGACATACAGGGTACTAAAATAATGCAGTTCTTCGTATTTTTTTTTTGTTTCTCGAAATGTTTTCAAGAAAAAGAGAATTGGCCTGAAATTTTGAAGATAAAATGTCCATAGGACTCAATTCAAATAGCTATAGGTTCACTGAAGACATCAAGGTTCCAATAAAACAGGCTAAGACAACCTTATATTGGGCTCCCTCAGGACACAACTTAAATTTAAGTGTATGTATCGAGTATTATAGGCAAAACTGTGAAATTCATAAGTCCTAATATTACTAAGAAAATTGAGTATATTTTTACTTCTAAGGCATTAGCCAATATTGCACACATAGAGAACTACCTTCATGCTTATTCGGTCCTCAGCTATACGATTGTAAGGGGGGCAAAGGGGCACAATTTTTCGTACTTTTCCACTTCCCCTACCCACGTTGTCATCGGCATTGCAATTTTAGGATCTGATAGCAAAAGATATCATCAAGACCTTTTATTTTATACTCGAACATTTTCGGTGAGATAAATTGTTAATGGAACAATTGTCATATGGATAGAATCCCTTGAAATCCTTTGAAATTTCTTATGCCTATAAAACTTTCATAGTCCACGCAGCTTAGTGGTTAGAACACTAAGCCCGTAAGTCGAAGGTCTCTGGTTCAAGTCTCGCTGGCGTCAACGAGATTTAGTTCAATTGGTTCTTCGGGCGGACTATAAGCTTATTCACTTATGATACGTGCTGGTTTAAAATCAGAACGTATCGCAGCTGGGTGGACGGACACACAGCCAAAGCGTGATAATGATCATATCACCTTGTGGAGTGCCAATACATTCGATCATGACAATGAGATACTCTAACTATCTCTAAGCGAAGGCCCGAAAGGGAGTGTAGGGCTAGAAAGAAGAAGATGAAACTTTCATTAAACAACAGCTTTTTAACTTATCACAAAACTTGATGACTTTCGCTTTTTTAGTTTCTTAGAAAACATGCTGTCATGCGCTAGTAGACAGACGGATAAGTACAGATTTTAATAGGGCAACATCATTTTTTAAAATACTTTTGAAAATATGGAATTTGATGATACCTTCAGTACCTAGCAAATATGGGAGAGGAGTCTACAAGGACAGAAGAGCTAGTATGATACCATCAAGCACCAGTTGCCCCAGATCAATTGAGACTGAAATATATATGCTGCAGGAATAACAAGTGAAATACCGCCTACGGTAATACTAAGATATCGAAAGCATTAACTAATACGCTTAAAAGCAAGGCCCCCATGAAATTCAGACATTAGAAGAGATATCCGGAGTAGGGACCCCATAAAGACCCGAACCCATTATGCAACTGATCTAGGAAAACCAAGAAATAAAAACTTCACTGCTGATTGATACGTGCATGGATTTAATTGGATGACAGGAACAATGCTTTAGCATATAAGAACAGAGGGTTAGCGCTAGTTTTGCAGATATGGAATGTAGAAATGATATACTTTAAATAGGGAAAATTCGAGAAAATTAATGAATTTGGGTACAGTAAATTTTCGAAGTACTTTTTGAATACCTGCGTAACATATCTCAATACTTAGGGTGATGAAATTGAAATCAGTCCATCTAGTAGGGAGCTACAACGATGAACATTCCCTTACATACCATTCACCAAAGCAAGTCTCACTATGGACAATTGCAAGCTTTCCTCATAAATTGGGTAGGCTGCATATGTCATCATCATCATTTTTTGCTTGATACGTCACATTGGGCCATGAAGCATTTGCTTCTATATGTCACGGTTTAATAAACTCAGATTTTTATTAGGTAGATGATATTGCTAAGGAGCAACTTGCAAATTAGAGAAACCTAAGGAAAGTAGGAAAATTATGTGGCTCAAATTATGTAACACAGAAACTTGAGACGTTTTTTCCTCAAAAAAGCTATACCAGTTCAAAAAATAAGCATATCGAATTCTACCGCTAATCTTGCTGATTCATCAATTTGTCTTCATTATAGTATACTTGGTTCTGTACGTACATATATTAAAAAGCCTTTTGCTTGGCTCATCCTCCAGCTTGTTGACCAAAGAAGCTAAAAGAAACGATTGCATTTTCTTAATTTTTGTATGATTTACAGCCATTCCAAGTTGTCTCCAGGAGCCTTTAACTGGAGTTTTTTTAGAGGAAACAGATATCTTTAACAAACTAAACATGGTCCTCTCGATTGAAAATGACCAAAAATGTCGTCCTACAAGCTTTCTTTCAAATTAAAAAAAAAACACAGGTTTTCAATGCTTACCTGTAAACTGTAACCGTGTCGTAAGTAAGTTATTGACTGCGCTTTTCACTTTGATTTAATCAATTGGTCTGAGTTTCAAGGCAAACTACGTGAACTACACGGAAGGGACAGCATCTTTAATTTATTCAGGAATTAATCCGTTCAAAAGAAACACCAACTATTTTTTCGAATTCCGGAGTACTGGCGTTCTTTCATTCGCAACTTTAAATTGCCGCCGTAACATCTCCACCTTCTTTTGAGCACTTCCACCCTTTTCTTTGTCTATTTAATTAGGGTTTTGTAAAATAATTTTACAAAACCCTACTAGTTTCGCGACCAGTCTGTCCGTCTGTCCGTCTGTCCGTCCGTCCGCCCGTCCGTCCGTCCGTCCGTGTGTCACAGCAGTTTTTCTCGGAAACTACTTGAGCTAGAAACATAAAATTTTGTGTGTAGGTGTAAAGTGATGATCTCTTCAAAGTTCAACTACAAAAAAATTTTATAAGGTATTTAAGGGGGGTCTCCCCACATAGGAGAGTGACCCCCCGAAAAAAAAATTTCATTGAAGGTAGCCGATATGGGTATCAAATGAAAGGTCTTGAAAGGTCTTGATTTCAAAACAGGTCTTAGTTTGGCAAAATTTGCTTCGAGGGGCGCACAGGGAGGGGAAATACACGAAAAATTTGTGTCCCCCCCCCTCGCGATTGGACACCTTCCATCCGAAAAATCTGAAAAAAATCAGGAATGTAGGCCTTGGTGAGTACAACAACAACAAATACGTTAGAAGTCGCAATTCACTCAACTTTGTTAGTAATAGTATGATTTATCGATTTTATGTTTTCTTGAATAAAATCTTAACGCTACCCTTAAATTCAATGAAATTCAGTACGGTGATGTTTATTTATAAGATTGATCTACCCTGAAAGTTTCATAAAGATTGAATCATATTTAGCGATGTTATAGCGGTTTGAATTTTCCTGTATTACTATGGAACAATATGCGCTGCATTTATTACTATGGCAACATATGGCTATGGAACAACATGCACTTTTTACCGACTCAGACACTACAGTTTTGCTAGGATTTGCATGAAAATTTCAGGAATGGTAGGTGTCATGTATATCTTTGAGAATCGGTTCAGTAAAACAAAAAAGTGGCTGTTTTAAATGCGAAGATTGAATAATTTTGAGTTATTTTTTCCCAACTTCAACGTTTAAGGTGCATGTTTTGAACACTTGATTCAATTTGATGAATGACTGAAGATGAGTACCTACAATTAATGCTCATAAGTGATACAAGTGAAGGAGGTGGGAGAGAGCTCCTAGCAAAAGGGTTTTGTAACCATTCTAGGATTCGAAAAATTGGCCATTAATCGATGATAACAGTACAGGAGACTGGCCCCTGAAAAAAAAATTCATCAAACGTAGCCGATATGAGTATGAAATAAAAGTTTTCATGGGAGCTTTTCAAAACAGTTGTTAAACTGTCAGTTTTTACTTCAGTGGGGGCACAGGGGGGAAATACATGAAAAATGTGTTTCCTCCGTCGCGGATGGACATCTGAAATAATTATCATGGGAGATATTTATGAGTATAACAATACCAAAAACCTTAGAAGCCGAAATTCGTTCAACTTTGTTAATAATAGTATGATCTTCGTATTTCATATTTTCTCCAATAAAATCGTCTTTGAAATGTTTCTTGATTTGATTCGATCTGGTGACTGCATTTTGTAAATTGAATACAAAACCCTTCTGACATGAGCGTAGGTCTGTTTACCCAGCTTGTTTTTTTTATATAGTTATTCTATTTAATTTTTATTTCCCCATCATATTAATTCAATCCTCTTAACCTATTTTGAATTACAAGAAAATAATGCAATAATAATATTAACTTTCCCACTGACAACACTCCATTACTTCCCATTTACAAAATTTCATTCGATATCTTTTCCCTGACAAAACCTTATTCTTTCCTTCATACTAACAAATTTTATTCATTTGCTCCCATCAACAAATTTTACTCGTATATCATACTGACAAAAATTCATTCACGCTTCCCCACTAACAAATTTGATCTCAATGTCCGTTAAGAAAGGTTCCCAATTAAAGTTGCTAATTGGATGAATGGGAGATCAACAGAAAGTGGCTCCGGTGGTAGCGTCACAGATTCTTGACCGGGGTGTCCACTGGGACCCTGAGTTGAAGTTCTTCCAAGCGCAGGAAAACACTCTTTTGGAAGATCGACAAAAGCAATTGTTTTCGTATATATGACGATCTACATACAACCAAATGCTACCATGGCTATGCAAATCACCATATATGCAAAATGGAAATTGTTGCGTTTGTCGATATGGAAAAGATGTGTGGGTATCGGGATTGAAGTGTATTGAACTTCGATTACGTTACCCAGATGCGGTAGCGGTGATTGGGAAGTTAGCATTTGACTTTAGTTTAAGAGAAATTGCTTTCGGTGGTGTCGGAAAAAGTGCGTTAATTTTTAACTCGAGGAGTCAGTTTTGGATTTTCAAGAGTAAGTAATTTAACATCAATGTTTTTATCTGGACAGAGTTGAAAGCCCTGATTCAAAAGTTTCAATAAAGAGTTGATTGTGTGAGTTACATATCTTTCGGAATTAAGGGGCTAGTGATTGTTGCCGCCAAAAAAAAAAATAATTCCACCCCCCAGAAGACAATTTTTGGAATTATGCTAAAAGTCCAAATTGTTGAGAGTGAGTTTTGTTTTGTGAATTTTATTGAATTGGTGCAAAACGTGGAATCCACTATATATATTAAATTTTCAGTGCCCCCTTCTCTTTTCCAGCGCTTAGGGTAGGCATTTTTTTGTTAATCCAAGGTTTTTGCTTATTTTATTTCTGTTCATCACACAAATTTCAGCTACCTTTTCTTTTTTGTATTTAAGTTATATAACATTCTTGACTAGGAGGTTTATTTATTTACTATTACTTCCTCGCCATGTCTGTCTAATAAAAACATATTTTTCATTTCATGACCTCCCTATTTCCCGTACTTATCCCTTTGTGTTAGTTTTATGCGTAGGATGGCTCAGCACGAGCAGAGGGTGTCCCGGACAACCCGCGACATAACTGAGCGCCAACCAGCCTCAGAATGCCACCCCGGGCTACGCACCCCTCTGCTACAACGTAATGTCTGCACCTGCGGTGACTTCCGTGGCTATTACACTATTTTAAATGTAATGCATGCCATTATAAGCCCAAGATTCGGCTAGGTTTAGTTTCATCTTCACACAGCAATGATGCCAAATCGTTGACCAATCATCGCAGCAGGCAGACATCAAAAAGTTACATGTCATCACTTAAAGCACGAGATATTAACCAGCAGCAGCTAACAGGATACTCTACTGACTAAATCCCAAACTAGCCAGCAGCAGTCAACAAGGTACCCCACTGATCAAATCCCAAACTTTGCTGAATGCTGTAGCCTAATTGAATGTGCCTGATACAAAAATTTGAAAAGTACTAAAGCAGATGCGATTAGCACTGGCAGAACCTGACCGCAAGAACGTGACACGGGAAATCATTTTCTAGTATATTGTGGACTGAAAATTGAACACTCGCGAGTATTCTTCCATCAAAGCGAGCAAATAACTGGCGCAAAAGGTGATAGAGTAGACGATCAGCAGATAAAGTAAATAACCAATAGCAGGGAGACCGTAAGAAGTTAGCACTTGCAAAATACAAACCACATAAATTTTCTTAGGAATATAAAGTCGAAAAGTTTTACGTGAGTACCTGCCACAAATAGACCTAACCACACGGTTTCCGTTAGACGGGAATTCGTTTGTAGCGCCAATCAACGCCCCACAGCATGAAGTTTGGGAATCCCACTTTACACATCATTTTGAGATACCCACAACACAACTGGTGTGTGCTTGAACCTACTTTCTACACTATTCAAGCCACAGCCACCACGTTTTAGCCAAAAAAAGGCTCCTTAACCGTATACGAGGTGACAGTAACATATCATGAGCTCCCCATAGCCCGTGATATAGATCAAAGCTCTGCTCAGATTTTCGTGACGATCGGTCAGAGTGACACTGTCTATGAGGCTCCCAAATCGAAACAGGTTGCCTAGCCTCGGGTGCATGGCGGTGGTCTTCCTCAAAGACTAATAGTTGCTGGGAATTTTTCTCAGAGTTTAATAACTCTGCCTGTGGTTTTGACAACAGTATTTCAAACTGAGAAGCATCTTATAGTTTATGGCCGAAAAAAGTAGTCACGGACTACAATTCTTGACCGTCTATTTAATTTTGCTCCTTTTGCAACACAAACAAATGACTGCAAGCACAGTCAAACAATTTCACGCCTCTAGGTCCTTTATGTTCCCTCCCTACTAAGCTTGCGCCATTCGGTGAGCTTCATTTCTTCCTTAATCAACCTCACCTCCAGGTCTTCGCCTCCCTTCGCTATTAGGCCTTGGATCCGTTTACTCAGTTTGACTTCTCCCTTCGTTCATCATACACCACCATCCAACATGCCTCAAGGTACATCGCTTCTCCTTCCTACTAGTTTAATTTCAGTTTAATTTCTCCCATCAGCCAACGAGCCTTCAGGTCTCCACTGCTCCTTTCGCTTAGTTCCTCTTCTTCCTTCAGCCAACTTGCCCCCAGGTATCTACCTCCCCTCGCTACTAGGTTCACTACTTCTTTTGCTCGGTTCAACTTCTCCCTTCAGCCATCATACACCACCACTCAACATGCCTCAAGGCACATCGCTTCCCCTTTCTAGTAGGCCACGCCATTCGTCCAGTTTAATTTCTCCCATCAGCCAACATGCCTTCAGGTCTCCACTTCCCCTTGCTGCTAAGTTCACTTCTCCTTTCGCTTAGTTCCACTTCTCCCTTCCGGCCATCTACTCCTTCGGTCCTTCCATACGTCGGTGCACTCGGTACTTCGGTACTTCCGTCCCTCCGGTACGTCAGTTCTGCTTTATCAAGAATATTTCCCCCTACTCCAGCTTCCACTACGCTTTCCTTTCAGATTCACATTCTACGACGAAAAGAATGCCACTTCACTTAAACCCTTCCCTCCCCCCTTACACTGGCTTGGAACGGTCATTACGGATGCATCTTTAGCACATCCGCTTGGAAGGGTTTTTTTGGGAACAATCAAAATCACGAATTGATGGAAATGCTTAAAAGCCCTCCATAACTGTAAGTGAATTGGGCATGAATTCAAGCTTGAAGACTACCGCCACATAATTAAAGTTTTTTCCCAAAACTTTTCCGGATAAACAAATATTGGGAAAAATTTATCGAAAGGAAATGAACATGCACATTTAAAATATATTCCCAAGTCTTTCAAATGCCAACTCTCTACAAAAAAAAAACACAAGAAAACGGTAGCAACCGATAGCCGATCATGAAGCATGTAAAAGTTGGTTGATTGAATTATTACAATGCGGAAAGAGTTGAAATGCGAAATAGAAATGATTCAAATTGGAGCACAATAATAACTTACTTGCAAAGCTTGATAGACTGCAACCTGAACAGTGAATATGCACATCATGAATTTTATTTGATTGGAAGAAACAAATCCGACTTAAAAATAGGGAGGCTACCAATCATCACAACATACAGTACACAACATCAAATAAACCGTAAAATTGGAGTTGTCAAAACAAATCAATATCTGTTTTGGCAGATGGCAACTGCCCTACTAACGTTTGTTGAATTCACCTTTTCTATTTTGGCAGATGGCAACTGCCCTACTAACGTTTGTTGAATTCACCTTTTCCCCCGCAGAAATGATCGAGCATATGAAGTTTGCCTTCATTAAAAGTCGTTCGTCAATAACTATTTTTTTAGAACTTACGACTACCATCTCTCTTACTTTTGACCAGAGCCAACAAGTTGATGTCATATACATACACCGATTTTGCTAAAGCTTTTGACAGTGGTGACAATTGCCTTCCTCTCTTGGATCTTATGATTCTTATCCTATTACTCCTGCACCGTTTTTAGAATAATTTTTTTTCGTCGGCCCCAGTCAGTCCTAAATCCTCAAGGATCAATTTTAGGCCCTTTGCTATTCAACATTTTCATTAATGATCTTCCCCAATGCTTGTCCTCTAATTGTCTTCTTTATGCTGATTATTTAAAAATTTATTGTTCCATTAACTCCAGCAAAGACTACTTATACCTTCAAAATGATCTTAAAGATCTCCAAAATTGGTGTCAAGGTAATTTACTTCCTCTTAATATTTCAAAATGTTGTCAAATGAGATTCACCAACAAAATTCATCCAGTATTCATGCATAACATGCATATTTCATGCATAACCACTAGAACTTCACGTATCGCTGGTTTTATTTTATGATCCTCCTGCAAGTCCTTTAACATCTTTACCAGCGTCCATCTATTTGTACTCTTCGCCCAGTCAATCCTTGAGTATGCTTGCCAAATATGGTGTCCTTACTATATCAATCACTCGGATGCGGTTGAGGCTGTACAGCGTAAATTCACACGTTCTCTATTCTGCAAATATAAACTCCGTGACAGCTCCTACGATAAGCGCTTATAGATCCTCAACATCTCATCACTGAAAACAAGGATAGAACTCTTAGACCTGTGGGGCTTATTTAAAATATATCACGGTATTCTTTCATTCAACCTTTGGGAAAGGCTTTGTATACGTGCCATCTCAAGATCGCATTCAACTGACATATTCATTGTGCCCTTTGTTTGAACCAATATTTATTTTTATTCGTTTTCAGTTCGCATATCACGTCGTTGTAATGAACTTGAGCTGAGTCCCCTGCCATATTCCCTAAACGGTTAGAAAAACAATTTATGTACAATTACAATTTTAATTCAAATAATAAGTAAATCCACACAAGATAAATAGGTCTTAACCTACTCTCTAATCACGTGAAAGAGGCGGTCCCCAAGAATTCTACCACCGATCTAAGCTTATCCGCCAAAATCAAAAAGTTGATCAGGTTTCCGCCAAACTAAAAATTTCTCACTGATTCGGAAACTACTCGCTTTCATCAACTGAAATTGATTTGGTTGTGATTGACTATCGCTACACTTTTCTTTAAGTTTTTGCTATTTCAATCTGTCAATTAAATGTCAAATTACTAAAAAAACTTCCGCGTAACGATTTTTACCCCGTTAATGCCGGCTGTCTACCCCGAAAAATGAGTAAGACGCTTTGTTCTCAGGACTTTTGTCAATTTGGTTTCAAACGAGTATCCGGTAACTTTTTCCGCCGGGGGGAATGATATTTTGTTTGCCTTGCGCGCTCATCAAAACTTTGAACAGTCCTTAAAAATATATTTTTTTAAAAAGCAGTTGAGTGAGGTATGGAAAAGTCTTGCTAAGGACCACATAATCGATATGCACATAAGGAAAGGTTCGAACGAATTCACGCGAACCGTTTGGAGCCTTGAGATTTGGAGGCTCCAAATATCTCGGTCCATTGACCGCGTCTTCCAATTCCGAAATCCGAGCAGCAATGAACTGTCTCCGTCAACCGAGTCAGACCAGCGTTTCCTCGGTTTCCCCACTGGCTTCATTGGCAGATTGCATATTAATGGATCAGAAAATCCTCGCTTAAAACAAAAGAAGAAAGAAACTACAAAATTTTTGTTAAGAAATTGAATGTTTTATTCTCGTACCAAAAAAAACATTGCAATTTTTCTTAAGGATGTATTGGATAAATACTAGAATTGATATATATCTCGCAAGTGTTTACATTATTGATTGAAAAATTCAATTTCTACATCGACAAGACTTAGCTTCAATAAAGTCAGTCTGATTTTGAAACAAACGCTGTCGATACTCAATACAATTTTATCGAAAGGACTCGTTCCCTCAATACACGCAGTCTATTTTAAGTGTCACTCAATTGCACACCAACCGAGACTATCACTGCCTCACCATCCCTGAACTGGGAGGATATCATTGAAACCACAAACTAGCATTTCACAGAAGTGATTAAATAGTTTTCACGTATAACCTACCAATCCCATCGAATATGTAGGCGGATGTCATGTTATTCTCGATACCATTTGCTTCCGGAATAATATATTAGACTCAAGAATAGTGCTGGAATGAAATTTTCATTGGGTAAATTCTCATGGCAGGCAAGCAAGCAGGCAAACAGACAGACAGGCGAGCTAGCGTACAGGCTGGCTGATACGAGATATTTGCAGTCTATTGCCAACATATTGTGGTCTGTGGCAAATAGGCCTCTATATAGATACAATACCTAAAGTAAGGATAGGTGAGGAAATGACAATTTGTATGACTCCCGTTATCTTCAACTGATTCCCTCCAACAACCTATAGTCGAGTTTTGGCCTCACTAGTAGTTTTTGTCCTTATCCAATTGTGACGGCAAATTGGTAATCGTTAGCAGGTGGTAGGAATGGCTAAAATTATTCGGCTATCCGGTGCACATCGACTTTGCTAATTATATCCTGACTGGGACATATTTGATGGGTCAATTAATATTGAAACTGACTCTGACAGGCGACATGCAAGGTATCGATGTGGTCGAGGTTTGGAGCTCGCGTTCTGCTGACTAAAAGCCAAAATGGAGATAATGATTTCATTTGCTTGAATAATATACCATATGGTACTCGTATATAATGGAATTCAGGTGATTTGCTTTTAATGTTTTATCTTCGGGAGTGTCAATTTCTTTGGCTCATTTTCGGATAACTAATTTATTTTTGATTTTATGTGAAAGATAAATTGCTTGATGCCCGGGAGTTTTTTGTGATCAATATTCTTGCTTTCAGTTAGAATCAATGAAAATTAGGAGTGATCCATTTTTCCTAAGGTATTCCAAACAATATGCTCGAAACAAATGTAATTTTTGATAAAAGTACGTGATACTATCTCACATAACAGCTAGAAAGGCTTTTATCGAGAGCCGGATCTTTTCAGTATTTACAAAGCTAACTAACATACAAAGGTGTTCCGATAAGCACTTAGCCACTGCACCCAATGGCGCCGCTATTGCAAGAGAGATGCATTATCGTGTAGTACATTCTTTTAGACGGCTACTAAAGGGTTTCCCAATAAGAGGTGTTATTTTGAATAGCCCGCTATTTCAGCAGACGTCACTTTTGAAGCTGTCATTTTTAGACATTTGACAATTAAAAACTACGCCATTAATAAAAAAAGGACCAATACACGATTCAACAATGCATTGAAAATATTAAAATTCACTATAAAAATGGTGAAAATTTGGCAGAGACGGTTCGTAAAACTCGAACATTTTTGGTCGTCATGAAGCACCCCGTCAGACCGCAATACAGAAATTGGTGGGAAAATATTCGGGCTGTTGGGACAGTTTTGTGATGCAAAGAATGAAATTCTTGCACGTCACTCGAGAACAACCAAGAATATTGTTGCTGTAGCCGAAAGTGTTGAAATCCAGGTTTGTCCATTCTTCATCGTTCTTTGGAATTAAGCATTCCACAAGCGTCATTTCACCGTATTTTGCATAAAAATTTGGGTCTTAAGGTTCACAAAGTTCAGTTAACACACAAGCTCAAGCCGGCCAATCATCAACAACGTCGTGTCTTTGCTGATTGGGTCATTGAAATGCATGAAAATGATCCGATCCGATCGAAAAATCATCTTGAGTGATGAGGCCCATTTCCACCTCGGTGGCTTCATCAACAAGCAAAATTCTCGTATCCGGGGCTCAGAAAAGCCAAGAGTTATTGTTGATAAGCCTCTCTATCCTCAATGTGTGACTGTTTGGTGCGGTTTATGGTCCGGTGGAGTCATTGGACCTTACTTTTTCGAAAATGAGACTGGAGCAACAGTTACGGTGAATGGATTGCGCTATCGAGAGATGATGAATGATTTTTATGGCTGGAATTGGATTATTTTGGCCTAGACAACGTTTACTTTCAACAAAACGGCGCTACGTACCACACAAGCAACGAAACCATTGATCTTTTACGGAAAAAGTTTCCTGACCGTGTTATCTCTGGAAGAGGTGGTCACAATTGGCCACCGAGATCTTGTGATTTAACAACTTGCGACTTCTTCCCTTAGGCCCACGTGAAAGAAAATGTCTACGCCAACAGCCCAGCGTCGATTCAAGACCTCAAAGATGAAATTCGTCCGGCTGTCAAGCACATAGGGCAGCCACTTTGCGATTTGGTTATGGAAAATTTCATGAATAAGATATGGTCTTGTAAGCATGGTCGTGGTGGTCATTTGCCTGATGTTATTTTTTAATATTAACGACATACCTTCATATTTATAATGAAATAAACTTCCAATTATTTATATTAACAAGTTGGGTAAACAGACATACGCTCATGTCAGAAGGGTTTTGTATTCAATTTTCAAAATGCAGTCACCAGATTGAATAAAGTCAAGAAGCATGTCAATGATGATTTTATTGGAGAAACTATGAAATTCGAAGATCATACCATTATTAACAAAGTTGAACGAATTTAGACTTCTGAGGTTTTTGTTATTGTTACACTCATAAATATCTCCCTTGATAATTTATTTCAGATGTCCATTCGCAAGGAGGAAACACATTTTTCATGTATTTCCCCCCGTGCCTCACTGAAGCAAAAACTGACAGTTTAACAACTGTTTTGAAAAGCTCCCATGAAAACTTTCATTTCATACTCATATCGGCTACGTTTGATGAGTTTTTTTTCAGGGGCCACTCTCCTGTACTGTTATCATCGATTAATGGCCAATTTTTTCGAATCCTAGAGTTGTTACAAAGTATTCATGACACCTATCATTCCTGAAATTTTCATGCAAGTCCTACCAAAACTGTGGTGTCTGAGTCGGTAAAAAGCGCATGTTGTTCCATAGCCATATGTTGCCATACTAATACATGCAGGGCATATTGTTCCATAGTAATACAGGAAAATTCAAACCACTATAACTTCGCTAAATATGATTCAATCTTTATGAAACTTCCAGGGTAATTAACCTTATAAATTTTCATCTGTGTGCTGAATTTCATAGAAGTTCAGGGTACCGTTAAGATTTTATTCAAGAAAACATAAAATCGATAAATCATTCTATTACTAACAAAGTTGAGTGAATTGCGACTTCTCACGTATTTGTTGTTGTTGTACTCATCAAGGCCTACATTCTTGATTTTTTTCAGATTTTTCAGATCACAGGTGTCCAATCGCGAGGGGGGGGGACACAAATTTCCGTGTATTTCCCCTCCCTGTGCGCCCCTCGAAGCAAACTTTGCCAAACTAACTAAACCTGTTTTGAAAAGTTCTCATCATGGCCTTTCATTTGATACCCATATCGGCCACCTTCGATGAAATTTTTTTTCGGGGGGTCACTCCCCTATATGGGGAGACCCCCCTTAAATACCTTATAAAATTTGTTTGTACTTGAACTTTGAAGAGAGCACCGCTTTACATCTACATACGAAATTTGATGCTACTAGCTTAAGTAGTTTCCGAGAAAAACTGCTGTGACACACGGACGGACGGACGGACGGACGGACAGACGGACAGACGGACAGACGGACAGACAGGACGCGATTTTAGAAGGGTTTTGTAAAATTATTTTACAAAACCCTAAAAAATGGCATTTTTATTTTAATATCAAAATAACACCTCTTATTGAAAAACCCTGTATCAAAATTTTAGTCAAATTGGACACGTTATTTTGTTTTGACCACGTGTGAAAGCGGGCGGGCCTTCGGATTTTAGAATAATGGACAAAGAGCAATATCTGTCGGTGATTTAATTCGATAGAAGGGAAATTGCGCGGCGAAATCAAAGAACGCTTGGATGTTGTGTACGGTGACTTTACTCTTGCGGTGATGACCGTAAAAGATTGGTTTGAGGAGTTTCAACGTGATGGCGCGTTGGTTTTCGATGGGCCACGTCCAGATGCCTCGAAAATGGCTACCACAAAAGATAAAGTGACAAAAATCCACGAGCTCATTTTGGCAGATCACCGATTGAAGGTACGCAAGATAGCTGGGACAGTAGATTATTCAAAAAACTACGTAAGAGATATATATCATGTAATTTTGGGCATAAAAAGCTGTCGGCGCGATAAGTACCGCATTTTCTCAATCTGGTTAACAAATACAACGGAAAGACTCCTTTAGAGCAGTATTTAACGCTGTTTAAGCACAATCTGAAGGAGTTTCTGCAAATTTACATGACCATTAATGAAATGTAGCTCCACTGGTACACACCAGAGACCAAGGAGCATTCAAAATAGTGGACTGCACCCGGCGAACGTGCTTCAAAGAAGGCGCAGACTGTCCTATCGGCCGGAGAGGTGATGGCCACAGTAATTTGAGATTCACAAGGTGTGATCTGCATTGGCTAGCTAGAGACGGGCAAAATTTTCACAGGACTCCACTATGTCGAATCATTGGGCCAATTCGACGCCAAATCACGGAAAAAAGAACCATTTGGCGAAGATGAATGTGCTCTTTTACCATGACAACGCACCGGTTCACACCTCCACCGTCGCCGCGATGGCCAAATTGGGCTAAGAACTGCTACCCAATCCACCGTATTCTCCTGGTTTGGTCACGTGAAACTTTTTTTTTTGTTTCCAAACATGAAAAAGTCACTTGCCGGGCAGGAATTTGTGTCGAATAAGGAGGTTCCCAGAAAACGTATTTTTAAGATGAGTTAAAGAAATTGGAGCATTTCTGAGTGAAGATTATCGACCTAGGAGAAGATTATGTCGAGAAACTAATCGTCACTTTTTCAACTATCTAAATAAATTGAACGCCTTTGAGCGACGGGTCCTGGGGCAGATAATCGCAGCGAAGCCAAACGGGGACCGCTGGTGAATTCCATACAACCATGAGTTGTATGAAACTGGCCACATTAATCATATGGACGAACAATGGATACCCAAGTAAGTATTCCTTGGGAGAACTGAAGGCCGGAGACCAGTGGAGAAACTGAGGAAACGCTGGTCTGACTCGGTCAATGAACACAGTTTATTGCTGATTGGATTTCAAAATTGGAGGACATGGTCAATGGACTGAGACAGTTGGAGGTGCTATTTGCAGGAAGCAAAGACCCAAGAGAGGTTGTAGTGCTAAGAAGAAGAAAATAACATATACATTGGAAAAAAGGGAAAAAAATTGTTTATAATTTTAACACACTAGTGAACTTTTGTACTACACCTAATATGTTATAACCCAATTCTAATAAAATTCAGTCAAAAACTTTATCTTATAATAATACAATGCTAACACAATATGCCTCTACGAAGCGTCAAGCCTTAGCTCCAAACATAATATAATAAAGACACAACACAAAATGTAGCAACAATAAGCTGAAACTCAAAAATTAAGTAACGAAAAGGACGAAAACTGAAAAAATAGGAATAATTTAGTCATTGACATTCAGCCACCAATACCTAGATCACTCCATCTCAGCTCGACCAGCCTCAACGAATCTAGCAAATGAGTATCTCCATTGGAAATGTTGGACTCGTGAACTCAAATCTGGAGGATGTTTTATCTTCTTGTCGATGGCCTGTCTACACATGTGATATATGGGACGCCGTCAGAATCAAAAACATATCGATTCATGTCAAAATACACGAATGCTTCTCGAGGAACAAAGGCAGTAGCAAGTCAAGCCGCAATATACCCGTCTGTAGGGTGGCACGGCTGTAAAATATAGGAGTTTTAGTCAAAATTACAGATCCCGCGATATGATTCCGAAGAAGCGTCAATATGACGATATCGACTCTTGTCACTCTGGCAATTTGATAAATTTTTCTATTCGGTATATAGAGCTTCTAACCCATCTGAGACTACCTGTACAAGCCAGAGCATGCACGAAATCATTTTCTTTCGAAAACTCTTAATCTTTCCATAGTACTAGCACTCCGGTTGCACCAGATCTGGCATCCATATGTCGATACTGGTCAAACCAGGTCAATGTATCTGAAATGAAAGAGTCGGTGAAGGGCCATGACTACTTTTTGTGCCTTACGAAGTATGATCTTCACATGTTCAGTATATTACCGATACTGATCGAGATGAACACCGAGGTATCAAGCACAGGATTTAAGTGGAATCCGTTCTAAACTACCCTCACCAGCCATGATGTGGAAATCCTTCCAATTACGTTTCAGGTCTTGACTGGTCCTCTGCAGCGTTGCCCAAAACAAAATTGTTTCGCACTTCTGTGCATTGATTTTCATTCGCCAATTGTCAGTGTACAGTTGCACATCATTGAACATTTTTTGGAGATTGCTCTGAACTAGTGTAGCTTTTTGGTCTGCCGTATTAATGATCAGATCATCAGCAAAAGCTTCAAATGATCGCGTTGGCGAGACGTAAAAATCAAAGCCCTTCAGATGTATGCGAATGAATATTGAGAAAAGTAGAAGTGCAGTAACTGTTCCCTGCTATATACCATTCAAGACCTTGAAGTCACGCATTGTCATCATATCTCAATTAGTTACAACAAACGGTTTCCCGTATAAAATATTGCCTATCATAGCATTAAGGTGTCTAGGTAACTTGTCCTGAAAAAGTATAAAAATTAGTCCACCTAACCACACCATTTCCATTTCTATCTAGGGTCGTACTATCAATTTCGATACCAGCCGTATCGAGAATATTTATCTCATGACTGGTGACTTCAAGACTCGATCCATTCACTCGAGACTTCTTACGGAATAAGCTATTCACTTTCATGAAAAGGCCATCTGGATAAAATTCAATGGGCTAATACCTCTCAGCCTTTCCACCTATTGATTGCTGACCTCACTCCTAAAATATGAACGAATTAATTAAGTCTTAAGGTGTAGTTTAATTAAGTCTCCAAAATTGCCGATAAATATTGTTAACCCGTGTGAGAAGAAAGTTTTCAATCTTTTTAACTTTGCAATGATTGGTGTTTCATATCCTTCCATTCTGTTTCGATGTTTAATCTTATGAACTACTTTCTCAATCGTTTCCAACGTTAGCTTCTCTAACTTCGACAAATAGGGATCCATTTTATCGTTAGTTAGATTCCTGTCATAAGAAAAAAATTGAATAAGCATTGCCATAATCAGGAGGAGCACATTGCTTCTGCTAATCCCGCCTAAACTTCTTTTGAAACTGTCCCCAATCCGGCTTTTTGCAACTCTACGGATGGTTTTCATGTTGAACTGGAATGAGGAAGACATCATCCCTTTGACGATTGATTTCCATTACGATTGCCTCATAGTCGCTATCGTAAGGAAGCACCAGCAGTTTCTGTTGAGGACTATTGAAGTCAAATTCAAGTCTTGCGTCAGGAACGCAGAGTTCCAAATATGAATTTTTCCAAGGATATGTTGGAAACTCAGACCCATAGAGATTGTAACTGTATTCAATTTGATTCTCTACTTTCCACGATTTCAAGAACACGCCTTTTGGATTATTGGTGGCATTCAGGTGACCGGCCAGGATATAATTGTTTTACAAGCTGTTCAATTCGCATATTTTCAACAAGGAATTGAGCTCCTACTTGAACTTGAGAACGTTTCGACCAGTTGTTTTGGCAGATATAACGAAGACGTTATCCCCACCTGACATTGAATTGTTGATAACGGGCACTTCCAGAGATTCAAAGTTTTTGAATTTGACTTTTCAATATTTTGGACTCAATAAGGTCTCGTAATCAGTACCCTGGTGACATCTCCCCCATCACCGTTTACCCTATCATTTCCTTCGAATTCAAAGTTCTGGAATATCATGGAGCTCCCAGAATTGAGGTGGGTTTCATTGAGAAGTATGATGTTAGGCTTTTGCTTGACAAGGAATTTCAAGAGAGAGTCAAGTTTATGTAGACCCACAAAAGAGATAACGTTGATCGAGATGAGATGAAGCTTATTCATGGGAATGTGACTGGATGACAAGTTATTTTAAGGCATTTGAAGCTCTAAACTCTGAAAAATAAATGCTAGACGCTGAATGTTTTCTAGGCCTTTTTGTCGACTGGATGTTGCGGGCACATTGTTATTCATGTGTGATTCAAGTGTAACAATTAAGTAGTGCGAGCAATTTTATTGTCGCGCTTGTGGTAAACCTGCGAACTTGAAATTTCCTATCTTTTCCCGGCATCCTTCTCCTTTCCATTGATATATTTATCATTGCTCTAGCTTGTTTAGTTTGCCTGCTGTGTCGTGTTGATTAGACGTGCGTTAGAGAAAATGGAGAAACGAAATCAAGAGCAACACGTTGCGATAAAATTTTGTGCCAGATTGAACAAAACAGCTTCGAAAACGTACGCTGAAATTGCGAAATTGCATGGTGATCGTGCTTTTAGTCGTGCCCAGGTGTTTCATTGGTATTAAGAGTTTAAGGAGGGGCGTGGAAGACGAGGTGAAGAACGGGAGACCAATCGAGGTGTGGACTGACGCAAATGCCCAGCGTCTGCGTGGCCTAATCCGTGAAGATTGGCGTTTAACAGTTCTCATGTCGGCCTCGGAACTGGGTATGAACCGTGTAACAATCAGATAAATTTTAACCGACGATTTTGGGATGAAAAAATTGTGCGGGAAGATGGTTCCAGAGAAACTTTCTGAGGAGCAAAAGCAGCATCGAATGACCATCGTAGATAACTGTTTGGAACAAATGGATGCTACGAGTCAACAGCCCTTAAAAATGTTCGCTAATCATAGGTAGTCAAGTTGAGTATTAAATGAAAGGTCTCGATTAAAACTATCAGAATCTGAAAGAAAAAGGTCATATTATGCATCAAGGGGTCCAGGGGATGGCAAAATGTACCAACATTTAGTATCCCACCCTCGCGATTGGACACATCTGAGCCGAAAATCTGAAAATAATCACGGAGGTGGGTCTTAATTAATACAAGGACAACAAATACATCAAAAATCAAAATTCGCTCAACTTTGTTAATAATAATAGTATGATTTGTAGATTTCACATTTTTGCCCATAAAATCAAAAGGGTGCGCTAAAAATTCTTGAAATTTTGTGATAGCATAGATTGATATAAGGTATTAATGCTCACAAAATTTTATGGAAATTGTTAATGGTTGATATATATTTCAAATTGACCTAGACACTTTTATTTTCTTCCCATTTTCATGAAAATTTAAGGAATAGTGTCCAATTTTAATACATTCAATCGACTCAGTATTCAGAAAAATTATTGAAGCTCCATCAAAGAAAGGAACTCTGCATCTTTTGCATAGATTGGATCGATTTCTTATCCAAGTACACTACTAGAAAATTTGTTTCGAACCCTAGGATGGTTACAAAGACCTTCTGGTAGGAGCACTTTCCTGCTTACCCAACTTGTTGTTCTCGAACTTCTTGCTCTCTTCGAGGGAGTTCGAACTGGAACATTGTTTTGAGGCTTTTATACTAAAATATAAAACCTTATTGCAATCACGACCTGTGGCCGTCTATCCGTCCGTCCGTCTGTATGTCACAGCACTTTTTCTCCGAAACTATAGAGGCTACAGCCATGAAACTTTGTGGAAAGGTCAGAAGTGGTGACTTCTTGAAAGTTCAAGGGTGGAAAAATTTTTCAAAGGGCTTTAAGGGGGATCTCCCCATATAGGGAGGTGACCCCTCAAAAAAAATTTTCAGTAGTCGAGTAGGGTGTGATTGAAAAGGTCTCAATGAGATCTTTTCAAAACAAGTCTTAAAATTACCTTATGAGTACCGAGGGGGACAGGGGAAGGGGATATGTACGAACTTTTCGCGTACCCCCCTCGCGATTGGACACCTTCCATCCGAAAAATCTTTAAAAAAAACCATGAATGTAGGCCTTAATGAGTACAACAACAACAAATACATGAGAAGTCGAAATTCACTCAACTTTGTTAGTAATAGTATGATTTACCGATTTTATGTTTTCTCGAATAAAATCTAAATGGTACCCTTAAATTCAATAAAATTTAGCAAAAAGATGACTATCTATAAGATTGATCTTTTCTGGAAGTTTCATACAGATCGATCAGTATTTAACGAAGTTATAGCGATTTGAATTTTCCTGTATTACTATGGAACAATGTGCCCTGTATTACTATGGAAACATATGGCTATGGAGCCATATGCGCTTTTTGCCGACTTTGCTAGGATTTGCATGAAAGTTTTAGGACTGATAGGTATCATGAGGATGAGTACATACAATTGAAACAAGTCGAAGAGGCAGAAAAGAGATCCTAGAAAAAGGGTTTTGCAACCATTTTAAGATTCGAAATTACAGTACAGAGGAGTGGCCCCAGCAAAAAAACTTCATGAAACGCTTTTCAAAACAGTTCTTAAACTGACAGTTTTTGCTTCGGTGGGGGGACAGGTCGGAAAATACATGAAAAATGTGTTTCCTCCCTCGCGAATGGACACCCGTGATCTAAAAAATCTGAAAAAATTATCAAGGGAGATATTCATGGGTATAACTATAACAAATGCCTCAGAAGTGAAAATTCTTTCGATTTTGCTAATAAAAGTATGATCCCAGAACATGACATGTTTCTTGATTTTATTCGTTGCTGGTTACTGCATTTTGAAAGTTGAGTACAAAACCCTTCTGACATGAGCATAGGTCTGTCTACCCAATTCGTTTGTTGTTACTATAGGTTTAAAGGTTTAACTAAGCAAGCTAGTCTAGATAGCCATTTAATTTGTCTGTTAAAACGTCACAATTTTGCAAGCATCTTCTGCCAAATATCCGTAAGGAAATCTATCCTACAAAAATCGGCTTAATTTAGCAATTCCATCAGAAAGTCCACAAGTTCAAACTCAAAACTCAACTTAGTTCTATAGTATATTATAAGGTGGGCGTTTCTCCCTAAATATTTTCCAAATTCTAAATATCTACGCCACTTAACTTTCGCCAAGCTAGAAATACATAAAAAATTCTCTGATTCCCAGTAAGTATATAATCTTCAGCCGTTTAATTTCACTTTATTGTTTTATAAAACTGATTATCCTTCGTCAAGGTTATATGGCTTCGATAAAGAGCTCAAGACACTAAGGGAATCAAGCTCAGAAATCCATCTAATGATTCTAAGAAAAGTGTTTGCCATATCTCAGCCGTTTGAAAGCCTTTTTGGCATTGACGACGATACCAAGTATCTATCCTCTTAAGACAAACCACCTTGAAATCAAGGACGAACTTTTGATGCGCGTCTTTCCAATCTTGTTAAGCTTTCCTTTAAAAAAGAAAATCCTAACACCCCGAAATTAATTATGATCAATAAATGCTAATCCGATACACAGCTGAAACAATTTCCAGAAAATCTTTTATTGCCACCGTACTTGGATCTAAAACACATTCGCACGAGCACTTTCCCATTCTAAATCGCAGTCGGTATAAATCATTTTTCATGTCGGTAGAGGAAAGTCTTCAGCCATCTGAAGGTAATTTCTTGGAAAATCCGCTCAGCGCTTGAACGTTAACTTGCTACTCGTACAAGTCTTGTGACGAGTCAACACAGAGCAGTTGGAGATGCTCGTATTGTACCAGAAAACCTACAAAAGATGAAATGATCCCAATGACGTCACCAGGTGTGTAAATTCATTTTTATTATGATCCCATGATTCCGTCTGCGGCACGTTGAGGGCGGCAAGTGTGGCAACTGGGAATTTCGGGTGTCATTTCGACACTCGGGTCGGATCCGTTCTCCATCAACTCCATAAAATAATAACTTGAAAATTCCAAAGAAGTCAAAAATATGTGTGCGAAACACCGTAAAAGTCTTTCAAAATTGTTTTCTTTATTTGCCCGAGTATGATGAGGATATCCAAGTTGGAAGTTTGCTCGGCTTTTCACTTGGCACTTTTTGCGAACGTTTCCCATATCACACGCACAAACGTACGGTGGGCGTAGGGTTCAAAATCGAGATCATAAATTGAAAGTGCTGTTCATTTGATGTCTTCCAACCAAAGTGGCAGAGAATTTTCTATCAAGCTCAGCAGTTACTCGTATAGCTGCCTTGGCTTTGGGGAATGCGTGCTTGGGTTTGTGCGTATGTGAAATGGATTCCCCGTTGGAGCCGGAATGAAAGCCTTTTAGCCATAACCCACAACGTTTTGGTAATTTTTACCTGTAACCTATCACATCCATTGTCCCTTTTGCATTCCAAACAAGAGTCCTTGCTACACGCACATTTCGAGTGATGTGTGGAGTGATGGCCATTCAAGTTGAACTTGTAAGGCTGCAGGGATATGCGGCAGGAAAATTTCCTAACATTTATGGTTTAGATTTTACTCGGGAACTGACATGATTTTCCTATTACCCAAAGGAATCGCATCATTACATTTCATCATTCCTCGACCTGAAAGTACTAAAGTGCAGAAGTATCACCACCACTGTGCCGATTGAATACAGACGAGATGTCCAGTTGAGGATGTGAGGACAGTGTTGTTATTTGGAATCTTGTTTTTTATTTGTGATTGCAATCTTGATAATAAGGTGATGCAAAGTGGTCATTAAATTAGTTTTTTACTTTAAGTCGACAAACTATAAACATGTTGGGTGGACAGACCTACGCTCCTGACAGTAAGATATCCTACTCGACCTACGATATGCAATCACCAATAACGAATAAATCCAATAAAACGTTGAAGAGATGTTGTATGTACATGTTTGAAAGAAGATTCATCATTGCACTCACGTCATGAATTCCCAACAAGTTGGGTAGACAGACCTATGCTCATGTCAGAAGGGTTTTGTACTCAACTTACAAAATGCCGTAACCAGCAACGAATAAAATTAAGGAACATGTCATGCTCGAGGATCATACTATTATTAACTAAGTTGAAAGAATTTTTTAATTCAGAGGTATTTGTTAAAATTATTCCCATAAATATTTCGCTTGATAATTTTTTCAGATTTTTTTAGATCACGGGTGTCCATTCGCGAGGGAGAAAACACATTTTTCATGTATTTCCCCCCCTCTCTGTGCCCCCACTGAAGCAAAAACTGTCAGTTTAAGAACTGTTTTGAAAAGCTCTCATAGAGAACTTTCATTTGATACTCATATCGGCTATCTTTCATGAAATTTTTTTCAGGGGCCACTCCTTTGTACTGTAAGCATCGATTCATGGCCTATTTTTTCGAATCCTAGAATGGCTACAAAGCCCTTTTGCTAGGAGCTCTCTCCTGCCTCTTCGACTTGTTTCAATTGTATGTAGTCATCCTCATGATATCTATCATTCCTGAAATTTTCATGCGAATCCTAGCAAAGCTATAGTGTCTAAGTCGGTAAAAAGCGCATATGGCTCCATAGCCATATGTTTCCATAGTAATACAGGGCACATTGTTCCATAGTAATACAGGAAAATTCAAATCGCTATAACTTCGTTAAATACTGATCGATCTGTATGAAACTTCCAGAAAAGATCAATCTTATAGATAGTCATCTTTTTGCTAAATTTTATTGAATTTAAGGGTACCATTTAGATTTTATTCGAGAAAACATAAAATCGGTAAATCATACTATTACTAACAAAGTTGAGTGAATTTCGACTTCTCATGTATTTGTTATTGTTGTACTCATTAAGGCCTACATTCATGATTTTTTTTCAGATTTTTCGGATGGAAGGTGTCCAATCGCGAGGGGGGGTACGCGAAAAGTTCGTACATTTCCCCTTCCCCTGCCCCCTCGGTACTCATAAGGCAATTTTAAGACTTGTTTTGAAAAGATCTCATTGAGACCTTTCCAATGACACCCTATTTGACTACCAATGGTGAAAAATTTTTTTTGAGGGGTCACCTCCCTATATGGGGAGACCCCCCTTAAACTCCTTTGAAAAATTTTTTCACCCTTGAACTTTCAAGAGGTCACCACTTCTGACCTTGCCACAAAGTTTCATGGCTGTAGCCTCTATAGTTTCGGAGAAAAAGTGCTGTGACATACAGACGGACGGACAGACGGACACAGGTCGTGATTGCAATAGGGTTTTGTATTTCAGTACAAACCCCTAAAAATATTTATGTTATCCATCTTATCGGAAAATTTTAAGAAGATCAAATCATAACTGCTGGGTCTATTTCAATAGAAAGTACACAAAATACCAAAAGCGGTCATTATTGTTGATGCAATTGAAGAAATTTCAAATCTACAACTTCCGCGAATACTTCTCAATTTCATTTAAATTTAAAGATATTACGAACTTTTATAAGATTGATTAAATATTGAATTTTGGTAGGTTGAAGGGTATCCATAAGATTTCATTGAGGAAAATGTGAAATTCGAAGATCATACTATTATTATATGTCTATTATTGTATATATATATATATATATATATATATATATATATATATATATATATATATATATATATATTTATCTATATATTATATTGTACGAGCAACTAGTACTAAGGAAAATAAAAGTCATTTACCTTTTGTATTCAAGTAATTATGTAAAGATTTGCTAACATAAAGTAGTACAATTACCTTTAGTTCATACACCTGTAATTGCAATTGTATCAAGTAAGCATAATGTTCAATTAATATTAAAATGTAAAATTACTGCCACTTCAAGCAAATATTGAGTCAATCAAAGTTCAATTGAAAAATATTGAACTCGCTTGAAATGGCAATAATTCTTTTCACGCGCCAGCTAAGAATTTATGCAGTTAAAGCGAAATGTAGGTATAAATTAAGACAGAGCGGCAACAATAAACCATTGCTTGTCAATCAATTAATAATCGTATTTCATTGCTTTTTCCAGGCAGGAACAATATATATATATATATATATATATATATATATATATATATATATATATATATATATATATATATATATATATATATATATATATATATATATATACATGTATATATATATATATATATATATATATATATATATATATATATATATATATATATATATATATATATATATAAGTAGATATTGAATATCAGTTCTAAATCAAATTTTCCATACAAATTTCACATGTGGTCAAAGGTGTGTGGGTGCGTGTATTTGTTGGGTGGTATAGGTGGATGCCTGGGATAAGGTGTGAGTCCGGGATAGTGGTGAATGTCATGTATCGTTGCCGCGGGGAGGATGTGTGTCTTGGGTATGTGTATGTGTTGAATTAGCTTAGGTGTACGGCTGGGAGAAGAAGGTGCGCGTTTTAGGTAAGTGGAGATCAGTGTCCTGGTTAAGTACGTAAGTGATCCGGATTTGAGTAACCTCTAGCGGTTAGTAGAACTAGTCTTAGTTAGTTCTAGAATAGACGTATGTCTTTAGATTGCAGGTGCACATTCTTAGCCTTAATAGCCTGTGATGGTAAATAGTGAAACTAGAAAATTGATTTCTGTCTAGGATGGCCCCATATTTTCATTTAAAAGAATAAAAACCTAGATTTCTCAGCGTGTGTTTAAATGAAGTTAATATATATGTTTAAAATTAATACGAACTAGCCTTTAACGCTTTTAGCGATAGATGATTATACGATTTATGGTTGTTATTCATCTATAGTGGAAGGATTTCTCAAATATTCGTTGCTTGTGGTATGTCATGAATCTTTGGTGGAAGTGTTTCTCGGGTCTTATATGCTCCTAGCGGTAGATAGTTTTTCATCCATGCTCGCTTTAATTTATAGTAGATTCGTATATAGGATTGAAAGCTTGAAGTATTAGGATTGCTGATCCATTAGGGAAGCTCTGTGGATAGGTTGCGCTCCAGGCAGTTGGTTTGCTGTTTGTAGGGCTGGAGTTCCTTTGGCGTGTCACTTTTTGAAGGCATTTGGTTCGAGCGATTTACTTGACTACATTAGGCGCACTGGACGTTTTTTATGGTGTGAGTGGCTGCGTAGTGATGACGGGTGCTTGTATAGATGGGTGACTGCGTTATTGACGGGTGATGGGTTTGCCCGTCAGCAGGTGTTCTAAGGCATGGGAATTTGCTTCAAGGGCCCTCGGTTAAGGAACGCGTTGCTCAACGATTGATGTCTTTGGCTAAGGATGGACGGCAATGTGTGGAAATGATCGGTCTACTTGATCATGTTAGGCATGCGGGATGTTTTTTTGGCGCGAGTGGTTATGTGGTGATGGAGGGCGCTGCTATAGATGGGTGACAGTGCATTATAGATGGGCGACAGGTTTACCTTTCAGCGGGTGTTTTAAGGCGCGAGAATTCACTCGGTATGTGCTTGCTTAAGGTGCGCGTTGCTCTTCGATTGGCGTCTGCGGTTAAGGATATTGGTGAATAAATGTCATGCGTGCCGCTTGTTCGAGGATGTAATTTGAGGTGTAGGTTTCCATAGCAGTGGATGTTATGAGCCTTAAAAATTTATTTCGTGAGCGCTTGGTTAAACTTGCGCGTTGCCTATAAAAGGGTTCCTGTTCTTAAGTATGGATAGCCTTATCGGCGAGTAGGACCGATGTGCGTCGCTTGTTGGAGGATGATGATTGTAGTGTAGATTTGCTCGGCAGTGAATGCTGTTAAGCGTGGAAGTTGACGTCGGGGACGTCATTTATAATTGGTTTTGCTTAATAAGAGTAGTGTTTCGTACGCATAGCCTAGCTTGTCGGTGGCAGTTTAGGGGATCAGAATCTACATTGTAGAGCGTTATATTGTAAGGTGAATTTATTTATTTGAGCTGTTTATTTGTTTGTTATGGTGGCCGTAGGCAGCAAGTAACGTGATGCGTGGGAAAGAGACGTGTTTTCACAAATGTCTATTCAAAGGTGCGCCTGTTCTCGTTTGCTGATAATTATTTACCTTGATCGTTTTCTGTCTATCATTGCTCGAGAACTTTGTTTCTTAATTTTCAGACTCATTACCATCACATTTTATTGCTTTTATCGATTTCATATCAATAGTACTTTAAGAATCGTCTACAATGTATTTTATTCGATTAGACTACTATGCTGATTGGTCAAATCTATGGATGCAGTAAAAGAGATCCTAATGTTTCTTGTAATGCGTTCTTGATATTTAGTCTAGTATTAAATTCTAGCTTGCTTGTAGTAGCATTTTGTATGTATCCACCATCATCACATATTTCTTAAAGCAGTTTCTATACTTCATTCTCTGATTTTAATATTATAATAGAAGTATGACATTATATTCATTCGTTTTTTCTTTACTATAGGATGCTCATTGGTTTTGTTCAAAAATTTCAATAATTGCTTCTAAGACGAGTTATTTTTTCAAACGAAATGAAATGGTGATAATTTTGTTCGTTCATCGTATCGTTTGCCTACGATTGTTCCTTTTTCATAAGTGCTTGGTTCTATTTTTAGATCACTATGTTGACATGTACGAGGTGTGGCAATTAAGTAATGAGACTAATTTTAATGCCACATTTGTAGTAAACCTATGACCTTGAGATTTTCTTTCCCTTCCCCAGCATCTTTCCCCTCTCCATTGATATATTTATCATCGCTCTAGCTTGTTCAGTTCACCTCCTGTGTCGTGTTGAGTAGACGTGTGTTGGTGGTGCTCGTCACGAAAATGGAGAAACGAAATCAAGAGCAATGCGTCGCGATAAAATTTTGCGCCAGATTGGGCGAAACAGCTTCGAAAAACGTACGTTAAAATTGTAAAAGTGCATGTTGATAGTGCTCTTAGTTGTGCCCAGGTGTTTTGATGGCATAAAAAGTTTAAGGAGGGGCGTGAAAACGTGGAAGATGAGGCGTGGAGCGGGATACCAGTCGAGGTGCAGACTGATGCAAATGCGCAGCGTTTGCGTGTCCTAAGTCGTAAAGATCGGCGTTTAACAGTTCGAATGTTGGCCTTGGAACTAGGTTTGAACCGCGAATCAGTCAGGTCAATTTTAACCGATGTTTTTGCGATGAAAAAGTTGTACGCGAAGATGGTTCCAAAGAACCTTTCTGAGGAGCAAAAGCAGCATCAAATGACCGTCGCAGAAGACTGCTTAGAATAAGTGGAAAACGATCTCACGAGGTGTGGTTGGGCCGTATTTTTTAAGTGGATGGAAACTATCATTATGACACTGTCAATGGAGAGCGCTACCGTGTTATTTTTGGATTGGAATTGAATGAACTTGACACAAAGACATGAACTTTGCACCATAGTACATTCACAAAGTATCCACACCTTCCATTTACCCTGTGTTGCACACTTTTTGAAGTTCCTCAGGAGCCAGTCAGCTGAGCCGGAGCATGTCAGCAGAGCCGAGGCTTATCGTATTAAAAAAACAAAATGAAAAGCAAACAAAATTTCCGACGCACGTGTTCTTTTACGCATTTCAGAGCATGGAAGTGCTGCCAGATCCTAATAAAAAACTAAAAGATTGCATAGAACAAATTTGTGTTTCTGCAAAGTTATTGATTTTTTGAGATCTGGTAGCCCTGAAATCTTTCATTGAAGCACTTGTTTATATTCGCGCCAATCCTCGCGTCAGCATTTACCTACCTACCTGCTACCGAAGTTTTATGGCCACTCTTCGGCTTGTGTTCGGATTTTTCCGGAGGGTAGATTGCGTGTGGATACTATGTGAGTATACTATGCTTTGCATGCCTCACAATCAGTTTATTGAAAGGCAAATTTGGTTAACGTATTATCTCGAGATGATTTCCGTGGACTGAGTTTCAGGTACAATCTCTCCTGAAATATAAATAATTCACAGAAAAAGAGGCAAATATGACTGACTAGTTAGACTTTGCAGTTTTTCTATTCTCATTAAAATGAAATATACCAAAATTCAATGAAAGCAATAAAATTTTCGGGATTAAATTTAAAATACCTGATGTTTGCTTAAATTCTCTTGCTTATCTGTAAGTTACAACATTAGCCAATTGTTGATTTTTTCTACTACGGCCGATAATCTTTGCCGTTCTTTATATTTCCCTTGCCTTCACTACGGCTCTTTCAGACACTTTGATGTCTGCTACGATTTCAATTCCCAGGAAATGGGCCCGAGGTAAGCTAAAACTTGCCCTTATACCATCTTTTCTCGCACCACTATATGTACCGATAATCGCTCCAAACATCAATTTTTTGTTTAAATCTTCATATATTCATCGCAGTCAATATGCAACAAGCTTCGTTTCCTCGCGATTTTCTCGAAATTTGTAGTGAATATTTAAGTGGTGAACACTATAGTTACTGTGTCAACTAGTTTCATGCGATAAATAGTGAAACATTATTAAATCAAGAAACTTGAACAATAGGGAATGATAATGCGTTTTTCGGTGGATTGAGTTGAAAGTCGTAGTTCAGGCAAAAACTAATAGTTTTAAGGATTTGAAATCGTAGGAAAGTTTCCTTTTGATACTTTCAAGTTATGAGTTATAAGAAAGCTGTTTGAAAATATCTGCAATGATTTGTTTTGATTACTTGATACTTTAACACAAATCCAGTGGCTTAAATCAGAAGCGGTACAAAACAAGGCATTTTGAAGGGGGTTATAATTGATTGTAACTTTTTATCATTTTGAATTCGGAATGATAGTAATATAAGAATGAAATGATGCCCAGTTCTTGGAGTAAGTCCAGAATTGAAGAGCTTCCAAGTTTGCGAAGATGATTTCAAGGATGACATTAATACGTATACTCGCTTATTGCATGATGCGAAACCGCAGGATTTATTTGCAATATGCTAGAATTGCACAAAACTAAAAGTGTAAGAATTCTATTTTTAAATTAATATTCGCACAAAATTCAAGTCTTACGAGTGTGTGACAATTAAGTAATGAGACTGATTTTATTGCCGTGTTTGTGGTAAGCCTGCGACCTTGAAATTCAATTTCCTTTCCCCGGCATCCTTCTCCTCTTCATTGATGTATTTGCCATTGCTCTAGCTTGTTTAGTTCGCATGCTGTGTCGTGTTGAGTAGACGTGTGTTGATGGTGCTCGTTACGAAAATGGAGAAACGAAATCAAGGGCAACGCGTCGCAAAAAAATTTAGCACAGCTTCGGGAAAAAATTGTAAATGTGCATGGTGACAGTGCTCTTTGTCATGCCCAGGTGTTTCAATGGCATAAAGGTGGTCAAAGAAACCCATTTTGAGTCAATTACGGACATCCAGGCGGCCACGACGAGGGTCCTCGGGGAGATCCCAGTCGAAGCGTTCCAGAAATGTTACGAAGCATGGAAAACGCGTTGGAATCGTTGTATAGCTGCCCAAGGGGACTACTTTGAAGGAGATGGCAGAGTTGTAGAATAATTTTTAAATATACGGTTTTCATGGAATCAGTCTCATTACTTGATTGTCAAACCTCGTATATTTTTAAGACTCGATGTAGAGTTGAATATATAAGGATTAATATATTTACATATATTTTCCTTTCGGATATGTGAGTATAGATGAACCATCTTCCGTTGGCTTGTAGTATTCATGTGAGGACAGATTCAGGGCATGTACGTGATACCTGCCTTAAAGTTTTCCGTATATCATATTTTGTATCAATGTGTCATTTCAGAATTTATATGCAGTGAATATCAAATAAACTTCTCTTTTAGTGCTGTTGTAGTTTTATACTAACATTGAAATTTTTCCGTTGTCTTACGTAAAAGTTTGGATGACAAGAATGTTCTTAAATTGGATTGAGAACATGTGTATTTTTTTCTGAATTTAAACTTCAATATAATAAACAAAAAACGAGAAGTAGTAAGTATAATTTTGCCCGTCATTATTTTAATGCTTTTTCATAGTAGTAGTAGTACTACAGCCCTTCTCCAGCTTTCGTTTCCAGCAAATAGCGCCCCCAACTATCTCAGTCCATTGACCACGTTTTCCAATTTTGAAACCTGAGCAGCGATGAAATATCTTCATCGGCCGAATCACACTAGCATTTTCTCGGTTGTTCGTCCATACGATGTATATGTCCAGCTCATTGCAGCTTCCACAGTTTTTCAATTGTTGAGACCTTGCGAAAAATTTCATACAGCTCATGCCATTGATCCCCGTCTAGCGTTGCTTCTATTATTCGCCTCAGGACCAGTCGCTCAAAGGCGTTCAATGCATCCGCGGATACTTACGTCAGGGTCCATTTTTTACACCCATAGCATAACAAAGGTCTTATCACAGCTTTGTATACTAGGGGCTTTGTTTTCCTGTGTATATATGGTCTTCAAGATCGTCAAAACTGAATATAATATCTTCTTTGCGAGCTTTATTCTTCGGCGTATTTCGTCACTTTCATCGCCGTTCCTCGTTATTTTAGCACATAAATAAACACATATGCTAACATTTTCGATACAGTGTTCACCATGTGGGATATTTTGTGTATTAGATGTGTTTTTTCTCAGCTGCATCATGAGCTTTGTTTTACTTTCATTGACTTGATACTAGTTTTGCTTCGCTGTCGAGTTTCAAGAAGAGTTCTTTGGCAGTTGTTATTGACTATGATAAAATATTGATGTCATCCGCATAGGCTTCTAATTGGTTCGACTTATCTAGTAATGTACCTTGTGTATTGACAGGTAGCTTCTTTATGATGTACTCGAGAGCCAAATTGAATAGCAATGGGGCCAACCCATCTCCCTGCTTTATTCCGATATTTGTGTCAATGATATCGGTGAGTTGGTTATTGATACGGACTTAGGAAGGCGTCGACATCATTGTCGTTTTGGCAAGGTGGACTAATTTGGCTAGGATGCCAAAGCAAATCATTATTTGGTACAATACGGTACGATCAATATTGTCATATGCTTGCTCCCAACATATTTCAAGTACCTGCTTGACTGTGAGTAATTGGTCTATTGTCGATCTACCTCCCCAAAATCCAACTTGATACTTCTCAAGAATACTGTTGCCGTATGATCCAAATTTATATTCTAAGATTTTTGAAAATATTTTGCGTGCTGTACAAAGTAGTGATATGTCACTTTAATTTCCGCACTTAAGCTTGTCACCTTTTTTGTGGATAGGAAATATAATTGATTGGCTCCACTCTTTCGGCATATGTTCTTGTTGCCAAATGTGCTGGATGATTTTGTGAATAGCTTTATGAACACCACAGCGACCATATTTGATTAGCTCCACTGGAGTCTCATCGATACCTGGTACTTTATTATTCTTTTGGGCGCTGATGGTGAAACAAACTTCATCCAGAGTTGGTGGGGCCACTGAAAGCTCTCCGGAAATACATAGAGGCTCCAAGATTCTGGAGCTGCGCCGAAGATTAAGAATGTTCTTGAATTATGATGCCCACCTTTCCATAATCGTTATTTTATCTGGGATGATATTGCCAACGTCATTATAATAAAGCATGAAATCGGGCTGATATACACGTTTCAGGATTTTTACTACTTTATATGCTTGTCTTGTGTTAGTACTTGCTAGACTTATATCCATGCTTCTCAATTGTTCGTCAAAATATTTTCTTTTCTTAATTCTATTTAGTGTTGTCTCTTTGCCCTGGATTTCCTACGTAAGTACTCTTTGTAAGCCTGATTTTTTTTTCATCCAACGCATTTTGGCGCTCATCATCGAACCAATCACTTCTTTTGCGGCGGAGTTGATGTCCAATGACTGCTTCTGCCACGGTCTTAATAGCCGCTTTCACTACCATCCAGAGCTCGTTGCTTGTTTTCAGCAATGCTTCTAATATGAAGGGAGCCAGCTGGTTGTTGAGGGCCTCCGTGAAATTTCGGGTCACAAGCGCCGTAGCAGACTGATCTTCCCCGACTATGCCTTTGACATAGGACATCAAAGGTTAATTTCATATTGTAATGATCTAAGATACAAGAAGCTCCTCGGTATGTACGGTCGTCAACTGTGCTCAAAACCGAACGTTGTTGGATCAGAGCATGGTCAGTCTGGCTTTGTGTGTAGCCATCTGGTGATATTTAGGTCATTTTATAAATGCCTCGATGTGGGAAGCAAGTCGAACGTATAATAAGATTTCTGCTAGATGCAAAGTCAATCAGGCGCTGGCCGTTGTCATTTGTTTCATCGTAGAGTTGATGTATTTCAGTCGTTCCCTGATGAAATATCCCGTTGCCATCCTTAGTGTTGAAATCACCCAGACTTATTTTTATGTCGTTTATGGGCAATCAGTCGAATAGTCTTTCCAGGCGATTGTACAAGAAGTGATAATTAAGTAATGCGACTAATTTTATTGCCACGCTTGTGGTAAGCTTGCAATCTTGAAATTTCCTCCCTCTTCCTCAGCATCCTTTCCCTCTCCATTGATATATCTACTATTGCTCTAGCCTGTTTAATTTGGCTGCTGTGTCAGGATTAGTAGACATGTGTTAGTTGTGATCGCTATGAAAATAGAGAAACGAAATCAAGTGTAACTAACGTGTCGCGATAAAATTTTACGACAGATTGAGTGAAACAGCTTCGAAAACGTACGTTAAAATTGTAAAAGTGCATAGTGATTGTGCTCTTAGTCGTACTCAGGTGTTTTGATGGCATAAAGAGTTTAAGGAGGGGCGTGAAAGCGTCGAAGATGAGGCGCGGAGCGGAAGACCAGTCGAGGTGTGGACTGACGCGAATGCGCAGCGTGTATGCGCCCTTATCCATGAAGATCGGCGTTTAACAATTCGAATATTGGCCTCAGAAATAGGTATGAATCGTGAAACAGTCAGACAAATTTTATCCAACGATTTGATGAAAAACTTGTGCCCGAAGATGGTTCTAAAGAACCTTTCTGAGGAGTCCTCAGCATGTCCCTGTATTTGGCCTCTAAAGGGGTCGCCATGTTGCAACAGCCATCTTATTTGCCCGAAATGTCCCCCTGTGACTTTTTTTTTGTTCCCTAGAACAAAATTGGTGGTCAAAAGAATCCATTTTAAGCAGATTACGGACATCTAGATGGCCGTGACGAGGGTACGCGTGGACATCTCAGTCGAGGCGTTCCAGAAATGTTACGAAGCATGGAAAACGCGCTTGAATCGTTGTACAGCTGCCCAAGGGGACTACTTTGAAGGAGATGGCAGAGTTGTGGAATAATTTTTAAATAAACGGTTTTCATGGAATTAGTCTCATTACTTAATTGTCACACTTTGGAGAGCGTTTGATCGGTTTCTTCGGCCTTTTCTTCTTTTGGGGTGTGTACATTAGTCAGCTGAATTTTGAAGAATTTCACTTTTAGGCGGATTCCACACAACCGTTTATTAACTGCCTTATAATCAATAACGTGCAAATCGAGCAACCTGTCCACATGAAGGCTACTCCGGATTAGCGTTTTCCAGTAGGCTTTGTACTATTGTGTGTGGCTTGAATATCATTCCCATTCCAGTTCATTTCCTAGATTGCCAGTATTTTGAATATATATTGACCGGCCTGTTATAAAAGGTCCTTGACAGTACCAGGGTAATTGAGCGATCTGACATTCCAGGATCCAATGTAGTTGTCCTTTTTCCGTTTGCGAGGATATTGCCGTAGTCCAATCCATTCTGTAGCCCTTCTTCAAGTTTCGAATCATTGTAGGGTTTTCCAGGGGCATTGAGCTAGCCCATCGCCCAACCTCCATTCCAGCGGCATGGTTCTGACTTCGATTCCATTATCAGGTGCGAACGACTCGCCGTCATCCTCTTACGTCCTTACTAGGGAAGTTTAAGTAGGATTTAGGAACCGAACTGTAGGTGCCCTTGCGGTTGTAAGCATTTCTCGGCATTTAGCGTCCCATTATTGAGAAAACAGTAAACCCAATGTGCGACCCCGAGAACATGTACTACCATTTAATCGTGGGACTTAGGACGAGGAATCATGGAAGCTGTGGGTTGGGGAAACAAGGGGTTCCCTCCTATTTTCTCTAACTAGCTTGGAACCGTCTACGGCAGAGTATAAGGCAGCAGCCTTATACAAAATATATAATTTAATCAAAACAATTCTGTCCTATATAAGTATGAGCATTTACTTTCGAGTTTAAACAAATGCAAGAAAATTTTAATTTTGTCGCAAGAATTAAGTTTATATATGGGAAAAATCTTTATACTTGCGGAATGCTCTTCTTTTGGGGTAAAGAATTTTTTTCACTTATTTAAGACTAACAATTGTGTTTTACGAAAGTACGCCACGTCTCGCGTAATTTCATTTTTTTCAATGAGGATGATAATTCGATACTCCATATGTGGCAAAAAGATAAATCGTGGATTACTTCAATGAGGATACAAGTGTTTTTTAGAAAAGAAGTTTTTCAGTGACTATGAACAACATATGATTGAAAGTGGTCATTATCGCTCCCTTTTAAGTTTGATCATCAAAAAGTACTTCAACACCAGTTATTATTTTATTTCAAAAAAGTTAGAAAGATGTTCTATTTACCGAAAACTGAATAAAATAATTCACTTTTATCGCATGTTAGAAAGAAATATTTAATAAGATTAAAACTGCCATGCATATTATTATATCGATCAAATATCGTCATAAATTTAAATGGTCTGGAAAGAACTCACAATGTCTTAAATAGCATTTTGATTTGTCTGAGGAGTAGGTGGACTTGCTACAAATGCAACTTGACTGACATTAAAATATTATTATCAGATTAATATTCAATAGCTAGCATGAAGGCGATTTGAGTCCGTTAAAATATACTTGTATACTCGTACATTAGGAAGTTAAAACGTTGCGCTTCCTTATCTAAATCGACTTTTTTCAATATTCTCTAAAAATACATCTTCAATGATTGCATTTTGATCCAAAGTTTAGTTTCTTATAAAATTTGCCTTAGGCATCTTATATGAGAAACTAATAAAGTATATAAATTCATTTGTGGTTAAATATTTTCACCATATGGGGCAACAACTTGATTTTTTCTACCAGTTGATTAAGGTCGCCCCTCTTCTGGTGAGATTGCCCATAGTTTAAGCCACTACTACTAGAATCAAAGAAGTCCAACAAATGCAAAGCCAAAATTTCAAAATTTTTTGAGTTATCATTTACTTCTTTTCTTTCCTCCCTAAAGCGCAAAGTGACACACTTGTTTCTGACGCTGATCATTGCCAGTACACAATGGTACAGTGGTGAATGGCGTGTGATGACGGACAGTTGATAGTGGTGAATGGGCTATTGGCACGCACTGGTGAAGTTGTCGGTGTTTCGAGACACATCGATGGGTATCGTGGCGTATCGACCGCTGACGGAGTGGTTCATTAATTACGCATTATTTTCAATTACTTTGTTTCAATACACACTTCTATAATACTTACATGCAGTTTGCAAAAATATGGCCACCACGCAACAATGAGTCATTTTTTGAATACTTGTACTGGCCCATTGTGTACTGGAGCCTTTATGTTTGTCGTATTGGCAGTTTTGATTCACAGATGGACGGGCAGATAGGCGCGACTTTAGTAGGGTTTTGTAAAATCATTTTAAAAATCGTAAAAAGACGTTACCAACCATAGTCACCTTCTTTTCAATTTCGTTTGATACTATAGTTGAGCAATAAACTTAAACTTTCCCCTAGCTCTATGGCAACACTTCCCAAATATTATTCAATTCAAAGCCTTTTGATCCGAATGAAAGTCCAAAACTTTACATCCATCAATATATTTTCCCTCGATCCAAACCACCCTTACACCGTCCCCACATAAAGACGACCAAAATTCTTTACACGGTCCATAGGCCAATATTGAAAGCATATCTATGTACGTGTTATGCGTTCCCAATTCAGCATCCATAGTCCTTCCAATTCTGCATAGCACCACTTCTCTTGTCTTCTTCCATTCGGATTCAACCGACATTGTACCAACCCACAATATCCTTTCAATTTTCATTCAAGTTCTCCTTTCGATCGTCTCCATTAAGCTTAAACGATGGCTTAGACATGACATAAATATCTTCATAGGGTTCCTCATCCAGTGAATAACTTTCATTTTGAAAGGGACACACACTGCAAAGGAGTAGAGAACAATTTTTTCCTCGTTTCACTATACAACACAAGATGAGATAGAATGCGGAGCGGCTTTGCTATTATATAGTCCGTTCTGCTGAAGGGTTAGGCAAGGATGGAATGCGAGCGAGGGTGTAGTGTAGGTGGATATGTATAGGTAACTGCAGAATCCTTACTTTGTACCCACACAAAATATAAAATCACACTGTTGTTGGCTGGGACAGCAGAAGCAGCTATCAGGATACCTCTGTAGGTAGACATTAAGCTCCCTCTGAATGGTTATAATTCCACTTGACAAATGGTTTCATCATTTCCTATTTCGTTATTCAAAAGAGTCCTAATTGACCTGAAAAGTTTCAATGATTCTTTCTCTCTACATTATGGATATTTGCATGAAAGGAATCATTTTTTGAAAATCCTCTCCCGTTGTCAGTATTGTGCGGTGACTTCCTTTTGATAGAACTCTGTCATATTTTTGGTGCATTCACTTTTGTATTAAGAATGGGGCAATTTTGTTGAATCTTAAGTTTTTCTGTGTTATAAAGATAATTCATGCAATTTCTTTTTGGGCTTTTCATGCTACTACAGTTCAAAAATACTCAAAATATAGAAACGAGGAGATGATACACTATTATAATAACCATCCGGCAAATATTGTTTGGTTCTACAATACGTAATAATTCAACTCAACTTAGATTGTTGAGAATCACACAATCGAAGGGCAATTTCGAGCTTTGCCTCTTTTCGGGGTTGCTAAGTTGGACTGATTGGGGCTCTGATGTTAATTTAGTAGGTGAGAACAACTTGAAATAATTGTTTTTAGGGCATTGTATTACTCACAAAACCCTATTGGAATCGGTTTTTACTCATTCGTTCGTCTGTCCGTCTGCATGTCACAATCATTTGCTTCGAAACGATCGTCGCTACAAATACCAAACTTGATAGATAGATCAAACGTGATGATTCTCTTAAAGTCTGGGTATCAGTAATTTTTTCAATGACTTTTAAGAAGGAAGTACCCTGCATACCGAAATGGCAGCCTTACCATTTTTTTCACCGAAGGTGATCGTGTAGGGTGTTAAATAAAATTTGTTGACAAAAATTTTTCAAAACAGTTCTCGAAATAATGTTAACAGCTTCGTGGAGTGCCAAACGAGGGAAAATATACGAAAAATGTGTGGTTCACCTCGCAATTTGACACCTCTGATCCGGGAAATCTGAAAAAAATCATGGAGGTAAGTCTTTATGAATGCAACAACTACAAATACCTAATAGGTTGAAATTCGCTCAAAGCTTTGTTAGGAATATTGCGATGTACAACATTTTCTGCGATAAAATCGTATAAATACATTATCATTTAACTAATATTTGAGTTAGCTTACAAAAGGTCCTGATGCTCTATAAGTTTGAAGAAAATCAGACCATATCCCCGGAAGTTATAGGCATTTCAAATTTCTCTAACTATAATATTTAAATTTGTGGCTTGGTGCTGGGAAGGGATCTGGTAGTCGGCAATATGGCAACCCCAATTAGTCTATCAAGTGTCGGAATGACACATCTCTGTCCGAAAACTGCAACGAGATATTGCGGCTTTGTTTTTCACGTTTGTCTTCGGCTAGCGCGATTGATGCTCCGGCATCGGCAAGTTCAGATATTTTTCTTAGTTTGGAGTCGTTTGTTACTCCCTACATGAGCGGGTTTGTTGCAGTTGGGGGTCTACAGTTCCAGTGAGCTCATTTGGAGACAAGCGCATGTGCTATTTGCTTTTTCTACGGACCCCATTTTAGCCACCAAGTGAGAAATTCGACAGCCTGCCTACCCTCACAATTCTTAATACACTAAGATTCCTAAATACAAGCCAATTACCTAAAGAAATATTTCGTTTCACAACCAAGGAGGTTTCTCTCCATTCAGAACGTCAATCCCGTGAAACACCCGCAAGATACCTGCCTCCATTGTTCCTCCATTGACCGCCGTCGTCCAATTTCAAAATCCGAGTAACGATGAACTGGCTTTGTCGACCGACTTAGACCAGCGTTTCCTCGGTTTCCCCACTGGTCTCCGGCTTTCAGTTTTGCCAGCGAATTTAAGGCAATAGAATGAGCCATTTTAGTGTCAGGAGTTGACGATATTACTGTTGGTGGAACTGTCAGTATTCATTGTGAGATTACTGCTATCGATGGGGTGGGAGTTGTATCAGCTTTGGATTCTTTTTCAGCGTTCAATTCGATAATATCACTACGGTTTGCATGTAGAACTTGTTTCACATGCCAACGCGTTCTCACTTGTGTCTTCAGAAAGGATACAATTGCACGAGGAACCAACGACAGACAGAGCACTTGTCACTGAACGCACAGCACTCACTTGAAAGTCATTTAAGAAGTTCCAGCGCGTGAACTTGGCAAGATAACAAATAATTTGAGCACACGAATTAAATTTACTATTGCTTTAAATTATGTTATCCTCCTCGTAGAGGGTATTCTGGCAGGGAGCCTTTGGAGCCGGATAGCCCCTGAAAAATGGGCGTGAGTGCCACGGCTACCAGAATTCGAATCACCCAATACGCTCCTCATATTACCTTTGCACCTAGTTCTTACCGAGGACTTAGCGCAGTTGCGAGGGAGACCCAAAAAGGAACCTAATAAAAGGAAACTGCCACCTTCAGCCGTTGGACCACCAAGTTTGTTTTCTACAGCTTCTCGCGCTTACCTCCTCCTGAGGCAAGGTACTGCTGAAAATTAAAAAAAAAATTGAGAAAAAGAAACAGCAATATTTAAAACAGGTTGGGTAAACAGACCTACGTTCATGTCAGAAGGGTTTTGTATTCAATTTACGAAATGCAGTCACCAGATCGAATCAAATCAAGAAATATGTCAAAGACGATTTTATTGGAGAAAATATGAAAAACAAAGATCATACTATTATTAACAAAGTTGAATGAATTTCGACTTCTGAGGTTTTTGGCATTGTTATACTCATAAGTATCTCCCTTGATAATTATTTCAGATGTTCATCCGCGACGGAGGAAACACATTTTTCATGTATTTCTCCCCTGTGCCCCCACTGAAACAAAAACTGACAGTTTAACAACTGTTTTGAAAAGCTCCCATGGCAACTTTCATTTCATATTCATATTGGCTACGTTTGATGAATTTTTTTTTCAGGGGCCACTCTCCTCTACTGTTATCATCGACTAATGGCCAATTTTTTCGAATCCTAGAATGGTTACAAAACCCTTTTGCTAGGAGCTCTCTCCCACCTCCTTGTCTTGTTTCACTTATGAGCATTAATTGTAGGTACTCATTTTTAGTCATTCATTAAATTGAATCAAGTGTTCAAAGTATGCACCTTAATCGTTGAAGTTGAGAAAGTATAACTCAAAATTATTCAATCTTCGCATTTACAACAGCCATTTTTTTTTGTTTTACGATTACTGATACCACTAGCTGAACTGATTCTCAAAGATATACATGACACCTATCATTCCTGAAATTTTCATGCACATCCTAGCAAAACTGTAGTGTCTGAGTCGGTGAAAAGCGCATGTTGTTCCATAGCCATATGTTGCCATAGTAATAAATGCAGCGCATATTGTTCCACAGTAATACAGGAAAATTCAAACCGCTATAACTTCGCTAAATATAATTCAGTCTTTATGAAACTTTCAGAATAGATCAATCTTATAAATCGACATCTACTTACAAAATTTAATTGAATTTAAAGGTACCGTTAACATTTTATTCAAGAAAACATAAAATCGATAAATCATACTATTACTAACAAAGTTGAGTGAATTGCGACTTCTAACGTATTTGTTGTTGTTGTACTCACCAAGGCGTATACTCCTGATTTTTTTCAGATTTTTCGGATCACAGGTGTCCAATCGCGAGGGGGGGGACACAAATTTTTCGCGTATTTCCCCTCCCTGTGCGCCCCTCGATGCAAATTTTGCCAAACTCAGACCTATTCTGAAAAGTTCTCATCAAGACCTTTCATTTGATACCCATATCGGCTACCGTCAATGAAATTTTTTTTTCGGGGGGTCACTCTCCTATATGGAGAGACCCCCCTTAAATACCTTATTAAAAATTTTTTGTAGTTGAACTTTGAAGAGATCACCACTTTACACCTACACACAAAATTTGATGTTTCTAGCTTAAGTAGTTTCCAAGAAAAACTGCTGTGACACACGGACAGACAGACAGACTGGTCGCGAAACTAGTAGGGTTTTGTAAAATTATTTTACAAAACCCTAAAAAAACGTCACTAAAACATGAAATGACTCTAGGTTAAAATTAATTCTTGTATTTTGACGAACAGCAAAATAGTTACAAAGCAAAGTATTTCTCCGCCAAATGGTTGTTTACCCCTTTCTGCTACCGTTTGTTGACCTTTTCCGTACAGGAACCCTCATCCCGCAGAACCCTTAATGTGGCGCGGGTTCGTTAGTTCCTTAGAGCCGCGGGTTTGCTTCAAGTCTTCCTCACACTCGAATTCCTCAAAATGATGATTAAAATCTTCAGTCAGATCAAAGCTAAAAGTTTGGTTATTGGTTATCTTCCCCCTCGAATTTGCCAAAACTTGTCCTTCAACCAAAAATTACTTCCAATGGCTTCAAGCAACCGCAACTCTCTACGTAGGTAACCCAGGAGTTTCCTCTTACTCTACGCGTACCTTGTGGCTTAATCGTCTTTCACTGTCCTGGTAAGAATATTCACTATTAGTGCGCTGAATTTCCTTTCAGTATTTTTTTTCCAGTTTCATACTCACTACATATCTAGTTCGCACTATTCCATAAATAAATAGGGGACCCGGTTAATCCATGCGGTTTTTTTTTCGCTTTGTTGTGAAAAATTGCTTTTAGAGTATCGGAAATGGTGTGTTGAGCTTATGGAGGTTCGTGTGTTGGAATGAAACTTGGTCCTCCTATAAATATTCTTTATTATCTAGAATGATAAAAATAATAACAAGTTATTTTGGAGTCGCGGAGATAGATTTGATTGTGTTGATCGTTTCGACTTGATGTGACGATTTGAGACTGAGAGCGATTGCTGTGTGTTGTTCGCTTATATTCCTTGAAATCGCTGATACGGCATCGTCAACGACAGCTCCACGGCTGCTTATTGCGTTGGTTACAACATCTGATGACAAGCATCCGTTCCATCGTCGCATATCGTCAGCGCAACGCTATCCAGGCGCAACATAGTTGCACCCATTCACCACGTGGACATGGGATTGCGGAATTTCCCAGTCAGCGATATTTCAATCAAGCGCAACATAGTCGTGCATGTTGACCGCACTGCAACGGGCTTCGTGATTGATGTTGCCTAACCCAGGGCGCACACGTATACACGCTGGGTGCGTTGGTGGTCCACCACAGTACTCCCCCGGCAGTGGTGGAGCCGCGGTATGGTGACTTGAGGCGGCAAATCGTACCAGCATACGGACTTCTCGCCCAACCCGCGCGAGGTCGTAGGTTGCTTGTCCGTTAAGAAGAATGCGGGTTTTAACCTATCGATGGATATGGCTGTTGGTCGTCCATTCACGTCAACTTTGAAGTACTTGTCCTTCCGTTTTAGTACCGGGTACGGACCGTCGTAGGGTGGCGTGAGTGGGGCCTTGACCTTGTCGTTCCTGACGAAGATGTGCGTGCTGTTAGGCAGATCCTTGTTTACGAACACATCATCTGAGTTGTGGTGTGCCGTATTGCACGGGGTTAACTTTGACATCCTCGCTCGCAGATCCTTAAGGAAGCCTGAATCGTTCGTGCCAACATGAGAGGTGTGGGAGAATTCTCCGGGTAGGCGAAGTGTCATTCCGTAAACCATATCGGCTGGTGTCGAACAGCGTTGATCGTAGTCCGAGTAGTACGATTGGTAGCGCCTTGGTCCACTGAGGTGAGTCGTGGCAGCGGATCGTGGTTTTGACCGTGTGATGCCACCGCTCTACTATTCCGTGGGACGCTGGGTGATATGGGTTTGTAATGCGTGCACGGACTCCGAAACGGCTGATCCATATGTTGATCAGAGCTTCCGCCACCGCTGTTCCCATGATTGTCCCGATTGGAATGAGGTCAATGTTGATGTGCTCGAACCTAGCATCGGGCAAGCTGTATCTCTGCAACGGTGATTTGGTGTGACGAGTGATTTTGTTGAACTGGCATGGTAGACAAGTTCCAACGAACTTGTTGATATCGCTGTTCATTGAAGGCCAGAAGTGTCGCTCGGTAATCAACCTCCTGGTTGCTCGGATGCCTGGGTGTGAGAGCCCGTGGATGTTTTGCATAACCGTCGCTCGGAACCTCTGCGGGATGAAAGGGCGTATCCTCTCTGATGTCACAACGCAGTGCAGAGTCAGAGAGGAGTCATCCAGTCTCTGCTGTCTCCATTCAAGTGGCTGGTCACGGGTATTCATTAGCGCTTGAAGCTCGGGATCATCCTTCTGTGCTAGAGCGATAGTGTTAAAGTCGATCTTTCGCATTATATTTACCCTCGAAAGATAATCAGCGTCGTATATCCGTAGTGAACAAGGATATGAAGTCCAGATGGCGTCACTATCTCGGCGATGCTTTTTCCGACCGTTGGTGGAGTGCAAACTGCAACGGTTTGTGGTCGGTGAAGACGGTGAACACTCTGCCTTCGACCATGTGTCGGAAGTGCTTAATTGCTTCGTTAATGGCCAAAAGTTCCCGGTCGTGCGTGCTGTACCTTTGTTGGGCATCAGTCAGCTTCCTTGAAAAAAACCCAAGTGGCGTTGCATTTCCTTCTTTTGTTCATTGCAGCACTTGCTTTACGTGAGCCAGGTGTGCCTGTTGGCTGGGAGAGAAGATCAGTATATCGTCGAGGTAAACAAATACGTTGTCCAAGCCACGAAGCCCGTCGTGCATGAAGCGCTGAAACGTCTGACCTGCGTTGCAAAGTCCGAATGTCATGTACATGAACTCGTACAATCCAAACGGTGCAATGATGGCAGTTTTCGGAATGTCACTTGGTTCTACGGGGATTTGGTGGTATGCCTTCTGTAAATCGATCACGGCAAAAACGTCATTCCGTGGAGGGCTGCAGTACAATCCTGAAGAAATCCGATGCGATAGCGGTCCGAGACTATATGGTTGTTGAGCGCGTGGTAGCCCCCGCCTGGTCACCAATCTCCGTTCGATTTTTTCACCATATGCAAAGAGCTACTCCATGCGTTTTTTGATGGGCGGCAAATTTCAAGTTGGATGAGGTGATCGAATTTGGCTTTGGCAGCGGCCAGCTCGTCAGGTGAAAGTCTCCGTGCCTTAGCGTTGACCGGCGGTCCCTTGGTTAGGATGTGATGGGTGGTTGAGCACTTGGTGTTTGGTTGTTGGTTGTCCTCCGAGAGGTTAATGTATTCCAACAGCAGTGATCGCAGCTCGTCACTAATATCATCTGGGAGCAAGTCAGCTTTGAGCAGTTTTTTGTCGATGTGTGCGATGATTGTTTTGAGGCGTGCGCGTTCAATAAGCCGTCTCCCCTTCAAGTCGACGAGGAGGCCATAGTGTTCGATGAAGTCAGCCCTGATGATTGGAGAACTAACATCGGCTATTGTGAAAGTCCACGTAAACGGCGTTGGGAATCCCAAGTTCAATTTCACTGATCTTTTGCCGAATGTTCGAATCCTTGAACCGTTGGCTGCCACTAATTTGGATGAGGCGTCGGGAGAACAAAGATCTCGGATGGTTGGTGGTATTACTGAGACACCTGCGCCGGTGTCGATAAGGAAAGCACTTTTGTTAATGTTGTCGTGGAATTTCAAGCATTCAATTTTGCGACGGGGGTCGCTACGTCTGGATCCTAATTTTTTGAGTGGGAGCAGGGTTGTCGGCGATTTTAGCGCTCGGTCCATAATGCTGGTGATACCAACAAAACTGATCTTCGTGCTCTCTGGCGTGGCGTGGTGGTGATGCCGGCTGCTGCGTAGGCCGCGTGCGATGTGCTTCGTGTCGTGAAGTTGATCGTTGTCTGTTACGCAAACCTTGAAGCTTCGTCATCCTGTGGCTGAGGTCACATACTGCGGCGGCGAGATTGCACAGCTCGCTTGTGATTCGCAGCGTTGGTGGGATGCTATGCCGTGGCTCATCTTCCTTTGTGACTGTGGCGACTGACTGTTGGTAGACTTCGTGCACACGATCAGCGATCGTTGCGAGATCTGAGAGTGGGGCGTCGTTAGCTGATAAGATGCTCCTCAATTTGACATCGAGGCAGTTGAGCCACGTCTGTTGAAGCAAGGTGTCGGTTACATGTCCGTTGGCGAGCGTACGCATCTGGTTGAGAAGTTGTGACGGGCGCTGGTCTCCAAGCTTGATTTCAGAAAGTATCTTCTGAATACGCTGTTGGGCCGAGTCAGCGTAGACCGCCAACAGGGCGTTTTTCAGGGCGCTGTATTTGTTGTCGGATAGGGACTCGTGACTACGTTACGCACCTGTTGCATCGAGTTCGTGTCCAGGTGCGCCACGAGGAGGTTGAGCTTGGTGGTGTCGTCTGTTACTCGGCTGGTGGCGAAATTTGCATCCACCTGGGCGAACCAAAGCTCCATGTCCTCCTGCCACAAGGGTGGAACTCTGAACGCAATGCGTGCCATCCCGTCCGTGTCGTGAGCTTCTTCCTTCAGTACGGTCCTGGCTTGTGGAACGAGCGTGGGCGTTGCTGTCGCTGGTAAAACCATTTCAGGCGTTGGTCGTGACTGCGCGACGTTTCACACCGCGAACGTGGCTCCTGTACAGTTTGTAGGCGAGGCTGATGAGTTGATGGTTAGCACCAGCACTAACAGCAACTCGACTTTTGAGCTCTGGATTTGCAGCTCCGAGTTCACAACTAGCATGTTGGTGACGTCTCCCTTGATGGCCGGTGGTTATATATTGCCCATTCGCTACAGTTGTAGAGCGTAAACGTAGAGCTTGGTGCAGGTCCAATGTCGATGATGAAGCGTAGTTCGATGGTCAGGATCGCCAATATGGAGGTTGGTGTGTTGGAATGAAACTTGGTCCTCCTATAAATATTCTTTCTTCTCTAGAATGATAAAAATAATAAATAATAATACGTATATGGTAAGCTTCACTACGATCAAGCACATAAGCCTTAGGGTGTGCTTCCAGCGAAGTGAAGCCGAAGAGAAAAAGAGCCAAAAATAAAGCAAAAGCTTTCCCTCGCTAAATTTTCCCCAATTTTGTCGTATAAGTCTACAAACGAGACGGAGAGTAAGAGCTTCCGTGAAATGGGAGCTCACATGTTGCATATTCGGCAAGTTTTGGCGAAATATGGAACAAAACCTTGTTTCGCGATCATTTATAAACAGTTTATGAAGTACAGTCACTCAGTCGATTTTCAAGTCCAGAATGGAGCGTGCTGCTACCCACTCTTTGAGTACAAGTAATTACGCGAGTAAAATATTTAGACGGAGGTGCAGCGAAAGTGTTCAATGAAATGGTGAGGGGTGAGGTGTTGGCTTGCGTCGCGATCCTCAATCGGCCCTTTGGCGTTCCACGCCGTGTGGCCACTCCGAAAAATATGCTCGTCTAGCTGATCCCCTGTACAGGCTGGCGCTCACGTGTGAAGCGCGACCAGCTAAATGAAAAGCGCTTCACTCAATATTAATATAGGGTTTCAATAATCTAAAACGTGTAATTTATAAATGTTTCGAAAAAAGTGAACCGGGAAATATAGTTAAGCCCCTTAAAATAAACTCTCGTCTTTTGTTGGTTTGGTTTAAATGGACAGAGTAGCAGGTAAGTGGTGTTACAGCGAATTCTTTCCCCGGGAGCCTTGATGATCTATAAAGGATACACATCAAATGAGCTCCCAGTTCATACCTGTATATATAGGATATACTGGTTATGTAACAGGGCGACGCCAAGTGATTTTGCAAGTTCTTCTTGCATTTCGGATGGATCTTGGTTGAGCAATGTCTCCGGTTCGTGATCTTTAAACTTTTTTGGCTGTTCGGAACGTTCATTGTCCTCCAAGCCAAAATGGCCACCTATAAACTGTGCAAACCACTTCTGGCACGTACGCTCAGCTTCAGCATGCACACCATACACTTCTACCAAAATATGATGACTTTCGGCAGCCTTTTCCTTCAACGAAGAAGTACTCCAAGCAAAAACACTTTGATCGGCACAAAATCCGACATTTTCAGAGTAAAAAAAGGATTGTTGTTTACGGTTCAGCTTAATGATACATACTGATTCTGAAATTATATGACAGTAGCTTTTGAACACATATTTGGAAACGTGAATCACTGAAATTAAAATTAAGTTACGCCATTTGTTAGAGAATCACCGAATTAACCGGTACCCCTATTACTTCACGTCCGTGGCTATAATCTCTTCGCGCACAAGTTTACCACCAATATTCACTTCCTCATAAGTACTCAATTCTTTAGATTTCTAATTCGACGGAAAGTCCGTAACTGAAAAACTTTCGCGATCACTTCAAGCGCGAATTAACCACCAGCCAAATTATTTAATCAAAAAGAAACCCGCTCAAGTGTTTTACTCCCTTATATAGATAAGTCACAACGGGGATTGTCCGCTTATCGAAAGGGACAATGACTGACCATCCACCTTTCTTCCGATTCCGAATTAGCAATAAAGTCTTCTAGTGGCAGTCTCCCCAACTGTGACTACTTATGTTTAGCGTAACCTCCTACCGATCTCGAATCAATAAATGGAACATCGCAATTAGTTCGTGTCTTGAACGATTCTTGAACTGGTTTACTGTGACAAGACAGAGCTGACGTTCAAACTGATTTTTTATGTTTACAAACATGTACTGCTCGCGGAATCTGATCCGAATAAGAAGCTTGGTCGCGTGAAATACATAGTTTAACCTTTAAGTACACGCGTCATTTCTTGTGACCTAACGTCATGGGTGGGGTCCGCACGTATCCTCATACATTTATTGGGTAAAAATAAGTTTATGTATTAAATGTGGTAATTTAAAGTTTACATTATATGATTAAAACATTATTTGAATAGAAATTACATTTACTTTGTTCAAAATTGTTTTTTGTTCAGTAACAATCAGGGTTTGAAATGAATAGCTAAAAAATACTGGCAATTTCGAAGAGGCTTATATCTAACAAGGAACTTAATCATTTTAATTCTTTTTAAACAAAACAGTCCTTCTTTTCTCTTAAAGCAAGTACTGAACCATAATAAACAATCATTAAATATTGCAAAAAAATAAAAATAATTTTTTTTGACAGCATTAACAAATTGCTAATATTTCTACTCTCACAGCTTAAGACTCTATTGATTCACATGGCTCACAATAATTTATTGACTTTGAATGTAGTTTGCAAATTGTTTTTTTACAAGTTTTGCAAACAATAGTGCTTTTTTTATCTTTGGACCTAGGACAAACATAACATCTTCGCTTCATTTTGGGAGAGCTTGGACCAGCCTCGATTGAAATAGTTGATATGGGGTCTCTGCCTACTATCTTGCACATTATTGATTTTATTTCCTTTGTCAATCCAGGGGTGCTATCCAATCTTTTGCAAATATGTTGTTGTATGAGTTCTTTTGCCGTCGACTTAATATATTTACGCCGTGCAAGACGTTTAACTGGATTGGAAGCCACCCATAGCACGTATCCATTTGCGACAGAAATATTCAATATCGCACCGAAAATTGCATTAGGCCATCTACGTGTTCTACGTGAACAGGAATAATTGGAACATTTCAAATCCAATGCATCAACTCCACCTTTAGTGCTATTGTAAAATTCAATGATCTCAGGTTAGGTTGAGTTCTCGTTAACTGCTTCTTCATGGTGCATTGATGAAAGTAAAACTACACTTTTATTTTTCTTCGGTACATGAGATACCAATGTCATGTCTCGAACGAATCCAAACAATGATGTTCCAACTGGCCTATTCTTGTCAGGCAGAAATTCGCGTGAAATTTCCCGCTTATTTTTTCTCAATGTGCCTACATACGTCAGCCCATTTTCTAAAAGTTTATTTACAAGTTCGACAGAAGAAAACCAACTGTCTCCTGTTATATTTCGATTTGTACCATAAAATGGCTCAGCAAGTTTCAACACATCCTTTGTGGGCACTGACAAACTTGAATTTTGTTGTGCTACAAGATTCTTACCGGTATAAACAAAAGCGTTGTACAAATAATGGGTCTTTGCGTCACAGATGCATTGAATTTTCAAGCCGTACTTTCCAGGCTTACTTTTGATAAACATTCTAAAAGAACATCGACCTCGAAACTTGACCAACATTTCATCAACACACAGATATTTGGAACATGAATAGTTTGCAGCACAGTTTTGTATGAACTTCTCAAATATTTCTCTAATCAAAGTAAATTTATCCGTCGATTTTCGAAGGTATCTTGTATTGATATCATCACATGTTAGATTGTAATGAATAAATAAAAATCTATTGATGCCCATAGTAGCACAAAATATGTCTCTCCTTGTAAAATCAGAAGCCCATAATGATCGCACATTTTCATGGTTTGATTTGAATATTGATGTAAATAATAGCAGTCCCAAATATGCTCTAAATACACCACTATCAATGTTTTTGGCATAGTATGGGCGTGATAGAGTGGAAAAATATTTTGCATCTAGTTTCAAATTCGTATGATATACAATATTATCTATAATATCCTCCGTAAAAAGCAGCTTCCAACTCTCCAATGGGGTCATATTATTATTGGTTGCAGCAGGGCCTTTTAGACCAGCTTTCTCTACAACTATATTATGTCGGCGGATACGTGATGACTGGGGAGCACTTTTCGCCCATTTAAATTTATTCTTACCATAAAAGCTGTTTCCGGATGTTTCTTGTTCATCAGAGCTGGATTCCGTGTCATCGCTTTGCTCCATCTCGGATGAAGATAGATGCTCACTGTGTATTGATTGTTGGTCGCTGAGGTCTCCATCTTCCTCAGCAATACCTGCTTCAAAAGTATTTTCTTCATCTCCAGAACTGCCCGATTCCTCCAAAATTCTTTGGATATCGTCTTGACTCAATGGACGGTTCATTTTTATAAGACTATCTGCAAGTAAACCGAATTATATCAATTATAATATTTGTAACAATAGTCACGTAAAATCACGCGTGGGGTCTCCAGGTACCCCAAGAGGTAAAAAAAGGTACTTACCAGTCAGTATATGTGATGCACATCCACTCTTCAACAGACCACTCGGCACACTGAGATTAGCTGAGAGCGTTGCAAGCTAGCATGCGTAACATCGAAAATAAGACGGAAAAACTGTGCTTGGGGTCCACGTAGACCCCACCCGTGTAGTTAAAGGTTAAAGTCGGAAGTATGAAAATTTGTTCGCGTATAATATGTCTATGTACGGGTGAGTGAGGGGTGGAACGTGGTGCCAGCACCCACACTTATAAAAGGGCTTCCAAGCGCGATGTCAAATGCATCCGTGACAGGCAAGGCTAACTTAATATGTCAATTGTTGACATCACTAAAATTCATTGATGCGTTGGCGGCTCCCTCTAGAATTTTAGATGTAAACTAGAAAACTTCTGTCCTTGATATAGGAGGGTGTTGATATAAAGATACGAAATTGTTATCGCCCTAATAAAAAATCCTAAACTTACCACTATCCTGAAAGCAACGTTTAAATATTATCGCCAACATTAAAAAAAGCAACTGAAGTATTTTAAAATTATTTTCTTTATTTTTACCACCTTCATTTTCCTTTCAATTTTATTCCCACCTTCATAATTTGTCATATTTTTCCTTCTTGATGGCAGATAATTTTTCTCAGTAAATTTCACGCGTCTGTTCTGCTTTATTTTGTTTTATACAGTACGAAATATAATATTTAACATTGTTTCCAAAATGTGTTAAATTTTCTTATTTAGCAGTTTTGAATTTTTCTGATCAACAAATTTGCAAATTGTGCTTTTTTTCCTTTTTGCAAGACATCATTTCTGTATTTTTCTCCGTATTCCAGCAAACTTGTTCATGACCATTCAATCGAGTAATATATCAATTTAATATATAATTACTTTCATTCCTCATCTCGTTATTATTTATATAGAAAAATGTACAAATTATGTAACTCACATTATAAATTACATAACGGTGAATGAAAATAAAGATTGTATGAAAAAATATGATACTTTGCTAAAAAGTTTTCTCATTATTTTTTTTATCTTATGCATATGTTCTGTTTTTTCTTTTCATAAATGTGTCGATTTTTTGTGGATTTTTCTCCTCTTCTTTTCAATTGTAAATCTTATAGGCAAAAGTTTTGAATTAATTTATTTTTTTCAATACGTTTAAATTGTTATCTTTAATACGTGGTTGCTGTGTGTGATGCGTGATTTTTTATTTTTTTTTATTTTTTTCAATGTTACAATTTTCGTTTTTCTTTCTAGGAATATATGTGATGAGTATTACATTTTGGTTTTTGTGAAATAAGTGTTAATTAAAAATTAGTCAGTGATTAAGTTGATGTATTTAAAAACGTGTTTGGATAAAAATTAACTCAAGGCCTAATTAATCGTGAAACAGAATTTTCACATTGAAAATTCCTCGAAACGATAATTTGAATGGTGAATCACATGTTTTTCTTGTTTTTATATCCAGTCCACTTATTTTATTTTATACAAATATCTACTCGCATGGAATTTAATACGATTTCAATGTTTATTCTCGTAATGATGTTTTTAACATAATTTTTTATCTAACTTGAATAACATTGCATTTTTTTCGACTTATTTTTGTTGTGTGTCCTAATTATAATTTTACTTTATTCTCGTGTTTATAAATTCTAATTTATTTATCAATATCGTACGCTAGTCATGATGTTATTTATTTATAATTATTTTTATTCTAATTTTATTTACATGTTTTATTTCAATTTAGTAATAACATAGTAATTAATATAGTAATCTTCTATTTGTGGACTTTACAAAGACTTGTTTTTGTAGATTTTTAAAGTTTCCCACCATTTATTATAATATTGAGTCTATCCATAAAGCAATTTACATTTGTTTTTTTCATGTTTCTTCCGCTAAAGTTCTCAGCTGTCAAAACTTTGAATGTACGGTTTCAAGGTCTCAAAGTTGGCGGTTTAAATTGTTAAAAACAATGTTTCATTTTCTTGTTAATTTCAAAGCATAGCTGTGTAGGAAATAAATTAAAAACTAAAAAAAATATCACACAAACCAACACGGTCATATTCAAAATAATAACATTGCTAGAAAATCGAAATCCAGAAACCCGTTTTCATGCATTTGTTTAAAAAAATTCATAAAATTGTTCTGTGTGATCTAAATTTTAAAACGCAATGATATGATTCTTATGAATTCAGTTTGAAAAAATTTGTCATAAACCTACAAATATTCATATTTCAAAAACTGTAACGAACAAAAAATGAAAAAATCAAGCCATCCCCTTTATAGAGCCACAGAATCATCTAACCCACACGCCATGCTTTGATCAGTCTGAGTATGATTTGAATTTCTCTGTCATATGTCAGAGCTCTCTTGTGAATCGCCTACATACCCTTCGTCCGGACTATCAGCCAATGGCCCGGTTAAATGTCGAAGCTTTGTTCGCTCTGTATCTTCATCAACCTCCGGTATCGTATCTGGATCCAATTCACTAGTCTGTGCTCCGACACACCGTTTTTTCACTTCGGTGGTTGCCGTTGAAGTACTGGTTGTTGGTGTCTGTGTTGCACTTGAAGTTACCACAGCTTGGCTAGGAGGAGTGCCAGGAGTTTGTTGGTTTCCTTGATGTGATTGCGTTTGCGATTGTTGCGAAGGCGTTCGCGAAGCAACTACTGAAGGTGCACTACAAATCACTTGACCCGATGGAGGAACTGAGGCTGAATATCGGATTGGCTGGGCATGGTAGCCGGGCAAACATGGCGGCCATTTTTGAAACGATTGTCCACCATTCAGAGGGTCGCCGGATGTAAGGGTGAATTCTGCAGTTCGGTAGCCTTCTGGAGGTGACGGAAATTTGACAGGGTGTAAAGGATACCCTTCGGCGGTGAATCGTACGTTTTGCATTGCATATTGGTCATAAGTTGGTGTCCCAGTGCGTTGCAGGAATTCCGCTTCTAGACTATAGCGAGCACCTGGATTCGATGCGGATGCAAAAATTTTGTTATGACTGCGATTGTGCGGGAGGGTTCGATAGAAGTTTTGTTGATTCATGGCAACAGCTGGTCCCGCGTTGTGCATATGGTTATTACTGTAGTCATATGCAAATCCATCCTGGCCTAAAAAGCACACGGGATTTAAGTGGACATCAACTTGATGCTGACCTCCTGGTTTTGCGTGAAGACCTCGAGGCATTGTGGATAGCGTTGGTGGAGCAAAGCGTGATGACATACCAGATGGCCTGATAATTTGCGAACCAAATTGGCCAGGCAATTGATAACAATTGTCAAACGTACCTTGAATGCTGCAAGGACCTGTAGAACAATCACTACCTTCGTATTCGCTATCGTTTTTCATTTTGTTTTTCACACTTTCGGCATCATTGACAAGATCAGGATTTTTGTCTTGATAGTTGCGAAGTGATGATGGTGGACTACAGTATTGAGTAGGAATACCACTAACTGATATATCATGAGAATTGGATGGATTCAAAGGCGGACTTGAAGAAACCGTTCCTGCTAACTGCATGCTTCCATTATCCATAATGTGCCCGCCCGTAGGCATTGTTGGGACATAGACTAAAAAGTTTTGTTTCATAGCTCCTTCACCCATCATTAGCCCATTCTCTTTGGATGTTTTCGGTGACATGTCCTCTTCATTTATAATTGAAGGACATTTAAGCAGCCCAGAGTCATTACTTGAGGTGTCTGTTTTCCTATTTGTATTTTTAGGACTTTTCCGCCTACAGTTTATGATAATTGTACAAAGTAACAGTACAAAAATAATACCAGCACCACCACCACTTGCTATAATTATATTCATGTAATTCCTAGAAAATGAGACTTCCTTCGCAATAGGCATCTCTTTAACAATTACTCTAATTGTATAGTTGCTGAAACTCGTGCCAGCCGTGTTTCTGCCAATGCAAGAGAAAGTTCCGTTATCTTCTGGGCCTACGTTATAAATAAATACTTCGCTTTTCTTTTCCTCGCCCCCTGACTCGTCGATATAGTAGTACATGTGCAGATTCTCCAGCAGACTATCGTTTGTGAGAACCTGTCCGTTAAAGAGCCAGAGGACCGTCGCTTCAGGTATGGCGCGGACGGTGCACATCAATGATATGTTGCGTCCCTCCATTATTTCCGTGTACGATGACTTGGGGATTATGTCAGGCAGACAAGCTAGCTCATCCTTCTTCAATGACTTTATCACTTGTCCTTTCAGTCGTGGTGGTTCTACGCACCTCGGTTCCTCCTCCTGCGGAGTATTGTAGTTTATCAGCCACGCATGAACGTCAGTGAGCCTACAGTCACACGTCCACCTGTTACTCTGCAGATTTATGCCATGCAATGACTTTGGCAGGATGTGGCTGCCTTGGATAAACGAAATACGATTTCCATCCAACCGAAGCCATTCAAGATTGTCCATGCCTATGAACGCCTCATTCTCCACCCTCTCAATCTGGCAGTTGCTTAACTCTAATGTTGTTAAAAACGCTAAATACCTAAAGGCTGCTGTCCTTAACTCTCTAATTGGATTTCCACTCAGGGATAGTCGCATAAGTGATGTATAGTCCTGAAACGTTTCACTAGGAACTTGCTGCAGCATATTATCAGCAAGGTCTAGCTCCACCAGGTTTGATAAGCCTCGGAATGCTTTGTCATGGATTTTAATCAATTGGTTTCGAGAAAGGAAAATCTTCTGGAGATTTGTCAACTCCATATTGAGAAAGCGTTCACTTTGCAGCACTTGCAAACTATTACCAGAGAAATTTAACACTTGCGTTCCAGCATCCATTCCTTCAGGGATGCTGGAGAGCAATCGATCACCGCATTCTACTGTCTGCTTTCCACCTTTCCATTTACAAACGCAGAACGATGGACACGCCGACGTCAATGTGTCACTCATAAATGCTATAAACGTCAGGAACGTGACAAGGATTAGATGACGAGAGAATGGCCTCTGGCGGCGACAGTTCATTTTTATCATAATAGCAAAAGTGTCAGCGTAGAAAAGAGTTCTAATGGTTCGCAGTTGTTGTCGTGAACGCTATCGTCCTTGGCGAACATGAACATGAACGGTTATTTTCGCTCCCTTTTCTAATGTTCTGAGTCAAATTGATGCTTAATGTATCGATACAATGGCAATCCCCGTCGAAGACTTTCATCAACGGAGTTGAATCCTGTAATGGAGAAAGTGTCAGCTTATATCTGATCCCAATTGGATATCATCTTCTCGTCGTCCTTGTTGATGTCTTCTTCATACTAGAGAAGCGAAGAGCAATCCTCATTAGTTACGAGTATCGGTGCTAATCGCTGGCAGTTTCAATTTTTTCCACCACGATAGTCTCTCGCCAGGCAATTCACTACTCCAATTGTATCCTTTTCGTTGCTTCTTTGGCTGACTATAATGTAGATGGTAGGTTTTGCTGCAAGCAACGATAGTACATCTACCCTTTTGTTGGAAGTTCTTATTGTTGTTTTGACGTTGTCGATATTCACGCTAATAACATTCAGGCAAGATTATTGCGAAGCTGGCTGGAGGAGAAGCTAGTTGTAGATTTGTTACGGTCGAGTGGATTGTACCCGGAAACGGTTCCATAAGCATTTGTGCAAGAGAAACGAGGCAGGTTGCTAGATGATGTCAACTTGTCACAGGATCTGAAATGATAAAACGAAAGGATAAGGCATTAGACGATTCCTTGTAGGAGATGAGATGAAATGTAATGGAAGTAGGCGGATAGTAGAGAAAATTAAACAAAGAAATTATCTAGCTTATTGGATCAAAGACAATTTTATTTTGTGATTTTGGGACAAGTATTTAAATTTGATGAACGTTTTTGGCTTATAAAGAATATAAATTGATTTAGCTTCAAATTAGGTCATTCAGTTAATACTCATTTGTACATCCAGAATTTTGTTTGTTTCATAGTAAATATTTAATCTTAGACAATAAATTGGGTAATTCTTTATTTTCGTTAATGTTTTAGCACTACAGCCCCTTTCGGGCCTTTACTTTTAAAGAAAGGTAGAGTATCTCATTATCATGATCGAATGTATTCGGCACTTCACAAGGTGATATGGTCAGTATCGCGCTTCGGCCGTGTGTCCATCCACTCAGCTGCGATAAGCTCTGATTCTAAATCAGCACGTATCATAACTGAACGGGCTTACAGTCCGTCCGAAAAGAACTCGAACTAAATCTCATTGTCGTCAACAAGAGTCGAACCAGGGACTTTCGGCTTACGGGATGAGTGTTCTAACCAAAACAACGATTTAGATAAATTTAAAGTGCGACGCAGAAAAAAAATGAGGAAAACCCATTTTAATACACTTGGGCACATTTTTTCATATGAAGATGAAAATCATAGGGAAAGTCATACATAACCTTTGGCAAATTAGGCTAGAACACACCAGGGAAATGGCACTCAAACCTAGGCGAATTTGCTGAGTTTATAAGATAATTTGTGTTACACATAACCGTGACTACAAATGCGAGCGCCATATGTACTTAGATAATTTAGTGTTGGGTACAATTAAAGTATCATGGCTCAGTGCGGAAAAATTGTTTCGAAACCTCAGCACTTATGTAGTAATCGAGCAGTTACAATATCAAACTGCTCAAAAACCCTTCTATCTCCTATTAAAATTTCAATTCCTAGCAACCAATAAATGAGCAACTAGAACAGTTTGAGGAGCTGTGTCGATCAGATGTTTGAGGACTGTCAATTTGGACGGGAAGGCAGGTGACAAATGGAGAAGGAAATTGTGTTCGGTGCTCGTCTGCTCGTTTAATGGTTTCAATAGCAAAATAATGTAAATTAGTTGACTATTATCGTTAAAATTGGAAGAGTGTTAATTAAATTGAATGACTATACCAAACGGCGCGTATCGTGTGATTTCACTCAAAACCGCAGCGAGCGGGCTGTAGTAAGAGCCGTCACTCCAGTTCTTAGTTTTGATTTAAGTATTAGTGCAGCGTATTTTATTAACACAAGACTGTTGTCAGACTGAAATATAGAAATTAAAACCGCCATTTCACCTTTAAGAATAATATCATAAATGTGCGAAAGGATGAGTGTGCAGACGGCTTGATATCTTTCCGATCTAATAGAATTTGGAATCAAAATGAAACATTGTAAGTACATAAGTAAAAAAAAAATGAAAAAGATAGCAGCAAATATTTACAGTTACTACTGTTTTGTTGTGCATCGCGGAAATTGAATGAATTGATGTGGAATGGAGATTAAACATATAATTGGACGGTGAAATTGGTTAATGAAAAGAGGGAGGAACAGCACATAGCATGGACATTTGTTTGAAGTAATATATTTTTATGCAATTGTATAAAGAGCGAGTCAAATCATCCCAGCAACATCCATTTACACGTAATCGCATTTTCTAATGGAAGAATAATTTGGGCTATGACGAGTGACACTACCGAGAAAACAGAAGTGAAAACGGCTAACAGGGAAACTTATTAACATTCTAGTGAATGTAAGAGACGAGCAGACAAAACGGGGTTTTCTTTTATTGGCCTTGGACCTGCATTTCACCCACGCATTCAATCAATCCCAAAACTTAACACCACCTTGTGGGCGGCTATCATTGAAAGCGGTTGGAAGTTACATGGCTGGTTTGTGCGACAGCTGCACTAATTCTCCTCAGGCCATCACTCTTAGATACACACCGGTGATGGCGACCACCATGCTCAGAGGTGAGGAAGTTAATTTTTCATTTTTCTACTTATGCAAACTCAATATGTTTTTGTATCTGCAAGTTACATTCAAGGTAAATTTCTCTTGTAAGTACTTGTATTAGCTAAACTTTTTAATTGGATCATTTCACCCTTTTCACATCAACTTAATGTAAATCTATACGACAAATCTGCTCCGATCCAATAGAATTTGGAATCAAAATGAAACATTGTATGTACTCGTACATAAGTAAAAACAAGTTGGGTAAACAGACCTACGCTCATGTCAGAAGGGTTTTGTATTCAATTTACAAAATGCAGTCACCAGATCGATTGAATCAAATCAAGATACATGTCAAAGACGACTTTATTGGACAAAATATGAAATACGAAGATCATACTATTATTAACAAAGTTGAACGAATTTCGATTTCTGAGTTTTTTGGTATTGTTATACTCATAAGTATCTCCCTTGATAATTATTTCAGATGTCCATCCGCGAGGGAGGAAACACATTTTTCATGTATTTCTCCCCTGTGCCCCCACTGAAGCAAAAACTGACAGTTTAAGAACTGTTTTGAAATGCTCCCATGAAAACGTTCATTTCATACTCATATCGGCTACGTTTGATGAATTTTTTTCAGGGGTATTCTTCTGTGCTGTAATCATCGATTCATGGCCAATTTTTTCGAATCCTAGAATGGTTACAAAGCCCTTTTGCTAGGAGCTCTCTCCCACCTCCTTGACTTGTTTCACTTATGAGCATAAATTGTAGGTACTCATCTTCAGTCATTCATTAAATTGAATCAAGTGTTCAAAGCATGCACCTTAAACGTTGAAGTTGGGGAAAAATAACTCAAAATTATCCAATCTTCGCATTTAAAACAGCCACTATTTTGTTTTAAGATTACTGATACCACTAGCTGATTCTCAAAGATCTACATGACACCTATCTTTCCTGAAATTTTCATGCAAATCCTAGCAAAACTGTAGTGTCTGAGTCGGTAAAAAGCGCATGTTGTTCCATAGCCATATGTTGCCATAGTAATAAATGCAGCGCATATTGTTCCATAGTAATACAGGAAAATTCAAACCGCTATAACTTCGCTATAACATCTGTGTACTGAATTTCATAGAATTTAAGGGTACCATAAAGATTTTATTCAAGAAAACATAAAATCGATAAATCATACTATTACTAACAAAGTTGAGTGAATTGCGACTTCTAACGTATTTGTTGTTATTGTACTCACCAAGGCCTACATTCCTGATTTTTTTCAGATTTTTCGGATTACAGGTGTCCAATCGCGAGGGGGGGGGACACAAATTTTTCGTGTATTTCCCCTCCCTGTGCGCCCCTCGAAGCGAACTTTGCCAAACTAAGACCTGTTTTGAAAAGTTCTCATCAAGACCTTTCATTTGATACCCATATTGGCTACTTTCAATGAATTTTTTTTTTCGGGGGGTCACTCCCCTATACGGGGAGACCCCCCTTAAATACCTTCTAAAATTTTTTTGTAGTTGAACTTTGAAGAGAACACCACTTTACACCTACATACAAAATTTGATGTCTCTAGCTTAAGTAGTTTCCGAGAAAAACTGCTGTGACACACGGACGGACGGACAGACAGACGGACAGACAGGACGCGATTTTAGAAGGGTTTTGTAAAATTATTTTACAAAACCCTAAAAATGAAGAAGATAGCAGCAAATACTTACAGTTACTACTGTTTTGTTGTGCATCGCGGAAATGGAATGAATTGATGTGGAATGGAGATTAAACATATCATTGGACGGTGAAATTGGTTAATGAAAAGAGGGAGGAATAGCACATAGCATGGACTTTTGTTTGAAGTAATATATTTTTATGTAATTGAATAACGAGCGAGTCAAATCATCCCAGCAACATCCAGTTAAACGTAATCGCATTTTCTAATGGAAGAATAATTTGGGGTATGACGAGTGACACTACCGAGAAAACGGGAGTGATAACGGTTAACAGGGAAACTTATTGACATTCTAGTGAATGTAAGAGACGAGCAGACAAAACGGGGTTTTCTTTCATTGGCCTTGGACCTGCATTACACCCACGCATTCAATCAATCCCAAAACGCAACACAACCTTGTGGGCGGCTGTCATTGAAAGTGGTTGGAAGTTACATGGCTGGTTTGTGCGACAGCTGTTGGCGAAATGCACCTAGTATTTATTAGTTTCAGTCAGCACTGGGTTTTTCAACGGCAGTCTGATTTAATTTAATGGTGGTTTGTACGAAGCGCGACTCTAAGCCTATATCAATTGAATTTCTGCGCAACATACCCTGATCTTGTCATTGTTTCAAGTCAAGACTGAGACCTACTGGCGATGGTAGCATGAAGGACTGAGCACATGGCCTATTCATAAAGTGTTGTAGCAAGCTTTTCCCCGTAATTCAACTGAGTACACATCAGAGGAGACCCCCTCTGGATTATGAGTTAAAGAATTTAAATGACTGAATTTCAAATGGGGAAAAACGTGATCTTGACCTTGCAACGAGCATACCATATATTAGATCATCGTAGTGCCAGTTTAGGAAAATATGCAAGCCAAATAGATGTGTGTATGTTGTATCGTACAATGTTGCACTAACTCAAATTACTTGACATTGCAAGACGTGATTGAAAGATTGGGAGATGAGATAATCAAGTCGGAACTTATGAAGGTATTCCTTTAAGAAACTGAGGCAACCATCCCTGGCGATAATAAATGGGAAGTTTGTTTGCATCGCTTTCGACCAAAAAAAAATTCGAGATGTTAATTGGCTGGCTGCCAAGTGCATTAGTGAACAATATAAGTGCAGACTATACTCGGCTGAAGTGTACCAAATAAATGTTCATTTGATTTCGTGGTGCATAAACCGTTAGTCACAAATCGGACCACATTACATTGTCAAGCATCATGAGCAATCATTATTATTCATTTGTGTTGAACAAAGTTAGAAGTCAATACATCTAGACTTCATTGTGTCCTTGGAATGCAAATTCAACATTGGCCCCGGAGAAATTTTATAAACGTGGAGAACGTAATTATCGGTTCCATATTGTCATGCATGCGGAACGGAGTTGATAGTACCTAGGAAATCTGAATCCCCACCATATATTTTAGCGAACACGAGCAGAGGCTATTAGCGAACAGTTGAAGTGAAGTGCTTTAAATCAAATAAAATCCTAAACAAGAAAAGTGTGATCTATTTTATCTCTTTGAGTTAATTTCCATATATGACAGGTAGGAGTATTTTATTAGCATTCAGAAATTTTATCTTGCCCGTATTTAGATATTTGATTCGTTACATAAAATGAATCATTCTTAGAAACGTTGTGAACTGTCAAGGAAATATTTATTAGAACATTTGAAGTTAGAGATGTTGCGATCAAAAGCCCTTGATCGTCAAATTTCAGTTAGTTAAAAAAGATATACGGAAGATAAAAAGAAAACAAAATATATCTATGCGCCTACAAAACAATGATCTTTGACTTGAAGAACCCTACGTAGACTTCAATGACTCAAAAACTTTCAAGGAAACAGAAGAAATTGTTAATTGTGTCAAAAATCAACATCATAGTGAAGAAGAAACATTAAATTATGTCTCAGAACAAATGAAATCCGTTACAGATGTTTATAAACCTCTCTTGGATGGTATTGAAAATATTGAATTAAAACAGGTCAAACGACAAAAAGCTTTAAGTGATTATCGAAAGATAGAGCGATGAAGTTCAAGGGGAGGATTCACTACTTGAAATCCTCCACAGCTCATTCAAAGCAAATCCATGTTAATGCTGAAACCCCGATAAAAGGCACTGCAACTGTTAAAAAAAAAAACGAAGAACACCATAAAAGATAGGAGAAAATTGTTAAACTAAATGTTGATATATTGTGCGTTTGGGCGAATGTGACTGCAATGAAGGATGGCTCGGATCGGCTTGTGATTGCATAGTATCAAATGAAACATGTATTCCTCCAAACGGTGGTGTTTTCTTGTATTTCAATAGTGACTATGTCTGGCGATTCTGATCTCAATTAGTCTGACAATAATTTTGAAATCGTTAATTATTATAATTCTATACGAGGGTCCTGTAACCGATATTTTAAGTAATATACCGGCAGATGCCCGGATTGAATTTCAGGACTTACCCACTCCGTGAACGAGCGCTCGTCGAGGGTGTTGGGTAAGTACCCTTTTGATTGATTTCAATTTTTTTATAAACCTCTTAAATTTTATATATATATATATATATATATATATATATATATATATATATATATACATATATATATCAAATTTTTATATACATTTTTAAATTTTTTAAATATATATTTTTAAATTTTTTAAATATATATTTTTAAATTTTTTAATATATATATTTTTAAATTTTTTTTATATATATATATACTCGTATATATATATATATATATATATATATATATATATATATATATATATATATATATATATATATGAAAGAGAGATTGCACGAATATTTGTTACCTGTTTTTTTAAAATACTTCCCGTTATCTAAAAGGCAAATGAAAATCACAATTTACAATTCTTGAATCGTCGTTAGTGGATAAATAGTACGAATGAATGTGAATTTGCATTTATATGTTGTTTCCTTTGCGGAAGGGAGACAGATATTTAAGATAGGTATCGATTGATGAATTTAAGTACTTGTTAACGTTTCACTTTAAACGGTATTAGAATATTTGAGAATTCGTCATTGTAATATATTTGGATTTAATATTAAAATTAAAAGGAGAGTCAAATAAAAAAAAGTAATAATAATAATTTTGTTGATATTTATATAACGTGTATATATCTATTTTTGGAAATGAAATAATAATGTTGGTTTGTTAAATTTGAACGCCGGTCTTTTCATTTTGTTCTTCGGACCGGGTACAGGACCCGGCGCGATGGAAGACTTTTCAAAGACAAAATGAGCTAGCCATCGGGCGCACTGTAAATGTTGTTTAGTTTCAGGGTCTCTTGCCGGGTTGGGTGGCCTGCAGTTTAAGTGCCCTTTTTATGGCACAGGGTTATGTGACCCAATCATATAATCCTATGACATAAATTGGTCACATTTATATTTCTCTTTTGATGGGAAGGCTCAGGCAAAGTATGATTGTATGAGTTTTCCACTCAAAAGGGAAATATAGGGCCACTTCAACATTTTGGATCTTGATCCAGTTGGGCGGGTGCGAGGGGGCACCACATCAGTCCAGTTTCCCCGCTCTTATTTGTGGGCCATGAGAATCGTCAGGTAACGACGAAATACCTCCAAGTCCGTCCGTTTTCACCCGTTTCAACTTGTTCTCTGAGCAAGTGATTTTCCCTTTTGTTAGTTACCTACGTTTTTCGACTTTAGTCGACCTGTTTCTGAGACCCAAGAGTTCATGAATGCGAAATTCTTTTATAGTGGATCCTTATGCTAGGGAAATGAACTCGCCCTATGTCACCGCAACGCTAGCTTGCCAGCGCATTCATGCATCCCCAGACACGGCCAATCTCGGCTGATATGAACATCCTCTTCCGCCGAGGAAGCAGACCATCGCTGTAGTCCTGTATGGACAATTTATACCTACCCTTTCACTACATTTGCCTCTGCAATAAGTTCACAAATTGTACGAAAAAATTATAGAATCACCCGAGCCAAGTTACTATTGAAAACTTTCCAAATATAAATATGTTGTAATCATTGATAACACTAATGGTGAACATAGTATATAAGTTAGGACGATAGCTGAACAAGAAATGCCCGGAATAATGGCTCTGCGAAAGCGCGTCTCCCAAGACAAACCGTTGAAAAATTCACGAGACTTTGGTTGAATTGGGTGCAAAGATTTGATGGGCCTGTAATATATACTCGACACAGAATGAAGTCGCTGCGGCATTGGCTGAAGCATATTATCCGATATTCGCATGGCGTGGTGAGACCGAAGGAGATTTTTGGTGGTGCAACGATAAATGTGTGAATGCTAAAAATTGGCAACCAAATATGATTTTGGATGATGGAGGCGATGCAACACAGTTAATGTTGAAGGAATATCCAGCCATGTTTAAAATGATTAAAGGCATGGTAGAGAAAAGTATCACTGGAGTACATAGACTGTACCAGCTATCAAAATTTGGGAAATTAACAGTACCAGCAAGGAATGTAAATGATTTCGTCACTTAAAAAAAATTTAATAATTTGTATAGCTGCAAAGAGTCTATGATTGATAGTTTAAAACGTTCAACAGACGTTATGTTTGGTGGGAAGCAAGTAGTCATTTGCGGATATGGTGAAGTTGGAGAAGAATCCGCATAAGCATTGCATTGGGATGCACCGTGTTTATTAATGAAATTGACCCTATATGCGCTCTTCCGGCCAGCATGGACAGTTTTTTGTGGTGAAACTCAATGGAGTTCTTCGAAATGTAGACATTGTTGTTACCGCCACCTGTAATAAAAATGTTATAATTTGCGATCATATGAACAAAACGAAGAATGGGTGTATAGTCTGCAACATGGGGCACTCGAATAACAAGATGGATGTGAATAGTTTACGGACTCCAGTTCGAAATGGTTCCGCGCCTGTTGAGCCTCACGTAGAAGCTTGTGACGCCCCCTTCGCTTTCCAACGATTTCAGTTGTCCACGAGTACACTGGGGGTTTGCCGTGCCAGGGTTTTCGACGAGGCATAGGAGCTTTGCAAGCAGTCGTGATGATGCTCACAGTTGAGTTCACCACATCTTGAACTGCCATTTCTTTCGTCCCCTATAAAGCTCTCAGCAGCGGCTCACCTGCTGTGAGCACATAGATGAACCTCTCGATGTCCATCCTTCCGATGTTCCATCCAATTTTAGAAAACAAAGAGCATGGACCTTGGGAGACAACATCACTGATCTCACGCAGAATGCCCTGATGGTCACTAGCTGAACAGCTTTCTAGTACTCTCCAATTGTGTTTCCTCCTTACTACGGACTCCGAGGCGAATGTTACGTCCGATATGGTTCCTTCATAGCCAATACAGTGGGAAGTTGGCATATTTCCGTTATTTAGCACGACAAGTGCCGTCCTGGCCGCCATTTATAGGATTCATTTTCCCTGAGTATCTGTTTGAGGTATGCCTCATTCGATTTTTTTAGCGTTGAAGTCTCCCCCAACGAGCCCGTTACCCTCTGCGTTCAAGACAGCGCCCTTCAAAGCATTAAGCTTGGCTTGGAAAGATCGTATCGATTTGTTTGGCACTTGCTACATACTAAAGAAGGTGGTTTCTTAACACCGAACTCACACGAAACCATCTCCTCGTCCACAATTCTCCACTTGGAAATCACTGTTCCGAACTCAAATGGCGGCAGTACCAGTTTCGTCAGGATACCATAATACAGAAATTTTTTTAGGGTTTAAGAGTATACGTTAAGCCCGAACAGTCATCAGTTTGGAAAACTACGGCAAAGAATTTTGTTGCCAATTAAGATTAAAAGAAAGATGGATGCCTGGTCATCTTAGTTTTTAGATAGCAGACAACCTCCCTTGTTGACCGGAGCTATTTAAGGGGTCGAAACGCGGTGGCTTTTTCTGTACTTCTCGCTGGTTAGTGGTGAGACGCTACCATGCCTCCCGTGGGAAAGAGCAGCGGAATGTAGTTTTCCTTTGCCGTACCACTTTTCCCCTTTTTGTAACTTTCCTTCTCTGGTGTGGAAACTTTCCTTCTTAAGAGCAGTGGAGGATGAGTGTCCCTCTTCCTAAACCGAGTTGAACATTTAGTTTTCCAGCGGCTGCGTTCTCGCTTGGCGGCCTTCGGGGGTCCACTGGCTAAGCGAGTGGTGCTCACGCCCTTCCAGGTCCGGAGGCTCCTAGCCAAAACACCCTCTACAAGGAGGGTAGCACTACTCCAGTAAGCAAAGCTGGAGTCACTACAGAGTGACCCAGTAGACTGAACTATTTAAAAATTTCGCGTACATGTTTGATGTTATTATTGAAGATTCTTGTTCGTATTGTCACCCCTAACCACTGGGATGCTCCGGCAATGGAGGCCCTGCGGTCCCGGCGTGGGCGCCAACTCACTGTTTTGGCCTAGGCCCCACACTTGACCGCCAGTGAGTAAGGCGGTTTGCCGAGGCCCATTAAATGAACACAACTTGCACCAAAACGAATATCACTACTCGGGTGGTCCCTATCACCTTCAGCCAACTCGACACCACTCAACCACCACCAAAAATTAAAAAAAAACACCACTTCGAGGAACTCCCGTGCGCGATATTACCCCAAACCAACCGTTACACTTCCTGTAAAGAACAGTGTCTGAAATTTTACATGTGAATTCAGTATAAAAAAACAAAGAAAATTCCACTTTCTTTGATATTTAACAAAGCAGATAAATTTTATCAATGAAATAATATTCCTTTTTTTTACAAAAACTGCTCTTACTATTCCTTTTGACTAACCTTTCTATGAAGGAGGCCTCCTGGTAGGGTTCCCGTCGTCGACTTCACAGCAAAAAGATCCCACGCTGTAATGTAATTGATAGAGATATCCGCCTTCCTTCGTATTCCTTTCCTTTTTTTATCTTCGAATTTCTTCTAAATTTCCGCTTTCCGATTACTTTTAAACTTTTCTTCCGATGACTTTTAAACTTTTCTCCCGATTACGTTTAAAATTTACTTCTGATTACTTTTAATGTCCACTTTTATTTTAAACACTTTTCTTTCTACCTTCTCAACTCCATGTGCTGATCACCAAAAAAGAGGGCTTTTCCTTTGTCCCTCGCCCTTTTATCAGCTCGTTCCCAACGGAGCACCGCTAATTTCGGAGTGAACCTTATATTTCTCTTTTTCTTGCCGAAATTGTAACCCGGTTCATGCGATTGGGCAACCCTTCAACTAGTGTTCCCGAAATTCGGAGTCGTAGATATTGTTTTCGGAATTGTCACTGTGACGGACAATTGACGTTTTCCAAGTATGGACATAATGTTGTTTTGTTTTTGTTTGGTGCGGTGTACGTGCTGGCGGTTACTCGGATTTTAGATGGATCACTGACGATTATCAGATAAGTAGCACTTTTATATTTTATCCCTTGAACAATACACTTCCTTCTTCCCTTCTTTTCCAGGTATCCAGATTTCCTGGTGAATCCAAGTTTCGACATTCAGCGGTGTTGTTAGATCAGTTGTAGTCCGGCGGGTGCTGCGTCTTTTGGGGCTGGATATCTTAGGCATTTCATTTCATCCATAAAAAGTTTTATTAACTGACGTAATTGCTTACTGATGGCCGGAGCGAGGATTGAAGGTTTAGATATTGTGGCACCAAAGAAATCGACTAGAACTGTTGCTGGTAGTGATGGTAATTTGATGTTTCTTTGTTTGAACAGCCAATTTGCAAGTCCTTTGTTGGCTGAATCAGTATATCCTTGTATTACAGTCATCACAATCTCAGGCAAGTTGCCACTCATAGCGTCCTTTCGATGTTTCATACATTCCAAGCACTCTGGATCATAGTCATCTTCATTTTCTTGATCACCTCCATCCCCGAACTTTTGTATTTACGCACCAAATTATCTTGTGGTAGCGTCTCAGAAACAACAAAAATCGATTGTACAGCAATTCATCGGTTGCAATTAATCAATTTTTTTTTTTGCAAATTTTGCAAAGCATCATCGAATCTTTTTGGCACGTTTTCGACAAGAAATCAGGATGTGGTGGAAATAAAACTAGAACAAATCCATTTATATTCTGTTTCGAGATTGCAATGCTAGTATTTGCCCAATTAACATGAAACAGTTGTGAGCTTTGATCGCGCGGGCAGATATCACTTTCACCGCAGAATGGCGATACGGTTACTGTATTGTCATCGAGAACTGGAAGATTGTCTGAGGAAGCACCATCTATGTACCGAGCTCCACAGAGTTTGGAGGCCATCTTCAAGGCTTGTGAATTGTGAGGCTATGACATTTTTTTTCCATCGTAGATACGTGTTAATAAGATGTGAAGGTGCCCGTTGACGCATTTATGTGCATTTGGTGGCAGATGTTTTGTTGTAACTGCTGCGATAAATACCCTCATCTTGTCGGTTCCTACGATGATTGCTTCTCAAGCATCCTTTTGATTCGTTCTTATTGCAGTTGTTGATCACAGATGATGTCGTTGTGGAGCAACCATGCACATACGGGAGTGGTATTGAGAACTTCGTCGAGCCTAACTAAACTAAATTAAGCTGCAGTAATGTAACTTATGGAAAGTTAAAATCTACTCTTTTGTAAACATTAACATTAGAATTGATTATTTTACTAACCTTACTAGAACTATGTACAACACATGGTAAAGTTCCCTATCCCAGTTTGGCTCGAGGATGCATCCTTCGGAATACGTTTCCCGGTGGTGGTGTCTAAGTGGTGGTTCAGTTGGCTACCGTCTCAAATTCCCCGTAATAGTATATCGAGCGCAGTTCCCAAAGACATAGAGTCACGCCAACTAACGGATACTTTTGTTAGTGACACATGATATGAGGAATGCCTATAACTCGATTAAATGAGTAGATATCCTTGAAACTTTAGAAAGCCTTTTCAAAATTCCAGACTGTTACGAGCGAACACATAAAACATGCTCGGATATATTCCCGCTTCATAGCTGCAATAGTAGCGAGCAAACAACACCTATGTACTCGCACTTCGCCAATGAAAATCAGCCAAAGAAGCGCATACACAAGTTAATAAGCGTGCAGTTAACTAAACGAGAAAGTTCAACCCGCAATGATATTCACATCGTGAACGAACGGGGTGCTTCAAAGAGAGGTAAGCGGAAAGGAAAACCGAAAGTTCCGGCATAAACACTCTTTCGCTCAATGTCCCCAGTTTCGCTATTTTACCTCAAGAGATCATGGGAAAGCCGAAAGCTTAAGCTGAAAGCACTCTTTCGAAGTCGAAAGCTTAACCGAAAAAAACCCTTTCGCTCAATTTCCCCAGTTTCGCATATTCACCAGCCGAGCAACCGAGACGGAGCGGGGAGGAAAAACTTTCGTGGAACGAGAGCGCACGTGTTCGGCTACTCAGCACCTTTAAAGAGAATTTAGGTTAAAAGCTCACGAAACAACAGTATTTAAAGTTCTTCGGCAAAGCATTCGGGTGGTATTCAAATCCAAAAGGGAGCGTGCTAATACCCAGTATTAAGACGTACAATTAAGTATTCGCGGTTTAAGTTCCAGACGGAAGTGCTGTTCAGTGATTAACTAAATGGTGAGAGGTGAGGTGTTGGCTTGCGCCGCGATCCTCAATCGGCCTTTAGGCGTTTCACGCCGTATGGCTACCCAGAACCACTAAAAGATTAAAATAATTAATTAAGTGGAAATATAATTACCAAATTCAATTGTTACTAAATGTTTAAAAAAATGGATAGTGTAATAAAATTCATTCTCTTAAGTTAACTCTCGTATTTTGTTGTTCTACTTTGAATGGACAGAGTAGCAGGTAAGTGGTGTTAACAGCGAGTTATTTCCCCGGGAGCCTTGATGATGTATATTGGACACACATCAAATGAGCTCCCAGTTCATACCAGTATACATAGGGTATACTAGTTTGTAACAAGACTATCTGATGCATACTCTGCGAAGCTATCTGAAAGATTGGAGCGTGTTCTATAATATGAATCAAGGGCGGTAAAGGATAGAAGTTACATTGCATATTGCTCAAGTATCCATTTTTGGACCAAACCTCAGAAAAGCTCCTACAAAATGTTACTGAGACGCCAGCTGCCGTAAGAGTCGCTGCAGATCGGCTATGCGAATGATATTTTGGTAGTAGTCGCTAGACACAGGCTAGGTTTGTGTCGAGTGAGGGACTGGATAGCTGCCCAAATCGATCATGCTGACAAAGAAGAGAGTCTTTTAAGTAGGATCGATCGGTTTTGAGGAAGTACTGGTCTTGTCAAACCAGCAGTATGGTTTTTGGTGTTGATGAAAGATTCTCTCTGAGAAAATAGGAACAAAGACTGATAAGGCTGCTGTTAGTGTGTTGACTCTGAGTCGAGGTCTGATCCATCCAAAACAGTACGTTTGATGAGTGCCCTACAATCTATGCTAATTCACCGGCCAAAAATATAAATTTGGGGTACGCTCAGAGTGAAGCTATACCGAAACTGCCAGGAGCAGATACAGAAACAAAGAGCACGGAAGATTGCATCCGCATATTGAACAGGCCCTGAACCGATAGTGCTGGTTTTCGAAAAGTGGTAAGTATCGCTATTATTGCTTTGAAGGGCAGCAAAATCAACGTGGCTTGAAACGATGGCGATAGAGACAGCTCAGTACGAAGAGAAGCATCACTCACTCAGTCATTGGCAGTAGTCCTGGGTTAATGAAGCAAGAAAAAGATGGGCCACGCATCTCATCCCTGTTCTGAGGCTGTGGCTTAACCGAAGGCACATGTAGGCTTAAATTTACTTGACTCAACTCTGGAGTGGCCCCATATCGTTCCAAACTTATCTGCAAAAGATTGGTGCAGTGTAGTCTCTAGACTGCGTGCTTTGCGCAGGGAAGGAAGATGGTGCTTTTGACACATTTTTTGCATGCAAAAGATGATAAAGGTAGCACGGTATTCTTGTTTATGAAGCAGATGATCTTTTCCTAGATAGTTTAATAGATGCGTAGAGCGGTTGACAAATGGACCCATGTAGCGGATTATGTTCGACCAATAGTGGCATTAAAAGTGTTAATTTGAACGTTTAATAGTGTTAAGGTTGGTAGTGTCTCTTTTTTAGCGATTTTTCTTCGTTCATCTTTCCTTTTGTCACCTAAACGCGTAGAGAAACGAGTTCTAGCCCAAAGTACAATAATTTGTCATATGGTTCCAGACTAGGCGCTCAGATTCCCTAGCGAAGTGTTGAGTAGGTAGTCCAAAAGCTATGCTTGTCTAGGAGTCCAACATTCAGGGTATGAAAAGCTTACCATAAAAAAAATAAGATTCTTTAAAACTGAATAGTGGCATCATAATCGATCGAAAGATTTAATAAATATCTTACGTCCTTTTCGGGAACTAACTTTCGCCGCATTATATTTCTAACTTTTAGCAAAATTTACTTTTTACGAACTTGACACGGTAGTGCAATTCAAGCTGATACAATTTTTTAATACCAAAATGTTGCATTAAAAAAATTTCCTGCATCGTGATTGTCAAACACATCAGTGTTAACGGTACGCCAATCACAACTCATACATCATATATAGGTGCTTCAAAAACATGCTTTAATTTTATTACACATAAAAGTCTCACCCATTCTGCAAATCTACAACTTTAACCCAGTTATTACACAGACTCAAAGGAAAATTCGCGAATACATATTTTTCAATTTTCTCGAAAACCTGCCTCACCCTTCAACCATTCAAAGCGAAGTCTATTGCAAAAGTGAAATGTGTGAGAACGATACGTTTCGAAACTTTCGCTTATCAGCACCATACAAACAATTTTAGCAGCAGACCGTACATAGATGCTATCGAATAGCGCCCATCCGAAATTAGGTTGCAGGATCCAGCGAATTGAAAGCATGTGAATCGAGTTCTAGTGTAATATGAGGAAAATATATTCAAAAGCGAGGGTAAATATTAGATTGCGACCGATACGGCGAAAAAAGAAGATACGATTTGAGTTTGTTGAAAAAGTTATTTCGATATCGCGAAAATAGAAATGGGGTGAGTTGACATAAAGGGTTCTTTGGAATCACGAGGGGCTTATCCTTGAATGAGAACGACCGTTCAAAAGAAAACGATTGAATTTGAGCTAGTGCTGAACACTAGACAAAATTAAAAAAATTTTAAATTGGAAAAGCCGAGAGCGTTTTCAAACTTTTACTTACTGAAAAGTTTCATTTTTCATGGAAATTTTTAATTAACCATTTCTTCAGTACCGGGCCAACTTGATTTATTGTCAATTTTCGTCAAGTTATGGATCTTAAGCTCAAATGAGAAAACTTTAAGAAATTTCCCGTTATAATTTCGCTCGCAAAGTACCTATTAGAAACGAAACTTGGACGAATCACGAAACAGCAGGATCGTGGCCTCAATAAACGATTCTCAATCTCGACACACTATCCCACAATTTAAACATTGCATGCACAACAAATACTAAATGCTTGACAAACTTTATGAGGTTTAACGATGAAAACTCGAGGGAAATTATAATTTATGGATATGCCGCTGCCACCATGCCATTGCTTCATGACTTTGTCGGTTGCGTACGAACGTACGCTCCTCTCACACGCATCCTGGATTCAGACATTTTCAACTCGAGCGGTTATGTAGGAAAACAGTTTTGAAAGCCTTTCGCGGAAATCCCTCTGCAGTCCTTGGTCATATCAACTAATATGGCGACGTGGGTAGTTGCCGGCGTGACAGCGGATGAGGGTGGTGGTTGGGGTTGAAGTTATCTGTGTGCAAATTTTCAGAGTGATTTATATTAACTAGATTAGGGATTGCGTTAAATCAGAAGCATATATACATTAAATTTATATTTGCGGAATTTTGAAGACGTGCAAATGTTGTAATGGCTGTTCAAGTGGAAAGTCTTTGCACTTGAAAGAGCCGTGATAGTCGTATGAGTGGTTGGTGATGAGAAATGAGTGGGATTGTTGTCACGCTAGTTTCAAGGATATGCTAGAAACTATCTTTTGAGTCCCTAATCTAATTAGAATTGTTTAATGCGGTGAATGTTTTCGCTAGAATCTTGAAGTTGTGTGGAGAAGATTAGATTTTGTGGATGAGTCGTTTATGATAGTTGGTGGGTGTTTAATGGTTCGGGTTAGAAAATGATATGAGTTCTATGAAAATTTTGCAAAAGAAAATATGTGAGAATTTTAAAACTTTTACGTGATACCATGTCATGTAAAATTTAACACAGGTATTCGGATCTGGCCAGAAACAAGACATAACTCTAAAATTTGCATAAAACAGAAAATATATTCCAAAATCTTATAACCGAATAAAATGTATACAGTTACCATTTACATTTACTTTGAGATTTGGTAGAGACGTAACATTTTAAACCTGATACCTTTTTTTGTGTTTGGGAGGTGAATGCCATTTATGCACTCAGTGTGGGACTTCCATGCTCACAAGCAACTAAACCACCCTCTAAACACCGCCCCTAGCAACCTGGAGCCCAGCCGGTAGCCATTTGATAAATTACTTTGGGCCATGTCTCATTTTTTTCCGCCGTGAAGCGCCTTCAAGCAGGAGGATCCCTTCTCAAGTGGAAAGGGAGGGGGAAGAGAAATTGTCGGACAAGCAATCCCCTCACGCCACCGTCCCCGGCTGCTTTGAGTCCCTTTTGTTTTTTAACTGCCCGAACAAAATGTGCCACCTGGTTCCATTTGCCGACCAATCCAAGCAGCGAGTTCCCCCATCTTCCTGTAGAGGTCCCGTGACAGCCTGTCCCTTTTTTTGCACGCAAAAAATGTGTTGCAGAGCATCGCCTTCCTCTCTTGTACAACACCGACAATCGGAGACTGTGATTACCAATCTTGTACAGGTTTGACTCAAAAGACCCATGCCCGCTCAAAAGCTGGGTCAGATAGAAGTCAGACTCACCATGCCTTCGATTTAGCAACGATCTCACATCTGGAATAAGCCACGCAGTCCATCTTTCCTTCGTGCAATACACCCACGACTGCTGCCAGTCGTTGAGTGCGCGCTGTCCCTTCCTCGCGTCCTCGCTTTGACACACGTAAATAGTGCGGCAATTTCCAGCAAGGAGGGCAACAGAATAACTTCCAACGCAGAATCAGAGACGGTTGTATATGGAGATGCAATCCTCGGCTCTTTTCTTCTCTGTAACTGTGCCAAGCGTTATCGGTACACCTATTTATTGAGAGCGTCAACCCACATTTTTGCTCCATACAGCAGCACTGATACCTCCAGCACTTATCAAGACGTCTTCTTGATGGATGGGGCCCCCTATGTTAACCATATGTCGACTCAAAGCCAATGCTCCTGAGGCATCTTTCTCAGCACTGATTTGCTCAGAGGAACTCATCTTTGACTCGATCAGCAGCCCCAGGTACGTCACCACTGGCCTCGATTCCATTAGTATACCTCCAATTGTGATCATCCTTACTCTAGGGACTCTCCCTTTTCTCAAGATGGACACTTCGGTTTTTTCTAGCGCCAGGCTGAAGTTATCCAGTCTCCAGGCTGAGTCATCTAGTCTATCACTCTGCATTTTAGCATAACTAGCCTAAGTTTCGCTTGTTCCACGGTGCGTTCATCGACAACATCATCCACATAGCCGATCAAGTGCGATTCATCTGGCATCTCCAGTCTCAGTAGTCCATCGTGAGACACGTTCCACAGATCTGAGCCAATTATATATCCCTGAGTAACACGCGATGTAACTTTCATCCTTTGTTGGCCTTCTGTCGTGTCATAAATTAGGCTTTGGTCCATCAAGTAGTCCATCAGAAGCCGCATTAGATATTTTGGAACTTGAAAAGGGGTTTCCAGCATATCCAGAATATCCACCCATCTAACGAGGTTGAAATCATTCCTAACCTCAAGTGTCGCCAACAGAACAATCCGTTGCTTGCTGTGGGTATATACCTCTCCTTTTTGGACCATGATCACCACCTCTGCTATTGCATCGGTGGTGGAGTATCCTGTTCCAAAGTCATACTGCCAAGAAGATGAGTCCCCGGCAGCACGATTCGCGTCAGTGAGTCTTCTTTTGATGAATTTCTCTAGCATTTTTCCAGCAGTGTCTAGCATGCATAATGGTTGGTATGCAGACGGCAATATGGAATTTCCTTTCATCTTGCTGATCAACACAAGCCTCGCTTCATTCCATCCTACTGGGAAAAGCCGTCCCGCAGGGAAGCATTGAATGTTGTTGTGAACTCCGACATACCAGCGTTCTCCCATTCGCAACTAAAAGTTTCCTCCGTAAAATCATCACCTTCTTTTGGGCACATATACCTTTTTCTCGGTATATTTTTTTAATTTTTATTAACATTTCACAATTTCCCTATAATTTTTATTATCCCCATGATTACAATCCTAACCTCTTACCTTATTTTTAATTACAAAAAAAAATTAATTATAATCTTAACTTTCCCACTAAAAACACTCCATTCATTACTTCCCATTAACAAAATTTAATTCGATACGTGTTCAGTAACAAAACCCAATTCCTCCCTTTATACTAACTACGTTTATTCATGAGCTCCCAATAACAAATTTTATTTGTCATACTAACGAAAATTCATTCACGCTCCTCTACTAACAAATTTCATTTCCATGCCTATTAAGGAAGTTGCTGATTGGATTAATAGGAGATCAACAGAAGGTGGCTCCAGTGGTAGCGTCGTAGTTTCTTGGCCGTGGAGTCTGCTGGCAACTGGGATCAAGTTCTCCCGAGTGCAGGAGAACAATCTTTTTGGGATATTGGCAAGAGCAATTGTTTCGATTTGTATAGAACCAAACGCTATCATGGTAACGCAAATCGCCATATATGCAAAGTGGAAATTGTTGCGTTTGTCGACATGCAAAAGATGTGTGGGTTACGGAATAGAAGCGTATTGAACTTCAATTACGTTATCCGGGTACACCAGCGTGAATTGGGGAAGGAAAAAATTGCGGAATTCGGTCTATTGGAGTTGATGGCAGTCAATTTTGGATTTTCAAGGCGGAATAAAAAGGAAGTTTGAGATCGTGGAAAAGTTTTCATAGTTTTACATATATCTTTTTAATTTGACGGAGTTGAAAGTCCTGATTGAAAAGTACAAATAAAGTGTTCATTGTCTGAGTTATACATCTTGTGAAATTATGGGCTAGCAATTGTTCCTGCCAAAGAAAAAATAGTTCTACCCCAGAAGACAGTTTTGGGAGTGGAAAAAAAAAGAAATTTCATAGATATTGCAAAAAGTGAGTGTTTTTTTTGTGATTTTAATTGATTTTTTGGAACCCACCATATATTTGGATTTACCTAAAAATGTGCAAGGCAAAAAATTGTGAAATCAGGTGATTACGCTAAGACTTTACGGATGTCATTGCTGGTTGAATTGGGGCTGATGCCAAGTGAACGTTGGTTTTTGGAAGTTCATTGAAGTTGTGGAAAACGTTAAATTCACTGGATTTCAGCTTTTTTGGATTTGCCGGAAAGTGTGCAAAAGTTGTTAAGGAACATTAATTTGTTGCTGCTGTTGAGATTCACAGGATAGCAAGTCGACGGTTTGTAATCGGGTAAAGCAAGTTGCTGGAGTTTGTTTCAGACTTAAATGCTGTCGATCAGCTGAGGACTCAGTGGCCGCTTATTTTCTTGCCTATATTTAACACAAAGTTAAAAATATTAAATTTTCAGTAACCCCCCGCCCCCTCTGTTTCAGGCGGGCGTTCGTGGTGTGGGAAATCGGAATAAGTAATTAAACAATTTTTTGTGTTAATATATTGTTTTTCATTATTTTATTTCTGTTCATCAAACAAATTTCAATGATTTTTCTTTCTGTATTCAAGAAAATAATATCTTTGAAGAGTTTATTAATTATTATTACTTCCTTTATTTGCATTCCAAGTTCATTGTAACCTCATTTATAGAATAAAACGGCCATATGTTGGTAAATAACCATTTTTTTTCATTTCTTAAGATGTACCTTCCGTCTCGTTCTCTTTCCGGTGTGTCATGGTTTTCCTTGCAAGGTGGCTAGCAGGGGTAGGGACCTACCCCAAAAGAACCCCAACACGGCTGAGCTCTAGCCGGCTCAGAATGCTACCTGGGGGAAAGCCTAGGTCTCTGCCAGAACCTAAGTCTCCGACTGCGGTAACCACCGAGGCTCGCAACAATATGCTGAGCACAGGTGAAGACAATGGTGATAGCCAAAGTGCAATATCTCACTCAGAACAGCATCTCGATCTGGAGCCTTCCTCCTCCTTCTCCATCCCGTCCTAAAGGGTGTACCCACTATCTAGTCCGTCTTTCCCGCGTCATGTATGCTAGGCCACCGTAGGGCACTAAGCTTCCGCATAACTAGCTATCAAGGCCCCACGGATCCTTGTTCACACTGTTCACTAGATCTAACCAGCAGCGGGCCTTGCTGTTGTTAATCAATTTGCGGAAGCATTTTCTGGCTGACTTATACACTGCTAGCCACTTGCATGCCTCGTCCTGTTGGGGGGTTTTCAACGGGGCATAAAAGCATTGCAAGTAGTCATGATTATGCTCATAATTGAGCTCAGTAAATCTTGAGCTGCCAGTTTTTCTGTCCCTTGTGAGCATCTATCCTTCGGATGTCTATCCTTCGGATGTTTCACCCGATTGCAAGAGGTCGAGAGCACTAAAGTCAGAAAACAACATCACTGATCTCAAGGAGAATGCACTGATAATCACTGGCTAAGTGCTCCTCTAAGACATTCCGATTGCGTACCCTTCGTACTAAAAACCCCAAGGCAAATTTCACGTCCAGTATGGTTACTTCACAGCCAACATGGCGGAAAGTCAGCGTATTTCTAGTGGTGAGTACGACAAGCGCCATCCTGGCCGCTAGTTAAAGGATTCGTTTTCCTTGCGGATCCTTTTGAGGCATACCACATTCGATTACTTTGGGGTTGATGTTTCTGATTTCGAGGCAGTGCTCTCCAGAGTATTAAACGTAGGTTGGAAAGATGATATTGGTATGTTCGGTGTTAGGTGCACACTAAAAGAGGTGGTTTGTAAGCACCAAGCCCACATGAAACCATCCCCTCGTTTACAGCTATCCGCCTAGAAATCACAGTTCCAATCCTAGATGGTGGCAGTACCAATTTCATCAGGATACCAGGATGCAGAAATTTGATCACATTGTTTCTCACTCAGCAACAAAAGTAAGCTTTCATTCCCCTCTAAAACTGCTCAACCAGGTTTTCAGCGGTTGAACTGTGGTGCAAATTCTGAAGGCGACATGAATTAATTCATTCATTTTTTTGTTTTAGTAATTCTCTCAACTGAATTCTTATTGACATTTTTTTAAAGCACACAACTTTTCACTTCTTTGTAGCACTACAGCCCCTCTCGGGCCTTCGCTTCTTGCAGATAGCGCCTCCAACTGTCTCGGTCCATTGACCGCATCCTTCAATTTCGAAATCCGAGCAGCGATGAACTGTCCTCGTCGACCGTGTCGTACCAGCGTTTCCACTCACATATCCCAACAGCAAAATTTTCCTTTTTTTCAATTGCCTTTCACTTCCAAGCTTCCGCTACCAAATTTCGATAATTTCGCCGACTTAAGCTCTATCCAAATCCAAATCAAGACTTCTGAAGCTGTCACCTACCAAAAACTGACTATCTTTAGATCCGCCAAAATGCTCTCGCCTCCCTTTTCAAATGTCCACAGCTAACAACTACTGTTGCCGATGTATCCCGTTCGAAAAGCGCACAGCTGATGCTCCATAGCACTTGTTTGGCTAGTTCTTCTCAGCTGTGCGCGTCACGGCATTCCGCACTGTCGCCATACCAATAGCCAGCTGACGCAAGCTTGTTGCCAAAAATGACCAGATTCTCGCAACATTCAATAGTAATGCAAAATCTACTATTACATGACGCGAACAAATGTTGATTGATGTTATTGTTGCATCTTGGAAAGAAATTACTCCCTACTGAAAATTCATTCATTAGCAACTTTTGGTGTTTGAATTTTTAACTTTTTATTGTTAATGATGAAAAATTAGCCAGATAAGCATAAATTCCCAACATGTTGCTGATCGTAATAACACTCTTTTTTTGTGTCCTATTTCACCGCATTTGTAACATAGAGAACTTCTATTGGGTCCTTTGCATACTTGTGCGGGGTAACCATAGCCAAAGCATTTGAAACATTGAAGATCCACTGCATTTCACCGTACCCTGCCGCTAACCCACCCTATTCTTGCTTTGCCCTCATTCAGAAATTCTTCGGCCTCCTTTTCGGTCAAGTCAATGATGGCCATGCATTGTCCCTTATTGTTTTCTGGTGTTAGCCACACTTTGATCCTGCCCACGCTAAGGAACTCTCTTTTGATGGCCTCTTATGCCTCGGCCAGGTCTGTGATGCAGTCAATGTCTTTTATTTCGGTTGCTGTCATTAGTTCAAGTGAGACTATAGTTGCGCTTCTGCCGAGGACTTTCTTTACTGCACCGCAGAAAGCGTCTTTATTGTCTGCCTATGCTCCGAATTCAACCAGTATTTGATGGGACCGCGTTAATCGGACTGCTATAATAGCAGATTTGATGTCTTCAGGTCCCACATTTTCCTTAATATTCTGCATCACTTTTGCTAAGGATCAGCCATCTCTGGGTATTACAAGCAGTAACAGCTGCCGGAGTCTTCATTGGAGCTTTTTTCTCACCTGTTTCACATCAGGTCTTTTTACCTTTCGGGTTTCCTTGCGAATTTTATTTTCTAGCACTTTTTGAAGGAGTCTCTTTGCAGCTTCCATCAATCCTTTTGTCAGCGCTGTATGTAACTCATGATCAGGCGTTCCACGCCCATCAAGTGGGTCTTCTTTCGCTCTTTACCCCGATCTCCTTTAATTGAGCTAGACGCTATTCTTTTACTGATGTTAGATTGTGAAGCTATCGCCTCTGCCCTTTAGACTTAGACTTCTTTATCTTTCTCCTCTTTCTTGGCCTTTTGGTCCCCTTTGGCCTTTAACTAGCTCCTCCAGTAATGTCCTTTGCGGTCTAGGAGTTCCTCTACTGCAAGGAATCCATTCTTTACTCCTGTACTGGTTGTGGATGGGTCGCATGCAGGTTTTATTCTTTTCAGAAACTTCTTCCGCCTTTTGGATTAGCCTTCCTTTTTTATATCACTGTATGGCAATTCCACTTCACAATCGCCTTTTCGGGGGGAAGTTATCGGCTTCCGTTTCTGCGTACTGTACTTCCGGTGGTGGAAAACCATAATGTTGCTTTATCTGTCTGGTCACTCCTTGATTTTTCGGCCGTGATCACTTTGAGGACTTCGGGATGGTTCGTTAGTATTTCGGGAGTTTAGAGTTCTTTATATTTTCCCCCACAGCTCGAGCATCTTGCGTGTCCTGCAGAGTTTCCCGCTCTTTCTTTTAGAGACGTTCTGGCGTTCGCATCATATTTTTAACTCCAGCACCTAAACGCCTCAGGAGTTTCAGTCTGGACAAGACTGTCTGTTTTTTGTCAATCTTAACTGTCATTTTATTCATCGTCTTTTTTGTCATCGTTAGTACCGCTCCCGATGTGCTGTAAGCATCGTGGCTGCGGCCGCTGGTTGCATCGTTACTGTTGTAAAATTTGCTTCCTTTTTTGAATTTTTTTGATATTCTTTAAGGGTTTAGAATTTCTCCTGTTTTATTGGGTACCCCCTCAGAGCCGCTATCTCCGTTTATGTGTGCAGTTACCTTTTTAGTCCCATAATTATCTTTGTAGGGCAGGGAGGTCTTACACGGGATGGCACAAGCCTTCATAAGGTACTCAGAACCAGAAAAGAGCTAGTCGGGAGTCTATCTCAACCGAACTTACACCACCAACCCAATGGTGCGAATGTCGAACGTTCCCCAAGGCCTGCAAAGATTTTACCGGAATAAAGACGATAAGATAGTTGAATTGGAGCCGTTTACGCGCGAGTGTCACCTTGACGCTACTGTATAAAGCAACCAGGTCTAAACCATCATATTCGGCAGCCCAAAGCATCCATTCAAGTTTTTTATCCAAAGCGTAGTCCAGATTCAGTCAGGTTCATTACCTGTCATCTCAGAAGGAACCTCACGGCAGCCTCCATATCCTTGGGTTCATGGGGGCGGCGCTCCTTAAAGAATGCTAGCCTCCAACAGTACTCCTGTTGACTGGCGTTCTCCCTCCGGGAATTTCCTCAGGTACGTGGAGGCGGCATTCCTTAAAGAATGCTTGCCTTCCTGTCGGCTAGCATTGCTCCTGCGGTGATATCTGGTCTTAATTCAAAAGTCAATAATAAAACGTGAAATACGCAGCAGCATCATAACTTTTTTCAGAGTGCTATACTTCCCATGACAATAGCGAGTGAGCAGAGAGGGGCATACTTGCCTTTCCCGAAAGTTTAGTGCTTTTTTTGAATGTACAGTATCTAAATAATGGAGCCATAGTTTAAAGTAAAGTAACAACAGCATAGTTTGAACTCAAAAGTCAAAAAAGTGAACGATATCAACATCCAAAAGAACCTATAAAGGAAGTATATGCATTCATGAAACATAAAAATAAGTGTGAAACAGATTCTTCATGTTGTCGTTATCGTCCTAAACGTTTGTCCTATTCGATAATATAACATTTTCCGTAAATCGTTTTTGCCTCTGACATTGTGTGTCAAGGATAAATTGCAACTCATCCACACATACGACCCGAGACATGCATTTGTGCCGTTCAAAAAGGATGACATAGAATGTAGTTTTCAACAAGCACATACTGACTAACTTGGCTAGATGCTATATTTGACTGTCAGGATTGCAGTAAGCCTTGCGGGTGTTCGATCAATTTTCATTCGAGGTTGCTTCATACATGAACACACTAACACTCATATAGACAATATCCACCACTCATACTCATGCTCGTGTAGTTCTTCTCTCTAGGATATTTTTGTCGCATCAGAGATTTCAAAAACATTTTCAGGATACTATCAAGACTCAGAAAGTACAAGCTGGTATGTAGGACGACGAACAAATGTACTGGACATGTTTGCTATCCAACTTTTCAAATATTTTCGTAGTGACACTGTCCGGCATAGGAATCAATATTTAAACCTCTTTTAAGCTTCATAGATTTAGCTTGGAACGAAGTTCCACTATTTCAAAGCGTTGTTGATTTTCAAGGGAACGTGATATGTCCGACTTGTTTGTGTCAGGTACTGATGAACAGAGCTAGGATACGCTCATCCAAACATACGAGTAAAATATGGTCTTGGGAGTTTTCCTCTTTTTCTGTGAAATTCTATTTACTTTGCTGTTCCGAGTCAATTTCGAAGAAGTAGAATTTCTTTTGTAGGATTTTATTTCAATCCAATGCATTATCACAATTGGTTTCGAATAGAGGGAAAAAGCTGCATTGGTCGCCTTTCGATATCAAATGAATATTTGAAAAACTCTAACATATCCTTTATTTGAAAAGGTAAAAATGTTCACATTTGACTACTTATGCGTCCTAATGCAGTAGCAGTCGAGTGTGTAAGCCCAAATTGTTACATAACGTGTCAGCAGCAAATCAGCATGAATCATTAACATGAGAGCTTGACAAACTTTTTTGAAATTTCTCCGCAACAGGACAGTTTGACATGTTACATACGTGAATATGCTTATTGAATGAGACCTGAACCCCCTAAACCGCAGCAGTACTATAGTGTACAATGTGTGATTCTGGCTTGGTTAGTTTCTGCAAAGTTAGGACTTTTGGGTACATGTGGAACCGATTGGGAGCAACAAGTGAAAAACTTATACATTCGAGTGAGGTTTTTACATGTGAGAAAGTTATCTTCATCGTAAGGCATTGCCGGCTAAGCGATTTAGAAGAAATACCGTTATTTTTTGTTTTAAATCCTTGTGAACGTCATAGATTTGGGATTTTGGGATAACACTGTTTTCGCTCAAATTTAATTTTTTGCAATTGTTTGAGTTATTTTTATGCCTCACACCACCACTTTTAAGTTAAAACTTGTTGAATCTGGTTGCATTTTTAAGAATCCTTAATACTATTCATTTCATATACAAACTACTCCAACTTAATGCATATAACTTAACCTCAGAGTGACATAAAATTTTGTATGAACACAGAAAGAATCTCCTACAAAAGACTGTAGGAGAATGAATCGCCAGTGCAAACATTTCGCGCTCTACGTGAATCGAAAAATTTCACGAAATGGACCCATAAATTGGCCGGCGAGATCGTGTGATTTGTCTCCTTGTGACTTTTTTCTTTGGGGATTTCTGTAGGATCGTGTTTACGCTGATGCTCTCCAGACTACTGAAGCATTAAAAAACAATATTCGAGCCAACATACGCCTAATAACGCCGGAAATGTGCGAAAATGTCATCGAACATTACAATCATCGTTTGATAGTCTGTAAAGCAGCACAAGGTGCACATATGCCCAAAGTAATGTTTCATGTTGAACTGTAAGGGACCAAATTTTCATAATAATAAACATTACAGCTCAATCTTCACAAAACTATGTTTTTTTTCGGCAAAAATGTGTAGATTTGTTATGGATCACTCTTAATTTCACTCTTGAGTGGAAAACTCATACAAACATTATTTGCATGAATTTTCCCATCAAAAGAGAAATATAGATGTGACCAATTTATGTTATAGAATTATGTGATGGAATCACATAACCATTAATTTACAAGCTAAGGGTGGATTCGTTCAAAATACAGGGTTTTCCAATAAGATGTGCTATTTCCCGTAAAAGATCAATGGTTTTGTTGCTTGTGTGGTACGTAGCGCCGTCTTGTTGAAAGTAAACGTTGTCCAGATCAATACCATCTATAATTCTTGCCATAAAAAATCATTAATCATCTCTCGATAGCGCAATCCATTCACCGTAACTGTTGCTCCAGCCTGATTTTCGAAAAAGTAAGGTCCAATGACTTCGCCGGGAAATAAACCGCACCAAACAGTCACACGTTGAAGATAGAGAGGCATTCCAACAATAACTCTTTGGTTTTCCGGGCCCCAGATGCAACAGTTTTGCTTGTTGACGAAGCCGCCGAGGCTGAAATGGGCCTCATTACTCAAGATGATTTTTCGATGGAATTCCGGATCATCTTCATGCATTTCAAGGACCCAATTAGCAAAGACACGACGTTGTTGAATTCTATTGTTTACTGAACTATATAAGCTTTAAGACCCAAATCTTTATGCAAAATACGGTGTAATGACGTTTGTGGAATGCCTCATTCCAAAGAACGACGAAGAATGGATAAACCTGGGTTTTCTTCAACATTTTCGGCTACTGCAGCAATATTCTCGGCTGTTCTTGAGTGACGTGCACGGATTTAATTGTTCACATCACTAAGTTGTCCCAACAGCTTGAATTTTTCCACCAATTTCTGTATTGCGGTCCGACAAGGTGCTTCACGACGACCCAAAAATGTTTTCACCAATTTTATAGTGAATTTTAATAATTTCAATGCGTTATTGAAAGGTGTATCGTTCCATTTTTACCAATGGCGTGGTTTTTACTTGTAAAATGTTAAAAAATGACAGCTTCAAAAGTAACATCTACCAAAATAGCGGGCTCACAAGTGAGTACCGCCCACCGATGCGCAATATATTTTGTAGAATTTTGAAGAAATTGTTAATTGCCGTTATGTCGCATCAGTACTATCTGTCGCATTTTCAAATGAATTACAAATGTGATACATGGCAGCTGTAGCTCTAGCTGACGTACTGTATGTAGACGAGGTATGATTCATGAGTGTGTCGGTGGTGAGCAACAGCGGTGCAGCGACCTTCGCATACCTTCCTCCCTCAACCCCTCTCTCCATAACACAGACACCTATTGGCGATTCACTTTCAGTGTCATGTATGCGACTGAGTAGTGCAGAGCGCAGTGTTAGTTCGCATCACGACAGTCTTTTGTTCTCGTGTTTGAGTAGCGCTCTTCACGTAGGCACTAGCGATTGTGATTGTTAGAGTCAGCGTATGTTTATAAACATCTACAATGGCCTCTTGCGATCGTGACGTTGGCAGAAAATATGATTCTTGTAGTGCAAGACGAAAGAAAATTGAAAAATGCAAAGATGAAGAAAGGAAGCTAAGTGGATCGTTGGCTAAATATTACACAATCTCAGTGAATAAGGAACTTGAACTGTGATACTGGCAGCAAACAACCATCATCGTCAATGAGTCACTCATCTATCAAAAATGATTTCACACCATCCAATCTTCCAAGTGAGAGAGTTTCAGCAGATATCACAATAGACATAACGTGTTCTGCTGAGGAAGCGGGAGTCCCAAGTACTGAATATGATATCGAGGACAGAAGACATGGTGTGTCCGTTCCTGAGGCCACTATGTCAGAAACCACACATTTGTCAATGGAAAAATATTGCGGTGTAGACTTTGACGTAGAAGAGACCAGCTGGCCCTTTATAGTGAATAACTTAAATGAATGTGAGTGACGCTTTTTTATGACCTATTAAACCATTCAGAACTAACTAGCATTGTTAAGAAAGGACCTTTATGACTTGAAATAGATGTATACCCTTTAACTAACGGAAGACATTTCAATGATGCCCACTACATCAAATTTCTTATAAATGGAGAAAAACAAGATAAGCGTTGGTTAGTCTATTCTGAATCGAAAGACGCAGTGTTATATTTTGCTTGCCGTTTGTTCCATGATCATTCAAAATCTAATGTTAGTGCTCTTGGCTCTTTTACGGGTTTAAATGACTGAAAATGTTCATCAGAGTCACTAAAAAGCCATGAAAACAGCAAATTCCACAAAGAAGGCATGATAAAATTGTTAACCTTTCAAAAGACGCTGTCTTCAGGAAAAACCATTGATTCTCAAACTCAGACTCAAGCCAATTTAGAACAAAAACGCTGAAAAGATGTCCTGGAAAGGTTGCTGGCGATTGTGTAGTTCTCAGCCAGGCACAATTTATCGTCTCGAGGCCATGAAGAGAGTTTGGTTCCACAAAACTCTAGTGCAAACTTCCTGAATATGGTTAAGCTGATTGCACGGTTTGACCGTTTCTTTCGAGAACACTTGCATCAAGTTATGGATGAAGCCATAGCCAGAAACCATGACCTGAGCAAAACTACTCAAAATGAGATTATTGAAGTAATGGCAAAACAAGTCAGAAATCAAATTGTTGAAAAAATGAAGAAAAACAAATATTTTTCCATAATTCTGGATTGCACTCGAGATATTTCTACAGTTGAGCAAATGTCCATCATTTTGAGGACAACAAATCAAGAGTCTGCAGATATTGAGGAGCACATTTTGCAATTTGTGGCGGTAGACAAAACTACGGCAGAGAAGTTGACAGAGTATTTTATCAACAACTTGAAAGAGTCGGGGCTGTCCATTGCTGACGGCAGGGGTCAAGGTTACGACAACAGGGCCAACATGCGTCGAGAAAAAAGGGGCGTACAGCGAAGATTTCTAAACTTGAACCCTCTGACATTCTATATTCTTTGTGGATGCCACAGCTGGAACCCCGTATTAGGAGACGCTGCTTCTTCTTGTTCCCAAGCGCTAACATTTTTTGTATTTTGCAAAGACTCTATACAATATTTTCTTGCTCTAGTGAAAGATGGAGCATTTTGAAATCTCATGTGACCATATCACTAAACCACTTTTAGAGACTAGATGGGAATATAGAAGTGAATCTTTGAAAGCTGCAAGATACCAGCTCATTAATGTTTGTAATGCACTTTCGTCCTTAAGTAAAAAAGCACAATTTGTGGTTTGATAAGTGAGTGCCAGTCATTGGAAAACGAAATTTCAACCTACGAATTTGTCGTATCTCTCGTAATATGGTGTGACATTCTCGTCAAAATTCATACTATGAGTAACTGGACTTAGTGGTTGAACGAGTATAGGGATCAAGGTTTTTAGTCTGCATTAGTGTCGGCAAGGGAAGTAGAGGAAGAAGAAGAACAAGAAGAGGAAGTTCTTGAACAAACCTCTGAAGATAACTTCAGAATCAACTACTTCTTAACAATCGTAGATGCAGTTCAAGCAAGCTGTAAACAAAGATTATCAGCTTTGAAAACCTATGAAAACAGTTTTTGTTTCCTGTACCACCTTAAGAAACTTAGTAGAATGAGTGATGAAGAACTGATGAACAACTGTAAAGACCTAAGAATGACACTAAGTGACGGAGACAACTATGATATCGACGCACTAGAAATTTATAAAGACTTTCCGTACGTTCCGTTCTAAACCATATTGTACTCAAAAATCTAAAGGACATATATCTAAATATCTATGTCGCTCTACGAATAATTGCCATAATTCCGATCACAGTAGCATCAGCAGAAAGAAGTTTTTTGAAATAAAAATTCATCAAGCCCTACCTTAGGAACACAATGACCCAGAACCACTTATCATCTCTAGCTCTGCTCTCCATAGAAAATGATTTAGTATCCAAAATATATTTTAAAGATCTCATTGAAGACTTCAGCTGAAGGAAAAGTCGTAGAGTAAAGTTTTAACACATTTCAAAATGTATAAAACAAAGAGTGAAATGTTCTGTTTTTGTCAATCGATTAAATTAAATTTAGTTTAGAAGCGGAATTAAGTTGACAATTTGAAATTTGCAAACTTTTTGTGCTTATTACCTGCTTTGTTAAACTCAAATCAAATATTACTTTAAATTGATTTGGACTTATGTAATTTTGATTGTGTGCCTCTATATGTGTGAACATATATTTTTTCTTTTAGTAAGTTAATAAATAATAATTCCAGACTATATACTCGTATGTAAATGAGAAGAATAAGAATACTCAATTCTTCATACGTTCAGCCCAAATGTTAAAACATACTACATTAATTACAACTTTTAAAGCCCTTTAAATTTATTTTTATTAGGTTATATGAATATTCATGTACTGTACATAGTAATATTGAATTATCTACCAGTAATAATTTGTTGTAACTTCACTACTCCATCGAATAACACATATAACTTTTAACTTAACAGTAGCTAGTTTTACTTATCATTGTACTTAATTTTGTTTTGAAACTTTGTAATTTTTTCCAGTTATAATTGTTTATTGTTTTATATTCGTTCTGTACCATAAAACCTTATAGTTCTATAGTAAAAAAGTTTTGCTGTTATTTTTGTCTTTTCGCTACTAAATCATTTGGTAAACATGCAAGAATAAATAATATTAGAATTTACAAATACTATAAACCTACTGGAATGTATTGACTTTTGCTTTGACTATTGGCTATAATCCACAATTTTTACCTGGCATATTTAATGATATCATGTCTTGTTCTTTTTAGCACTACACCCCCTTTCGGGCCTTCGCTTCCTGCAAACAGCACCTCCAACTGTCTCGGTCCGTTGACCGCGTCATCCAATTCCGAAATCCGAGCAGCGATGAACTGTCTTCGTCGACCGAGTCAGACCAGCGTTTCCTCGGTTTCCCCACTGGCCGCCGGCATTCAGTTCTCCTAACGAATACCTTCTTGGGTATCCATTGTTCGTCCATGCGGTTCATGTATCCAGCTCATTGCAGCTTCCGCAGTCTTACAATCCTTGAGACCTCCGGTTTGTCAAAAATTTTATACAGCTCATGGTTGTATCGAATTCACCATTGGTCCTCGTCTAGCTTCGCTCCAATTATTCGCCTCAGAACCCGTCGCTTAAAGGCGTTCAATATATTTGCGGATGCTTGGGTTACGGTCCATGTTTCACATCTGTAGCACAACACAAGTCTTATCACAGATTTTTATACTTGGAGCTTTGTTTTCCCGTGTATGCAGTCAATACTGAATAAAATATTTTATTTGCGAGCTGTATTCTTCGGCGTATTTCGTCTCTTTCATTGTCCGTTTTCGTTATTTCGGCGCCTAAATACACAAATTTGTTAATATTTTCGATACTGTATTCCCCAAGTGTGATATTTTGTGTATTTGGGGTATTTTTTCTCGACTGCGTCATGAGCTTCGTTTTATTTTCGTTGATTTGTTGTCAAATTGAATAACAATGAGGCCAGTCTATCTCCCTGCTTTAGTCCGATATTTGTGTCAAAGGCATCGGTGAGTTGGTTATTGATGCGGACTTGGGAGGTTGTCGACGTCATTGTCATTTTAGTAAGACGGACTTATTTGGCTGGGATGCCAAAACCAAGATTTTTTTGGCATAGTACTTTACGATCAATACTGTCGTATGCTTGCTTGAAGTCAAAAAATTTGGTGTACGTCAATGTGAACTCCCAGCATTTTTCAAATACCTGCTTGACTGTGAACGATTGGTCTGTTGATCTAACTGCCCTAAGACCACCTTAATACTCCCCAATATTACTGTTGGCGTATGATCCAATTTTATTTTCTAATATTTTAGAAAATATTTTATACGCCGTGCAAAGTAATGATATGTCTCTATAATTTTCACACTGCAGCTTGTTACCTTTTTTGTGGATAGGGAATATCATTGATTGGCTCCAATCTTTCGGCATACATTCTTGTTGCCAAATAAACTGGATGACTGTGAATAGCTTGATGAACACTATTGCCACCATATTTGATGAGCTCCACTGAAATCTCATCGATGCCCGGCGTTGTATTATTCTTTTGGGCCAGATTTGTTGGAACCAGTGGAAGCTCTCCGCACAAATGAATAGGCTCCGATGTCCTGGAGGTGTGCGGAGGATTAAGGAGGTTCTTGAAATATGATGCGCATCTATCCTTAATCTTGATTTCATCAGCGATGATATTGCCGATGTCATCACGACATAGCGTGGTTTGGGCTGATAACCACGTTTTAGGCTTTTCACTACTTTGTATGCTGGTCTTGTTTTGTTGTTTGCTAAACTTACATCTATACTTCTCAATTAGTCATCATAGTATTTCCTTTTCTTAATCCTAATTCTCTTATTCGCTACTCTTCTGAGATTTTCATAGTGTTCTCTTTTCGTCCTGGTTTTCCTACATACGTATTCTTTGTACGCCCGATTCTTTTTTAGGGTTTTGTACTAAAATACAAAACCCTATTGCAATCACGACCTGTGTCCGTCTGTCCGTCCGTCCGTCCGTCCGTCTGTATGTCACAGCACTTTTTCTCCGAAACTATAAGGGCTACAGCCATGAAACTTTGTAGAAAGGTCAGAAGTGGTGACTTCTTGAAAGTTCAAGGTTGGAAAAATTTTTCAATGGCGTTTAAGGGGGGTCTCCCCATATAAGGGGGTGACCCCTCAAAAAAAATTTTTCACCATTGGTAGTCGAGTAGGGTGTCATTGGAAAGGTCTCAATGAGATCTTTTCAAAACAAGTCTTAAAATTGTCTTATAAGTACCGAGGGGGCAGGGGAAGGGGAAATGTACAAACTTTTCGCGTACCCCCCCTCGCGATTGGACACCTTCCATCCGAAAAATCTGAAAAAAATCATGAATGTAGGCCTTAATGAGTACAACAACAACAAATACATGAGAAGTCGAAATTCACTCAACTTTGTTAGTAGTAGTATGATTTATCGATTTTGTGTTTTCTTGAATAAAATCCAAACGGTACCCTTAAACTCAATAAAGAGATGACTATTTATAAGATTGATCTTTTCGGAAAGTTTCATAAAGATCGAATAGTATTTGCCGAAGTTATAGCGATTTGAATTTTCGTGTATTACTATGGAGCAATATGCCCTGTATTACTATGGAAACATATTGCTATGGAGCCATATGCGCTTTTTACCGACTTAGACACTACAGATTTGCTAGAATTTGCATAAAAATTTCAGGAGTGATAGGTATCGTGAAGATGAGTACATACAATTGAAACAAGTCAAAGAGGCAGGAGAGAGCTCCTAGCAAAAGGGCTTTGTAACCATTCTAGGATTCGAAAAAATAGGCCATGAATCGATGATTACAGTACAGAGGAGTGGCCCCTGAAGAAAAATTTCATGAAAGGTAGCCGATAAGAGTATCAACTGAAAGTTCTCTATGAGAGCTTTTCAAAACTGTTCTTAAACTGATAGTTTTTGCTTCAGTGGGAGCACAGGGGGGGGAAATACATGAAAAATGTGTTTCCTCCCTCGCGAATGGACACCAGTGATCTAAAAAATCTGAAAAAAATATCAAAGGAGATATTTATGGGTATAACTATAACAAATACCTCAGAAGTCAAAATTCGTTCAACTTTGTTAATAATAGTATGATCCTCGAATTTCACATTTTCTCCAATTAAATCGTCTTTGACATGTATCTTGATTTTAATCGTTGCTGGTTACTGCATTTTGTAAGTTGAGTACAAAGCCCTTCTGACATGAGCATAGGTCTGTCTACCCAACTTGTATCTAACGCATTCTGGCACCCATCATCGAATCAATTATTCCTCTTGCACCTGGCTTGATGTCCGATCGTCTGTTCTGTCACGGTCCTGATAGCCGCTTTCCGTTCCATCCAGAGCTCGTTGCTCGTCTGTAACGATGGGTCTGATAAGATGGAAGCCATCTGGTTATCGAGGGTTTCCGTGAAATGTTTGGCCACAGACACCGTTTGGAGCCTTTTGATGTCAAATTTTTGTAGCGGGCTGGTCTACGCCGAATATGCCTTTGACATACAACATCGATAGTTTAATCTGATCAAGTAGTGATCTGAGTTACAATTGGCTCCTCCGTTTGTACGGACATCAAGTATGCTCAAAGCCCATCGTTGTTGGAACAGAACATGATCAATCTGGTTTTGTGTGTTGTCATCCGGTGATATCCAAGTCATTTTATGAATGCGTCGATGTGAGAAGCAAGTCGAACGTATGACCAGATTTCTGCTACATGCAAAATCAATCAGGCACTGGCCGTTGTCATTTGTTTCATCGTGGTGGCTATATCCCCCAGTCGTTCTCCGATGAGATATCTCATTGCCAATCTTTGTGTTGAAATCACCCAGAATTATTTTTGTGTCGTTTATGGGCAATGAGTCGACCAGTCTTTCCAGGTGATTGTAAAAGGATTCCTTCGTTTCTTCGTCTTTTTCCTCGGTTGGAGCGTGAACATTAATCAGCCAGATTTTGAAGAATTTTGCTTTTATACGGATCGCACACAACCGTTCATTGACTGCCTTAAAATCAATAACGTGCGATTTGAATTACCTGTCCACAATGAAGGCTATTCGGAATTCTCGTTTTCCAGTAGGTTTCCCACTTTTAAATATTGTGTGCGATCTCATGTCTGGAATGTCGTTTCCAGTCCAATCCGTTTCCTGGACTGCCAGTATTTTTAATTGATATTGACTGGCCTGTTGTAAAAGGTCCTTAACAGCGCTAGGGTAATTGAGTGATCTAACATTCCAGGATCCAATGCTATAGTCCTTTTTTCGTTTGCGAGGTCGTTGCCGTGAGTCCCATCCATTCCGATGCCTATCTGCAGGTTTCGAAACAATTAAAGGTTTTCGAGGGACAGGGAGTTAGCCCATCGCCCAACCTCCATTTCGGCGGCATGGTTATTACGTCGATTCCATTATCAGGTCCGGAAGATTCGCCTACACCCTCTTACGTCCCCACAAAGGAGGTGTAAGTAGGATTGAATAGCAGAGCTGTAGATGTATCTACAGTCATTAGCATTTCTCGACATTTAATGTTAGATTATTGGGGAACCAGTAAAACCAATGTGTATCCCGAGAGCATTTACTACCATTTCATTGGGGGGTTTGGGATGATAAATCAAGGAAGCTATGGGTTGGGGAAACCAGGGGCTATGGGTTGGGGAAACCAGGGGCTCCCTCCTCTATGCCGCAGTTATGAAATCATGTCAATTTTTTGCTTTTGGGTTTAGCTAACCATTTTCAGCACAATAAACATGAAAATAAACATAGAAAACGCATTATTTTGTAGAAAAAATTCAGTCATTGCGCACTACCTATAGTGCCAAATAATCAAGTTTTCAGGTTGTTAATTTAGTACATTAGAAACTACTATAGTAGTAAAGTAATGTCAGTTTTAAAAGTTGATCAAACACAGCAACTCGTTAAAAAACGCTTTAAAAACATATTTTTTTCAAAAAATCCAGACCCCCCGGTAAGTAGGGCCCTACCAAAGTCGATTGCCCAGGGCCCCGCAAAGTCCGGATCCGCCACTGATGTAAATAGAAAAAATCCTGCACCTTCCCATATTTGCCAAATCTAAAAATGCCAACAGGTGTAAAAATGGCAGATGTGACCAAAAATCTTTGATCATTTGCAAGAAGTGCAAGGTCACACTTTGTTCGAAGAAGGACAAATATTGTGTTTATGAATTTCATAAAGCAAAGTGAATTTGAATTCAATTTCAGTCAATTTTATTTTTTTTAGGTCTTTGTAAAAATTTTTTTTATAAAGACCTACTAGTTTCGCGACCTGTCTGTCCGTCTGTCCGTTTGTCCGTGGGTCACAGGTAATTTCCTCAGAAACTATAGAAGCTAGAATGCTCAAACTTTGTGAAAAGGTGACGGTCTCTCAAAAGTTAAGGCCTTAACAAAAATTTAAAATTTTTTTAAGGGGGGTCCCCCCTAATAACATATTGGCCCTTAAAATTTTTTTTTTATCATAGTTAGTCGAGTGGGGTATCAAATGAAAGGTCTTGATTAAAACTTTTGGAATCAGAAATAAAAAAAATCATTTTATGAATAAGGGGGTCCAGGGGAAGGCAAAATGTACCAAAAATTTGTGTCCCCCCCCCCCCCCCCTCGCGATTGAACACCTTCCAGCCGAAAAATCTGAAAATCATCACAAACTTGGGCCTTTATAAGTACAAGGGCAACAAATACCTTAGAAATCGAAATTCACTCAACTTTGTTAATAATAGTATGATTCGTAGATTTTACATTTTTGCCCATAAAATCAAAACGGTACCCTTAAACAATTATATAGACTGACATAAGGTATATATGTTCGCAGAATTTGATTGAGATCGAATCATGATCAAGTGAGTTATAGCTATTTCAATTATATGGAACTACAACAACTATAACACGTGTTTATGGTTGATATAGGGTTTTCCAATAAAAGGTGTTATTTTGATATCAAAAGAAAAATGCCATTTTTTAATATAAATGATCAGATGTTTATTTCATGATAAAGAAGAAGATATACCGTTAATAGCAAAAACTAATATAAGGTAAATAACTACTGCGACCACGCTTACAGGACCATATCCTTTTCATGAAATTTTCCATAACCAAATTGCAAAGTGGCTGCCCTATGTCCTCGATAGCCTCACGAATTTCATCTTTGAGATCTTGAATAGACGCTGGGCTATCGGCGTAGGCCTTCTCTATCACGTGGCTCCAAAGGACGAAGTCGCAAGGTGTTAAATCACAAGATCTGTTCAAAATAACACCTCTTATTGGAAAACCCTATATATATTTTAAATTGACTTAGCCACTTTTATTTTCTTTCAATTTTCATGAAAATTTAAGGAATAGTGTTTAACTTGAACATGTTCAATCGGCCAAGCATTGAAAAAAATCATTTAAGCTAGATTTAAATGGTGGCTCTACTGTGCTTATGAAAGAAACTGTGCATCTTTTGTATAAATTTGAACGATTTCATATCCAAGTATTGGATGAATAATTCAAGTTATAGCTATTAGAAAACTTGTTTCTAACCCTAGGATGTTTACAAAGACCTTCTGGTAGGAGCACTTTCCTGCTTACTCAACTTGTTTACATTTAAGCATAGTCTAAATCAGTTTCACGAATTCGATTAAATAAAATAAAATTGAAAATAACTAAAAATGTCAAATAAAGGTGTTTTGGTCCGAAAGATGTGTTCAGGTAAAAAAGGAAAAATTCGAACATTGGATACGCATGTCCAACACCCAACACATTGGACATAGCCTATCTGCCAACACATTGGACATAGCCTATCTGCCAGCCGTCAACAGCTACATCAAATCTGAGTACATTTTTGAGCTCATCGGGTTCATATTAGTTTAGATAGAAAAAATCGTTGACTGCTAGAAATAAACGGTGAACCAAAAGGTTCTTGTTGTTTGATATTTTCAGATTACTCTTAAAATTGCAATTAAATGTGAATGATTCTAAAATTATGAAACAAATTAGCAGCTCCCTTATAGCAAAGAACTATTCAGAAGACACTTTAAAACGCCTACATTTATGGTCTCTATTTCCATCACCATCATCATATTATTCCTCAATTTCTTAATAGCACACAAAACCCAATGTCTGTAATAAACTATTTTATTTAAAATCACAGGATCGTAAGGAAATCCGCTTTTGCTTTGCAGCTTATAAATCATAAATAGAATTGCCTACAAAAAGCCCACATTCATTCTATCATAGAAAATTCAGTTGGATGGAAAAATCTAAGAGGATTTTACCTTTGAGTAAGCGGACATGCATAATTAATGCTTCACGATTAATTAGGAAAAAACATTTTTGTTGGTCTGCCTGGCAGAGATATTTCAAAAAGGTTTTCCAATTTCTTGTTCTTTGTTAGTTTTGAATTTTATCATTTGAGTATTTCCAACACAAAGTGTGTTGTATTGCATTCCATTCCGTTTCGTTTGATGATGAGTGATGTGAATAGGAAAATACGTTTTATTCATTCAGCGGCTCGAATAATGTTCCACTATGTTTTTAATGAGTTCTGCTTGAGTTTATGGCGGGTGTTTTTGTTTTTAAATGAGTTGGATGTATTTGGGAATTTATAGACTTTGTAATGTCACATAGCCTGCCATAAAAGAAAAATACGTTAGCATAAGTTCACTGGCCGGCCATTGTTTTATAGTTTGGGATGAAAATTTTCTGCAGTAACCAAATATAATAGCCAAATATTTCTTTTGCCTTGAATATTAATTGAAAGAAATTATGACAGAATGCAGAGTGGAAAATTGAATAGAATGCAAGCTCAGCAAATTCTCAAAGAAATTTTCCGCTCGACGTACCGAGAATAGCAAAACATTTTCCACGGTCGGTTGCGATCATTTGCACAATAAATATTAAATGTAAAGCCAACATTGTGTACATTTTCACCAGTAAGCAACTTAACCGTCTCCAATTATCCCCTCTCGGTTGCATTAAATGAATTAAAAATAAAAGCTTTTCTGCTTTCCTTTTATCATAGTGCGATTACGGCTCGGTAAGCAACGTTCTATTGTAAACAACTTCAAGTACGTGAAAAGAGTCCACCGCCAGAGCTAGTTCTCCATTTTTACCGCAAATGTAATTTTCCATCTTTGAATCCTGTCGAAGCAAACAATTTTCCGAACCGGCACAAGCACACATACACAAAGTAAGAGTGTGGAAGCCGCAAAAAAATAACAACTTCTGAAATCGTAGTTCCAACGACTAGATGAAATTCGTTGTAAACAAACTTGAATAGGGTAAGAAGTGAAAGGAGCTTAGCAGTCAACTCTTTCGACCTCAACATGTACATCTTGCAATCAAATCCTTTCCATTGGGCCAGACATTGGTTTCATACTTTACCTTACACCTGAATCCTTCCTTCAAGTTTCAGGTTTCGATGGAGTCTATGCGGCAAACAACGAACAAGTAGTGCATTGATGATGTGGTCGTAGTCAGGGTACGGAACGGAAGGACGATGTAAGCACCAAGTGTTAAGCGAAGTGGAAATAAGCTCATAAGGCTAATAAGCTTCGGCTCGTAGGTTTTGAGGGTTTTTTGAATGACTTTTGTCGGTCTATATGCCCAGATCGTCCACTGTGACAGGATACACATTGTTCAAGGATATTCAAGAGAAAAAAACCGTTTTGCGGAGGAAAGTGTAAAAGAAAAGGATTCAAGTATGTTGAAAAAATGGGGAAGTGACAGAAAAATTCAATTTTCCACATGAATTAAATTGGACCGATGCGCTTTCCATGCTCAAATTGTGCAGTTGCTATTACCGAGGTGTGCTCCATAACTATTACATTTTAAAATGTTATTCGTGTGAAAGGACCTAAAAAATGCTAGCGCTTAAGGAGTCTATTTTTCGGCAAAATAGAAGTTCTATTGAAAGAAAAACGGGAAATAATAGAAATAATTAAAAATAAAATGCAAGGTCTGGAGCGATGGAAATGTGATTATCATGTATTTCAATTAATTGCCATATTTTTTTTTACAGTGTGTTGACTTCATTGGATGAGTAGTCATGATAACATATCAACGCACAAACCATTTCGCAAATGTTCATCAAAATCCCTATATATCTGTAGTGTCTATTGTTACGCCCCAAAAGTTACGGGTAAGGAGGCTGGCGTGGGAGTGCCGCTCGCTTGTCCAATACAGCTCAGATAAGCCATCAATTAAGAATTTGGCTTACCGGCACAAGTTTACTCGCCTTCCGGGAAATTCCAATTTCCACAACTTCGAGACAGGAAAACAGTGGGAGAACTCGTCAACAGTCTTTGCGCACAATTGTACTACACTTTCAGGAAGGGAAAACCCGTTTCAATAGTGGTTCAGACCACCTTCAGAAATTATCTAAATCCTACCTCACTCTACTCAGATACTGCGCTATCTACGCCAGGCGATACCAACTAACACCACCTTCTTCCACACTGTTAAATCTTTTTATCTTCTTCTTCCTAGTCCCACCACTAAAACAGTGCCTAGATCCTCCCTATTTACTTACCTTCACTATTTAGTAGCTGACTTAACCTTCCGAATACCACCTTGCCTTATTTTTATACGGTGATCTACCATCCAAACCGACCTGCACAGAATTTGTTCTAAGAAGTTAGTTAAAAATTTATTTAATCTTTACCAACGTTATAATTCCAGCAATCATTAATATTGAATGATATTTATAAAATTCCATAATAACAAATTAACAAAAAATTCACTTCAAATGCAAATTTTACTCATAATCTACATCCGTTTCAAGCGTTGTGGTACTGAAGAATCCAGAGCCCGCTTTTGTGATCTACGTCTTGCAGCAAAAAAAGAACTAAAGTCTGCAATGAAAAACTACTTCAGTAGCTTGGAGAGTTCCCTCATGGCGAATAATGCGAGACCATTCTGGTCATACATTAGATCCTTTAAGTCCTCCTCTTCTGTTCCTCCTTCAGTCCGCTGGAATAATATAGTTAGCTCTTCTCCACAGAATATTTCCAACTTATTCTCTCAGTTCTTCTCGTCAACTTTTATTCCTTCTTCTCATGTCTTTAATCTAGTTAATACACCCGTACTTCACTCCATTGACATTTCTTCACTTTTTACTGACCATATCGAAGTTGAATCCCTCATTAATTCACTTAATCCTAATATATCACCTGGTCCTGACGGCTTGCCGAATATTTTTGTCAAGTCATTAGCGTCTTCACTTTGTATCCCTCTGGCATTTCTCTTCAACCTCAGTCTAAAGACTGGTATTTTCCCTACTTATTGGAAAAGAGCAAACGTTGTTCCTATTCTTAAAAGTGGTGATCCTTCTTCTGTGTCCAATTATCGTCCTATTTCCTTAATTTCCTGTTTCCCAAAACTACTTGAGCGTCTGGTACACAACCGGCTTTCAGTTTCATTGACCCCTATCTTGTTGAAAGGACAACATGGGTTTCTCAAAGGTCGCTCTACGACCTCAAATTTAATTGAATTCACCGATTTCATTGCTAAGGCCCTAGACAATCGATTGCAGGTTGATGTAATCTTCACTGACTTCTCGAAGCCATTTGACACGGTCAACCATCAACTTCTCTGTTATAAACTGAAAACTTTTGGGATTGTCGGCCCTCTCTTATCATAGATGGACTCCTACTTGTCTTCTCGTATATGTTGTGTTAGTTACTGTGGAACTACCTCTATTCCATTATATCCGTCCTCTGGTGTTCCTCAAGGTTCCATTTTAGGTCCCCTCCTATTCCTATTGTTTATAAATGATCTTCCTTCGGTTATCGCTTCCAATTGCCTACTGTATGCCAATGATTTTAAAGCCTTTCGAGCTATCAGGTCTGTACAAGATTGTCAATATCTTCAGATGGACCTGATTGCACTAAGTAACTGGTGTTCGTCTAATTACCTCTGTCTTAATGTTGCCAAATGCTATAAAATGACTTTTAATCTAAATCGCTCTCCGCTGACTTTTCCCTATATGTTGAATGAAGTCCCACTCGCTGCTGTGAGCTCTGCTAAGGACCTTGGCGTTACTTTTGATCCTAAGCTCGATTTTGATGCACACGTTCTAATCGTGACTACTAGGGCCTCGAAAATATTGGGACTTATTTTCAGGCACGCTCATAAATTTAACAATATATCTACCCCTGTCCGCTTGTTTATCTGTCTTGCCCGTCCTATCCTCGAATATTGCTCTGTAGTTTGGTCTCCCCGACACTCCTACCTCATTGACTCGTTAGAGAATGTCCAGCGTAAATTTACTCGTGTCTTATTTTATCAATTCAAAATCCCATATCAACCCTATGACTGCCGTTTATCCTTCCTACGTTTGCCTACTCTGTCATCCCGTCGCATGTATCTAGATCAGTGTTTTCTGTATCAACTCTGCCACAATCAAATTTCATTAACATTGTTTGTAGACCTACGTCTTCGTCAATCATCGCGTTTATCTCGGGTAAACAATTTTTTCGTGCCACCGTATGCCCGTACAAATTTATATTTTCACTCTCCTACTATACGAATGGTAAGGAGTCATGATAAGCTTGAGTTTGGTCCTTTTTCCGACTCATACCTAGTTTTTAAATTGAGGTTAAGAAGCTTGATTCTTAAAACTCAACTGGAGTAAATATTAGACTTTATTTTCTTTTTTTGTGTGCTTTAATTTAATTTTACACGCATATTTATTGTTGTTAGTACCATTGAATTTCTTTTTTATATTAACTTTAACACTTAGTTCTAATTTTCATTAATTTTCTTTTCTGTTTGTTTTGTTCCATTTTGTAATTGGATTATGTTTACCTGTTAAATGGAATTTAAATAAATAAATGAATAAATAAATCTCCTGCTGATTTGCTTCCTTGAGTATTTACTCCTCCAGTTCCCATTGTCTCCGACTCCTGCTGATTTATCGCAGAGGATGCCCACCATCGGAAATATTCTTCTTGGATATTCTACGCCGCCTTGACCGATTTACCACTCTTCTTGTCCTTAATTCAATACTTCCGTCTGCGTTTCGTTAATTTTCCTTCGCTTCAAATTCGAATTTTTAATTTGAACTTCCGCATTTGTACACAACACCCTTTTGTCATCTTCACTTGATAATTCACAAGTACCCTTCGTGCGCCATACTTTCACCATTCGTTATCACACCAGAAAGTCGAAAAGGGCCGCTTCCCCTTGTCACCTAGGTTTATAAATTTTCGATCGAACGTATTCCCGCTATTTATCCGGTCAATGTCCCGGAATGAACTTTTCACGGTTTCGATTCCATTACCAGTTTTTACATTGTTTTCTTCTTCTTCGTAGCACTACAGCCCCTCTCGGCCTCCGCTTCCTGCAAAAAGCACCTCCAACTGTCTTGGCCCATTGACTGCATCCTCCAATTTTGGAATCCGAGCAGCGATGAACTGTCTTCGTCGACTGAGTCAGACCAGCGTTTCCTTGCTTCCCCCACTGGCCTCTGGCCTTCAGTTCTTCCAACGAATAGCTTTTTGGGCTTCCTTCGTTCGTCCATAGGTTCACGTGTCCAACTCATTGCAGCTTCCGCAGTCTTACCATAATTGGAATTTCATACAGCTCATGGTCATATCGAATTCACCATTGGCCCCGTCTAGCTACAATCCGATTATTTGCCTCAGGACCCATCGCTCAAAGGCGTTCAGTATATTTGCAGATGCTTGGATTAGAGTCCATGCCTCACACCCATATCATAACACAGGTCTTATCACTGATTTGTATACTTGAAGCTTTATTTTCTTGAGTATGCAGCCGGTCTTCAATAGTGTTAAAACTGGATATAATATTTTATTTACGAGCCGTATTCTTCGGCGTGTTTCGCTTCTTTCATTACAAGTCTTCGTTATTTTGGACCCTAGATACACAGATTCGCCAAAATTTTCAATACTTTATTCACCAAGTGTGATATTTTGTGTATTTAAGGTATTTTTCCTCGACTGCGTCATAAGCTGTGTTATATTTTCATTGATTTGCAGCCGTACTAGTATTGCTTCGCTGTAGAGTTTCAGGAAGAGTTCTTTGGCAGTTGTTAATGACCGTGACAAAATGTTGATGTCTTCTACATAGGCTACTGCTTGGCTCGACTTGTATAGTAATGTACCTCGTGTATAGGTAGGTAACTTCCTTATGACATACTCCAGAACCAAATTGAATAGCAATAGTCCAGCCCATCTTCCGGCTTTAGCCAGATATTTGTGTCAAAGGCGTCAGTGAGTTGGTTATTGATGCGGATTATTTTGGTAAGACGAACTAATTTGACTGGTATGCCAAAGCAAAGCATTATTTGGTACAGCACGCTACGATCAATACTGTCGTATGCTTGCTTGAAGTCAATGAAAATTTGGTGTACGTCCATGTTGAACTCCCAGCATTAATCAATTACGTGCTTGACTGTGAACAATTTGTCTTTTGTCGATCTAACTGCTCTAAAACCACCTTGATACTCTCCAAAATACTGTTGGCGTATGACCCGAATTTATTTTCTAAGATCTTTGGAAATATTTTGTACGCGGTCCAAAGTAGTGTTATGCCTCTATAATTTCCGCACTGTAGCTTGTCACCATTTTTGTGAATAGGTAATATAATTGATTGGCTCCACTCTTTTAGCATTTTTTCTTGGCGCCAAATGTGCCAGATAAGTTTGTGAATAACTTTATGAACATTGCTTCCTCCATATTTGATGAGCTCTACTAGAATCTCATCGATGCCCGGCGCTTTATTATTCTTTTGGGCTTTGATGGTGGAACAAATTTCTTCCAAAATTGGTGGAGCCAGTGGAGGCCTGCGCAAACATCTATGGACTCCAATGTTCTGGAGCTATGCGGAGGATTGAAGAGGTTCTTGAAATATGATGCCCATCTTTCCTTTATCGTAGTTTCATCAGCGATGATATTGCCGATGTCATTTATTTATTTATTTACACTATTTTACAGTTCAATAAATCCAATTGCGAAATAGGTAATGAAATATAATATAATATAATACATACGACAAAAACAAAGTGAGCAATTTCAAATAAGAAAAAAAAAAAACAAGAATATGAAATACTAATAAACTATTGGAAGCTAAGGAGAATATTATGCAATATGCTTTTAAAAGCGTTTAAGGAATGTGGCAGGAGACCCAGCTGGAGCCCATTGTAACGACGTGGTACGCGTACTAAAAATGAATAAAAATAAATATCGGTACCAGCAAAGGGCACAATCAATATGTCAGTTGAACGCGTTCTTGAGGTGGGACATATATAAACCCTTTCCCGAAAGTTGAATGAAAGAAATCCTTGATACAATTTAAATAAGCAACACTAGTCTAAGAATTTTTTCCTTTTTTGAGTGATAGAATGTTGAGGATCTGTAAGCGCTCATCGTAGGAGCCGTAAGGAAGGATATTTTTGTAGAATAGAGAACGTGTGAATTAACTTTATACACTTTCAACAGCATCCGATAAATTGGTATAGTGAGGAGACCATACTTGGGAGGCATACTCAAGGACTGACCGGGCTAGGAGTACAAATAGCTGGACGCTGGTTGAAATGTTAAAAAGCTTGCATGAGGATCGCAAAATAAAACCAGCGACACGTGAAGCTCCCAAATCTTTAAATTTGTCCACAAATGCAAGCAGCGATCCATCAATCTGGTATTCATATAAAACTGGATGAATTTTGTTGGTGAATCTCATGTGACAACATTTTGAAATGTTAAGAGAAGTAAATTACCTTGACACCAATTTCGGAGATTTTCAAGATCATTTTGAAGTTATGAGCCATCTTTACTGGAGTTAATGGAACGATAAATTTCTAAATCATCAGCGTAAAGAAGACAACTTGAGGACAAGCATTGGGGAAGATCATTAAAGAAAATGTTGAATAGCAAAGGGCCTAAAATTGATCCTTGAGGAGGACCAGATTTTGGGCTAAATGAGTCCGACAAAAAACAGTTATGCCATATAACGGTGTATGCGCGATGGGATATGAAGGATAAAATCCAAGAGAAAATTGAGTCGGAAACGCGGAATGATCGGAGTTTGTTAGCCAGAAGGCCGTGATCAACACTGTAAAAGGCTTTAGCGAAATCGGTGTATATGACATCAACTAGTCAGCTCTTGTCAAAAGCGAGAGAGATGGTATTCGTAAGTTCTAACGAATTAGTTACTGTCGAACGACCTTTAATGAAGCCATATTGTTCATTTAAAAACAGGAAACTGATATCATCGTGCGTTCTGTTATGCACAATTCACTCAAGGAGCTTGCTAAAACAAGACAGCAAAGAAATTGGACGATAGTTCGAGATTTCACTATGATCTCCGGGCTTATGGATCGGACAGATGTTAGCATGCTTCCAGACGTCGAGAAAGTAAGATGGAGAAAGGCTTATATTGAAAATAATATAAAGTGGGGGAGATAATGAAGAAGATAATGAATTTACGAACAGACTGTCAGGACCCGGATCATCATTAATATCAAAAATGAGCAATACATTTTCAATTTATGATGGAGAGGCCACGATAGAATGCATAATAGGGAAGGAGAAGGACACGATGAGTATATAGTGGGCTTCGAAACCTTAAATGTGGAAAAATTGAGCGGAAAGGTCACAAATAGCTTCCCATCAGAAGCTTGGTAGTTATGCCATGAGAAGATATTAGGGTTATAGGATGTTGTTTTTAGAGAATGTATGTATGTCCAGACGGGCTTAGGACTATTTGATTGCAGTGATGTTTCAATCATATAATAAAAAGATCGCGTTGCGTTCTTGATCGCTTTTTTGGCTTCTCTACGAAGCAGTCAGTGGTTGGTGAGGTCAGTGTCACAGTTGGAGTAATGAAATTTTTTGCGCGCCTGGTCCTTCAAATAAAGAGCGTCTGTGACTTCAGCGGAAAACCAGCTGGGGCTCTTTTTCTGAGGGAAACGGCAGAAAGGTACATGGTTTGTAATTATGCTACTGAGATTCTCATAGAAAGTTGATAGCGTTGAATTGACATTGAGCTTCTGCAGCACTGAATTCCAGTCAATATTATCCAGCGTAAGCTGAATGGCTGCATAGTTAGCTTTGAGGAAATTAGATCTTAGGGAAAAAGGAGTGCGTTTGGACCGAGGTGCGAGTAAAGATAAACAAACCTCAAGCGGAGGGTGAGGATGAATTTTGTGATCAAGGAGATAGAGGCAGGATTGCTAGTAAGGATGAAATCAAGAAGTTGATTTTTTGCATTTGGGATCATATTTAATTGCGATAGGGAGCAAAGCGATAAAAAAGAATAAAACAGGATAGACACATCATTGACGGATGAGAGGGTATGAAGTGTTGAGTTCCAACTTGGGCAAGGCATATTAAAGTCACCACAGATTAAAATACACTATTTTAATCTGTGGTGACTTTAACATGCTGCAGAAATACGAAGATAATTTAGAAAAAAAAACAGTAGTAAACGCGGAAAGGAGCATTGCAAGGGATATGACTCAAAGCAATACTAAACTCATGGCTTGAGAGATATTGATTAAGACAGTGATGCATTCTATTGGAAGTAACGGGGGAAAGTCAGAGCAGAGTTTGCTGTCTCAAGCTTTAGGAATAGCGATCTCTGTCAGATAGTTAGAATAATGATCTCTATCAGTTCAATAGACATCATATAGTGGAAAAATTTCACTGTTGATGACATCACGAGTCAGCCAGGTTTCTGTAACACAAATGAAATCATCGCCAGAAAGGGAAGAGGCAATTTGAGTAGCTTCCAGCTTGGTTCACATGACAAGTACATTTTGGTAATAAAGATTGAAGCTATGAGAAGTGTTTCGAGTATTAAAATTTAAATTAATATTTGAAAAAGGTTTAGCGTGACCAGTTGTTAAAGTCTCGGAAGAGAGCTCACCACACGATGAAAATTTCTTCTTTTGGTTGCCTCAAAAGGTTTAATTAATGTTCCAATGGGCCAGTATTCTGATTGAAGAACTACGAACGACTCTTCCCTCAATGTTATCTTTTGTCAGTTTGCAGCAGCTGACGATCTTAATTAAAGGTCCTAATTTCGTTGGGACATAATCACAGATGTCATTCGTTGATGTCTCATAAGCCAGACGAGATATAAATATTTGCTTCGGCCGGGCCACGACATGAAGAGATGCAACTATTTATGGTGCTGGCAGAGCAATTAGAAACATCAGCTACTGACGTTGGTTGAATATCCGCTACAAGGGTATTGGGTGAAGGGGGCCCATTTTCTGATATAGCACCTCGACGAAAAGATGAAGGCCCAGGTGGTGATTGAAATACAACCTCATAATCATTACTGGCCAACAGTTTAGCGCCGTTTTTTTGCTGCATGTTTAACTTGCGACTTCTTCTTCTTTGTAGCACTACAGCCCTTCTCGGGCCTTCGCTTAGAGATAGTTAGAGTATCTCATTTTCATGACCGTATTGATTTTTTCGGAAGTTGGTTTGGTCAGTACCATACTCCCGTGTGCCTGCTCAGCTATGATATGATCTGAATAATCAGTACATATCACCACTGCGTGGACACTCATAGTCTTTCCGAATAATCCCCTGAACTAAATCACGTTGCTCCGCACGAAATTTTAACCTGGGACCTTCGGCTTATGCGTTCATGCTCTAACCACTAGATCACACAGACTACTAGTTATTCTTAGCATTAAGTAAGGTTGGTTTTTAAAACGTTCAATTAGAATTCTTGTTTTTAATCATATTGTAAAATTTGCACATTGATTGCGCGTCCTGTTCAAGCACATCATTTAAGCGAAACCCAGAAAAATTCAAACCAGTGTAAATTATTAGCGTTAAGTAAGGTTAGGTATTAAGCGAAAAAAAAACAAAAAAGAAGCAGCTTCTCTTCGCCACCGAACTTCAACTTCTCTCTCGAGACGAGGAATGGCAGTAAAATTCGTGAAGTTCTTGGCACACCCGATTATGTTGCATCCGTAGTACTACAATATGATCCATTATCATTGCAAACTGACGTATGGTTGGTTGGTATATTGGCGTATATATTGTTGACTGGATGCTCACCAGTTGGTGGCGGTACAAAACAGGAGACTGTTTCTTTCTCCAAAAGTTCAAATCCTTCCGTTTCATCTGAATTGTCAGAACAGTCTTACTTCTCGTTATTATGGTAGGAGCTGTATCTAATGTGAATTTAGTATTCTCCCCCCGATGGAGGAAGATCTATTTTTCTGCGATTTCCAGAGTGTTCTCTCTTTGTCCTGGTTTTCCTTACTACGTAATCTTTGTACGCCAGATCGTTTTTGTCCAACGCACTCTGGCCCTCATCATCGAACCAACCATTTCTCTTGCGCCGGAGTTGATGTCCGATCAACTGTTCTGCGACGGTCTTAATGACTGCTTTCACTTCCATCCAGAGTTTGTTGCTCATCTTTAACGATGCGTCTGATAAGATGGGAGCCAGCTGGTTTTCGAGGGTCTCTGTGAAATTTTTGGCTACAGACGCCGTTTTGAGCCTTTCGATGTCATATTTTTGTAGCGAGCTGGTCTTCGCCGAATATGCTTTTGACATACGACATTGATGAGTTGATTCGATTAAGTAATGATGTGAGTTACGATTGGCCCCTTGGTATGTACGGACGTCAAGAATGCTCGAGGCCCAACATTGTTGCATCAGAACATGATCGATTTGGTCATTTTATAATGCGGCGATGTGTGAAGCAAGTCCAACGTATGAATAAGTTTCTGCTACATGCAAAGTCAATCAGACGCTAGCCATTGTCATTTGTTTCATCGTGAAGGCTGTATCCTCCAGTCGTTGGCCGATGAGATATCTCATTGAAGTTGAAATTCACTCAACTTTGTTAATAATAATAGGATTTGAAAATATAACATTTTTCCCAGTGGAATCATATGGGTACGCTTAAATTTAAACATAATTGATCCAAGGAAAAGTCTTTCTAGTGGGAAAGTTTCAATAAAGTCAAATTGTATTCACGGAAGTTATAGAAAATTCTCCGAGTACAACAAAAACGATCTACCATTTTTCTACCATTTGAGCTTTCTATAGAACCAGACACTGCATTTTTAATTGGAGTTTCTGATTCCCAGACAAATTGAATAATAAAAATATATTAAAAATTTTATAGACTATAACCACACAAAAAGAATGTGGATGCCATATGTCATATCCGTAGTTTTTTGGCCTGCTGAGCACGAATTCAGGTCTAGAATTGAGCTATCACGTCCTCATTTTTTTCTAACCTCAAAAAAATTGTTTCAAAACAGAGAAAATCGTGGAAAATACACTCGTGAAATTCGGAAAAAAATTATTTCTAGCATTTAAGCCTATATTCATGTGAATTGAGACCTGCTGACCATGAATCCGTAACCAGAATTGATCCATCATGTCCTGATTTTTTTCTAACCTCAAAAAATGGGTTAAAAACAGTAAACATCGAGGAGAATGCACTCGTAAAAATTTGAAAAACATTTTTTTTACATCTAAACTTATATTTATACTAACTGGTATTGGCAAGTCCAAGACGCAAACGCAGTTTCTGAAACACATTAAATTTCATATACTGGGGATGTTGAGGTGATTGGGTTATTGGCAATAAATTTAAATCAAATACAGCGCACGCAGTTTTTGCGTGATAGTTGGCATTATTATGCTTTTTCAAGCCGCATTGTTGTAATTCAATATTTTAAATACCAAAAAACCCAGTTGAATAAAACCAATTACAGTTGTTCAGAAAGATGGAACTAGCTTAAGGTTATATGGCTTTCTACCTGCATCCAGGGCACCTCTACGCGGTGACGGTGGGCAACAGAGTTGCTCCACTATCCAGCTAAGTTCCTAGATAACGGCTTTCAGGCCGTCATGGCAGGCAGAAGGAAGAGAATTACGATTCAGGGACTCGGAAACCCAGTATCGGCGATTGGTCAGGGTGTAAAAACGGGCCCGCAATCGTCGTCATCCAGCAACCGTAGCTCTTCATGTGTGGGTAACTTGGCTCATGTTGAGTATAATGCTACAAGAAAAAAGTGACAGGCTAAAAGGGCAGTTTACCACTGTGATAAAAAACGTGATATGTTTTGTTATATTTGTTGTATAAAGGTATTCGTCAAAACACGAATAGCTATAACAAATAAGATTAAGAATGTTTATAAGGATACCTTCGGGCTAGAGTTACTGCACCAAAATACAGATTGGGTTCCCCACATAATTTGTAATTCATGCAAAATAATGTTGTATAACTCACATAAGAAGGCCGTGAAATATACCAGACTTGCGATATGGAATAGACCTTCCTCTGAAAGTGAATGTTTCTTCTGTATGAATGTTGTAGATGCAAAATTTGGTAATAACCGTAAGAATAAAAGTAGAATAACTTATACAGATGTTTTGACAGTAACAAGACCAATTGAAGCTATTTCATCTACTGAACAAAGTAATGCTGTGGTTGCTGATGCTATGCAAGTAGATGATTCTACCTTATCAGATAAAATGATGGGTACGAGTCGACTGACGACTCAAATAATCGTGATAATGGTATAGATAGTTGTGAATATATATATCTACCATACAATCGCAAACCACAACCAGTACCCATATCACAGTCAGAACTCAACGATCTAGTTAGAGACTTAGACTTGGTCAAAGATGGTGCAGTCAATCTTGCTTCATTTTTGAAGAAAAGAAATCTGCTTTCATTTTACAGAAATAGGGATCAAGAACATCGCAAATATTTCAAAGTTGATGGTGATTTGTCACTAGCATATTGCACTAATATTCAAGGCTTAATAAATGAAATAAAAGGGAAACTTTTATAACCCTGTTGATTCGAAGTCAAAGTCAAAGTCAAAAGCGCTTTATTTAATACTCATCGTTATAAATTTTAAAAGAATATAAAGCAAATTCCAAATAATAACAATCAAAAAACTTAATGGCCCAAATGGCTCTCTAAATTTGTACGTTATCATAAACTCATTTCATCAAAAAAAAAAAAAAAAACTATAGCAAATGCAATTAATTACGATTATTACATATTTTTACAATTCAATTGGAAAAAGGAGAAAAAACCAACCAACACTATCCAAAAATTATTTATAATTAATACACAACAGTGAAACTTTGATCCTACACCTAATATGTTGTAACTTATTTCTAATAAAATATAATCAAAAAAACTTTATCTTATACTAAAAATACTATAACAATGTTCCTAACCTAAGTGTTTAATCTTATCTCTAACGGAATATAGTAAACATTACATATACCTAACCTATACCTGATTTTAACAAAAATATATAACAATACTAAATGTAGCAATAATGAGCTGAAACTCAAAAACTAAATAACGAAAAACACCAAAACTGAAAATAAACACGAAAAATTTAGACATTGTCATTCAGCCACCAATACCTGGATTGCGCCGTCTCAACTCGATCAGCTTCAACGAATCTAGCAAATGAGTATCTCCATTGAAATCGTTGGTCTCGTGAACTCAAATTCGGAGGATATTTTATCTTCTTATCGGTGGCCCGTCGATATATGTGATATATGACTGGGACGCCGTCAGAATCAAAAACATATCCATTCATGTCCAAATACACGAATGCTTCTGGAGGAATGAAGCCAGTAGCGAGGCAAGTCGCTATATACCCGTCTGTAGGGTGGAACGGCTGTGAAATCCAAGGGTTTTCACTCACAGTCACAGATCTCGCGATATGATTCCGAAGAAGCTTCAATATGAAGATATCGACTCTAGTCACTTCAGCAGTTTGATAAATTCTTCTATTCGATATATGTTTCCTATCCGTCTCAGGCTTTCTGTACAAACCAGTACATGCACGAAGACATTTCCTTTCGAAAACTCTTAGTTTTTCCATAGTACTAGCACTCTGGTTGTACCAGATCTGACATCCATAGGTCAAAACTGGTCTAACCAGTGTCTTGTAACAGATAATTTTGACCTTTTGATCAATGTATCTGGAATGAAAGAGTTTTCGAAGGGCCATGACTACTTTAAGTGCTTTACTGAGCATGATTTTCACATGTTCAGTATAGTACAGATACTGATCGAGATAAACACCGAGGTATCGAACACAGGATTTATGTGGAATTCGTTCTGAACTACCCTCGCCAGCCATGATGTGGAAATCTTTCCAATTACGTTTCAGGTCTTGACTGACCCCCTGCAGCGTTGTCCGAAACAAGATTGTTTCACACTTCTGCGCATTGATTTTCATTCGCCAATTGTCAGTGTACAGCTGTACATCATTGAACATTTTTTGGAGATTGCTCTGAACTATTGTAGCTTTTCGGTCAGCCGTGTAGATGATCAGATCATCAGCAAACGCTACCAATGATCGCTTTGGCGAGACGTTAAAATCAAAGCCGTTCAATAGCTTGCGAATGAAGATTGAGAAGAGCAGAGGCGCAGTAACTGTTCCCTGCTGTAGACCATTCAAGACCTTGAACTCGCGCATTGTTGTCAGATTTCCATCGGTTACAACAAACGATTTCCCGTATAACATATTACACATCATGGCGACAAGGTGTCTGGGGAACTTGTCCTGAAGGAGTTTAAAAATAAGTCCATCTAACCATACCGTATCAAAGGCTTTCTCCATATCAATGAGACATGCTCCAACACATTGTCTATCATTTAGTTTCCAACAGATGTCTGAGGTTACTTTCGTTATTGCATGTGTGGTCGAATGCCTGGCACGAAAACCAAATTGGCAATTCGGCATCAACTCATTTTCCTCAATGTGGGCGTTTAATGCTCTGTTGAGTATCACTTCAAACACCTTGCTGATGTTAGGCAGCAAGCTGATTGGGCGATAGCTTTTCGGGCATGAAGATTCTTTTCCTTTCTTCAAGATCGGAAATACCTTAGCCTTTTTCCACTCATTTGGGAAATATGAATTGCTCAACATGTTGTTGAACAATATGCAATAGTTCCTAATAGCAACCTCAGGCAAATGTCGGAGAACTATATTTGGAATACCGTCATTACCACATGATTTCTTGTTGTTTATCTTGCGAAACATGAAACACAAGTCTTCATAGCTGACAAAATAATCAATTAGATTCAAGCTCGGTATGAGGTCAGATGTTAATGTTTCATTGAAATGAAGAATTGATTGGCCGTTCAGGCTTGATTTGAAGTCGGAAACTTTTGCTTCAACGACCTCTGAAAAAATTTCGTTCCCTCTCTCAGGGTTTGGTAGATGAACCAATTCAAAATGTGTTCCAATCAGGGCAAGTTTATCCAATCCTTCACAAATAATCCTGTTTCCATTTCTATCCGGAGCCGTAGTATCAATTTCGATACCAGCCCTATCGAGAAGATTTATCTCATCACTAGTGACTTCAAGATTCGATACCTTCACTCGAGACTTCTTGCGGAATATGCTATTCACTTTCGCGAACACGCCGCCTGGGTCCTGTGGGCTAATACCCCTCAATTTTTCCGCCCATTGATTGCTGACCTCACTCCTGAAGTATGACCGGATTAAGTTCCGGACATTCTTCAGATGTAATTTCAACAAAGACAACGAGGGATGGTTGTAGTCCAAAAATCGTCGATAAATATTGTTGACGCGTGTGAGAAGGAGGCTTTTCAATCTTTTCAACCTTGCGATGGTTGGTGTTTCATATCCTTCCATATTGTTTCGATGTTTAATCTTGGGAACTACTTTCTCAATCGTTTCCAACGTCAGCTTCTCTAACTTCGACAAATAGACATCTATTTCATCGTTAGTTAGATTTCTGTCATTAGGAACCATTGAGCAAGAGTTGCCGCCATCAGAAGGGCGACATTGCTTCTGGTACTCCCGATTAAACTTCTTTTGAAACTTTCCCCAGTCTGTTTTTTTGAAATTCAACCGATGATTTTCATGTTGAACTGGAATGAGGAAGAAATCATCCCTGTGATGATTGATTTCCATTACGATTGCGTTATGGTCGCTATCATAAGGAAGCACCTGCAGTTTCCGTTGAGGACTATCAAAGCTGAATTTAAGTCTTGCGTCAGCAATGCAAAGGTCCAAATATAAATTTGTCCTAGCGTATGTTGGGAACTCCGACCCATATAGATTGCACCTGTATTCAATTTGGTTCTCTGTTATCCACGATTTCAGGAATACACCTCTTGGATTATTGGTGGCGTTCAGCCATGATGTATGCTTGGCGTTCAGGTCACCAGCAAGAATATAATAGTTATGCAGCCTGTTCAATTCGAGTATTTCAAACAAGGAATTGAGTTCCTCCTTGAGCTTGAGAACAGTTCCACCAGTTGCATAGGCAGAGATAACGAAGAGGTTATCCCCACCTGGCAGTGAGATTTTGATAACGGACACTTCAAGAGATTCAAAGCTTTTGAATTCGACTTTTTCAATATTTTGGAAACGATAGGGTCTTCGTACCAATATCCCGGTGCCACCTCCCCCATCACCTATTACCCTATCGTTTCTTACGAATTCAAAATCCTTGAATGTCATGAAGTGCCATGAATTGAGGTGGGTTTCGGTTAGAAGCAGGATGTCAGGCTTTTGTCTGGCAATGAATTCAAGGAGATAATCACGCCGATGTAAAGTAACAATGGAGTTGACGTTGATCGAGATGAGACGAATCCTATCCGTGGGAATGTGGCTGGATGACAACTTATTTTGAGCCATTTGAAAGTCCTAAACGCTGAAAAACAATGTTAATTTTCGAATCTTGTTTATCGATTCGCTCTGATAAGGAATTTAATTGTTGATAAATTTTGAGAAGCAGCTCATTATTGCCACTTACATTATTTACCCTATTTTCCGCATTTTCTGCTGGTCCTCTAGCGGCGAGTGCAAATGATACTCCGGGCTTGACGAAGTTCGAAGCTAAGACACTGCGGTGTATTTGTGTTTGTTTTGGGGCAGATTTCAATCTTGCATCCTGATATCGGGAGCATCCTCGATATGATGCCGGGTGACCAAAAACACCGCAGTTCACACAATATAACTTCTCTTTTGGCTCCGTCTGAGCCAATTTGCACTCACCGGGAGCATGCACGTCTTTGCATTTAACGCATCGGTAATGCATGGCGCAGTTGGCAGCCGAATGCCCAAATCGTTGGCAGCGATAGCACTGGTTGACTTCTCGTTTCTGGAGGCGTTCCCACCTCACCACTCGAAAATTTAAATACCTGATTTGCTGAAGAGCGCTTGGACTGCTCTTATTTGTTATTTGTACCAAATAAAGTGGTAAGTTTTTTTTTTCTACCGTCGACCTTCTTGTCGCGAATGTTTTCACTGAGATAAACTCGATTTGTGGCGCCGTTTCCTTGAGAACCTGAAGAAGATCGACGGTATCTTCTCCGCAGTCCAAGCCCTTCAGCAAGAACGTCTGGTTCTTCTCGCTCTTGGGGGTATAGGTGAAGTGCGGAACCTCCCCAGAATTCAAAGCATCTTTCGCTGATTTGAAATCAACCAGTGATTTCGTTCTAATTGACAGCTTCTCAGAATTTACTCGTTTGATTTCGAAATTTGTCAATTTGTTTTCGGCTGCCAACAGCCGAACCATGTCTTTTCCGCTTTGCCCGAAGACATTAATCGGCGGAACTTTCTCGGTATTCTTCGTTACTTTTTGAGGAGGACCAGCAGAACTACGGGCTGGTTTCTTCTCCCTATTTCTACTTTCATTATTTTTATTTTTTAAATATAAGATAAAATTATCGTCTTTGTTACCTTCGTCTACCTCCATGTCCTGCTGGAGTCCATCCAGCGCCGCAAAGTAGTTCTGGCTTTCGTTCGTGCCACCAGCACTTAATACCTCTTCAGTTATTATTGGAGTTGCAGCTTTCTTCTGTTTTTCGATTTTTCGTATCGGACCACTCTCCTGAGCTTGTTTTGCCGTCTTGAACATTTCTTCGTACGTTTGAATTCTTGCCTTTAGCTCTTCGATTTCACTTCGAAGGCGACATACTTCCTGTCTATCTTCGAGCACTTGTGTTTTGCGACCGGCATCTGCGGTATTCTGGGTGCTCGTGTGTCTCCGCTTGTTGACACTTGCCAATTTCACACCGTCATTTTCCCCGGGGCCCCCCAACGGAGGGAAGCCGTCGGGCTCCTCCATACAGCAGTCCCGAGTTGTCGTTGGTTTGGCCTTTTCTTGGTTTATGGGTACGGTTGGTCGATGCCTTCGACGATTAATTCTTCCCCAATAAAATCAAAACTTGCTTTTGACTGACTCGTACAAAATTAATTCAATTATTTGAAACTGACTTTTGTGAAAAATTAATTAATTTTTAAAATTAATGACAGGAGCGATTAAAAACACGTCTACACGCAACGAGTGCTAGACTAATATCGACGGTGATAGTTTTCCCAATAAAATCAAAATTTGCTTTTTCCCCTGTTGATTCGATATTCTTTATAGATTCTTCTAAGCGAACCATTAAGACACTTTTGTTGCACAACACTAACATATATGCTCCTGTTACAATTGCAAATTCCATAGTTAGAAAAGAACATTATGCTAAAATGAAGGAGCTTTTAGAAAAAATAAAGTATGCTGATCAAAACAGGAAAATCTGCGGAGATCTCAAAATTTTAACGAAATTGCATGGCCAACAGTCTGGCTTTACGAGTTATCCCTGCTATTTATGCCTTGAAATAGTAGAGATAGAGAGAATCACTATAAAAAAAAATTTGGCCAGTAAGAGAGCCATTTATTCCTGGTGAAGAAAATTTAATCTTGACGCCCTTAGTAGATGCAGAAAAAGTACTTATTCCCCTCTTCACATAAAACTTGGCCTCATGAAGCAATTTGTAAAAACAATGAATAAAAATGGCCAATGTTTCAAGTATTTGTTCCAAAAGCTTCCAAAATATTCTGATGCAAAAATCAAGGCAGGGGTGTTTGACGGCCCACAAATAAGGAAATTGTTTCAGAGCACAATATTCGTTACAAAAATGGACAAAATTAAAAAAGCTGCTTAGCTAAGTTTTAAAGAAGTCGCAACAAACTTTTTAAGGAAATAATAAAAGTCCTCACTACAACGAAATTGGTTAAGAATTTTGGAAAATCAGGATTACTAATGAGTTTAAAATTACATTTCTTAGACTCCCATATCGATGATTCCCCCGACAATCTCGGTGACTACAGCGAAGAACAAGGAGAGCGCTTTCACCAACACATTAAAGTCATCGAAAACCGATATCAAGGACGATGTGCTGACCATATGTTGGCTGACTTTGCTGGTCACTTAAAATGGAGACAAATGGAAAGCTAAGAAATGAATCGGGAAGGAAATCTGTAAAAAGATTTTTTGAGGATAAGAGAACGAGAAATTGGATTCGTAAAAAAATAAGGTAGTCAGTTATATTCGGTCACTTAATCAGGGTATTGATTTCAAAGTTTTAGGTTATTCAACTCGGGTATTGGGTGTGATTTTGTGGTTATGGGTTATGTTCATCAGGCATAAGATTATGGGCAATAGGGTTGTTGGAATTAAGATTTATTAGGTGTAAGTGATTGGGTATAAAGGTATGAATCATTAGGATTTTTGACCTGGATATTCAAAATGGGTAATTGGATAATCAGAAGACAGGTCTCAGGTTTTTAAGTATGGGTTGGTGGTTATGTATTATGAGGTATTTAGGTATTTGATTTCAATAGCGCCGGATTTAGAAGGGAGGGGCTAGGGGGGCTGGCTTAACCTGACAAGGGTTTGAGATTAACAGAATAAAGGTTAAAATGTGAAAGCAAATGTTTTTCAGTGTATTTTCTCGATTTTTACTGGTTTCAAACCATTTACTGAGGTTAGGAAAACATCTAGACATGATGATCTAAATTTGATGTTTAACAGGTCCAAATTCATATGAATTTAGGTTAAAAGGTGGAAAAAAATGTTTTTCAACGATTTTCTCTGTGTTTAACCCATTTTTTAAGGTTAGAAAAAAATCAGGAAGTGATAGCTGGATTCTGGACCCAGACTCATGCTCAGCAGACGAAAAGACTACGGATATGACATATGGTGTCAAAAGTATACCCCACTTCCTTTTTGTGTGGCTGTGTTATACTTCTATGGCCGTTAGTGATATTGCAACAAAATGGCAGCAGGTTAAAATGGTGTAGCAATGATTTCCCTTTTAAAGTGAGTAAGTATTTGTTATAGATATTGTTAGAGCTTTTTTTGAGTACATTCATTATTGGTGTCTGCATATCGTAGGTAATACAAAACCCTCCGAACATGACCGTAGCTCTGTCTACCCAACATGTTAAATTTTATGTTACTGATTTCTTCAATCGCAAGAGGAGCCTATGAACAAGATCTGAGGGGTTTGAAAAATCTACGATATAGCTCCTCAAAAATTCATTCAAATTAATATTGGACTTATAGAGACCAATTCATTATCTAATGTGAAAATAGAATTAACGAATATGGCCGAAAATTTGATCCGAATATGCTAGAGATATGAATGAGCGGGGTCCAGATAAACAGGGTTCTACTGTATCTCTAACCAGTCAGATCATATATAAAATTTAACTAAAAAGGTTTCATTGCCTCCAAAGACTTTTTAAACTTTTTTTTTTCTTTAAAAGCCGTCGGGCCTTGCTTAGTTGTGTGAGCAGACGCGCTTTGACTACTTTGAGTCATCTTCAGTGTCTAAAGGATGTGTTGAAGGGAACGACTTCATAAAGTCGTAGGATGGGTAGTTAGCGATTAGGTAATTGACGGATGGGTGATTAGCGGATGGGTAATAAGTGGATGGGTAATGAGGTCAGGAAGTAAATTACTCAAGTGCTAAATTATACCAGGTAGAGGGACATTATGTTTTTGTTTTTTTTGCTTGTTGGCTGTCCGTTTGTTCTGTTTCATCTCGTTTCCGTTTTCGTCTAAGAGTGTGGTCTAGGACTGAGAAAATTGCGTCGAAATTGGTAACAAGTTGTTCGTTGATAATGTCATCGTCTGTCTTTCTATGTTTTTAAATTTCAATCCTTTCTAGGATGTCAAGTCTCGGTCCTTTGCTTTGTTTGTGTAGCAATTTCATAGAGTTTGTCATAGCGTCAGGCGCATGTGCGTGGTTTTGAAGGTGCGTCGCATAATTGAAGTCTGCCTTGTTGTATAAGAAAGATCGTAGGTGCTCTTTGTATCTTGTCGTTAGTTTTCGTGTTGTCCTTCCTATATATACCATGTTGCAGTCCTTGCATGTCAGTTTGTATATGCCACTGTTTTCGTATATCGATGTGTCATTCAGTTTTGGTTTCAGTTTGTTTCCAATGTTGTTGTTCGTTTTGAATGCAGTTGGCAATTTGTATTTCCTAAGGAAGTTTGATAGTTCGTATGTCTCTTTGCCTACGTATTGTCGTGTGTTATGGTTCGCGGCCAATAATTTTAATTGCTCCGGGAATGTGAAAACACAACGTCGTTTTCAATTAAGTTTAAAAGAGTTAATTTAATTACTTAAAAATGCACAATCACTTATTGAACAATTTCACAATTTTAATTTTCACTATTAAGAGTCTAACTTCCTCTTGCCCATAAATTTCTATCGCAATTGTCTTCTAAAATCATTTCACTATTACTTGATCGCTTTTCAATTCGCACTCCACACACTATCGCAGTTTTTACTATCGTGGTTGCATGAATCCCTCCATTTATTCAGCTCACCTTTATCAAGGGTCTCTGGTCATTCAACCCAGTTCTCGTACATTGGCGAATTAGCGGGAACATTCGAGCAACGTAATGAATGGAGCAGTGATTCACTTTCAGATGTTGATGCTTGGTGGGTTTTCGAGTACGTTCGTTTTGTTGATCATGATTTTCTTAACGATTGTGAAAATATTTGCGACAGTAACTCGCAAAATTATTCGTGCATGTAACAGTATGTTAACGATACCCACGATACAACTTTTTACGCTACAAGAGAAAAACAATGAAAAAGGGCGTTGTTTGACATTTTTCACAAAATCACCCCGCGGACACAACTTTTGCAGACAGCGCATATTTCAATGATTGTTTTTTCTGTTTATTATCCTCAAGAGTTGATCACATTTAGGAGTCAAAAGTTTTGTAAAATAATTTTACAAAACCCTACTAAGATCGCGTCCTGTCTGTCCGTCTATCTGTCCATCCGTCCGTGCGTCATAGCACTTTTTTTCGCAAACTACTTAAGCTAGAAACATCAAATTTTGTAAGCGGCTGTAAAGTGGCGCTCTCTATCAAATGAAAGTCCTTGATAAGAACTTTTTAAAACAGGTCTTAGTTTTACACGTTTCGTTTCGAGAAGGGCACAGGGAGGGGAAATAGACGAAAAATTTGTGTTCCACCCTTGCGATTGGACACCTGTGATCCGAAAAATCTGAAAAATATTATGGAGGCAGATGTTCATGAGTACAACAACAACAAATACCTTAGAAGTCAAAATTGGCTCAACTTTGTTAATAATAGTATGATCTTCGAATTTCACATTTTCCTCAATAAAATCGTATATGTACCCTTAAAGTGAACAAAATTCGATATTTAAGTAGTCCTGGAAAATATCTCTGATGAAAATCAAATAATATACCCGAAAGCTATCGCCATTTGAATTTTCTCCAATTACAACAACAATAACACATGATTTTGGTATTTTATGGACTTTCCATCTAATCAGTCACTGCAGTTTTGATTTGATCTTCTTGAAATTTTCAATTAAGGGAAACAAAATTAATATTTTTTTGGAATTCAGGATTTGAGTGATTTGTTGGTTTGCAACAAAATGGCGACCGTTGAAAATATAAAAATATTGGATTTTCTTTTAAACGTGCACATCTCTTTGACATATTTCTTGACTTTATTCGTTGCTAGTGACTGCATTTCTGAGAAGTTGAGTACAAAGCCCTTCTGACATGAGCGCAGGTCTGTTTACCCAACTTGTTAATAGATACAATCTGGTCCAAGCACATTTAACTTATTGTAACAATGCTTGCATCTACTCTGAATACCGCTGCAATAGTGGTAGCAAACTAAAAGCGGCGGCTATCAACAACTGATAAACATCATGAAATTAGGGTTGTGAGTAATTCATAAATTGTATCATGCATTACCGTTTCATTAACCATTATTTGGGTACTGAGTAATATAAATATTTCATATTAAGCATTGATTTTATAACGGGTAATGGATATATTTACATTAACCATTAAATTTTCAATAATTATTGTAAACATTTCATTAACCATTTATATCGTAATGTTTAATGTGAATATTTAAATTAATCATTAATTTTGTTTTTGTTCAAGAGTTATTGGAAATTCTCTTCTTATGGTTTTGTACTAAAATACAAAACACACTTTTTCTCCGAAACTATAGAAGCTACAACCATGAAACTTTGGAGAAAGGCCAGAAGTGGTGATTTCTTGAAAGTTCAAGGGTGCAAAAATTTTTCAAAGGGGTTTAAGGGAGGTCTCCCCATATAGGGAGGTGGCCCCTCAAAAAAAATTTTCACCATTGGTAGTCGAGTAGGGTGTCGTTGGAAAGGTCTTAATGAGATCTTGCCTTATCGGTACTGAGGGGGGCAGGGGAAGGGGAAATGTCCGAAATTTTTGGGTACCCCCCCCCCCCCCCCCCCCTCGCGATTGGACAGCTTTCATCCGAAAAAACTAAAAAAAATCATGAATGTAGGCCTTAATGAGAACGACACAACAACAAATACATGAAAAGTTGAAATTCACTCAACTTTTTTAGTAATAGTATGATTTATCGATTTTAAGTTTTCTTGAATAAAATCTTAACGGTACCCTTAAATCCAATAACATTTATCACACAGATGACTATTTATAAGACTGATTATCTCTGAAACTTTTCTAAAGATCGAATGACATTTGTCGAAGTTATAGCGATTTAAATTTTCCCGTATTACTATGGAACAATATGCGCTGTTTTAGTGTGGAAACATTTGGCTATGGAACCATATGCGCTTTTTACCGACTCAGACACTACAGTTTTGCCAATATGTGCATGAAAATTTCAGGAATAATAGATATCATGAACATCTTTGAGAATCGGTTCAGTTAGTGGTATCAATAATCGTAAAACAAAAAAGTGGCTGTTTTAAATGCGGAAATTGAATAATTTTGAGTTATTTTACCCCAACTTCAACGTTTAAGGTGCATGCTTTGAACACTTGATTCAATTTAATGAATGACAGAAGACGAGTACCTACAATTAATACTCATAGGTGAAATAAGTCGGAGAGACAGGTGAGAGTTCCTCGCAAAAGGGCTTTGTAACCATTCTAGGATTCGAATAAATTGGCTATGAATCCATGATTACATCAAAGGTAGCCGATATGTGTATCAAATGAAAGTTTTTTATGAGAGCTTTTCAAAACAGTTCTTAAACTGGCAGTTTTTGCTTCAGTGGGGGGACAGGGGGGAAATACATGAAAAATGTGTTTCCTCCCATGCGAATGGACACCTGTGATCTCAAAAATCTCAAAAAATTAGCAAGGGAGATATTTATGGGTATAACAATTACAAATGCCTCAGAAGTCAAAATTCGTTCAACTTTGTTACTCATAGTATGATTCTCGAATTTCACAATAAAATCGTCTTTGACATGTTTCTTGATTTTATTCGTTGCTGGTGACTGCATTTTGTATGTTGAGTACAAAACCCTTCTGACATGAGCGTAGGTCTGTCTATCCAATTTGTTTTAATTTTTCTTGAAAGCTAAACGGGAATGAATATCAAATGCCCTTAGCTTAAAATATATTTTAAAATATCCTTAACCCCTGGGACATGTACATGGATTCCTTGGAAATGTATCTAGAACAACAATCGCTGTCAAATACAAATCTCCAGTATCAAAGACCATAAGCTCTGCTATAAATGAAAATCTCTGCCCAGCAACAATCTTCCTTTTGGAATAAAACCAACTGAATATTCAATGAACAATTTAACGTGAGAGTGAACCCTGTGCCGAACGGCGACGATGGCAATAGGAATATTTCCATTCTTTTCAACTTGAGGCTCAGGAGTGCTCCCGCATTGATTTTTCACCCCGTTTTGAAAGTGAAATATTTCCTAGTGGAATAACAATTCCCGGCACTTTGAATACCTTGCTCGAAGGCCAATACCAGCAAAGTAAGTGCCACCCTTTACCCCACCCTCGAGGAACTTCCACCCCTTTTTTGTTAAAATCGCTTCTCACCGGAGATTGTCTTGTAAAAGCATATTTACTGTCGACAAAGTCTTAGCATTTTATCTAGTGAATTTTGAATTAGAGTACATCCTGTAAATCATAACAGGAATGTATAAGATATTTCGAAACGCCCCAAGAAATGGCGTTTGCTGTGGTAAAGCATTTAACTCTTTTGTGGTGAAAGGAATATTTTCGCCTGATTTTGATATCTACAATGTAACACAGGGGCGGGGGGTAGTTAAAAAAATATTTTCAAAAGCTTTTAGCGAAAATATTGGTTGCGCTTCAAGTTTTAGTAATGAAGAATAAATTGAAGTTTGTATTAAATCCATTTGGTAATGAATTATACGAGACCCTCTTTGATGGAAATAGGTAGTAAGGCAAGTGTGTACCAGCAAAATTCGGCTCTTGAATAATATCTGAGTCAACTTAAAGTCTTTCTTTTAATGCTCCTCTTTACCAGTAAAAAGTTATTTCAAGAGTCTTCTGACACCAGTTGAAGTATCCTTATGTTCAAATTCCGATATCTCAAAAGTATCTGTCGAGTGTTCATTGAAAAATTTCCAAGAAACAATTCGTTGTAACTTATTCTCACTTCTCTTCTATGCTTTTTAAATAATCCCCCCACAAATTAAGGGTGTAGAAGAGCTTTTCCAAGCAGACCGGAGACTTTTAAATGTCACTAATGGGGTTGGGGTTGGGGAACGAGAAACTTGAAACTGCAATAGGTAATAGTCATCCTGTAACTCCTTGACTGGTCATAATTGTGCGGATAACGTGTAAAATAAGGGAGAATATGTCGGTAGATGCAAAAGGGGAAATGGGTGATGATGGATATTAGGTACGAGCCGTTACAGCTTCGTTATGTGTTCAAATATTTAAACACAGATTACAGCAAATGGAACACACTTTTGCGTTTGGTGTTTGACTTGTAGATTACCGGGTCGTGATGGCGCAGCATTGCCGTTTGAAATTGTTTGGTATTTTAGGGGTGATTTGTCGAAAGCCAGGTGTTCTGATGTCAATATTGGCTCTTTAGATAAATTTGCATGCTAAGTATAAGGTAGACTATGCAATTTGATTTGTTGGAAAGTTATTAAGCTGATGTCGAAAGTTGACGATGAATTCTAGAATTGCGCAATTCGATATAATGGGAATTATTTACAACTGAAGTGGCTATAACAGGCTGCTAAAAATGAAGCATTTCTGATACCGACTGTTTGCATATGTGGGCTCCTTATTTTCGGGGCTTAGGTTTCTTTTCCTTGCCGATCCTTTTTAGCAATTTGGTAATACTTGGGCATAGTGTATGGCTTTTCACTCGACAAGTAGTGTTTGTTAGTCATTGTTTTGGTTCTATGGTGAGTTTTGGCGAAGAATCGGATGGGGGCTCCTCCTGTTTGTTTTGTCGATTCCGTCCGGTCTGGTCTTTTAAGGTCGAAGGTTATTTATTTGACTTTGGGAGTTTCCGCATGAATGGAGGTTACCAATAAAAACGTTCATGCATTTGATGTACAAGGATTATTGACAAGCGGTGGTGTTGGAGCAACTGGCCAAAGGGTATTTATTTCTCGGGAGCGGATCGTACCATACGTTTGAATTTGGGATAAAATGGTGTGTATCGTGTTAAGGTACAACAAGATTGATAGTATCCATCTATGAAGATCCCATTCAGTCACTGCAAACAGTTTCTATTGATGAAAAGTTTTGATGGTAATTACTTGTGGATACTAGAAATCGTAATAATACAGGGAAAGCCTTTGCAACATCCGGTAATTTGAAGCAACAGAGAGATTCATACACGGGTTTATGCAAATATGACAAGTGCGGTAAATTATTTAGTAAATTTAAAGGATTTAAAGCACATGTTACCTTACAAAAGGGCCCAGATTCTCAAGAGTGTGACGAATGTGGGAAATCATCAACACGTCGCACGATTTGCAAATTAAAAGAGCTTTAATCTACATGCTCCCTTGCCTAAGAACCTCGACATATTTTAGTTTGATATGTGTGACAAAGTCTTTACAGCAGCTAAGACTTTATGCGACCACAAATTTAATTTAAATCACGGGAATTAATATGGTGAATTATTTTCAAATAACGCGTTTTTCTGCGTTTTTTTGCTTAGGTACGAAATGGCTTTGTCGTATGCTGTTTTTTTATTATGTGGTAAACTTTATAAATAATAGAGCTCTTGGAATGTAATTTTTATCAAAACGGTTTGAATCTCTCCTCCAATCAATGTGATGCCGAATTCTCCTCTGAACTTTATTAGTTTTATTTTGAAAGAAGTTACTTTTTGAAAAATTTTGTGAGCATTGTGTTTATATGTTTATCTCTATAATATGTAATGAAACCTTTTCAGGCCATCTCATAGTCTTTCTTAGAGATGAGTAGTACGAAAGCATTTGATCTGATCGGTCAATACCAGACATTCCATTATTGTAATCTCGAATTATATTTGGTTTCATAGAATTTTTTTCACTGCCATTGGGGACCTCTACCATTTTAACAGCATGCATCTTAGAAATGCTGAGAACATCTCGATAGTCTTTCCATTTGCATTCAGTAACAGGACCGCTTTGCTGCCAAATACACCCCCGTCTTTTGAGTTTACGATTTACCACATCTCTGGGGTTTCCTTTTCTATTATTTTGTAGGGTCCCGCACACATATGTTTTTCGTGTTTTTAGCAGTTTTATAAGAGTAACAGAATTATAAAAATTATCCACGTAAACCGTGTACTTTTTATCGAGATAGTCCTCAAGTAAATTTAAAACAACGTCAGTAGTGTGACCTACATTATTGTCAGTTTCCCCAGATTGCAGGATATATTCTACAATTTTGGACCAAGAATAGATCTTTGAGCAACATCCTAAGTAATTACCGCCCTTCGTTGGTTCTACACCGATCATAAGGCAGGCTTCGATCCTGTAGCTAGTTCCTCAAAAGCCACATAAGATATTGTGAAACTTGAAAAAGTGTTTTCACCGTATCCGGAATACTCACCCATATAGCAGATTTGAAAGCGTTCGGAACTTTAAGTTTCACCAACAGAACCACCCATTGCTGGGTACGGTTATGCGCCTCCTCCTTTTGGACCCCGGTTACCACCTCTGCTATTAAATTAATGATAGAGCATCCTGCTCCAAAGCCATAAAGTCAAGGAAATAAGCCCACAGCAACACGAATCACGTCAGTGAGTCTTCCCTTGAAGGTTTCTCTAGCACTTTGTCAGTTATGTCTAGCATGCATAACAGTGTGGTATGCAGATAGCGACTCAGGACTTCTCTTTTCCTTCTTGATAAGTACGAACCTCGCTGCCTTTCAACATTTCAAAAAAATCTCTTCCCGTAGACAAGGTTAAATGTACCAGGCAGAAAACTAAGACAATGGAGAAAAACGAGCTACAAAACCTCAGTTGGGCTGCCATTTGCCATTTGGAACTGGAGCCTTCCTTGGTTTGAATTATAAGACTGCCTCTTCTAGTTTCAGCCACGTAAAGATTGGGCATCGGGCTTATTTCATCGTTGACAGCGTCAACATGGATGAGGCAGACGAGGAAAAGTTCTCGCACTATCTAATCCATCTTTTAGGTAAATTTCTCGAGAGAAATTTACATATATATATATATATATATATATATATATATATATATATATATATATATATATATATATATATATATATATATATATATATATATATATATATATATATATATATATATGGGATATAACGAAATTTGTGACCACGCTAGAGGTTGCATTTTTGCTCCGATTTTCACCAAATTTTCAGAAAAGGTGTATTGGATTAATATCTCGGTCAAGTTCATGAACCAGCTATATCGGCTGGGCAAAAACAAAATGGCGGCCATTTTAGACGAAAAATCGTGATTTCTGTTCTGACCAAAGTATAGCTCCGATTTGGATGAAATTTGGTAAAAAGGTTCATCAATGTATGTGATGAATCTCACAATAAAAAATCTAAAGTCGATACGACAGAAACAAAATGGCGGCCGCTCAAAGGTCGGGAAACGTGCAAAATTTTGTTGTTGTAATAGTGGTCAAAGCTTTCAACAGATTTTCATGAAATTCGTCATTTAGATAGAAATTATGAGTATCTAAAGTATTGCGTGAAAAATTTGGAGGTCAGGTCGCAAAGCAAAATGGCGGCCAGTTGAAGCTCAAAATTTCAAAGGCTTCTAAAATTTGCAATTTTAGTTTGATATATATGAAACTTGGTTTTAAGATAGGCATTACTTAGATCTACAATTTTTAATATTTTGGTGATCATTCATTTGCAAATTTCAAAATGGCGGCGTTTTAAATATGCGTTTTTTCAGGTTTTTGTGGCCCTCTAGCGGTCACATTTTCCAGCACATTTTGATGAAACTTGAAATTATGGATCTCTGTACTATGTTCTTGTATTATGCCGAAAATTATTAAAACTGAATGAAAAATAAACAAGTCGAAAATTTAAAACGCAATATTTTTAAGCTGCCATTTTCACTAAAAATTGAATTATTTTGCCCTGTCTAGAGTGAAACTCTGATTTGAACGAGATTTGGTACATTGATTGATGAGGTCCTAGCCCACAGAGATTTAAAATTGTCCAAAATCAAATGCATGCATTCAAAATGGCGGCCCCCAAAGGTCAGGAACAAGCGCAATTCGCTATTTTAGTAGCAACTGAAATAATGAATTTTTTTGATGGAAACGTTTTAAATGACTTATCTTGAACGTATTTATAAATCAGAATATTTTTTAAATATTGTAAAATATTTTTAACAATACCCTAAAAAATTATAAAATCGCGACTTGTCTGTCTGTCCGTCCGTCCGTTTGTTCCTGTGTCACAAGTTTTCTCGCAAACCACATGAGCTAGAATGAGGAAATTTTCTACGTAGGTCAAAAGTGGTGCCTCTTGAAATTTGCAGTGTAAGAACATATTTCAAAGTGTTTAAGGGGGTCTCCCCATACAGGGGGGGGGGGGGACATTAACATTTTTTTTATTTCTGTAGCCCTCTAGCAGCCAAGTTTCTCAACAAATTCCGATAAAACTTGAAATTATAAGTTATTAAGGCAAGTTAATTTAATTTAATTATGCAAATCGAATGACAAATTAAAAATTCGAAAATTTACAGCTTAATAATTTTAGCAGCCGTTTTCAATAAAAATTCAAAATAACGGCCCCTGATGGTTCAGAAAAGAATCGAAAATGTATATATTAATGGCAATGCAAGTGCTGATTGAACTTTTATGGAAATCTTTTGAAATTAACAATTTGAGCTATTTAAGCCAAAAAGTTATCACCTTTGTTGGACAATCACTGTCAAATGTATAATCAGCAAATGTGAGAAGGGCGAAACGAGTATAAATATGTTTTATAACAATTTATTAGCCGCCGATTTTCAATATGTGAACCATACGTGTGCAACTCAATTTAATTAGCAAAGTATTTGCGTCTCTATGAAGGGTCTCCAAATACGAACGGCAGCAGATCCTTTCTGTTTATAAATACCCATGTAATGCTACAAAAACTGCAATAAGAAGTCCAGTAGTAGATAAGCCGATTTCTTTTTCGAAACCTTACGCTACATACGAGAAATTTACCTTTCCGGCTGGTGCTGCCAACGGGGATTTTTTTACTTCATATATGCAGGACTTGCGTAGGCCCTTAAGCTTCCGCATAACCAGCTTTAGCCAAGGCTCCACGAATCACTGTTGCTGTCTATAAGATCTTATTAGCAAAGAGCCTGACTGCTGTTAATTATTTTGGAAAAGCATATTCTGGCCGATATACTATATATGCTTGTAGTGGGTTGCATGCCTTGCCATGGTTACATGCATGCTGATGTTCATGTCGAAGCTTGTGACACTCCTTTTGGTTTTCAGTGATTTGAGTCGACCACCAGTATATTGGAGGCTTGCCGTGTTGGGGCATAGACGTGCTGCAAGCAGACATAATGATGCTCATAGCTGAGTTTACCACAACTTAAGCTGTCGGCTCTTCAGTTTACTGCAAGTCTGCCAGCAATGGCATGATCCAATGCTAGTTTAAAGACACTACTACGGTCTTTTCCTTTATTTGTATTCATGGGTATAAGATCCCAACTATGGCTGGCTCCTTTTACGTCGCTCTGTCATCGGGCTGTAGCTAATTTTTGAGTTACAGGAACTCTTGCTGGGATAATGCGTCCTTATATGCGGACTCGATTACCAGGACCATTGATCCGATTAGGAGGATGCTTGTAGGTGCCAATTCCATCTGGTTGCCTCAAGTTTGCCAGCTTTTGTACATTATCTTGTGGCGATGACAGATCGAGTAGGGTGAAATAAGTTCTTTAGAAAAACCCGTCGGTTCTAGTCTCAAGCAGTTATTCATCAGGTTTTTTCCTTGATTTGATTTTCATTAGTGCTTTCAGAGGGAGTGAATATATTTTCAATGTATTTGTACAAATTTAAGCCACGCCAAAGGGTTAAAACATGTTTCAAGTATGATATACGAGCGTAGCGTTATATATTTTGGCTTTATATGAACATATTTTTTTGATTGGAAGGCAAACTTTAATAGGTTATTCCGGAATTCAAAATTGTTAGGCTTTTTCAAACAAAAAAGCTGCTATCACCGTTGGAAAAATAGTCGAGTACTTCATAGGTGTTGATGTTATTGAAAATATGATAGAAAAAGCAAATGCATGCGCTGAGCTTCTGAAGCAGTTATGCACACAACGATTCTCGAGAGTATGACGTTGGTTTAACGTTGACAAAAAAGAAAGAAAGGAATTTTTCGCAGCAATACTTTATATGGGAATATATAAGAAACCTTCTATTGAACATTACTGGAAAATGGACTCTTTGAATTACACTCCATTCATCCACAAAATTCCTTTTTCTTACAATAGATTTAGTACCATACTGCGTTGATGGCATTTTGTAGATGTACAGTCTGATCATGATGATGATGATTGGTACAGAATCCAGAAACTAGTAGACCAACTGATGATCAAGTTTCGTGAATTATATGTGCAAGATGATACAATTGTCTTTGACGAATGGCAAATCAATCATCAAGGTCGATTATGGATTAAGTGTTTTAATCTGTCAAAAACCCAGAAATATGGGATAAAAAGTTATATGTAAAATGTGTTCTACTAACTGTTACACATGGTCTTACGCAATACATGCGGGATCAAAAACTATTATAGAATATCTTGACAAACCTGGACCTATTGTGGTGAAACTATGATTGCCACTTCTAAATGAAGGTAGACTGATTGTAGCAGACAATTACTACACTGGAATTGCTGTTGCAAAGTATTTAAAAGATGAAAACACAGAGTTATGTGGAACTTTGTGAAAAAACAAGAGAAAACTTCCTGAAGCAATCACAAAGAAAAAGCTCAAATGTGGCGATGTCGTGGCAAGACAGATGGATTGTTTTGTGACTATTTTGAAGTGGCATGACAAGCGAGACGTCTTGATGATATCGACGTGCCATGAAGATGGAATGACAAACGTTTCCCCTTGGAGAAGGGAATCATCAAATCCAAATATAGTTACCGATTGCAATGAAGCAAAACAAGGGGTTGATGTCGCCGACTAGCTGAGTACTGCTACTCACCACTAGGAAAAAGTCTGTCATGGTATAAGAAAGTTGCAGTTGATTTACTCTCCCAAGCAGCACTTGTCAATTCCCAAGTAATTTTTCATGAGGCTACTGGAGCTTCCGTTAATATTTTGGAGATTCAAGAGGCTATGATTCGTCATTGGCTTTGCAAAGTCGTTCAGAAAAAACAACCGATAAGACCAACAAATTTGCCAAAAACTCCTATAGGACGACATCACCTTTCTAAAATACCACGGAGCGATGGTAAGCTCGTACGACGTCGTTGTGTTCACTGTTACGCTAAGATAAAACAGGAAGGAAATAATTTAAAAGCCTAACAGGTAAACACAAAATGCCTATTATGTGGCGTAGGCTATTGTTTGCCATTGCAAATGAATGAATGTGATAATAAGCTGTAAAATAATTGTTTGATTTTTGCTTTATCTTCTTTTTAACTTTATATTTAATGTACTAAATAAATGAATAAATGCTGTATTTTTGTTTTGTTAGAAAACTTCAGTGAGAAAATATTAATGTATCTGAAAAAAAAAACTCAAACACAAATCATCATGATTTATTATTCTTTTCCAGAGTAGACAGTGTACCTTATGCGTCCCTAAACCAAAAATTAAAATTAACTGCTGCGTCCATTGAAAATAAGCGTTTAAAATCACCTATCATTTTGCTCACATATGATCCACGGACTTGGTAAACTTCGTACGAAAAATGCCTCATGTATGTTATGTCGTTAGGCTAAAACTGCAAAAAACAATTCACACGTCTTTGCAGTCACAATCAGGATTCGCTAATATTTCTGTAGCATTCCGAATAAAAATATTACTTAGTCGGGATCACTCACAAAGGAAAAATTATCTTTTCTCGAACCTTAAAGATCACTTTGCGTTTTGCGATTTAAGGGCTTTGTAAAATGAGCTCTACAAAAACGTATTAGTTTTGCGTCCTATCCGTCCGTGCGTCACAGCAAGTTTCCGCGGAAACTATAGAAGCTACAAAGCTCAAAGTTTTTGAAAAGGTCAGAAGTAATAATCTCTCAAAAATTTAAGTTTTAACAAACATTCATAATTAATTGAGGGGGATGTATCTCATGTTGTAGTGATCTTTGAACATTTTTTTAATCAAAATTAGCCCACTGGAGTATCAAATGAAAGGTTTTAAATATAACTTTTAGAATCTGAAACAAAAAAGAGATTTTACGCATCAGCGAGCCTAGGTGAAGGCAAAATGTGCAGAAACATTGAGTCGACGTTCTCCTCATGTGATTGGAAACCTTTAATTCAAAAAACCTGAAAAAATCAGGTAGACAAAAAATCTATGAATTCGCACTCTACTTCTTGATATATTCTAGCATCATTCGAATGAAGAATATATTATTTTACTTAGTATCAACCTTTATTTACTTTCCTATCGCGTTTCGCTGAATCTTGACAGCATTTTCTAAAGAAATAACTACTTAAGCGTTACGCACAGACAATTCCTACTACCAAGTTTTGAATGGGATTTTTTTTTTATGATAAGACATCAAATAGGGATGATTTAAAAATTTCGGTATTGTTATTGAGTAAATTGCAAGTATAGGGGAAAATTTCATAGTGCGTCGATAGAACAATCTATGACATTTACTTTTTAAAGATTATTTTGTTTAAATGTTGATCGCGACTACGTCATAATTAGTCCATCCTGAGGGTCCAATTTTTGACGACGCGTTCCAGTATAGCGACCCGTATCTCGCGAATGACACGACTTATGTTGGCTTCCAAAGCGTCAATTGAAGATGACTTATCTCTGAAGACCGGAGACTTCATGTAATTTCAAAGAAAATAATCTAAAAGTCTGATATAACATGATCTAGGCGGCGAATTCACCGATATTGAATTATATTGGCTACAGGGTGGGCCAAATACAAATTTCTTTTTAAAACTGCAATAACTTGAACAAAAATCAAATTTTTTCTTATATTTTGGCTTTATTTGCAAAAACAAACCTTCCTGTTGGTTGTGGAATATAATTTCATTCATATGGCTACCACGGCTGGCGTGACAGTAGGTCATTCTCTCAGTCCAATTTCTCAAGACATTAATGATGGTTTCGGGCCCTATCTGAGCAATGGTTTGTTAAATATTCAATTTCAATCTTAAACGTTTTGTGAATTTTCCACATAATATCGATCATTCATAGCGCTCCATAAAAAGAAATCCAACGTTGTCAAATCACAGCTTTGAGGCGGCCAATTGACATCGCCAAGGTGGCTGATTACATAATTTTTGAATTTTGTGCGCAAAAGGTAGTTTGTTTGATGAGCTGCGTGGCATGGCGCGACCAAAAAGTCGGTTATCATGCCTCTGTAGCGCTCACGGTTGACCAAAACAGCATTTCCAGCTTCATTTTCAAAGACAAACGGTCCAATTATGCCACCACTCCAGAATTCACACCACACTGTCACTTGCCGAGGATGCATTGGCTTTTCGACAATCACGTGTTAGCTTTCCGAGCCCCAGGTGTGGCAATTTTGTTTGTTCACATAGCCACCGAGATGAAAATGTGCCTCATCAGAAAAGATGAAAAATCGGCATCAAGCCCGATCTCAATATTTCCCAACGTTGTTTAAGCGTAAATCGATTTAATTCGTTCCGAGGAAGTTTAGTACTGACTAACTAGCATTATTTGGAGCGGAAAACAGCTGCTAGCGCAAAATAACATGTGATTAAAAAAGAAACTACTATATTACCCACCCGGTATAGTGGATTCAGTAGGTCGACGATGCACACCATAAGTTAGTCAAACAGCACGAAAAACATTTCTCACATAACGCTGTTTTTCGTAATACAGCTGAACAATTTGGATACGTTGTTGCGGTGTAAGTCTTTCCATGATGATTTGTCAAACAATAGCGAATAAAAATTATATAAAAGTTTGACAGGAGTCACGTGTGATCTTTCAAAAAAGCCTATTGAAAGTCAAACCTGAGAATGAATCACCCTTTATTAATTTTTAGAAGCTCAAGAATTTCTAATGCATCTAGGTAATTAAGTTTATTGGACTTAGGTAAGTGTTAGACGATTTTGAGATTTCTCATTGAAGGGAATTGATGGTCTGTTTTTAGGAAATAGCTCGCTAACTTTGAATTGGTTTATGGTGAGTGAAACATTTTATAAAGTCCACGTGATGTAGCGGTTAGAGCGCTTACCCTGTAAGCTGTAGGTTTCTGGTTTGAGTCTTGTTGGCGACAAAGAGATTTGGTTCGAATGATTCTTCGGACGGACTATATTCTCGTTCAGTTATGATACGTTCTGGTTTAAAATCAGAGGGTATCGCAACTAGGTGGACGCACACACGGCCATAGCATGGTATTGACAATATCAATTTCCCGAGTCGCCGATACATTCGATCAAGATAATGAGATACTCTAACTATCTCTAAGCAAAGGCCAGAAAGGAGATGTAGTGCTAAAGTAAAACAAAAAAAAAACATTATAGACTCATGCTCTGCTGTATTTTTTTGGTCTTTGTTTAGCAATCGAAAAACGGGTAGCACGTTTTTGACTGGGCTTGAACGTAATAACACTCGAGGTATTACATTCAAAACTGGGCCGGAAAACGTGACGGGCATAAAGAATTTATCCCTTATACCTTTTTTTCTTAAAAAGCCTGCAAGTATCAAATAAATAAAATTATCGATTATCCCTTTCATCTTTTATGATTAGGTAAATTGTTGATGTTGTGTTCTTCCTCTATGTCAAACAATCAATTTTTGGCAATTTGTTCTATGGTGTCAATTTTGTTATCCAGGTGGCATAGACAAAGCTCGGTGAACCATAGATTGATAGGCCGCTAATTTATGGGACTAGTGGTGCCAAGAACCTGCAGGTTTTGTAGCGTCTGAGAATGTGGGTCTTCTATAGATATTAAAGTCAAGTTTAATGAAACTGTTTCTATTTATGGTGAGGTCAAGAAAATTATTGTAGTTCTATGAATAACTTCAGGTCCTATTGAAAATTTAATTCATGTATAAACTTCGGTACGAAAATTCAGCAGATTTTTGAGTTGGTGGTTATCGCCTATAAGACCAAGAAAAATGCTATCGACATATCTATGCCAAATAAGTATTTTATCTGCAAATTCAGATTTTAATATTGTTTTCTCAATTTCATGAATAAATCTGCTATTATCGGGCTGAGAGGGGATTCCATGATGTACAAGTTGAAAATAGCTTCCGTTGAGGCAGCATTGCAAATTATGTTAATTTTGGTATCATTTGTAGTTATTAGATTATTTTAACCCAGAATCAAAAAGGTTTTTAGCTATTTCAAGGGGTTCTTTGAAGGGGATTTCGGAAAACATATTAGTTACATCAAATAAGAGTAGGAAGCAGGTTTCGGCGATAATTTGGTTTATTAGTTTTTGGACATATTCTGTGTTTTTTTTATGCTATGGGGAGCATTAAGGTCAGTGGCAATATTGAAAATTTGGTTAGTGGCGACTGATATTTTCCGTGAAGGACTATTGATAAACGAGACGGCTGGTCTAATGGGGTTATTTTCTTTCTTTAATCAAGACGTACAGTTTGGAGGCAATAGGTTTCATATTTACCATTCTCAGTTTTTCCTCCTCCGAAAAGATATGGCACATACGAGGGTGTCTCAAATATGATCGAGACAAATGCTCTGACACATTTATTTACTATTGAAAAAATTTACAAAAATTCATGGATTGTCTAGATACTTCCCCTTACAAGTAACGCGTTTTGTCCACCTTTCCAGAAGCTTTTTGATGCCAGTATCGAAGAATTCCTTGGGCAACTCGGATAGTCATGTGCGCCTTGTCGTCGGTGTTGAATCTTCGACCTCTGAAAGCTTCATTCAGTGGTGCAAACATGTGGTAGCTGCAAAGTGATGAATTCGGACTGTAGGAGGGGTTTTCCAGTACCTCCCACCCCAATTCCGGTATTGTGTGGAGTGTGAGACGCTTGATATGAGGGCGCACGTTATCCTGGAGAAGAATCTCACTTCGTTTTGAGTGATAAGCAGTTTTCACGTACGTTTTCCAAAGGTTAGAGTAGTAAGCAGCATTGATGGAACGTTGAGTGCACAGGAAATCGATGTATAGCTTGCCCCGCCGGTCCCAGAATACAGTACACATAAACTTATACGTGAAATTGGTTGTCTTCGCTTTGACTGGCGCCCCTTCCTCCTTCTTCCTCCGCTCTTTAGACAACTGGGCAATAGTGAACCCAAGTCTTGTCTGTAGTGAAGATTCGCGTTAAAAAAACCGTCCCACTTCATCTCGTATTGCGTCAGCAAGCAGCAACAAACTTCCAACCGAAGCTCAACCGTTTTGGATGGAACCCATCGCACCGTTATTTTGCGATATTGAAGGTGCTTGTCGATGAAAGACTCTACACTACCAATACTGATGTCGAGTTCAGCAAAAATGTCTCGAACATTTATCCTACGGTCCTCCAAAATGAGTTGTTCTACGCGACAAATGTTTTATGGTGTGATGCTGGTTCGCGGTTGACGATCATCTGGCTCATTCTCGACAATCTCACGACTATCCTTGAATGCTTTGGCCCATAAGAACACAACAGCCCTACTCAGGCACTCACTACCGACCTGATTTCGTAAACTCAGAAAAATGTCCGTATTTTCAACGTCTTCCCACATTAAAAAACGAATGACAATATATTGCGCACCGGCGGTCGGCACTTAACATCCGCTCATGGTTGTAGTACGCGCGTGAAACACGCACTCCTGGCAAAAACGATGCCATACTATCCGTAAGGGATCCAGCTATCACATACTTAAGCCGAGACCTTCAAAAAATACATACATTCGGGTCATCTACAGGGTTTGTCTCCATCATATTTGAACCGCCCTCGTACTTTTTAACATGTACTTAAGGGACTTTTGAAGTCTCTTTGTAGAGTCTCTTTTTGATGCAGTTAGGCCTGATTTTTCGACAAAACTTAACACCTTTTGGCTGTATTGTTCTCTTTCAAGAATAACTGTGGAGTTGCCCTTTTCTGCTTTAGTAGCAATCAAGTTATTATTTCAAATCTTTAAAGAGATACTTCTAATATGCGAAGACAAGTTTAAACTGGAAGGTAGGGGAATATTTTTTACTATTCTCTTTTTCTCCATTAGAATCTCGCTTATTGAAAATAATAGCTTCTGATTCTACGATATAGGTTTCTCTCATATTTATTACATTTACATTAGAGTTAAATTTTGTTCCTTTCTCAAGGATACAAAGCTAGTTCTCAGGGAAAGTAGTTTGAGATAAGTTAATTAGAAGGCTGAAAAGGATTTCCGTTGTTGCACTTTTCTTTCTTTCTACGGAAGAGGGTTTATGTAGGCTTGTTCGTTAAGTCAATTTGTTTTTTCGTGTCACAAATTTTTGTAAAAAGATATAAACGTTTATATTTATAAAAAACTTGTAATTCTTTATCCATTTGTTCATTGATAACATCAATGTCCTGTTCACATAAGGAACTACTCTGCAATATTGTACTATTTCACAATGCATAATTAAAGCACATCCTCATAAAACGTAGTATCAATTCACACTTTTTCCGGAAACAAACTCAATAAACTTTTATCCTGGTCGTGGCTCCTCCAAGTCTCCAAGCGACCAACAAAAGTCCGTTAAACTCGTAATGTCGTTAGCATTGAAAATGAAACTTTTTTTGTCCTACTTGCCCGTAAAAAGATACAACAGGATCGTGACCAGTAGCGTTGGCAAAGCACTAGAGGATCCTGATAACATGCCAAATTGAAAACTTTTGTGTGAATTCCAATATATTCGAGAAGGAATCCGATGTTTCGTTGATTGTTTCTCATTGTTGCGGGCATCATTTATTTATTTTAAAATTCACTCAGTAAAGGAGGACATGTGAATGGCAGAGACACTGTTTTCTTTCCTTTCAGGCCAATTTTATTATCTTCATCGGAAAAGTTGATGTCCTTTGCCGCCTCTACTTGGAAGGCAAGGTCAACAAGTCGTTGGACTGTGATGCTACCGAATTGTATAATATATCAATTCGTCCTTTCCCATTCTTTTCCTTATTCTATTCTCACACCATCGTCTGGCACTTATTATGATAAAAGTTTGTTTGTTTGCCCCGAGCCAATGACTGAAATGGTCAGTACAGCGTAAAGTTTACGGAAAACATAAGAGAGTTCATGTTATCTTTTATTGAAAAGTAGATGGACAGGAGTAGGAGAGGCAAATGGTTACACAAAGCCCAAAGAGAATTTCCAAAAACCCTGTATACACATTTAGAAATAACTTTTTGACTGCAAAGGAAAAAAAATAGCATGAATTAAGGATAATGTGCGGGTTGTTTGCTTTGATGTTTTTGTCATTGTTGCCATTGTCATCATTGTCATCGTCATCATTGACCTTGCTTTTACCCTTTCTCCGTAGCTTTTGTGCCGGGATTTGCTGTTTTTATATTTTCGGGAGAGTGGAAGGATGTATTTCTTATAAATGGGATCAAAAAGATAACTCAAACAGGATATGATGACTAATGACTCAAGTATCGAGTCAACAGCATATGAGAAATTTGATGCTCGAAAACATTAGGGAGAAGGTAATTGATGGGAAAATTGGCTTTCGAGCATTGAACTTATGTTAGTGGTATGATGGAGATGTGATAACTTGAGCCCAAAAGCATCAAACAAAAGCCTGAAATATTGGGTTGTTTGTGAAAGACTGAGGATTGTTTTCACCCTTGAAAGTTAAGAAGATATAAAATTGTTCTGATTTATTATAATGTGAAGATAAGGGGTTTGTTGCAGCCACGGTAGTCACTGCAGTTAGGAGATTTTGCCAAGCTGTTAAGGGCCTACAGCTCTCAGTTGGCATACTGAGGCTGGTTTACGTCTAGTTGTTTTGGGGTCCCTTTGAGAGGATCTGCTGGGGAGTCTTACACAAAATCACACATGGTAAAACTAAATTTTTACAGAAACTTAATCAAATGTAACAAACTGGACGTTCACCCTGTCTTTTCATCGTTATCTTCATCGGGTTGAATTTGATGCAGGAACAAGATACTTCAAGTAGTAATATCGAACCGCATTGATTGGCTGGAAGTCAAGATGCGTGAGCGATCACGATCAAAGTTTCAGAGCAGGAAGTAATATTCTAGTTTGAGAAATTGAAGATTTTATTTTTTCTGCAATTATTGAAGGAGTTACGCCCGTAATTATCGACAACCATACCAATATGTTACGGGAACCGCAGCCCAAATATTGCTCGGTTCGTGTTCCGTCGTTCCTCTCTGTGTACTGTAAATGACAACATACTTACGAAAAGCTGCGAATTGTTATCAATGCATCTGTGGGCACGGTGTCGTATCATGGATTAGCAGAAGTGGGTGTGTATCCATACTCGTATTAAGTATCAAACATATACACACAAGACTTCGCAATCGAACGTACCGCCCAGCGGAACGAATTGGTTACTTGCATTGCAAATCGAGTGAAAGCTTTAGCTTTGTGGTTGCACCAGTCACAGAGAGATGGCACTAAATACGTTAAACTGTTTTGTTGTTGAACTTTGATCTTTTTTGAAATGGTAAATTTTCTTCATTATTTCAGTTGGTAAGCAATAAAGTCAGCATAATTATAGTGTAAAAGAAAATTAAAGACACAAAAAATCGAGAAGTATTTTTCCATTCACTGGCTCAATGCGTGCGCCCGAGCTTATTCTATCCCAAGGCACTTAGCCCGGGATAAGTGAATTTAGGATACGTTCAACTGCGTATTCAAGGCATCCGCCCGAGTATCAGCGCCCCAAGGCAGTTATGCCCGGGGCCTGCAGTTGAACTAGTAATTGATTGATTAATCAATCTGACTGCGTACTCAAGGCATCAGCCCGAGTATTAGCGTCCCAAGTCTTTGTGCCCGGGGCTAGCAGTTGGATTATAATCAATCGATTCGTTAATATAACTGCGTGCTCAAGGCGTCAGCCCGAGCAGCAGTTGAAGCTTTAATTGATTGGTTTTTCAAATATGATATCAAGCAATATCATACATTTCCTTCAAATAACAAAAATAATCAAAGTAAATATAAATCGCAAAAATTTTACAAGCTCCATTAATGCTCGAACTTTATACGTCTCTGTAATAAATTAATTATTAAAAGAATTCAATAGCGAAATATGTTATTAATATTAATATAGTCAACTGAACGTGTTATTATATGACCAAACAAAGAATAAAATAAAAACTTAAATCATTAAACAAAAACACTCTTTTACTGATCTAGTTGGCGAGTATAAAGTAGCAGATAAGTATCATACAGGAATATCTCTCTCTCCCCGGGAGCCTTGATGTGTATATAGGATACACATCATATCAAGCTCCCAGTGCGTGCCAGTATACATAGGGTGTACTGGTATTGTGCAACAAATAGAAAACAAAGCTAATTTGAGATCAAAATACTGAGAATTTCATCCCATTTATTTCTTAGTAGATACTGGTGCTGATATTTCAGTTCTTCCAAAGAACAAAGAGTGAAATGCATGAACTTAATTCAATCCTACACCGCCAGCAACATAATTATTATAGCATACCGTCAAAAGATTTCGATAATTGACCTGAGCTTCTGATGTCCATTCGCCTAGAAATTTGTCATCGCAGACAGCTAATAATTGGTGTTAATCTATTAAAACATTTTGGCCTTATAGTGGATATGGCCTAAGGGAAAATTATCGATGAAGAGATCAACTAATTATGGATTGTAAAGCTAAATAACCCTATAAGTTCTAGCATCACAAATTAAAATTAAGCCAAGTATATCACAACGAAATTTGTCAATATAAAATTGTGGCAGATACTAGAAAAGTTATGGTTCATGGGAATCACTTATACCCAAAATATCACACTTGGTGAATACAACATCCAAAATGTGGGTAAATTATCATATTTAGGCTCTTAAATAACAATAATCGGTAATGAAATAGGCAAAATACGCCGAAAAATACTGTTCGCAAATAAAATAGTTTTGACAATCTTGATGACCAGCTGCATAAACAGGAAAACAACGCTCCAAGTATACAAATCTGTGATAGGACCTCTGTTATGCTATGGGAGTGAAACATGGGCTCTAACCAAAGCATCTACAAACATTATGAATGCCTTTGAGTGACGGGTCCTGAGGTGAATAATAGGAGCGAAGCTAGATGGGGACCAATGGCAAATTCGATACAACCATGAGCTGTACGAAATTTTTGACGAGCCGCAGGTTTCAACGATTGTAAGACTACAGAAGCTGCAATAGGCTGGCCATATAAATCATATGGATGAACAACGGATACCCAAAAAGGTATTCGTTGGGAGAAATGAAGGGCGGAGGCCAGTGGGGAAACCAAGGAAACACTGGTTTAACTCGTTCGATGAAGACAGCTCATTGCTATTTGGATTTCAAAATCAGAGGACGTGGTCAGTGGACCGAGACAGTTGGGGATGCTATTGGGTGGAACCAAAGGCCTGAAAGGGCCCAAACACCAGCCAACGCAGCAACCACAGCAGTTGCAGAATGACCAAAACACAGTTTTGAGTACCGACTGCCAACAATTTTTCGGGTATAACTTGTTCACACTCACTCAAAAGGTAGAATCATTCATCGTCAACTATAAAAACCTCATTTATCTTAGTGATAAACAAGTTGGATAGATAGAGCTACTCTCATTCCAGAAGGGTTTTATACCCAACTTACGAAATGCAGTCACCCGCAACGAATAAAGTCAAGAAACGTGTCATAGAGATTTGCATGTTTAAAAGAAAATCTCTTTTTTCAACGGTCGCCATTTTGTTGCAAACTAACAAAAACCACTCAAATCATGAACTCCTAAAAATATGAATGTTATTAATCTTATTTGAATATTTTAAGAAGATCAAAGCAAAACTGTAGTCTCTGATTGGATGGAGAGTCCAAAAATACCAAAAGTATGTGTTGATGGTATTGTAATTGGAGAAATTTCAAATGGCTATAACTTCCGGGAACACAATTAGATTTTCATCAAACTTGCAGCGTATTAGGACCTTCTGTGAGACTACCTAAATATTGGATTTCATCAAGTTTAAGAGTATCTATACGATTTTATTGGGGAAAATGTGAAATTCGATGACCATACTATTATTGACAAAGTTGAGCGAATTTTGATTTCTTAAGTATTTTTGGTTGTTGTACTCATAAACACCTTCCTCCATAATATTTTTCAGATTCTTCAGATCATAGGTGTCTAACCACGTGGAGGAGACATACATTTTTCGTAAAACAAAACATTTTGCCTTCCCCTGGACGCCCTAATTCATAAAATGATTTTTTTATTTCAGATTCTGAAAGTTCTAATCAAGACCCCACTCGACAACCTTTGGTTAAAACAAATTTTTAATGGTTCATTCGTTATTAGGGGGGACCCCCTTAAAAAAATTTTAAATTTTTGGTAAGACCTTAACTTTTGAGAGACCATCACTTCTGACCTTTTCACAAAGTTTGAGCATTCTAGCTTCCATAGTTTCTGAGGAAACTAGCACGGACAGACGGACAGATGGACCGACGGACAGACAGACGGACAGACAGACAGACAGGTCGCAAAACTAGTAGGTCTATGTAAAAAAATTTTTTAAGGAAGACCTGAAAAAGACACACAGTACATAATCTGAAAGTTCAAAGGCACTGCCTTGCAAGTCTGAAATGTATTGAAGCAGAAATTATAAGCTCCATGCTGGGAAGGTGCACCATTGCGTTTGTTGGAACCTACGTTTGACATGGATTTCCGGTAAGGAAACTTATTGATGACTTTGAATCAGTGCTTACTATGTGCGAAAATTCAATTTCTATGCTATAGTAGGTGGTTTCAATGCAAAACATTGCATCTAATTACTATGGTATAGCTCTATCTTACTGGGATCAATCAAATATGGATCTCATATTGATTGTCCCAAAAGAGCTTACCTTCCACGGAAGCTCGTCCATTATTGACTTTTTTAATCAATTGGCAGGTAAACTTCTTCCGTAGTTAGAGAAATTTTGAATGTGGAGCTGTTGTCGCCGAGTTTGACTATCTTATGGTTAAATTGACCTTAAGAGTGAAAAAAGATGTTAAACTTGAAGTTGTAGATCCTCAGCTTTTCACTCCGTACAAGCAAAGTGGTCGGGTAGCGATCAATAGAGAGAAAAACTTTCTATTTCTAAAATTATTGATGACTTCCTCATTGATTTAGGAATAGAAAGATTTTCCCTCTTGTTTAATTCAACCCTGGATACGGTCATCTCAAAGATCTCAACTAAGAAATCCTTGACAAATTACCTTTATCGATATACACCAGGAGACATCTTGTAGCCTCATTGTAGACATAGGCGGCTAAGGAAGCTTCGCGTGTCAGAATGGCATAATGGGTAATGAATAAAACCAATCGAGTTCAATCAATTCTGCTTTTTTGTTTAATTATTTTCTCTCCGTAAGCAACACACGTCAACTCGGCTTCGCTGGCGTGCTCGACTGACTGCATTTTACGAATGGCATCCATTGTTGCCGGCTGTCTCGTTCTCCAATATTAACAGCTCGGCCATCCTGGAGTGACTCATCCCGAGACACATCTTCAACCAAGACAGGATCGGGACTAGCTTCTGATTCGTCATCCGTTGATGCATCGTCGCTGCGCACTTATGATCCCAAGCAATACCAGAGTTTCAACCGCTCCACTTGGAATACCGATTGGAACGATCGTTGATTCAGTTGGCAATATTCTAAGTCTCCAATGAGGTATCGGTCGCAATGCAATACCCGATTAATTACATACGGTTCCTTGTAGCGTGGCACGCTATCGACCACAACCAGATCGTTAACCGCAAACTGTTTTGGTTGCCCGTGTTGTTTGCCGAAACGTTCTTTCCATTTTTGCTTTTCGATGTTAATTCTATTTGCGATTTTGTCATAGCAAATTTCCGTGGGTTTAGTAACTCGTGTAGCACTTCGAGCAGCTTATTTGGAAGAATGTCACGTAGCTGGTATCGGAATACAATTGCATTCGGCGTGTGACCGGTAGTCGAGTTTGGTTGGGATGAAGCCTTTTAAGATTTCGGTCCCATTTGTGTTCGTTATCTGTTGAAGTTCGCAAATATAGAAGAACAGATTGATACGCTCTCAATTTGATCATTTACTCTGGGGTCCTAACCGCATATGAAACATGGCTGATATCGTTCCCAGCACAATAACTTTTAAACTTTTTGGAAGTGAAGGCTGCGCCTTGGTCTGATATAATTCGTCGCGGAAGCCCAAAAAAGGTGTTTAGATCACTTAGCGCATAAATTACTGGGAGCGTACTCGCCGACTTTATAGCTTTTACCACACTATATTTCGAAAATAAGTCAGTTATTCCTATCACATATTTGTTTCCAGCGGTACTTTTAGGAAAGGGTCCCAGGTGGTCTACCTGTATCGTTTTGAACGGGATAAGGACAACCGGGCTAGCATACCGTTTCCAAGCTGACTTCTCAGCAGCCCTTTTAAAATAACAGCATTCGATACAGGCAGCGATATACCCCTTAACGTGATATCGCATTCGCTTAAACCCATAATAGGGCCGTATCTGTTTTGTCTACCCTAAAGTGTCCTCAGTCATCATAAGCTTTCTTCACAGCTCTCCAGTGTACAGCTTCTGATATGGCCTATGGAAGCTCTCCCCGCACTTTCCGATATAGTCGGTTGGTTTCCAGTACGTAATCCTCCCGTAACTACGCCAGCTGATCGGAAGACTGTTCGCCTCCAATTATCCGAATGATATTTCGTAGTGCCTCGTCCTGTTGTTGTATTGTAACCAGCCAGTCTTCGTCGGTAATGCTGACTGTTAAAATCCTCTCAACAACTTCAGTGGTGTTTTCGATAGTTGCACGACTTTAGGCATCAACATGCTGCATCCTGCGGCTGTCCCAGTGAATTAGTTTAAAATCATACTCGGACATCTTCAGCCACCATCGTGGTATCCTTGGAGGTAGGGGCTTCTTTAGTCACCCGTGGTAGCTACAGAGCAATCTGTTACAATCGTGAAAGGTTTCACTTACACATAGATTCGGAACCCTTCTAACGATTCTTCGATAGCGAGTACTTCCAGCTCATATGAATGCTAATTTTTCTCTGCCTCGCTACAACAACGGCTATAGTAGCAAACCAGTTTAATCTCACTCAAAGTTTCTTCCTGAAACAATACCCCGGCCAGCCCGTTGGAACTCGCATCTGTATGGATCTCATGGCGTTTTGTCTGATTGTACAAGCACAGAATAGGCTCGTTGGAAAACATCTCCTTCAGACGGCTAAACGCGGCATCTTGGTCAGCAATCCATAGGAAAGTTGCATTTTTCTTCAGTAGGTGGGTAATTGGTCGTGCTATTTCGGAAAATTTTTCAATATACTTCCGAAAAAATCCGGTTAACCCTAAAAATCTTCGAACGTCGTTAACATTTTCGAGTGTTGGGAAATCTTTTATCGCTGTTACTTTTATCTTCCCAGGTGCTTTACTGCTGGCGTTCACTCAGTGGCCCAAAAAGTTAATCTCACTTTCCAAAAATCTGCATTTTGAGCGGCGAAGAGTAGTTCCGACTGCTCGAAACACTTCGAGTACCTTCCACAGCTTTTCCATGCCTTCGGCAAAATTTTTGCTTTTAATCATTTAGTCATCGGAAAATGTAATGAGTATCCCAGGGGGCAAAATACGCTCGATTTTTTTTATAACTTCCTGGAATACAGCTGGTCCATTTACAACTTCGAAAAGCATTCTTAGAAATTCAAAATGCCCATCCTGCGTAATAAAGGCAGTACATTTTCGTGACTCTGGCTTGACTTCGATTTGGTGGAGTTGTGAACAACTCAGCATCTGCAAGTTGTGCTAGCAGCTCATCCACTACAGGCATCAAGAAGGCACGTTTCTCCGTAATATTATTTAGTTCTCGGTAGTCCACACATAGGTTATCTTTTGAATCTGATTTTAGTTTATATGTACCACCGGAGAAACATACGATGATTCACTCGGCTGAATAATGTTTGTTTCCGATAATTCGTTTATAATTTTTGCCACCTCAGGTCTTTTCGCAAAAGCAATGTGATGAAGTCTGTGGTAAATGGGTTTGTCTGATATTAACCTGATTTTCAGCATTTCCAGTTTACGCTTCCCAATCTCCGATAGATTCTTGGTGAAACAATCTTTGAATTCGCATAACAGTTCTTTTAACTTGTGATACTCGTCCTCGTTCAAGTTCTTTTTGTCTTCGATTTTACAAAATTCCATTTCAGTCGGTTCGACTGTCAGTCGGTTCGACTGGATCAGCAACAGATTAAGCTAATAATGAACGTGAGCTTCCTGAGTCTACTATTGTGAATATACTTTTTCCCTTGACAGTTATTTTTTTCGGCGCCAATAGTGGTCCAGAAACAATTGATAAATTTTCCTCCTCCTGTATTTGCAATACGACATCTGACTGCTCTGGTGTACATCCTCTCGATTGTTGAGCTCTGTTGAGACATTCGCTCGTTCTATGTCCCATATGATGGAAACGATGGCAACGCGGACATCGTTATGGGTGCGAACATCGCACTGCCATATGATCTCACTGACGGCAATTGAAACATGTCGGTCCGGTTTTCGCATTTCGACTGGCCTAGTATTCGACACTCGTACCGACTGGTCGTGCAGCCGCACAAATTCACTACGTGATGCATGCGTCTCCTCGAAGCGGTAAATCGCCATGTGAAATTCTTGTAGTTCTGCGAATTCACTTCCCGCAAGAGCATTTTGCCGTGCTGGATGACTGAGGCCTCGTCGGATATACTTTATGATTGCTGCGTCTGACACTTCTCCCGGTTGCCCAATTGCTGTCATTTTATAAAATTTTTTGTCCAAACTTTCTGAATTCGCACGAATTGTTCTCATCAACTTTAAATGCACATTGGCTTCGTCAATTCGAATAGGAAAGTCGATCACAAGTTTGTTCTCAAACTCTGGGAATTTTTTAAAAACTTGCATTTGTCCGTCATTCGAAAGCATGTCCCCACAGTTTTAATTGTGCTGCAAACAATACCAATTTATCGTCCCAAGCGTGTACCTCCTTCAACTTGCATATGCGCTTAATAAACTGTTCTGCCGTTACGCTTGTTCGGGTCGAAAGTTGTCAACATCTCCGCTATGTCGCGGATGGAGAAAAATATTCTCGTTTGTCGATATGATGATTCAAGGAATGCCTGCTCCCTTTCCAGCAAAGTGCGTTCACGCTCATACATCACCTCCTCGGCTTCTCGGGATGCGCCCGTCTCCTCCGTTAAGGTGATTTCATCGTCATGACCCTTCGCGTTGCCACTTAAATCTCACATAATTTGAACTTCGGTCATCTGCCTTGGAGTGCTGTTTGCTTCTGGGAAATCTGATTGCGGGATTATTTCCCGACGTCGGCAGCCCACGCTTACGGCACAAATCTTGTATCTATTTTTTCGTTTTCATCGCGTACATGACTGATCCCACTTCTGAACTGTCAGAATGGCAGAATGGCTAATGAACGATCTCAACCAATTTAGCTTTTTTATTTAATTAATTTCTCTCCGTAAGCAACACACGTCTACTCGTCTTCCCTGGCGTGCTTGACTGACTGCATTTCACGACTGGCATCCGTTGTTGCCAGTTGTCCAGTTTCTCCAGTGTTGGCACGCACAAGGATCTACCACTGCAATTTAAATACGGTCGGTACGGAGTATAAACGTATTCATCGAGTTAGGATGTCACCAAACTGAACGACCTTTGGGAGAACCACGGCTTTTGCTAACGAAAGATTTGAACAGGCCCTGGAAAGTATCAAACCAGGCCATTGTATGTTTTCTCATATCAATATTATAACTGGCAGAGCAAAACTGCCCAGGGTCTTCACTTATGATGATTCCATGCTCATGGATGACAAATTTGTTGCTAATTCTATCGCAAAACATGTAAAAAGAGTTCTGCAAGGGGAGAAAGCCAGCGAGGACGCTTACATTATTTCGTTACTGAGCAACACTATAACGAACTTCGACAAGGATCATGAACAAATGTGCTTGACCTGGTTTTCTAATTCAAATCCTTCTGACGCATCTACTGACCATGGTCTATCTATCAATCCTGAGAGACTCACTTTCTCGGCACAGTAGCGAAATTTCAAAAATCAGCGGGGGCTGATGGAATCTCTAATAATATGTTGAAAAAGCTTTCCTATGTTTTCTATACTCTCCTTGCGATCATTATGAGTAATTGCATTAACATTTGTTACTTCCCTCAGTAATAAGAAAGCGTAAAAATATTTCCAACACTCAAGAAGGCGGGCAGTAAGGACATAGTCGATACTCATCCAAATTAACTGCTTTTGAATATTTGTAAGTTCCTTGAAAGGATAATACAAGAAGCCAACATACAATTCCCTGTGGGGGCAAGCAATTCTTGCCTTTTCGGAGCCAAATTGTAATTTCGACACAATTGTCGAAATCCACTCCACGATAGATGCTCTGGCCTTGCTCCAAGCCGATATAACGAGAAGTTGGCGCAATAATAAGCTTGTTGTAGCTTGCGTGATTGATGTTGAAAAAGCCTTTGATTCAGTGTGGATCAATGGTTTTCTCTACAAAATGATAAATTTTGGCTTCATGAGGAGACGAACTGCCTTTGCAGTGGCTGGCGGAGCTAGATCAGACCCATAATGTTTTAACTTAGGGGTCCTACAGGGGTCTATACTAGGCCCATTTCTTTTCAATATATTTACTTCTGACGGCCTGGGCCAATATAAGCCCGGAATCTAGGTGAACCTCTTCGCTGACGACTTTTTAGTGTAGTCATGTGATCACAATTAGCGCTTCGCTAAAACGAGCTTCCAAAGGTACTTGTAATCTTTTACTGCATACTACCAAATATGGGGGATCAAGGTAAATGCAAAGAAAAGTGAATTTGATCGTCATGCAAGAGGCATCTTTGACTCAAGATTAAGTTGAATGGGCAGACGGTGCACTGTTTCAGAAAAACGAAGCAGCTGGGGGTAATTTTTGATAGGAACGCTACCTTCGGTGCTCCCGTTGATAATGTTCTGAAAAAAGTGACTTATGCGTACCATTTTCTTATATTTCTTTTCAGAAGCAGTTGGCAGCGAGCAAGCGAGTCAAGGTTTCGGCCGATAAGACCCTGATTTGTCCGATGATCACATATGAGGTGATGATATGGAAAAGAGCTCCAAAAATAAAATAGGGAAAGGTACGATCAGTGGGAAGAAAAATCCTTCGGGCTTACACAGGCCTTTATAATGGGAAGGACGGACTGTCGTACCCCAACAAGACGCTTGACAAGAAGGCAGTGATGGAGCCAATCAAATTATCTGCGGAAATTTAGTGAAATCAGCAATAACGAGAGCAGTGGAGCACAAAGTAGAAGTAATTAAGGCAGCCACGAATAGTCGTTCAATGAGTACAGCGAGCCATTAATTTTAAGATAGTTTAAAGCTAATAATATACTTTTTTTTAAGTAACTCAATTTTTAGTATTTCATTTCTTTAAAGCTAACGAATTTAACGCTTAATTTTTATTTATTTATTTATTTAGCCAATCAAGGCACTGATATAAGAAATATAAAAAAAATTAACTTTATAATAGAAAATTCACAATGATTTCTTAATAGTACAATTTAGGATTAATTTATAAATATAAAAATTGTGACAAATGCAATGTGCTTTTACAATAAAATATGTTGTGAGGGTAGGGTGCGTGATGGAATAAAGGTGAAAAGACATTTGATAATAGAGCTTTACAATGGGCTCTGGAAATGTTTGAGGAGTAATGTGCACTAAGTGAGTTAAACTTTTTGCAACACCTGTTAATCGGCTCATTATCTGCATAGATTGTATTAGTCTGCTCTTTAACTGATTGACGAGAATGCCTATTGACTCACAATGGCTCATGCACATTTATTCTGTCAGTTTAAAATGGTTTTTTAATCAAGCCTCTGAGGATATCAAAAGCAAAACAACAAGTTATCATAGTTCTACGGGAAGCAAGTGATGGTATATTGAGTATTCGCAACCTAAGCTCATAGGAGGGTAGAACTTCAAAATTCCTCCTCCACCTAAGCTCATAGGAGGGTAGAACTTCAAAATTCCTCGGATCATATAGCGATCTCAATGCAAATAAGATAAACTGTTTTTGAACAGACTCGAGTCGGTCAATGTGAACGTTGAAAACAGGATCCCAAATAAGACATGCGTATTCAAGAGAGAGATATAATATCTTCGATACCCAAATATTTTGAACTTTTTGGATCGACGCTTGATGAAGCTGAGGAGCTTATTGGCTCTACCAAGGACTTCATCATAATGCAGATTGAAACGTAATTTATCGTCCAAAATAACACCGAGGTCTACAACGCTGTCGACTCTTTTAAGTTTGTAGTAGTCAAGATAATAATCGACGCAACGACAAAGTTTTTACGGGAAAAACTAATTATCTGACATTTTTCCAAATTCAAAGAGAGAGTAAGTTTTTTTTCTGACCATTCTAAAAGAGAGTTTAACTTGTTGTGAAGAAATTCCGTATCCTTTGGAGACGTTACCCCCTTGAATAGCTTGAGATTGTTACCATGAAATAGATGCGGAATGTCCGACAAGATAACATACAGACCCGAAATGAAGGTTTTAAAAAGTATGGGACCAAGATGGCTGCCTTGAGGTACACCGGAGAAGACATTTATTTCTTTGGACAAAAATCCTTGAAATTTGACGATTCGCGTCCTATTTTTGAGATCCGAGTCGAGCCATTCTAACAAAGGGTCACAGATACCGAAATTTTTTAATTTTTTTCTCAAGATTTTGTGGTTGACACGATCAAACGCTTTACTGAAGTCGGTGTAAATTGCATCGATTTGATGGCCTTTTTCCATTTCACGAAGGACACTGGAAACCATCACTGAGAGATTTGTAACTGTTGAACTTTTTTTTTCGGAAACCATGCTGTTGGTCGTTTAGCCGAGGCTCAATGATGGGCGATATTTTAGAACAGACTATTTTTTCAAAAAGTTTAGGAATTGCTGATAGTATTGTGATAGCTCTGTAATTTTCAACTGATCCTTTGTTTTTATTTTTATAAATTCGAACCAAGTGGGATTTCATTCAAATCGATAGGAAAATTCCAGAAGTGAGGAATTTATTAAAAATGATATGCAGAGGTGGAATCAATTGCACTTTACAGTGAAACAAGAAGTGAGGAGGGTGTAAATCAGGACCAGGCTCTTTATTTGGATGCAGTGTCTCTATTGCATTGGATATATCATCTTCGGAATGGCCAAGTTCTTCAATGAGAGATGCTGAATTTATGTCTGAAGAAGATCTGTAGGATGAAGAGTTGGTTGGACAATATACGGATTGGAAATGGGTTGCAAAAAATTCACAGATATCCTTGGGATTGCATGAGTTTGATTCTTGATACCCCATCAAATTGGGAAATCCTTGAGACCTACGTTTTGTATTAACGAAGTCAAAGAACTTTTTTGGGTTGTGGATAATTTTTTCGTCAATAATATTAACATACGAAATATATGCTTCCCGAGATTTGAGTTGAAACTCTTTTCCCAGTTCCTCATATTTATTTTCAATTTTTTGGCTAAAGTTTGATTTTGTCAGAATTATTTTGTGGAGCTTATTCCTTTGATTTCGCAAGTGGCGCAAATCGCCAACAAGCCAAGGCTCAGAGAACTTATTTTGCTTTTTAATTTTGGGTACATATCTCTCAACGGCGTCCATGGAAATATTGTAGAAACAATCTACTGCGTCGTTTGTATCTAACGTTGAAAGCGTACCAGTCCAGTCAATATTGTGGAGATGTTTATTAATGCTGTCGGCATTAAGGAAGTCAAATACAATAAAATTATTGTACGAAAGATGACATGCGCTATCCGTAGTAGTTAATTCAACTGAAATTGCAGAATGGTGGCGGCTATTGGAAAATAAATGTTCCAAATCGTTTGTTGGGTTCACTACAACTGTCATATGCATTAGTAAATATTAGATCTAACCAATTACCATGAAGGTTGGGGGTCGGAACAACTTGCTGCAAATCATTGCCATACAGGGTGCTAATAATATTGAAGTCTATACTGATGAGAATATTGACTGTGAGTATACCAATGTCAGATTCATCGACCATAAATGTCAGATTTGGTCGGTTAAAACCCCCGGTGATGATAATTATGTCTTCTTCATTGATGGAAGCAGCTTGTGAAGAAATTATATCACACGCACTACTGTAAAGTTCCTCAGTGAATCTTAGAGGGATATAAACAGCCTCTATAAACCAGTTTACATTTGACATTTTGATGCAGACAATTTTGTGCTGGTAAGAATTGTTAGAGACTGTACTTATGGACTCACTGAAAAACGTATTATGCACTGCAATCAAAACACCTCCTCCTCGTGATTGCCCTGTGCTATGAGAATCTCTGTCATCTCTAAAAATAGTCCAGTTTTCATCGAGAATCTCCTCATTAAGAAAAGACTCGCTCAACCACGTTTCAGTTAAGGAAAGAACATTAAAATGGCATGATTTGGCGTCCAGATATAGTTAATTAGTTTTTTATCTCATACCACCGCAAGTGTGGTAAAAGAGTCTGAGGCGTTTAGAAGTGAGTGCGTTATTGGGGACGAAAAAACTCTAGATTTTTGCAGTGCTGATATATAATCAGAGCTCACATGCGACCCGTAAGTTTCGAGATTTTTATTAGTTTGTGCTGATGTTATACCTAATTCCTCGTGGTATCTAATATAAAGCCTACGGAGGGTACCAATATCTATGGTATTTCTATAATCTTTTAATGGATAATGTTGTGAGTGTCAAAATTTTAAGGTTTTGCTATCTATCTAAAAATCTAGATACGAATAGTTAAAGATAAAGATTTATATTTCATAGTTAGCATATAAAGTCGAAGAAGAAGAAGAAGTCAAGTGTCAAAGTGCTACTTTGTTTACATCCAAAGTTAAATCAAATTTTTAAGCATTTTTGAAGAAATTTTAATAATTATTCTTGTGAAAAGTGGATTTTCTGTGAAAGTGGATTAGTATCCTATAGAAGGAATTGAAAACTGAGTATACTATTTTAGATTTTATTGAATTTTGATTTTCATAACCTCAACAGGTATGTGAAAAATAATTGATTACGTTCCCTTATAATATTTATTTTCACTTGAAATTTATTTACACTTGAAATGTCCAGCAAGTGTGGCTCATGTGGTAAAGCGGTTCGGAACAACGATCCTGCGATGAAGTGTGATGGAGTGTGGCAAGTGGTTTCATACCAGCTGCATTCAGATGCCTGATGAAATCTATAATGCCGTGAAAAATGTTACCAAGTGGGTGTTCTGGGTCTGTCCCAGTGATAAGGCCTCTGCGGCAAAGGCAATAAAATGCAAAGTTCCACTTGTGAAAGAAGGCAATAGTGATATTATTGAAAAAATTGCCGAATTAGTTGATTCCAATTACACACTAAACCACAGAATTATTGATTTGCAAAAGCAAATTTCAGAAAAGAGTCCGTATCTGCCAGTGTCGTATTCAGCTGCTTTGACTAACCCTCCGGCAAAAAGATCGCCCAAATTCAACGGAGGAGTAATAATCCGTCCAAAATCTAAACAATCTGCTGATCATGCAATGCAGTAAATTAAGAAGTCTTTTAAACCTGCAGCTGCTAAAATTCCTATCACATATAAGAAGGAATTGTCAGATGGGAGAATTATTCTCAAGACTGAGAGCTCAATCAATTCAGAGGATCTTGTCGGTTCTTTGCAGGAATGTCTAGGTGAGTCGTACTATGTAGAGCGTACTAAGGAGTTGAACCCTAGGCTTATAGTGCATGGGCTGGAAAGGTCTTTGGACAGTGATGAGCTCCTGGCTGAGATTAAGGCCCTTAATCTGAATATACCTGATGGTATTTTGAAAGTTGTTAAATGCTGGAAAAGTAGAAAAAATGAGAAATTTTCGATGATATTTGAAGTTCCGGGAGGATTATTTAAGAGACTGCTAGATACATACATACATATTGACTTCAACTCTCATTACTGCAGAGAAAATCTGACGGTCAGAAGGTGCTATAAGTGTCAGAAGTTCGGTCATGCTGCTCTGAGATGTAGAAGTCAAATAGAGGTTTGTGCCAATTGTGCGGAGCATCATAGCACAAAAGATTGAAAATCTCAGGTTTCGAAATGCTTGAATTGTCTGCTGGTGAATAATAAGAATGTTTCGCATCCAGCATAAAGATTGTCCTGAGCACCTCAAGGCTGTTAAAACTTTCCAGAGGAAGATTAACAACTTATCTGAAATATGAGGATTGCCACCAATTTAAGTATATTTTATGCTAATATTCGAAGTTTAAGGAATAAGTTTATAGATCTTGAGGTGTTATGTAGTTCGCATATGAATCTGGATGTTATAATTTTAAACGAAACATGGATTTGTAGTAACGAAGTTAATCTGTATAATCTTGATGGTTATAATGCCGTATATAATTGCAGCGATCACTCTCAAGGAGGTGGGATTGCGATTTACATCAAGGAAAGAATAAGGCATAAAGTCCTACTGGTTGATAGTTATTGCAACACCTTAGGTTTTTCTCTTGAAAGCGATAGAGGTGTTATCAATATTTGTACTTTCTATAAGGCCCCCAATGAAAATAGTTATGAGCTAATTGAATATTTGGACGGTATATTACAGAATTATGGAAACCTGGTGGTTGCAGCTGACTCTAATATAGATATTTTGCATAAAAATAGCAATTGCAGCATAAACTATTTAGATATGCTTCTTATGAATGGAGCAACAGTCATGAATAACCTTCCAACTAGAATAACTGATAATCGTGCTTCTCTCTTTGACCATGTTGTCTCTACACTAAGCAGGCAGTTAGCAACTTTTAGTTTTAAATATAATGATTGGCCGAAACTTGACCATAGCACTTTATTCATTATTTAGGAAGGAATTAAAAAATTGTTATCTTCTATGGTGAAGAAGAAAATTTATAGTTTTGATAAAATTAAATTCATTGAATTGGTTAGAAGCAAATGTACGGCCTATAATGATTATATATATATTTCTGAAATAATAAAAATAATGCAAAATGCAAAAGAAGCAGCTACTTCCATCAGAATGATTCAAACTAGGATTAATAATTGGTTAACTGGTGATATTCTTAGGGAAACCAGGAGGAAGAAAGATTTATTTAATCGACTTGAAAAATTGCCACGATGATCCTGTATTGAACCAGAAATACAAGGTACAAAAGAATAGGGTTAACTCTTTGATTAGATCAGCTAAAAAAAATGTATTAAACCATCAGATAAATGCTGCTGAGAGAAATTCTAGAAAAATATGGCAGATTCTAAATAAAGAATTATTCTCCTCTGACAGGACTTTGAATCAAATTTCGGATATTTCTGTTGATTCACTTGGACCCCACTTCGGATCTATTTTAAAAAAAATAAGATTCAATCTTTTAAATTTTGATAGAAAGCAAATCCCTTATAACTCTAGGTCTATATTCCTTGAGCCTACCAATACTAAAGAAGTAGTGTTACGCATTAACTTTTTAAAGAACTTTTCGGCTGGTAGTGATGGTATTTCGGCAAAACATCTAAAACTTGTCAGTGATATAATAGCTCCGCATGTGGTATCCGACTTTAATAATTTCATATCTAATTGGATCTTTCCTACAGACTTTAAGGATGCTATAGTTGTGCCAGTTTTCAAATCAGGCAATGTAAATGACCCTAATAACTATAGACCTATTAGTTTAACTGGTACTTTGAGTAAGGTTTTGAAAAAATAATTAATAAACGTCTGATTCGCTTTATTGAAGATTCTTTGGGATTTGATGTAAACCAATATGGCTTTATTGAGAAAGGTAGCACAACATCTGCTATTACTGATGCCTTACAGTTCATCAACAACGAACTAGATGTGGGTAAATATGTTGCAGCAATATTTGTTGACCTAGTGAAGGCCTTCGACACTGTTGATCACTCGATTCTGCTTCAATGCTTAAGCGAACTAGGAATAAGAGGCACTCCTTTGAAATTGTTTGAAAGCTTCCTGAAGGACAGAACAATTGCTGTTTGCTTGAATCAGAAAATGAGTGATGAATATCAAATCAACATAGGCGTTCCGCAGGGTTCCATATTGGGTCCAACTTAATTTATTTTATGCATTTATAATATTTATTTTTCTAATTTGAAGGGCAAATATATTGTCTATGCGGATGATACATTGCTATTATATTCGGATTTCACTCCTAGTGCATTAGAACGAAAAGTAAATGACGATTTAGAGGAGTAAGGGTCATGGTTGTTAGGGAATTAGTTAACTATAAACATAAAAAAGTCCAAGTTTATGCTATTTAAAATACTAAACAAAGCAGATATTGTGTTGGACATTAAAACGTTCAATGTAAGTATTGAGCGTGTAGCATCGTGGAAATACCTAGGTCTTATCATAGATGATAGATTGTCATGGACTCAACAGATTAGTAGTCTGAAATCGAAATTGGTTTTTTGGATTAGGTTGTTTAGGTGTAAAAATTACTTAGATATTGGTCTCAAAAACTTAATTTATAATGCTCATGTTTTGCCTTTGATTACTTATGGCACTATGAATTGGTATCATACTTCGGAATCGAACATTGATTCAATTCATAGAATGCTGAATAAGATTGTCAAGGCTATGCATGGCTTGGATAGACTGACCCCTAGTATTACCCTTTATCCACTAACGAAGAAATTTAGTATCAGGCAGATGATATTGTTACATGTACAAACAATTACATGTACAAATAATTCTGCGAGCTGCTGTCGCAATTGTTTTCATAATCATTAAGAACGTCAACAAATGAATTTACTCGAACCCACGAGAACCCAACAAGCATGATCAACATCTGCAAGTGACGTCACTCCATTCATTAATTTGCTCGAATCTACCAGGTACCTCTCGGTAGAACATTAGCCAATGTACCAGAAATGGGTGAATAGGTAGAGACCCTATATAAAGGCGAGCTGAATGAATGGGGGGATCATTCATTCGACCGCGATAAGAACTGTGATTGTGTGTGGGAAGCGATATTATTCGAGTAGTAGAAAAACGATTTTCGTAATAATGAAGTGATTTAGAAGACAATTGCGATAAGAAATTTAGGGACAAGTGTTAGAATTTTAATAGTGAAAATTAAAATTAGGTGAAATAGTTAAATAAATGATTGTGCATTTTTAATTAAATAAACTCTTTTAACTTAAATTAAAAGACATTGCGTTTTCACTTTCCCGGAACATTAAAATTATTGGCCGCGAACCGAAAACACGCGACAATGGTGTCAAGAAGTGGGAAAGAAAAATTTTGGAAGTGAAAACGTTTAAACAACTTTAAAGTGCACAATTGTGAAAGTTAACGTGGAAAAATAGCCGAAACAATAAAAGTGCGAGGAAATCTAAATCTAAAAATTAATCAATTGAGCATATCGGAGCTCAAAGAGGAGTTGGAACAATGAAATCTGGCTACACAAGGTACAAAGGCCATACTGATTGCACGATTGCGTGATGCGATTGAGTCGGAAGGCGTGAATCTGGATTCGGGTGAGCTCTCAGCTGCAGAAAGAGGCGCAGAAGGTGGTGAAGCCGAAACACCAAAACCAAAGGAACCAGAAAATGCGCTGATGCAAATGTTGATGCTGATGCAGCAAGAGCAGCGACAACAGTCATCCAATTTAACTGCGAAGCTAAATGAACAATCAGCGCAGCTAAATGAACAGACATCCAGTTTAGCTGTGAAGCTAAATGAACAGACATCCAGTTTAGCTGTGAAGCTAAATGAACAATCAGCGAAGCTAGACCAACAAGCGTTCGAAATCAAGGCAGACATCGCACAGAAGCTGGAAAAACAGTCAACCGAAATAAAAGCATAGCTCAGTAGTCTCAACAGCCAAATTAAATGCGTCGAGGAGAAGGTATACCAGGTCGAGGAGAGAATCAACCTTGAGATCAGCCAGGTCAACCATGAGATGGAAAAAGTGAAAAAGGACTTGGAAGCAGCGAAGGCAGTAGTAACCGCCGCACCAGCCCCAATTATAACCGCAGCGCAAAGCTCATCTAGAAATGTGCAAGCACCAATATTCGATGGGCAAACGGCCTGGACTATTTACAAAATCCAGTTTGAAGCAGCCGCTAGGATAAATCACTGGAATGAGCAGGAACGAGCAACTGCATTAATTCTTGCTCTAAGAGGCCCAGCTACCGAGCTTTTGCAGACTATCCCCGTTGAGCTGCATTCAAACCCAGCTGCTATAATGAATGCGCTGGACATGCGTTATGGAGACGATCATCTGAAGCAGATTTACCGGGCACAGCTACGGCATTGGATGCAGAAGTCTGGCGAAACCTTGCAGCAGCTAGCATAAGACATTGAGCGACTGGCACTTTTGGCTTACCCAGCGTACGACCCAGAACATCGAGATGACGTAGCAGCAGAAACATTCATCAGCGCCTTAAAGGACAAGGAATTGCAACAAGCCGTGCGGTTAGCTCAAAAGCAAACAGTCAAGGATGCATTGGCTTATAGTTTAAATTTTGAGGCAGCCAAAAATGTGACCCGTACCACTGCCCGGGTTCGCGAGGTAGTGGCAGATAATTGCAGGTGTGAGCGCGTGGGAATTGAGCGAGAGCTGCAGGTGAATGGTGCGCCTAGATGCTGGAATTGCGGGGAAAAAGGGCACCTGTAAAGAGGCTGCAAGAAGGGAAGAAGACCGAGCTATTGTCCAGGGTGGTGGAGATCCAGACCGTGTCAGGAGCCTAGAATGGAGGCCCATCAAACTGCAAGGGCCAACTTCGTGGGGCGAACGTTGGCTAGGAGGATCGACATCCCCAGCACCGTGCCAAGGCAACATCGTGGAGAAGCAGACAGATGTCTTCCTCGTCAAGTTGATGAAGAACATTGCACCCTAACAAACGACACTGGTGCAACCCGATCGACGATCCGACCAGACCTAGTGAGGCCTCAACTGCTTAACAAGGGCAGAATTCATGGAATTGCTGACGCCCTATCTCGTCATCCATGTCCAGCCAACTGCAAACATTGCCAACGGATTGAGGAAAAGGAGCCGCCCGTTGATCTGCGAGTGATAACGACCAAATTCGATGAAGGTTGGTCATCGGAGGAGATTCGAAATGTCCAGTTAGCCGATGAAGATATCGGACCATTGCTCGTATGGAAGGAGACAACTGGGCGACCGGAGTGGAAGGAAGTTTCGATGCATGGCGCAACCCTGAAAAGCTATTGGGCACAATGGAACTCCCTTCAGGTGGAGAGTGGCGTGCTCAAGCGGAAATGGGAAACGGCGGATGGCAGCTCCTATAGGATGCAAACTATACTGCCCAAAAGCCGAATCCACGATGTGATTAAGGAAATGCGTGAAGGATCCTCGGGAGGCCACCTTGGTGTTAAAAAGACCTTAGCGAAATTGCGGGAAAGGTTCTACTGGCTCCACGCTCGAGAAGACGTAGAGGACTGGTGTCACAGATGCACAATTTGCGCTTCCGTCAAAGGCCCAAAGCGACGACTGAGAGGACAAATTCAAACCTATAACGTAGGCGTGCCATTCGAAAGGATTGCTGTTGACATCGCAGGACCCTTTCCTGAATCCGATTGGGGAAATCGATAAATGCTGGTTGTAGCCGATTATTTCTGCAAGTGGCCTGAGGTCTACCCGATTCCCAACCAGGAAGCAACTACTGTAGCTGAACAGCTAGTGTTAAATTGGGTCAGTAGGTACGGCGTGCCTTGCGAACTACATTCGGATCAAGGCCGAAACTTTGAGTCACTAGTTTTTGGCGAGATGTGGGAGCTGCTCGGAATACGGAAAACGAGGACAACACCGCTGCATCCCCAATCCGATGGAATGGTCGAACGTTTCAACGGCACGCTCAATAAACACCTTGCCAAAATGGTTGACGAGAACCAAAGGGACTGGGACCGACATATCCCACTATTTTTAATGGCGTATAGAGCCGCTGAACATGCATCGACGGGCCAAGCCCCACCCAAAGTCATTTTTGGAAAGACTATTCGTTTGCCAGCCGATATAAAGTTCGGAACACCCCCTGAGAAACCCCAAACGGTCTCGGAGTACGCAAGTGATCTAAGACAACGGTTGAACCAGATATATCGGACAGTGCGAAAACACCTCGAATCGGCTACTGACCGCATGAAGACCAGGTATGATCTAAAGGCTAATTCTACTGGCTTCAAGCAAGATGACTTGGTGTGGCTTTATAACCCACAACGGCGAAAGGGTAGGTCTCCAAAGTTGCAACATAATTGGGAGGGACCATACCGAGTTACAAAGCGAATCAATGACGTCGTATACCGAATACAGGAACATCGTAAACCGAGAGCTGAAATGAAAATCGTGCATCTGGACTGTATTGCCCCATATTACACCCAGGGAGAATTGACTACAAATAGCGACACATCTTTTCGGGGCGAAAAGAACTGAGGTGGGGCAGTGTTACATGTACAAATAATTACATGTACAAATAATTCTGCGAGCTGCTGTCGCAATTGTTTTCATAATCATTAAGAACGTCAACAAATGAATTTACTCGATTCCACGAGAACCCAACAAGCATGATCAACATCTGCAAGTGACGTCACTCCATTCATTAATTTGCTCGAATCTCCCAGGTACCTCTCGGTAGAACATTAGCCAATGTACGAGAAATGGGTGAATAGGTAGAGACCCTATATAAAGGCGAGCTGAATGAATGGGGGATCATTCATTCGACCGCGATAAGAACTGCGATTGTTTGTGGGAAGCGATATTATTCGAGTAGTAGAAAAGTGATTTTCGTAATAGTGAAGTGATTTAGAAGACAATTGCGATAAGAAATTTATGGACAAGTGTTAGAATTTTAATAGTGAAAATTAAAATTAGGTGAAATAGTTAAATAAATGATTGTGCATTTTTAATTAAATAAACTCTTTTAACTTTTCCGGAACATTAAAATTATTGGCCGCGAACCGAAAACACGCGACAATATATATGGAAAAAGCTAAATTTATTTTCAGAATACTTAATTCTGAAATGAAATCGGGTGTCCAGCTAATCAAACACTGTGACATTCATTCTTATATTACCAGATATAGTGATTATCTTAAGTTGTCGTTTGCTCAAACTAAAATTAAACATAGCGACCCTGTTAGATTAGCAATGGAAGTACATAACTCATTACCAACTGAGTTAAAAAAGGTTAAAGTCTTTCCAATATTTAAGAAGCTACTTAGGGAACACATTGTTGAGGTTTGGAGAATCTGAGAAGTCATGTTTTGCGATCCTGATTAAAGTAAATTTATGTTGTTGTTGTTTTTTTTATTTAAAAAGCTTTAAGATTTTGAATATTAAATAACTTCCCTTACAGCCTTTCGTTGCTGACTGGGAAGTTGCAAAATTTGATAGAAGAGTAAAATTATTGGAAATTTTTGAAATTAATACGAAAAGAGCTTCTTCTTCTTCTTTTTTGTTCTTGTTATTAGTTACTAACGTCACATATCCTCTAACTGGTTATATGTGTGTGCTATCCTACAATCCAATAGTTGGATTATGTGTCTTGATCATTGTTAATAATAATATTACTAACAAAATTAAAAAATTTATAAAAATGAAAAAAAAAAAATTAATAATTAATTTGAATATTTGTGTTGTGAGTGTGGTTATGGTACCAATCTATATCCTTTCTTCTTTCGGAATATGATGAAAGAGGATATGAAAAAGATGAAATGAATAAGTGTATCACTGGTTCTTTCTGAAGAAGCTCAGTATCCAATCTGATTCCACTGTCCACCGTTAAAAAGAAAAGGTCCTATCTACCTAACTTGCTTTTATTTCCATTTCGATAAGCTAAAATTTGAATCTTATTTATGCATACATTTTTTTCTGGGTTTATAGTAAATAACTCAATAGGATGGGGAAGCGTTTACTTTGATAGTATGCATCAATGCCGTCAGAGAAAATATTATTCCAGTTGATTTTAACATTTTCGTAACACCCACATTCAACTAGCATTAACGTCTATTTCCATATCAATAGACTCTTTAATTATGCACATCATCAAGTATTTCATCATAATTTATCACACTGTGGTCTATCATATTTTCGAAAGGACTTGATTTGAATAAGATGTCATACATCAATTTTAATTAACCCATCTTTTGCGAGGTTCATGTCCTCGCACCAACAGTAATTCATTGTTGAATAATCTGACACAACAGTGTCGTTGCCAATACCATGAAATATTGAGGCCATTGAGGCTAGTGAGACCATTCTTCGCTGTATTCTGCGATGCCTTAAACAATCGTTAAACTTTTTCCTCTCAGTTCTAGTTGTCATCTCATCTCCATAGTGCATTAATTTCAGACATTTTTATTCATAGTAACGCCAAACGCCTCCGTTGTCCTTCTCGGCCCGAACGACGACACGACGTCAAGAAAAGCAGCATTGAATGCTGTGGCCATTTTCATTGCGTAGTCCTTTTATGATGATATGAATCCACCACCAACTCTCCCTCCGACTCCATTTTGCCTAGCGAACTCTATCATCGACCGGCCGAAAGTCATCTATAACTCATGGTAAACGAGTGTGAGTTGAAAGAAAAATGCTTGCCGAAAAAATGGGTCCATCTAAAGAGATCCGGGCCACTAATAATGTCATAAGACGCTTGCAGAGATAGAATAAACGATTCTGGGCATCTCTATAAATCCTGATGACATAATGTCCCTGTGATATCATACTTAAGCATGGCTAGGCAGCGCAAGATCCGGGCTAGGCGGTGAAATTATGGAATTGCGGCGGAACGTCGGAATCACTGAGAGGGAAAAAGAGGTCGACTGGGTGGTTAGATTGAATGAATGAACTACTTTAGCTATTGAAGCAAGTGAGGGTGGCTAAAATATATCCAGGCGAAAATTGCCGCCCACTTTTTCGCTCTTTTGTTTCAGCTATCAGCGGAAATGACGCGTAGCGGAAAGAGGGAGAATTTCGGGAGTTGGAGCGCGATTGTAGTAAACAAGAGAGACAATAGGAGTGGTTTTGAAGACATCGTCATTGACGATAACTTCTCATTTTTGTGAATGTTTGGGCGCCAGTTAAATCGTTCATTTTTCCTTTGTTGTTGGATGCTTTATGTGCTAGATGGATTTAATCTTTAGTGGTTGTGGATTAAAAACTTGAAGTAAGAAAGAAAGCTTTTAGGCCTTTTATCCAGTGGCTTATTTGGGGATATTTAATACGTTCTTATCAACAATTTCCATTCATTTTATTTCAACATTTCATATATTTTTAGATGTAATTGAAGGATACAAAGCAGTAATAATTGACTGTTTGCCTTGTACTTTAGAATAAATTACCGTAGCGTTACCTTATGTTTGATGTATTTCTGCATAAAATACTCCAGTTTAGTGCTGTCTGAGTTGCATTGAATTTCCTTTAGAGGTGTTGCAATCTTTACTGCCAATCGGTTTCTGAGGTTTAATAGTTATCTAAGCTTGTTGGCTTTTTTATATTTGATAAAGTATTTGAGTAATTCTAAAGGATTATTCAGATGTGTAGGTTTTATGGCTTACTACCTGGCCAGAAATACATTTTAAGAGTCACAAAGCTCGTACTAAGTAGCCGCATTTCTCATGGAGACCTAACCCGTAATCCGCACCTAGGCCCACAGCAACATAACGCATTACCAAATCATTGCTTATGGAGAAAATGGGGGTTTCCCATCAATATAAACAAAAACATGATGGCATTATGATTTTTTCCTCATCAGAGCTTAAGCTCTCAAAAAAAGAATAGAATAACTTTTAAAAAAAAGAGTTGGATAAACAGACCTACGGTCATGTCAGAAGGGTTTTGTATTCAATTTACAAAATGCAGTCACCAGATCGAATAAAATCAAGAAACGATTTTATTGGAGAAACTATGAAATTCGAAGATCACACTATTATTAACAAAGTTGAACGAATTTCGTGTTCTGAGATTTTTGTTGTTGTTATACTCATAAATATCTCCCTTGATAATTATTTCAGATATCCATTCGCTAGGGAGGAAACACATTTTTCATGTATTTCCCCCCTGTGCCCCCACTGAAGCAAAAACTGACAGTTTAACAACTGTTTTGAAAAGCTCCCATGAAATCTTTCATTTCATACTCATACCGGCTACGTTTGATGAATTTTTATTTTCAGGAGCCACTCTCCTGTACTGTTATCATCGATTAATGGCCAATTTTTTCGAATCCTAGAATGGTTACAAAGCCCTTTTGCTAGGAGCTCTCTCCCGCCTCCTTGACTTGCTTCGCTTATGAGTATTAATTGTAGGTACTCATCTTCAGTCATTCATTAAATTGAATCAAGTGTCCAAAGCATGCACCTTAAACGTTGAAGTTGGGAAAAAATAACTCAAAATTATTCAATCTTCGCATTTAAAACAGCCACCATTTTGTTTTACGATTACTGATACCACTAGCTGAACCGATTCGCAAAGATATTCATGACACCTATCATTCCTGAAATTTTCATGCAAATCCTAGCAAAACTGTAGTGTCTGAGTCGGTAAAAAGCGCATGTTGTTCCATAGCCATATGTTGCCATAGTAATAAATGCAGCGCATATTGTTCCATAGTAATACAGGAAAATTCAAACCGCTATAACTTCGCTAAATATGATTCAATCTTTATGAAACTTTCAGGATAGGTCAACCTTATGAATAGTCATCTATGCACTGAGATTCATAGAATTTAAGCTTACCGTTAAGATTTTATTCAAGAAAACATAAAATCGATAAATCATACTATTACTAACAAAGTTGAGTGAATTGCGACTTCTAACGTATTTGTTGTTGTTGTACTCACCAAGGCCTACATTCCTGATTTTTTTCAGATTTTTCGGATCACAGGTGTCCAATCGCGAGGGGGGGGACACAAATTTTTCGTGTATTTCCCCTCCCTGTGCACCCCTCGAAGCAAACTTTGCCAAACAAAGACCTGTTTTGAAAAGTTCTCATCAAGACCTTTCATTTGATACCCATATCGGCCACCTTCAATGAAATTTTTTTTCGGGGGATCACTCCCCTACATGGGGAGACCCCCCTTAAATACCTTATAAATTTTTTTTGTATTCGAACTTTGAAGAGAACACCACTTTACACCTACATACAAAATTTGATGTTTCTAGCTTAAGTAGTTTCCGAGAAAAACTGCTGTGACACACGGACGGACGGACGGACAGACAGACGGACAGACAGGACGCGATTTTAGAAGGGTTTTGTAAAATTATTTTACAAAACCCTAAAAAGAAACCAACTTCAAAATGCCCTAAAAAGGACGAAATAAATTTTACGGAAGCGGTGCCATATCAGTTTTTGCCTACTTCTCTTGTGATGGTGCACATACGAGGCGTGATAATTAAGTAATGAGACTAATTCCATAAAAACCGTATATTTAAAAATTATTCTAAAACTCCGCCATTCCCTTCAAAGTAGTCATCTTGGGCAGCCCTACAACGATGCCGGCGCGTTTTTCATACTCAGTAACATTTCTGGAACGCTTCGACTGGGATGTCCGCGAGTACCCTCATCACGGCTGCCTGGATGTCCGTAATCGACTCAAAATGTGTTCCTTTGACCACCGATTTTGTGCACAAACTCACGAGATATTTTGTTTCTGGGTAGTTGCCTTCAGTCGACAAAGAAGGAGACTCTGAAGGTGTAATATAGCAAACACTCTCAACATTGTATTCAGCCCATAGTTCAAATTACATTCTGCTTTGGAGACTTGCATCAACGTGACAAGGAAGAAGTGAAATGTTTCCAATGAAACATTCGTTGCCAATTTATTGTATAGCTTTGCTGTCATGAAGTGTTGGCTACATCGGGAACATGATCTGGCGATTCTGTATTGGGCACAGCAGTTTACTGTGTTCGAAACTCGATCAAATACTTCTAATATTCCTTTAGGCATGGAAGACCCCACTTATGGACTGTAAGACAACTGCTGATAATACTTCAGCGATTTGAATGGAGTGTTGCTGTAGCTCAGCGTCGATTATTGCATCTAATTTCTTCAGAATTTGTGGTAAACGCTCACTGACTGGGCTGAGTTTTTGTTCCCAAGCAATCGTTGTGGATCAATGTCTACAGATGATGAAGCCTCCTGTTTGAAGTCTGAAATACGAAATCGTTTCACTTGGAACTGCCACGATAGTGCTGCTAACGTTTTGCAGAGCAGAACTGAATTTTCCTTCGAGTATACGCAATCATCGTTACAATCCCTTCTATCAATTGAACAAAGTCCTGTGCGAATTGCAGGTTGTGTTCAGATAATTTCACTCCACATTTCATGTACCGTGCAAGTTCTTTGTGGCACTTTTCGTAGCCAACAGAAGAGTAAATCAAGCTTCCTAAGTGCACATTGATGATGTCCATAAATATTGGAAGGAGCTGGATATTTTCTGTGTGACAACACGACATCAACCCTGTCAATATGCCCAAAGCCTGGTTTGCAGTCATGTGATGTTCTGATTCCAGACAAGAGGAGCACAATTCCAATGTGAGATTCTGTTCCTCATTTAATAATGTATGACAAGTTACAGGACATTTCGTCGATGTGAGAACAACAGTAAGAACCAAACTTTGTTCGTTTCCCCAATCATTGCAAGTTTGCGCTAATGAAATCAATGTTCTCAATGCTCTTTTAGGCCATAAATGGGCACCTTCTTGGAATTTTTCGCAAAAGTCAGTTTCAAACAATTGCAATATTTTTTTACGAGCCAGTCAAAAGCTAATTTTGATTTTATTGGGAAAACCATCACCGTCGAATTATTCGAGCAATTATCGAATACCTGAAATTCATTTCCTGAAGAAATATCAAAAGTGAAAATACGTTCAAGGGAAGTCCCGGTCTGAGAACATTCCCTCTAGTCTTGCTGCAAAAGCAACAAGATGGAGGAGCCCGATGGCTTCAGCCATCAATCAGAAGGATCATGCCCATCGCCAATGATGACGGGCGAAAAAAAGCTTAAAAGAAGTTACGAGAATAAAGCAAAAAAACCGACAATCCTATCGATTATCGAAATCGAGCAGCTGATCCAAGAAAAAGAGAAAGCTGAAAAAATCGAAAAAGAAAATGAAGAACTCAAGCTTCGAGTTAAATCGTTAGAAGCACTTGTTGGAACGTTAACGTTCAACAAAGATAAAGAAACCAAGAAAGGCCGACAAGCAAACTCAAAATCTGAAGACAAGAAAACTAAAAAGCCACAGGAAGAAGCTAATCAAGAGGATGTCCTCAGCGCAGGAGGCGCAAACGACAGCAGAAATTACTATGCAGCGCTAGCTGGTCTTGAAGAAAAGATGAACATTGAAGAGGATCCAGGTAAAACGTCTTAGTTAGATAATGATTTCATTGAATACCTTAAAATTAAAAATCGGAAGAAAAAACCAAAAAGTTTGTCTGCTGGTCCGTCCGTTAAGATTAATGAAAAAAAAAGAAAAAGTCCCACCAATCAATGTATTTGGGCAAACGGGCAAAGATATGGTTCGGCTTTTGGCAGCCGAAAATAAGCTAAAAGATTTTCAGATAAAAAGAGTCAATGCCGATAAGTTGACAATAAGGACCAGAAATACAATTTATTTCAGTAAAAAACTTTGCAACGAGAAGATCGATTGTGGAGCGCAAAAACTTGCCTCACTACTTAGTCCAGATTTCCAGCAAAAGTAGTTCGAGTGCCCTGCAGAAAATACGGTATTTGAACTTCCGCGTGGTGAGGTGGGAATGCCTCCAGAAAAGTGAGGTCAACCAGTGCTACAGATGGGATTCGGGCATTCGGCTGCCAATTGCGCCATGAAATATAGGTGTGTTAAATGCAAAGACATTCATGCTCCCGGCGAGTGCAAATTGTCTCAGGCGGGGCCAAAAGAAAAACTGTATTGTGTGAACTGCGGTGCCTTTGGTCATCCAGCATCATATCGAGGATGCCCCCGGTATCAAGATGCAAAGGTTAAAGTCACTCCGAAACAAAGTCAAGCACACCGCAGTGTGATACCTACCAACTGCGTCAAGCCCGGGGTGTCATTTGCACTTGCTGCGAGAGGACCAGCAGACAATGTAAATAAAATAAATAATGTAAGTGGCAATAATGAGCTGCTCCTTAAATTTATCAGCAACTAAATTCCTTATTGGAGCGAATCGATAAACAAGATTCGAAAATTAACATTGTTTTTCAGCGTTAAGTGCTTTCAAATGCCTCAAAATAAGTTGTCATCCAGCCACCTTCCCGCGGATAGGATTCATCTCATCTCGATCAACGTCAACTCCATTGTTACTATACATCGGCATGATTATCTCCTTGAATTCATTGCCAGACAAAAGCCTGACATTGTGCTTCTCACTGAAACTCACCTCAGTTCATGGCACTCCATGAGATTCAAGGATTTTGAGTTCGTAAGAAACGATAGGGTAACAGGTGATGGGGGAGATGGCACCGGGATATTGGTTCGAAGACCTTATTGTTTCCAAAATATTGAAAAAGTCGAATTCAAAAGCTTTGAATCTCTTGAAGTGTCCGTTATCAAATCTCACTGCCAGGTGGGGATAACCTCTTCGTTATCTCTGCCTATGCAACTGGTGGAACTGTTCTCAAGCTCAAGGAGTAGCTCAATTCCTTGTTCGAAATACTCGAATTGAACAGGCTTCATAATTATTATATTCTTCCTGGTGACCTGAACGCCAAGCATACATCATGGCTGAACGCCACCAATAATCCAAGAGGTGTATACCTGAAATCGTGGATAACAGAGAACCGAATTGAATACAGGTGCAATCTATATGGGTCGGAGTTCTCAACATACGCTAGGACAAATTTATATTTGGACCTTTGCATTGCTGACGCAAGACTTAAATTCAGCTTTAATAGTCCTCAACGGAAACTGCAGGCGCTTCCTTATGATAGCGACCATAACGCAATCGTAATGGAAATCAATCATCACAGGGATGATTTCTTCCTCATTCCAGTTCAACATGAAAATCATCGGTTGAATTTCAAAAAAACAGACTGGGGAAAGTTTCAAAAGAAGTTTAATCGCGAGTACCAGAAGCAATGTCCTCCTTCTGATGGTGGCAACTCTTGCTCAATGGTTCCTAATGACAGGAATCTAACTAACGATGAAATAGATGTCTATTTGTCGGAGTTAGAGAAGCTGACGTTGGAAACGATTGAGAAAGTTGTTCCCAAGATAAAACAACGAAACAATATGGAAGGATATGAAACACTAACCATCGCAAGGTTGAAAAGATTGAAAAGCCTTCTTCTCACACGCGTCAACAATATTTATCGACGATTTTTGGATAACAACCATCCCTGGTTGTCTTTGTTAAAATTACATCTGAAGAATGTCCGGAACTTAATCCGGTCATACTTCAGGAGTGAGGTCAGCAATCAATGGGCGGAAAAATTGAGGGGTATTAGCCCACAGGACCCAGACGGCGTGTTCGCGAAAGTGAATAGCATATTCCGCAAGAAGTCTCGAGTGAAGGTATCGAATCTTGAAGTCACTAGTGATGAGATAAATCTTCTCGATAGGGCTGGTATCGAAATTGATAGTACGACTCCGGATAGAAATGGAACCAGGATCATTTGTGAAGGATTGGATAAATTTGCCCTGATTGGAACACATTTTGAATTGTTTTATCTACCAAACCCTGAGAGAGGGAACGAAATATTTTCAGAAGTCGTTGAAGCAAAAGTTACCAACTTCAAATCAAGCCTGAACGGCCAATCAATTCTTCATTTCAATGAAACATTAACATCTGACCTCATACCGAGCTTGAAACTTATTGATTATTTTGTCAGCTATGAAGACTTGTGTTTAATATTTCGCAGGATAAACAACAAGAAATCATGTGGTACTGATGGAATTCCAAATGTAGTTCTCCGACATTTGCCTGAGGTTGCTATTAGGAACTATTGCATATTGTTCAACAACATGTTGAGCAATTCATATTTCCCAAATGAGTGGAAAAAAGCTAAGGTATTTCCGATCTTGAAGAAAGGAACAGAATCTTCATGCCCCAAAGCTATCGCCCAATCAGCTTGATGCCTGACATCAGCAAGGTGTTTGAAGTGATACTCAACAGAGCATTAAACGCCCATATTGAGGAAAATGAGTTGATGCCAAATTGCCTATTTGGTTTTCGTGCCAGGCATTCGACCACACATGCAATAACGAAAGTAACCTCAGACATCTGTTGGTAACTAAATGATAGACAATGTGTTGGAGCATGTCTCATTGATATGGAGAAAGCCTTTGATACGGTATGGTTAGATGGACTAATTTTTAAACTCCTTCAGGACAAGTTCCCCGGACACCTTGTCGCCATGATGTGCAATATGTTATACGGGAAATCGTTTGTTGTAACTGATGGAAATCTGACAACAAAGCGCGAATTCAAGGTCTTGAATGGTCTACAGCAGGGAACAGTTACTGCACCTCTGCTCTTCTCAATCTTCATTCGCAAGCTATTAAACAGCTTTGATTTTAATGTTTCGCCAACGCAATCATTGGTAGCGTTTGCTGATGATCTGATCATCTATACGGCAGACCGAAAAGCTAAAATAGTTCAGAGCAATCTCCAAAAAATGTTCAATGATGTACAGCTGTACACTGACAATTGGCGAATGAAAATCAATGCGCAAAAATGTGAAACAATCTTGTTTCGGACAACGCTGCAGGGCGTCACTCAAGACCTGAAACGTAATTGGAAAGATTTCCACATCATGGCTGGTGAGAGTAGTCTAGAACGGGTTCCACATAAATCCTGTGTTCGATACCTCGGTGTTTATCTCGATTAGTATCTGTACTATACTGAACATGTGAAAATCATGCTCAGTAAGGCACAGAAAGTAGTCATGGCCCTTCGAAAGCTCTTTCATTCCAGATACATTGATCAAAAGGTCAAAATTATCTGTTACAAGACACTGGTTAGGCCAGTTTTGACATATGGATGTCAGATCTGGTACAACCAGAGTGCAAGTACTATGGAAAAACTAAGAGTTTTCGAAAGGAAATGTCTTCGTGCATGTACTGGTTTGTACAGAAAGCCTGAGACGGATCGGAAACATTATATATCGAATAGAAGAATTTATCAAACTGCTGCAGTGACTAAAGTCGATATCTTCATATTGAAGCTTCTTCGGAATCATATCGCAAGATCTGTGACTGTGAGTGAAAACCCTTGGATTTCACAGCCGTTCCACCCTACAGACGGGTATATTGCGACTTGCCTCGCTACTGGCTTCATTCCTCCAGAAGCATTCGTGTATTTGGACATGAATCGATATGTTCTTGATTCTGACGGCGTCACAGTCATATATCACATATATCGACGGGCCACCGATGAGAAGATAAAATATCCTCCAAATTTGAGTTCACGAGACCAACAGTTCCAATGGAGATACTCATTTGCTAGATTCGTTGAGGCTGATCGAGTTGAGACGGGGCAATCCAGGTATTGGTGGCTGAATGACAATGTCTAAATTATTCGTGTTTATTTTCAGTTTTGGTGTTTTTCGGTATTTAGTTTTTGAGTTTCAGCTCGTTATTGATACATTTAGTGTTATTGTTTATTTTTGTTAAAAATTAGGGATAGGTTAGGTTTATATTATGTTTATTGTATTAGGTTAGAGATAAGATTTAACGCTTAGGTTAACATTGTTATAGATTTTTATAGTATAAGATAAAGTTTTTGATTGAATTTTATTAGAATTAAGTTAAAACATATTAGGTGTAGGATCAAAGTTCACTGTAGTGTTAAGATGATAAATAATTTTAGAATAGTGTTGGTTGGTTTTTTCTCCCTTTTCCAATTGAATTGTAAAAATATGTAATAATCTTCATTGATTTGAATTTGCTATCGTTTTTTTTTTAATGTGTTTAATGATAACGTACAAATCTAGAGAGCCATTTGGGCCATCAAATTTTTTATTGTTATTGTTTGGATTTTGCTTTATATTCTTTTGAAATTTATAACGATTAGTATTAAATAAAGCGCTTTTGACTTTGACTTTGGGCACCTTCTTGTGCGAGGTTTTTTAAAGAACGTAGGACTTGATAGCGAACTTCCTTTCAGGGATCTTACAGATAAAAAGCAAATTGATTTGATCTGGAATATCGATTAATGTTTTAACAGAACAATTGGTCAATGAATCAATAATGGCGAAAACACATCTTTCCGATGGATATTTCGGTAGTAGGTTTAAGCATAAGGTTTAAACGAGAGCTGCTGTGTTCACGTCATGATACATATGACGCAAGACTGGAATCAATTGTAATTTCAATCATTGGAGCGACTTTTGAGCCCATAATGATGGCACATGTTTTAGATTGAACTGCAAATTGCACGCTTGCATATACAGCCGCTTCAACTTCAACCGTGTCATTACTATCCAGAGCCCGTCGAATCGAATGATGTACTTGTTGCTTCTCAGGGATAACTCGGCTAACAGCTCCTAGAGTCCACCAACATTGCATTGGAATAGAGCAGGATTAGAGTGCAAGCCTTATGACGATGCAATTGCGTTGCCCGACTACATGTTTTGCCGCATATCTCACATCTAAATTTATCTGTATGTAAGACTTGATGTCCTCTCAAACCGTCTGCACTAGAAAATGATTTGCCTCATATGTTGATTGCATGACCAAAGTTTCCGCTACCGTGTATATTTTACATTTCGTTTCGAGCTCGCATTTGTTCTTGTTGCCTTCGACGCTTGCAGCTGGTTGCGTTGTCCATAATTGTGTCGTGTAAATAGGAAGCGATCTAGCTACTTGAGTTTACTTACATAAAGTTACAAAGCAAATATTGTTATGTGGCTTCTTGTTCGTAATTTAACCCATTATTGCACTTAAAATTATTATGTTGCTTCCTTTCCATAATTTAATTAGTAGTCTTTTCGTGAATGGAAATTTAAATTACTTGCTGATAGTTACATCATCGGATTACCAAAAAAAATCAATAAAGTGCGGGTCGGTATTGCGTAGGTTAAACTCTTACAAAACCGCGTATGGTACTGTTCGGGGTGGGCAACGCTATGGAGTCTCAATGTTCAACCTTAACAAATTATCAAATAATAAAAAGTTTTTTGAAAAATACTAATTTGAGTGTTTTTAATTTTAGCGAAGGCCAGAAGTCTGCAATAAAAATAATTATTTTAATCCTTTAATAAAAACAAAATTAAGCTCGCGTCTGATGGGGGACTAAAAACCCAAAAGAATCTTGAATTCAATACTTTTTGTTATGAGTTACTCTATCTAAAGCTATTCAAATAAATATGATATTTTCCAGACATTCGCTAAATATCATAACTTCAAGTATCCAAAATAAAAAAAAAAACGTTTCCTTAATGAACATTCCAAAGAAAATGTGGTGAAAGAACATAACAACGTGGGCAGTATAAATACATTTAAGAGTGGGTGACATCTTTGTTCAATGGAAATTGTCAAATGTATTTCTTTCTACGTTTTTACTTAAAATCATATATCCTAGGATATCTCATTAAGCACACGGGCAGTTTTTCTCAGAGATTATTTCACAAAGTAACAAGATTCAGTAATAAATTGAGCGAAAGGTCACTGGAATAAAATTATAGTGAACATCGACGTGTGTTTTTCCTCTCACCAGACTTAGAAACTCGTACATATATGAAATATTATCTCTCCTACTCACTTGATATTTATGGATCGAATAAATGATGTTTCCTGGAAGAAGAGAGAAAAATTCATTTAATATTCACATGAAAAATGTGTAGCCGAACAAATAAAGGCAGATGAAAGTAAACATGAAAAATCTCAAGAAATCAAAGTGTGCAAATTTAATATTCCTCGAAATCGTCGAGTTTTGTTTGTTTTTCAGAATAAATTACGTTAGCTTGAAGCCATTCATTCTAAATAATAGGAAATATATTACAATCTAAATAGGCATGATTAATAAATAAAATTATAGCTAGACCTTACCCACAAGCAATATGAATACAAATAAAGTGTTATAATTCTATTTGGCGTCTGCAATTCTTCTTGAAAAAGTCTTTAAGTTTATTCTGTACCCAAGCAGCAGTTTATCGTACTCCTTCCCTTCCCAAAGATCTGATTTGATATTCACATGCTGCTCCAATGAAGCTCATCCATTATTGACGAACTTCATCAATCATTCAGCCTTGTATGAAATTCGCTCAAGCAATTCGACATCTTAAGGAGCGCTTCTATAATTATGTTTCAAGAAGGACATCTTTTCAAGTTTCTCATGCGCTAAAGATAACAATCTTTTAGATTTTCTCTCATGAATTCAAGGAATTTACTTTGAAAGTTGAAAAGCTCAACAGAACCTTCTAAAAGCAAACCTAGCTTTGAGGCATGGAAATAAATTGGTACTTAAAAAAACCGCAAAACGGCAACATCAACTTAACTGTGTTAGTCAATCTTACCCGTGATTATCAACCCTTATCTAATTAGAGAATCTCTTCTGCCTTCGCTTTATATTTTCGAGACATCTTAAAGGACAGAACGAACCGTCATTTAAACAGGGAAATTGTTGAAAACGATATCCATATCATTAGTACTCAAGGCGAAATAAAATGAAATCAAGAAGACCTCCTCACCCTTCCTGCCAACTGGACCAAACTCGAGCCACTCCGGCAAAAGCGGTTTTTCCTTTAATGTAAGCAGCACTCTTGTCAGGAGATCTACTTTCTTTAAGTCCTGTCATTCGACGAAAATAGGCTCTCCTTGAGCTTCTGAACTAGATTATAATCAAAAATGTACTATTCAGTGAATATACACTCAACCAAATTCGACGACCAAGTCAGCAGCGCCCTAGTGTCAGTTCTAGATTAGTCTTCGTCTCCATTTTTGTTTTGATCCTGTAAAATTCCCTTTTAAGTCGCTAGCACATCCCTTCACAATCGAAGCGTTCAAAATGAGATAGAGAAAAGGAAGAAATCTCTTTACACTTGTCTGAGCATTTCACAAAATTTCGACAAATATCTTTTTCTTTAGACTCGGTCGAGTCGACTATGTCGGCTCATATCAGGATTCGACTCAATTCCAAAATGAGGGTTTAGATATAAATGAATGGCGATGGGGCAGGACAACAAAGCTGAGAGTTAGATAGCAGCCAAAGTGAATGAATGATAAAAATGAAATGATTGCACAAGTCAGAGTCAGAGACGGAGTCAGTCGAGAACAATGCTAAGGAACTTGGAATAAATATCACTGTTAAGAAAATCATGGCACATCTTGCCCGTTTAAAAGCGTCCTACGGCTATACGTGGCAGTTAGTGCTCAACGAGGACAACTAGGATAATCACAGGAAAGGATGGAGATAGAAACGGTGCAGTTGGAACTAGTTAAGGGTTGTGTTATTTTTTGCCGTTGTTGGTTGGGTTTTGAATTGGAAGTGAACGATTTAAGGATGATATACAAAGTTGCTACGGGGGATAGTTTAAAGTATGTTGAACTTTCGTGGTGAAATAGGTCGGAAAGAGTATATCAGAAAAGGATAATCAGGGTATTTTCTTTTAAACGTTAAAAGGGTTTTTGTTTGTTTAAAGAGGATTTGATAAGATTTCTGATATGTTTTTTTACAAAATATCATTGCAAAGATAATTTTTTTGGATAAACTTCATTGTTCTGTAAATCAACCTTATCTCGTTGAATAAGTCATGGTGGAAGGTCATCGCTACTTTTGAAACATAAAATTCCATTCAAAGGATATGAATGGATGTTAAAAAAAGAAAGCAAGAATTCAAAAGAAGGAAAGGATACCGATCTTTGAGCGCTATTTTTTTAGATTTAAAATATTTAGTGACAGAATTAAGCTCCTAGTTTAGTGACAGAATTAAGCTCCTGTCAGCAGTTTTTCGTACTCAACCTGCGGTATGCAGTTACAAGCAATCAATTAACTCAATAAATACTTCCATGAGATGTACATGTTTAGAAGAAAACCAGTAATGCTTCATTTTTATCGACGCCATTTCGTTACAATCTAAGAAAAACCACTCACATCATGTGTTTCCAAATATATTTATGTTATTTACCTTACCTGAAAATTCTTGTTTTTAAGAAGCTCAAATCAAAACTGCAGTACATGATCCAATGCAAAATTCATAAAATACCAAAAATTGTGTGTTTTTGTTGTGATTAAAGGAATTTAAATGGCTATAACTTCCATCAATAGTGACTTTCAGAAACATCACATATCTTCCGTACGAACTTCGTCGGCTTCTTTCCCATTCAAATCCATGAGTTAGAACGTCTATTGCTAACTCCTAAACATTTTAGTGGTTTCAGCCTTGACCAGCAGTGGTATTATTCTATAAATCTAAAGTGATGTGCTATTGTTTTAGTGCAATCAGTTTTTTTCATCATTTTCGAATCTCTTCATGAAATCTTTGTCGTCTAAATAATAAAAATATGAGGGTATCACACAATACAATCGTCGTCACTATATATAACTTTATTTAACTTAATAACTAACAATAATCAGCTATCGGCATGTATACGGTCGGAATTCCGTGTTGCTTGCATTGAATGGCGTCATCAGAGTGGCTGTTGCTTCTCAAAGTCAAAGTCAAAAGCGCTTTATTTAATACTAATCGTTATAAATTTTAAAAGAATATAAAGCAAATTCCAAACAATAACAATCAAAAACTTAATGGCCCAAATGGCTCTCTAAATTTATACGTTATCATTAACTCATTTCATCAAAAAAAAAAAAAAACTATAGCAAATTCAATTAATTACGATTATTACATATTTTTAAAATTTAATTGGAAAAAAGAGAAAAAACCAACCAACACTATCCTATGCTGTTGCTTCTCAACTCCTGCTTTGTTGTCTAATTCTCTTTTGAGCATTGCATCATCTATGGCGGTGAGTCCATAACATCGAAACCTTGTAGTGGCGAGCTGCTGCGTCCCCACAGCACTCCTTCCTGAATCAAGTCATTCACGCTTTGACGTTTAGCTGGTGGATATGTTCACGTGATGCTTGGTGGCAGTGGATTAATTGGTATCCAATGCATGGGCGATTGCGGCACCGTGGACCGAAATTCACAGTTTGAATGCTGCGATGTGGTCGCTGCAGCACTGGGTTGGCTAATTTTGGCGTAGCTGCTCGCATTTGGGACTTCTTTGAGTAACACGGGCTTCAATCGCTCGGTGGAGACGTTTATTGAGGGCCCGTTTGCGTCAATTTTGTATAGTACTTCTAATAATCGATTTAGTACTTTATGAGGGCCGGCAAATGGTTGCGATAGAGCTTTGCATATGGCGTCTACTCGAAGGAAGACGTGTGCGCAATTGCTTAAGTTTTTGTGGTGGAATGTTGGTGAATTGCAGTAGTTGGATGTTTGCATCGTTTGACGGAGGTCATTCAAAAACGTGTGAGGACTTATTCTTCCGTTGCTGGATATGAAACATTCACCTGGAAGCGTAAGCGTTGTCCCGTATACCATTTCTGCCGAGGATGTACCAATGTCTTCTTTCACTGTGTTTCTAAGGCCCAACAACACTGTCGGATGTACGTCATCCCAGGCTAAGTTCTTTTCATGGCACATGATAGCTTGTTTCAAGAATTGATGCCATCCTTCAATCGACCCATTAGACGAGGAGTAGTATGGTGATGTTCTGGTGCGTTTACAGCCGATGAGGTTAGCTAAAGCTGGGAAAAATGACGGCTGAAACTGTGTGCCTTGATCCCGTAGTAACGGTCCGTGGGGCTCCAAACTGTGCCGCCTAATTGTTGAAAAACGTTTTGGCGACTGATTCGGCTATTTGATCGCTAAGCAGAACTGCCAAGGGTCAACGTGAAAATCTATCCATAATAGTGAAGACGTATTTGAATCCCTGGCAAGAAGTAAGTGGTCCTATTATGTCAAGGTGGATGTGCTGAAACCTTTCAGCTGGAACTGCAAAATGCTGAGGTGAATTTCTTTGATGTCGGTCTACTTTGGAGCGCTGGTACGAGATGAAGTTTCATGCCCATTGGTATGTATCTTTTCGCATGCAAGGCTAGACGAAACTTTGCGAAACAGCTTTGTATGTGGCGCAGCCGCTGGGGTATAATGGCTGACGGAACGGATTGAAATTTTTTTTTCGCAGGACAACTGGTACGAAAGGGTGAGTTCTTCCTGTCAATGTGTCGCAGTATAGCTCAGATCCACCATTGAAGGCGATGCATTTTGACTGAAGAGATGACGTGTTGATCCTCAATAGGGCTTGGAGCTCTTCATCTGAGTTTTGATGATGTATTAATTCGTCGACTCCAATGGACACGGGATTTGATATGGGCTTGAGGCATGACAAGGCGTTTGCAACAAAGTTCATACTACCAGCGATGTGTCTCATGTCCCTTAAGAACTGAGATATGATGCTTAAACGGTGGAGCTGTTGAGGAAATGCCTTGTCGGGTTTTTGTGAGAACGCACAGACGAGCGGTTTGTGATCCGTGCATATTATGAAGTTGGTGCCTTCTAGCGCGTGGTGAAAATGACAAATACTGCTGTAAATGGCTAACAGTTTGTGGTCATATACGCTGTACCTCTTTTCTGGGGGGTGATAGTTTTAGCTGCTGCATCCCCACAAATATAAACAAACGGAGTGCAGTGACGACTAGATGTTTAAGTAACTCTTATTTAATTAGTAGTGAACTAAACATTCCCCCTATTTTCTCTTGTTAATCATCACACGTCAAATTTGTTTTAGCAAATACTTATGCCATCAGAGTTTCATGCTTTGATTAGAATCTTTGTACTGTAGGCACAATGTTTGTGTGTTAAAGTGCAAAGTAATTAATTTTTTTTTCATGTGAAACAAATAAAAATTTTAACTTAATACAATCATTCCTAATATTTAAACTAATATACAATAAAGTCTTTAATCCTCTAGTGCATTAACAAACAGTAAATTTTAACTTTGTTTATCTTTATCTTAACTTTAAACGCGGTTATTATGTCGTTTTGTACCACCTCAAACTGCTTGGATAAAGTTCAACAGTTCAAAATCGTCACGTATTTTGGCCTTTGTGGTTCAACTTTCCACTCGAAATGTGTATTTTCATTTGGCTCAGTGGGTGATAGTATCGCTTGGAGGAATGTGGATGTTTATTGGTGCCGCCGGTATACTATCTCCAAGTTTGCCGATCGGCTTCATAATACCAATAATACAGTTGATTCGCTATCGCATCCCATTCTAAAAATGCAAGAAAAACTCGTTGAGAAAAAGATATCGCTCGCGGCTCTCGTTAAGGTTGCACAAATGGACTTGCCCTCTACATCTCTTAGGTCCAACAATGCTGTGAAAAGAGATAAGCTCCAGTAGCATCAAAGCCAAAATCAAGATTTAACCCGAAGTGATGTAAATTTACAGCCACTTACATCAGCAAAGCCACCAAATGTTTCTCAAGAATATCCAGCGCAGTGTACTGGTTCTAGCAGCATCTTCATTCTTCGCCGTCTCCATTAATATCACCTTGTGTGCAAGATGAGTATGTCTCTCAACACCAAAGTAGCGATCAACAATCATCAATCGATCATCAAGGCTCTCCAGATCTGCAGGCTTGCCCTCTCACGCGTGGTATGCTTGTTCTGCTACAGCAATAGATCGTTCAACCATAGCTTCAGAATGATCGTCCTGCATCAAATACCTTACTCAAACCACAAGTAACCGTCACGACAGATAATGGTATATTGACTGCAGTTTTGTCTCCACTACAAGCCTATGAGACTTCGAACGAGGATATGATGAAGTACGTTATTTTTAAAGTTGGTTGTGTACCTAAATTATTTAAGTACATCCAATTAACCAAGGAAAATCTTTTGGACCAACTCATAAGCTCCTTTAAACTAACGGTACCTAAAAGCCTATCAATTTCCCTGAAACCTGAATTCTGACCTCAAGGACTACTGGTTAAACCTTCAACAAGCGGCAACCCAAGAGTCAATTTTGGCCCAAAATGGGATCTCCATGAACGTTCTGCAATATTCAATCAATAATGGACCTCATTTTGCAGCCAAAATATTCGTGGTTTGACCTGCGAGAAGCTTCTTTTTTTTATAGTGATAAAATTATATGCTTAACAGAAACTTGGCTGACTGATGATATTTTTGACAATGAACTTCTACCTAACTTTTTTGTCTTCCGTAGTGATCGTGACCGGTTAGTCAGGGGGAAAATTGATAGTGGGGGCGTTCTTGTAGGTGTTAATAAATACGTCAGCTGTGCTCTGCGCGTGGAGTTCCATGCTTCTCCTCCAGTGGAATGTGTAGGTGACCGTGGTATCTTTCCTTGTAGTAACATTTTGATTTGCTCTGTCGGCATCCCTTATAACAGTCCAATTTCAAGTCATGAGCGATTTTTCTCTGAACATTCTTCCTATATCACCAACAACTATTCTTCGTCCTATATTCTTGTTTGGTGCGACTTTAATATTGCTTCTGTTATATAGGATGAGACTTTCTCCACAGTTACTTCAACTGGTGGTTTATCTTTAGCTCTTTCTTCCTTTCTTACATTTTGTGCCCTTTCTCAATAAGTAAATTCTTGGCCTTATCCTATCTCCTTAAATCTTCACTTAACTTCCTTCCCTCGTCCACACTATTTGTGAATCCTGATCCGCACCATTGCTCACTGTCTTTTCTCATTAATACACGCCAAAAAAATTTTTACGGTGGAGGAACATTTCAACCGCCAAAATGATAAGGTGTATGCCCACAGCTCCAGAGAAGCCCGATAAGTTGCCACTAGGGTACAGCGAGGACATCATCCAGCATCAGTCATGGCATGGTGGGGTGTCAGCTACAAAGGGGTCACCGAGCTTCATTTTTGCGAAAAAGGCGTAAAAACTGCAGCGAAAAATTATCAAACGGACATCCTGTGTGAAGCCGCTGAACTCTACGCTATTCAACAACCGACATTGGGTTTTCCAGCAAGATTCTGCGCCAGCCCACAAAGCTCGAACCACATAAGCGTGGTTGTAAACCAATATTCCAGAATTTATAAGGGCTACGGAATAGCCTTCTGGGAGCCCAGATTTGAATCCCCTGGACTATAAACTCTGGGCGGAGTTAGAGTCCATGGTGTGCACGAGACGACACTCAAACATCGAGAGCCTTAAGCGATCTTTGACAGAAGCAGTAGCTAATTTTCCGCTAGAAACAGTGCGTACTGCTATCAATGACTGGCCCAACAGATTGAAGAGCTGTGTAAAGGCTGAAGGCGGCCACTTTGAATAATTTGTTGCTTATTTTACTTCCATTAGTATGCCAAAATAAAATATATTTTCCTTTGTCAAAAACTCTTTTTCATTTATACAAAAATTGCCCATATACGTGGGACAGAACGTATGGCACGACTAAGTATATATATATATATATATACATATATATATATATATATATATATATATATATATATATATATATATATATATATGGGATATAACGAAACCACGCTAGAGGTTGCAATTTTGTTCCGATTTTCACCTAATTTTCAGGAAAGGTGTACTGGGTAAATATCTCAGTTCAGTTCGTGAACCAACTTTATCGGCCGGGCAAAAGCAAAATGGCGGCCATTTTAGACGAAAAATCGTGATTTCTGTTCCGACCAAAGTGTAGCTCCGATTTGGATGAAATTTTGAACAAAGGTTTATTGATGTATGTGATGAATCTCACGATTAAAAATCCAAAGTCGGACACATTTTCCAGCGGGTTTTGATGAAATTTGAAATTATGGATCTTTGTACTATGTTCTTGTACTGTGCAGAAAATTATTAAAATTGAATGAAAAATAAATTAGTCGAAAATTTAAAACCTAATATTTTCAGCTTCCATTTTCACTAAAAATTGAATTATTTTGCGCTGTCTAGAGTGAAAATCCGATTTGAACGAGATTCGGCACATTGATTGATGAGGTCCTAGCACACAAAGATTTGAAATAGTCCAAAATCAAATGCATGCATTCAAAATGGCGGCCCCCAAAAGTCAGGAGGCAAGCGCAATTCGCAACTGAAATAATAAATGATTTTCATGGAAACGTTTTAAATGACTTATTTTGAAAGTATTTGTGGCGGCAACGATACACAAAGTTTCCGGCAATAAAAAAAAAAACAACATAAACCCAGACGGCAATAAACACACGTCGCCGCATATAACGTCCTTGCATCACCTCAAACCCTGTCTTCTCCGAAAAGGGATAGTCAGGAAATCCTTCGCACATGCAAAGTTATGACGAAACGCCGTGTACAATTAGTCCGGGAAAAACCGCGAGCATCCCAAATCTCCCACAACGCTATCATCGCCGCGGATATATAAAGGATGGAAATGCAGAGAAGACACAGAACGCTTGACGTCACGATACGGCGAGCACTCGTTCACGCGCGTAATATTCGAAAGTTTTGTGAAAATAAAATTATTGCTTGTTGCTATAAATATAGTATTTCATTTATAAAATAAACATCGACCGCCACCGACATCCGCTACATAATTGATGACCCCGACGTGATCAGAATGCCGAACGACGTTATACAAGGAGCCGCAAGCTATCTATCTATGCGATTGTCCCCCTTTACCCCCGCTGAACCAGCGCTCTGGTTTGCGATAATTGAGCGGAATTTCATGGTGGCGGGCATCACAACAGAGGAGTCGAAGTTCAACGCAACGCTTTCTGCTCTCGACACTCGCTACGCGACCGAAGTGAAAGACATTGTGCTAAACCCACCAGCACAAGAGCCATATTGCAAGCTAAAAGGAGAGCTAATTAAACGTCTGGGTACATCGCAGGAAGAGAAGACGCGACAACTATTAGAAGGCGAAACATTAGGCGATAGAAAACCAACGCAATTTGTAAGAGATCTGCGTTCTCTTGGTGGCAATGCGTTCAACGAGGAAATCATGCGGACGATCTGGACCAGCCGCTTGCCGGCGCAGACGCAAGCCATTATGGCCACGCAGAAGGACCAGCCTCTCGACAAAGCAGCCGAACTTGCAGACGCGATCATATTACTGACTAGGAGCAGTGTATCCCACGTAACTCAGATCACGCCAGCAACATCACTATTCGAAGCTGAGCTCGGAGCAAGATTTGCACAGCTCACACTGAGCCTAAATCAGCAGATGGGAAAATTGCAGCAAGAAGTAGAAATGCTGCGATCGACGAGTCGCCCTTCCCGCCAAGATTACAGACGATCGAACTCACGTAATCGTAGTAATTCAAGAGCACGGAATCACCACGATGCAGAGGGCTTGTGCTGGTACCATTCCAGATTTGGCTACGAAGCAAAGAAATGCAGGTCACCATGTAAACTGTCGGGAAACGCAAACGGCAATCGCTAATGGCGGCAAGCGATTCTAGCCAAAAAACATGCCGCCTATTTATTGTGGACCGGGGAAGTCAGAAACACTTCCTAGTCGATACGGGCGCCGGTCTTTGCGTGTTCCTTCGATCAGCAATCAAAAGCCCACTCAAGAAGACTTCGTATGAACTTGCAGCCGCTAACGGATCCACGATCGCTACCAACGCAATGACAGCGTTATCACTCGACCTTGGCCTGCGGCGCACATTTCCATGGAACTTCGTCATCGCTGACGTCACCAAACCGATCATCGGAGCTGACTTCTTGGCACACTTTGGACTGCTGATCGATATTCAAGAAAGCCAACTCATCGACAAGGCAACGCAACTAACCTCAAAAGGTCGTGTGTTTCGCACCAACACACCTACTATCAACGTCCTTTCTGGTGATACCTTATATCACGCGATTCTTGCAGAATTCCCGGATATCACGCGCCTCGATGGCCGCAATCCAGAGAGACGTCATAATACCAGGCATTACATCCAAACGACGCCTTGGCCTCCAACAACGAGCAAACCTCGTCGATTAGATCCTGAAAGACTCACCGCTGCACGCAGGGATTTCGACGCCATGGTTAAACTCGGCACTGCACGTCCATCATCTAGCAGCTGGGCAGCACCTTTACACATCGCAACAAAACAGGATGGAGGTTGGCGACCTTGCGGAGATTATCGTGCACTCAATGCACGCACAGTCCCAGATAGGTATCCGATCAGGCACATCCATGACTTCGGACAGGCACTTCACGGCAAGAAGGTATACTCGAAAATCGATCTGGTGAGAGCGTATCATCAGATACCCGTGGCTGAAGAGGACATCCATAAAACGGCAATAACAACGCCCTTTGGTCTTTACGAATTTCCATTCATGACCTTCGGACTCCGAAACGCTGCACAGACCTTCCAACGGTGCATGGACGAAGTACTTCGAGGTCTGGACTTTGTCTTCGCATATTTGGACGACATTTTAGTGGCGTCCGAGACCTCGGAGGAAAACCTGGAGCATTTAAGAGAAGTTTTCACACGGTTGGCAAAATACGGCATAATTATCAACGTGTCAAAATGCAAGCTCGGCACCAAAGAACTACCCTTTATTGGCTATCTCATCTCCAATGATGGCATCAAACCAGTACCGGAAAAAGTTGAAACGATTCTCAGCTTCCCTCAGCCAACAACCGCCAAGCAACTTCGTCGGTATCTGGGCATGATCAATTTTTACAGAATTGGCATGCCAAGTTGCGCAAACACACAGGCACCGCTAAACAACATGCTGCACGATAAAATAAAAGGGAACGCCCTGCTCCAGTGGACACCAGCAGCCGAAGAAGCGTTCGAAAAAATGAAACGAGACTTAGCGCAAGCAACGCTCCTTGCATACCCCAAAGTCGGTGCAGAAATGGAACTATTTTGTGACGCTTCTGACATTGCCGTAGGTGCAGCTCTGCAACAACAAGTTGGTGGACATTGGGAACCACTTGCTTTCTTCTCAAAAAAACTCAGCCCAACCGAGTGCCGATACAGCGCTTTTGATCGAGAATTATTGGCAATCTATCTCGCTATCAAGCACTTTCGGCACATGATAGAAGCAAGGATTTTCACAGTCTACACAGACCATAAGCCACTGACATTCACCCTCCGGCAGAAACTCGACAAGACGTCACCTCGTCAAGCTCGGCACGTTGACTTCATTGGCTAGTTTACGACTGATATTCGGCACATTTCGGGAAGAGATAACATCGTTGCCGATGCTCTGTCGCGAATCGAGGCAATTGAAGCACCCATCAATTACGCTGAGTTGGCAAAATCACAAGAGAACGACGAGGAACTAAAAGCTCTTTTACGTTCGGAAACGTCTTTGCAACTCAAGCAAATACATGTCCCAGGAACGGACGCTCAAATTTTCTGCGACACTTCAACAGCAAAAGCCCGACCATATATCACACCAGTTTTCAGGAGAGCCGCATATGAATCCATACATCGCCACTCTCACCCAGGCAGAAACGCTACTGCGAAGCTCGTCGCACAACGATTCATCTGGCCAGCTGTTAAGAAGGACTGCAGCAAATGGGCACGAGCTTGCATCCAGTGTCAGCAATCGAAAACCACCAGGCATGCGTTTGCGCGTGTAGGAGATTTCGCACCACCTTCCACGAGACTCGAACATGTGCATATAGATATTATAATCATGCCGATATCAGAAGGAAAAAGATATTGTCTCACCTGCGTGGACCGTCTCTCACGTTGGCCAGAGGCCATACCGATTCACGACCAGGAAGCTAAAACAGTCGCTAGAGCCTTCTGGGAAGGATGGATAAGCCGTTTCGGAACTCCACTGCGAATCACCACCGACCAAGGGCGCCAGTTTGAATCGAATTTATTTCGTTCTCTTAATCGTCTTTCGGGCACCAACCATTTGCGAACAACCTCATACCATCCCCAAGCCAACGGGATGGTAGAGCGTTTTCGTCGCCAATTAAAAGCAGCGATCCGATGCCACCAGCACGGACAGTGGACTAAAATCATACCCAGCGTCATCATGGGCATCAGAGCAACTATCCGCGAAGACTTAGGTGCATCTCCTTTTGAGATGTTATGTGGACAACCCATGCGCCTTCCAGGAGAATTCTTCGAACTTGCATGCGCAGACAACGAACCAGCACAATTCATCAAGGAGTTACGACGACACTTCGAGCAAATAAGACCAGTGCCAATAAGCCGACATGGTGCAGGAAACCGTTTATTTACAAGGACCTTACTACAATAACACACGTTTTCTTACGACATGATGCTGTTAAACCACTTTGCAAATGCCATACGACGGCCCATATGAGGTAATCAAACGTGGCGAAAAGACTTTTATCATAAGGATTAGTGGAAAAGATATCACGGTATCAATCGACCGAGTAAAACCCGCGTACACCTTGAACGAGATGACTCCAGAAGACCATGAAATCATTATCAGCAACGAGACAAATCAACAGACGGAAACCCAACTAGATTCTACCAACAACCCTGTCACAGAAAGATCAAGGTTGCAGCTACAAGAGCAGCAACAGAAACTTCGACGATCAGAACGACGGGTTCGCTTCGTACAACGCTACCAAGCCGGATCCCAGTAAATCGTAATGCACTCATCTTCAACGTGACTTCGTCACTGGCAAGGGGGTGATGTGGCGCCACACAAAGTTTCCAGCAATAAAAAAAAAACCCAGACGGCAATAAACACACTTCGCCGCATATAACGTCCTTGCATCATCCTCAAACCCTGTCTTCTCCGAAAAGGGATAATTAGGAAATCCTTCGCACATGCAAAGTTATGACGAAACGCCGTGTGCAATTAGTCCGGGAAAAACCGCGAGCATTCCAAATCTCTCACAACGCTATCATCGCCGCGGATATATAAAGGATGGAAATGCAGAGAAGACACAGAACGCTTGACGTCACGATACGGCGAGCACTCGTTCACGCGCGTAATATTCGAAAGTTTTGTGAAAATAAAATTATTGTTTGTTGCTATAAATATAGTATTTCATTTATAAAATAAACATCGACCGCCACCGACATCCGCTACATATTTATAAATCAGACTATTTTTTAAATATTGTAAAATATTTTTGACAATACCCTAAAAAATTATAAAATCGCGACTTGTCTGTCTGTCCGTCCGTTCGTTTCTTCGTGCGTCACAACAAGTTTTTTCGCGAACCACATGAGCTAGAATGAGGAAATTTTCTACGTAGGTCAAAAGTGGTGCCTCTTGAAATTTGCAGTGTAAGAAAATATTTTAAAGTGTTTAAGGGGGTCTCCTCATACAAGGGGGTGACATAAACTTTTTTTTTTATTTCTGTAGCCCTCTAGCAGCCATGTTTCTCAACAGATTCCGATAAAACTTGAAATTATAAGTTATTAAGGCCAGTTAATTTAATTTAATTATACAAATCGGATGACAAATAAAAAATTCGAAAATTTACAGCTTAATATTTTTAACAGCCGTTTTCAATGAAAATTCAAAATGATCGCCCCTGATGGTTCAGAAAAAAATCGAAAATGTATACATTACTGGCAACGCAAGTGCTGATTAAACTTTCATGGAAATCTTTTGAAATTGACTATTTGAGCTATTTATTTAAGTTATCACCTTTGTGTGGTGACCACTGTGAAATATGTAAACAGCAAATGTGAGAAGGGCGAAACCAGTATAAATATTTTTATAACAATTTATTAACTGTCGATTTTCAATATAAGATCCACACGTGTGCAACTCAATTTAACTAGCAAAATATTTGCGCCTCTATGAAGGGTCTCCAAATCCGAACGGCGGCAGATTCTTTTTGTTAATAAATACCAATGTAGTACTACAAAAATTGCAGTAAGAAGTCCAGTAGTACGCAAGCCAAATTCTTTTCCGAAACCTTATGCTACATACGAGAAATTTACCTTTTCGGCTGGTGCTGCCAAAGGGGATTTTTTATACTTGGAGCTTTGTTTTTATATGTATGAAGCTGGTCTACAAGATCATCAAAACTGAAAAAAATATTTTATTTGCGAGCTATATTCTTCGGCGTATTTCGTCTCTTCTATTGGCGGTTCTCGTTGTTTTGGCGCCTAAATACACAAATTTGCTCGAATTTTTGATACTGTATTCACCAAGTATAGTATTTTGTGTAGTTGAGGTATTTTTCTCGACTGCGTCATGAGTCCTATTTTATTTTCATTGATTTGTAGCCCTGCTAGTTTTACTTCGCTGTCAAGTTCCAGGAAGAGTTCTTTGGCAGTTGTTAATGATCGTGACAACATTTTGATGTCGTCCGCATAGGCTACTACTTGGCTCGACTTGTATAGTGATGTACCTCGTGAGTCGACTGGTAGCTTCCTTCTGACGTACTCCAGAGCCAAATTGAAAAGCAATGTGGCCAGCCCATCCTCCTGCTTTAATCCGATATTTGTGTCAAGGGCATCGGTGTTCAATTGCTTTGTCTAAGGCTGTTTTTTTTTTGAAGAGCTTTCGATTTCTGACATGATACCTTTATTCGGTGAGTTTGTAGGTATACAATGATTTGCAAATGACATTGTAACTAAATTATTATCTGTTGTTATTTCTTGATGTTTTAGCCAATGATCTCGAATTACTTTTTGAAAATTTTTGAAACGTGAATATTTTCTTCTACTCAGGAAAAATAAAATAGTTGTCTTCAATTGCAATGCTCTCGAATTTCTATTTGAAAGTGTATGGCACGTGATGTTTTCTTCCACACAAGGAAAATGAAATTGTTGTCCTCAATCGCAAAGGACAAATTCCTAGTAATGCAATATTTGCATAAATTTCTCCCTTCGTCCAATAGATTTCCTTTTTTTCCAATTCTAATAAAATATTTTCATAGTTTTATTATTATATTTGACACAAACAAAAAGACGTCTATTCGTTGTGACTACTGTCGCCCACTTCAATTTATGAATGAGGGTGGTTTTGATATTCAGACGTTTGATTTTCTGTTGGTTTTACAGTACCCTATTGGAAGGAGCACTCTCCTGCTACTTTTACTTGTTTGTTTTTCGAACGCTGCTCACGCAGAAATAAACGTTGCCAATGACAATTTTTCGACTCTACCAGAAGAATCAAACTGAAACTCTTCAGACTAATTTTACTTAAAAGAGTATCGCAACAAAAATTTAACGTGTACAAGTATATTCAAAACATATTTAACAGCCATTAACCAAATTTACGGACTATTATTATATTTGCATAAAAATCCTTTTTCCTTTGCCATTTCATCAAATGCAACACTCAGACTCAAAGTGCCATCCAGTATCTACAGAAAAGCATTCGTTACGTTCACATATCCTCCCTTCCTTTAGGGATAATTCATATGCGCAAACATGCACTTTCACATTTTAAAGTTGGCTTTACGATCCGTACATTTGATTGAAACCCTGAGGGCTACCACAACAACTACAGGAGAAGCCACGCCAAACCATGTGAAATTTTCAAAGCATTTCAAAGCCATCGCATTTAATTAGTTCAGTGTGTGTTGTCGGTTCACATGTTATGTAGGTCCTAATTAGCGTATAGCATTAGCAGCAGCCACAAACGCATTCACGTCAGCTTCAATATCGATGCCTGCCGCATCACAGAGGCAACATTTTATGAATACATTCTTGCCTAGCTCACGTTCGCCCATAGTCGGCGTTCCTGCCATATCGTTCTGATTATCTAAGATAATTTGCGGCATGGTTGTGATTTGTTGCACAACATCCTTCCTCACCCTGATGCTGACACCCTGCGAGACCATTCCAGCTTCAGCTTCTATCCTTCAATATTTTGCGGTTTACAGATACCATGCCATGGATACTTCTTGAGACTGAAGTGCATGGTGACAAAAAAAAGATGTTTTGTCGCCCCAACGAGCAACACTCCATCTGACCGATAAATCTTCTGGGATGAACTGCAGCATCCCAAATACGTGTCATGATGATGGTGTTTGAGCACTTTATTACCCAAAGACGCCTTTGCCATGTTCATAAATTTATCGGTTACGGCTGATTAATTACTACGACATCTGCGACAATTCATAGGATATGTCTGCTGGAATCTGGCATTTGGGGGATACGGAGTGAACCAGTAAATGGAGCAGAGAGCAGGAGCATCTGTTAAAAATTAGGCGCACGCCACACTGCATGGGTTAATTAGAAACAGCGGTAGGCACATTTGGCCACACAATAAGCTTCTAAAGAACACTCTTCATTTGAGAAAATATTCTCTAATCTTCCGAAGCTTTTACTATTTCATATCAATTTTCTCATCAAACCACACTCAGCCCATCAGTCACCCCGAAGCAATTCGTACACAATCAAATCATCCATAACCTGTGATTGTATTTCTGCCATTAACAAAACACACATAAGCCGGCAGACAAATCCACAAACAGAAATCACGATATCAACTTCTCAAATGTTACGTCCCATTTACCGAAACCTGATATTTTCCTTAAAAACAAAACCTCAGTCCTGCCAACAGTTTAGCAGAATTTTAATGGCTGCTACATTACAATTCACAAATGCTTTCTGGCTTTCCAGATAATTTTGTTGATTCTCAGAGAACGTTGAAAAGAAAAATCAATTGAATGCGGGAAATGTGTGTAGAAAAAGATACTGATTGTGAATCATCTTTCGATCCATTGTTAGTCTATCCTGATATTTGCTCAAATGAACAGTAAACAAGGATAAACCCAAACAAATTGATTGCACAGACGATTGTCCTTCGCAGGTTTCAATTTATGAATCGAATTTCCAGCAAATACAATAAACGGATCGCAAATACCAATTTTCCTAACGGCGTTGAAAGTTTACTTTAAAACTTTTTTATTTGTTGGACGCCCTCCCAGCTATTCGACAAATATTAAGGAAGTCAAACCGCTCAGATGATTCTGCTTTCTGTCTTTCCTCATTTTAATCTAAGTATCATTAAAAATAGGGATCATTTCTGCTCCCTTAAATCATCGTTTGCCCTTTTATGTTTAAATTGAAAAACAAACACCAAAACTCGAACTAACTGTCGAAAAAACTTCAAAGAAATAAAACATTAATTTGCAGGTGATCCTTTCCGAGGAATTCCGTCAGCGCAATGTACACTGGAAACTTGAAATAAAAAACCAACTTTTGCGGCTGGTTGTGTGGGTGTAATAAAATTTCTATCAGGGATGTTCATTTTCTTGACATTATCATCCTTCCGTCCGTCCGTCTTTTCCTGTTTATTTCTTTACTTCCTAAAATATTTCATGGATAAACAAGCAGCTTCTGATAATTCTTCCACCACCACCATTATGGTATCCTGCACGAAAGACTGTCAAAACTCATTTAACCTGAAACTTTTAATTGACTAAGTTTTGCATGGACATTTTATAGAGATACGTACGTGCGTTCATTAATTCTTTGCGAAACAGAGGAATGGTATGAGGAATATTCTTTAAGGCATTTTTGTTTGCAAGGAATCTTCTTACCAGGATAGTAGTATTTGTTTACTCTTAAATATATAGAAAATCGTAAGAAAGAGAGAGTAAATATTTTCAAATTTTAATTTCTGATAACTTGGAAAAGATTCAGCAAATTACCTTAAATGGCATTGGAGCTTGGGGTGAGCACTTTTTATTTGGTTTGAGAAAACAATTTGAAAACAAGGTAATTGCAATAATTTGATTTTTGACAAAATATTGCTCATGAGGAAATAAAATTCGGAACAAATAGCTTGTGGCTATTAAAATAAACTAGCGTCGCGAGGGTAGCCTGAAACCTGTATTTAACGATTTCTGTAAACAGCCCACACATAAAAGTACTCTATTCTTTAGCATAAACATAAATGGTTTATGATGAGCAGTCTGCCTAGGCAAACTACTCAAGGGACCTTCACGAAGAGAAGTAATTTCATAATAATAACAACGCAGTAAGTGCGGAATAATTTGAAACGCAACTTATTAAAATTATTATCACCTACCTAAAATAAACCCCGCCACTATCACCGCTACCATTTTTTGATCCCTACTCGATGAACCTACAAGAAAATTTCAATTGTCCAGCTGTTCTTTGAATAGAGGAAAATCATGCATCCATTGGTCAAAATGTTAGTTTGCATCCAAAAAGTTCCTATAACAAGTTCGCGCCGTGCTCTTCTTTGTTCGATAACACTTGCTAGTTTATGGTCATTTTAGTGAGACCAATCAAAAACTTTACACGCTCCAGTCGATTGCGATTAAGACGCTGGAATCAAAAGTTTGGATCGTGACCAAGGTAAATTAAAGTAGTGGATGTATCTTGCCGAGGAATTGAGTGTCGGAAAAATATCTCTTGAAACGAAATCTCAGCATTGTTTCTTTTGTGACTTCCCGCGACAGCCGTGGGTAATAATAAATGACTTTTCCGACGCAGTATGCCGTGGTTGTATCACCTACGAAGGTGCAGTCCAAATCGAGCTCGCGCTGGACGTGGCATGTCAAATGAAATGTCTGCCCCAGGCAGTCAAGAGAAGTCATCAAAAACAGCAAAGTATAGGATTATTTATTTTACGCTTGGGAAAGTAAAGCTAAAGAAAATACATAAAATATTCAGATAGAAACAAAATTTTTTTATACAGTATTAAGATTTAGACTTGCCATTATACGTCATATACAACATCATTCAAATGTCTACCACGGGACCTCTTACAGGCCTCAATTTTTTTGAGGTAATTTTCAATGAATCTTCGGCAATATCTCGGCCATAAATTCACGAATATTAGTTTTCAATTGCTCAAGATTTTGAGAATTGTTCGCGTAAACACGATCTTTCACATAGTCATGAAAAGAAATCCAAAGGCGTTAGGTCGCAGGATCTTGCAGACCAATTGACATCACTCAATCTCGAAATTAAGCGTCCTGGAAATTTCGCTTGCAAAAGTGCTCGATTAGCCTGTGTTGCGTGGCTTGTGGCTCCGTCCTGTTGGAACCACATGTTCTCCAGATCATAATCTTCAATTTCTCTCCAAAAATAATCGGTTAACATCCGTCCAGAGCGGTCAGAATTGACTGTTATGGCTCTTCCTTGATCTGTTTCAGAAAAATACGGGCCAATAGCTCCACCAGACCATAATGCACACCAAACGGTCACTTTTTCCGGATGCAAAGGCCTTTCTGCGATCACCTGAGGATTTTGAAAGGCCCATATGCGGCAATTCTGTTTATTTACGTAACCACTGAGCGAAAAATGAGCCTCATCACCAAAGAAAATTTCGTTCGAAAAATCCTTATCAACGGCTTGTTGTTCAATCACCCAATTCCCGTACAATCTGCGTTGTGTATGGTCTTGAGCCTAAAGTTATTGAGTGAGTTGAATTTCGTATGGATGAAGATGCAAATCCAAATGCAAAATCCGCCACAATGAGCCGTTAGACAAGCGCAAATGTTGAGCACGTCGAGGAATCAGCAAATTCGGGTCTTTCTCCACACTTTGAGCAACGACAGCGACATTTTCAGCAGAAGGAATGTTGCGATGATGCACAGGCCTTGAAAATTTTCTCACTGTGTTCGAAATTGTTTGCTGTGAAGGTCGATTATGTCGTAATCCCTAAATGTTGATACAGTAGAATTACTGTACTGTCGTAAGACCCTAAATGTTGATACAGTAGAATTACCATTTCATAGTAAAATTTAATAATTTTAACATGTTTTTTGACTGTTAAACGATCCATAATTCTAAATGGCAAGCCTTCAACTAAATAAACACGCGTTGGATAACATTTAGTTTCGACAGATATCAAATGGCAGGGTTATACTTTCCCATGCACGAAATGGATAACCCTGTACAACAGTCTCGTCAGAGAAGTGTAATAGTTACCAAGGTGCGGTTCAACCGAAAGGTTAACTCGTACAAAAAATGGGTGTTGAAGGAGCTACACGAAGGTTCATTCTAATTGTTTTACATATCAATCTGTTGAGGACCTAAAATTTTTGCTTGATCAAACTTAAAAAGACCTTAATTAACAACATCTTGTTGAGAGTGGCTTCTTTCTGGAGTGTCCAACAAGTTTTAATCTTGTTCAGTACTATTTTTTTGCCCTTTATTTTCCATTATAATTGCTGTTACATACAATAAGGAAACAGGGTGCTCTGGCGGGGCTTGCGAACCCGGGTAAGCTCGTCCGGAGACGGGTGTAGGAGCACCACTCGCTTGTCTAGTGAGCTCCGATAAGCCACCAAGCGGGAACTCGGCTGGCCGGTACAATTTGAGCAGGAAGCTACTCCTAAGAACAACACTTTTTTTACCCCCGGAAGGAACTCTTGCATTCCTCTTCTGACTTTACCTCGGTTCTACCTCTACGGACGACCTAACACTCATTAGTACTCACCTTATGTAGCTGGTTCATTCTTCCAAACACTACCTTACTTTTTCTGGGTACTTTCACTTCGCAAAACCTACCAACCACTGTTAACCACTTTAAGTAGCTGGTTCACTCTGTCGAACACTTCTTTTTCTTCTTAGCAGTACAGCCCCTCTCGGGCCTGCGCTTCCTGCAAATAGCGCCTCCAACTGTCTCGGTCCATTTACCACGTCTTCCAATTCCGAAATCCGAGCAGCGATGGACCAGCGTTTCATCGGTTTCCCCACTAGTCTCCGGCGGTATCCGTTGTTCGTCCATACGATTTATGTGTCCAGATTGTCTAATGATCTTTGAGACCTCCGGTTCGTCATAAATTTCATACAACTCATGGTTGCATCGATTTCGCCATTGGTCCCCGTCTAGCTTCACTCCGGTTATTCGCCTCAGGACCCGTCGCTTAAAGGCGTTCGATCGTTTTGCGGATGGTTAAGTTAGGAATCCATGTTTCGAACCCATAGCATAGCACACGTCTTATCACAGAGTTGTATACTAGGAGCTTTGTTTTCCTGTGTATGCAGCTGGGCTTCAAGATCGTCAAAACTGAATAAAGTATTTTATACTCGAGCTTTATTCTTCGGCGTATTTCCTCTCTTGCATTACGGGTTCTAGTTATTTTGCCGTCTTCATTCACGAATTCGTTCAAATTTTCGAAATTGTATTCGCCAAGTGTATTATATTGTATATTTGCGGTATTTTTCCTTGACTGCGTGCTGAGCTTTGTTTTATTCTCATTGATTTGTAACCTAACTAGTTTTGCTTCACTGTCGAGTTTCAGGAAGAGCTCTTTGGCAGTTGTTAATGGCCATGACAAAATGTATATGGTAATGTACCTCGTGTATCAACAGATAGCTTCCTCATGACGTGCGTATGGGGCCAGCCCATCTCCCTGTTTTAGTCTGATATTTGTGTCAGTCATCGGTGATGCGGACTTGGGAAACGGTTGACGTCATTGTCATTTTGGCAAGGTGGACTAATTTGGCTGGGATGCCAAAGCAAAGCATTATTTGGTACAGTACGTTACGATCAATACTGTCGTATGCTTGCTTGAAATCAACGAAAATTTGGTGCACGTCTATTTTGGACTCCCAGAATTTTTCAAGTACCTACCTGACTGTGAAAAATTTGTCTATTGTCGATCTACCTGCTCTTAAACCACCTGAATACTTTCCAATAATACGGTTGGCGTATGATCCGGTTTTATTTTCAAGATCTATTTGCTCTAAAACCACCTTGATACTCCCCAATGATACTGTTATCGTATGGTCCGATTTTATTTTCAAAGACCTTTGAAAACATTTTGTACGCCGTACAAAGTAGTGATATGCCTCTATAATTTTCGCACTGTAGCATTTTCCGAATACACCAAAAATTTTAAAAATTCAAACACTCTCATGGGATTCAGATGTTAATTATTTTAAATTGAATTCAATTCTGGACAATTTAGAGTTCAAAAGTCAAAAGTTGCCACTTACTTTTTTTGACTTAACTACTTGGGGATAATCTCGTCGTTTAATTCGCCAAACATGCTGACCGCGTTTCGACTCTTCTCAAATATAATTCTTGCTCCGCAAAAAATTTTCCACAATACTTCTCTCCAACGCTGTCCAAGTTCCTGCAACCCTGTTTTTGCTCACCAAAGCTGTTTTAGCTCTTGCAACGCTATCTTAGCTCATCTTCACTAAACACTCAAAGAAAGATCCACTGCGTTCACTTGCCCCAATGACGCAACACCTTTTTGACGATGAACGTCGTCAGTTTAGTGCACACAACTGTGAAGGAAGATCGCCAATTAACCATTAAAAAGTTGCTGAGGCTAGTGGGATATCAACTGAATGGGTGCATTAGATGTTACAAGAAGACTTATGCATGAGAAAATTATCCGCGCGATGGGTTTGTTGATGGTCGACCAAACCGGTCCACACATGCATGGTCCCAATGGCGAAATTGGACGAATCGAAGATTGAAGCAATTCAATTCCTACTCACCAGACGTAGCTTTGAGTGACTTTTTTGTTCCCAAATTTGAAAAAATTTCTAAGTGGGGAAAAATATAGGTCAAATACCGAGGTAGAAGAAGCAATAAACCTGTGTTTTTCAGGTTTACCTAAAGAATTTTTTTCTAATGGCCTGAAGGGTTGAGAAAAGCGTTTGACCAAATTTGTTGACTTGCGTGAAGGCCAGAAACTTTTCCAATTACCCTCGTGTCTTTGCAAAAGTCAAATCAGCTGTTTGTGAGGAAAAACTGAAGAGAGAACCAAGGACCAAGATAACTAGTAAAAGTTTGGAAGAAGATTTTACTACGAGTTGGTTGATGGGGGATCCTCAATATGCCTACGTAGGAGTGGAATTCAAATGCACAACTATTCATTGGCACCAACGATTAAATTAACTAGGAGAGCTTCTTTGAGTAATTGTAAGTAATTTGAGAAGGTTCGTAAAATCTGATTTTCAACTGTAAAAGCATTAACTTAATTGTTAATAATTTACTTATTAAATTTATTGAACATTTTTGTTTCTTTCCGTAGCACTTTCTACGTTTCACATATTGTTACGTTTGGCTCAGGAGACTTTTTCCTGGAAACAGAGAGACTGTTCCCCCGAATAGTGTGTAAACTTGGGGATAAATTAGTGAAAAACCTTTTCAATATTTTTTCTTTGTTTTGGCAGCGTTTGGGTGGTAAACAATTTGAGCCCGGGGTGGAAAAGATAGTGTCCTTGCAATCAAACTAGGTGTAAGTGTGTATATTTACCAAATGCTGGGGCAGAAAATTGTGCTAGCGAAGCGCCACGGTAAGAACTTCGGTAAACCCGCCTACTCGCTAAGCGGTCAAGAATGGAGTCCAGGTCAAAGCAGAAAGTTGGCACCCACACCCTTCTGTGGCCAGCAAAGTCAGGATCGTAGGGCTTCCTACCAAAGTGTGCCAGTTGTAAGGGGTACCAAATTGGCACCCAACGTGATAGATGAGTGTAGAAAGTGGAACTTTTTGTGCTGAATAAGTGGAGTCTTAATATTTAAGGTACTATAGGAATGTTGAATCAATGGCTTTGTCTTTTGGCAAATGTGAATAGATCCTGATGATTCAGGAAGACCGATTTCTATATAAAGTTATCTTGGTTTCATTTTAATAAACGCAAGGAAGTTTCCGGACAAATAACTTTGGCAGATTGTAATTGTCCCACAGCATTCGTGGAAAGTGAAGTTTTGAGTAGTCCTCGTAACAGTGAAATATTTATTTATTTACGCTATTTTACAGATTCATGTGTCCAATTACAAAATAAGGTAATGAAATATAATAAACTCGTATGCACGAAAAACAAAGTAAGCAACTTAAATGAAAAAAAGAATATAAAATACTAATAAAATATTAGGAAAGCATATTACTTTTAAAAAGCCAGCGTACTTCTGTATAGAATAGTAGTTTTTGGTGCTCTGATCCCAAATCCGAACAAAAGGCTTCAAAAAGTCTTTTATTTAAAGCACTATGCTTTATAAAATTAATGACCTTTATAGCGTTATTTAAGGATTCATTGAATTTTCCAGGTAAATTTTAACCGCCAAAGCTTGTCGATGAATAATACAGTGTGTTCCGATTATATTTGGATTTCTTTGTTTTGCTAGCATTACAAATCTAGAGCGGCAGCCAAGCATTGAGGGGGGCCTCATCTGTACAGACACCAACCAGCTTCCCCACGATAATGCTTGCTTTTGAAAGAAGTTTGCTTTTGCTACAATTACATCAGCTGCTTCCGATGTAGTCTTCAGTTCTTGGGAAAATAAAAATTCTTCCATCATAGCTCCATTGCAAATGCATCGCACAAATACTACTAACTGGCAACATTCTGTAATATCGATGCTTTCATCACATTGAATCGCGAAAAAAGTTGATGCTTGGTGGGTTTTCGAGTACGTTCGTTTTGTTGATCATGATCTTCTTAACGATTGTGAAAATAATTGCGACATTAACCCGCAAAATTATTCGAGCATGCAACACTGCCCCCACCTCAGTTCTTTTCGCCGCGAAAAGATGTGTCGCCAGTTGTAGTGAATTCTCCCTGGATGTAATATGTGGCAAGACGGTCCAGGTGCACGATTTTCATTTTGGCTCTTGGCTTACAGTGTTCCTGTATGCGGTTTACGACGTCGTTGATTTGCTTTGTAACCCGGTATGGTCCCCCCCTAATTACGCTGCAACTTTGGAGACCTACCTCTTCGTCACTGTGGGTTATATAGCCACACCAAGTTATCTTGTTGGAAGCCGGTAGAATTCGGCTTTAAATCAAACCTGTTCTTCATGCGGTCTGTAGCCGATTCGAGGTGTTTTCGCACTGTCCAATGTATCTCTTCCAACCGTTGTCTTAGCTCACTTGCGTACTCCGAGATAGTTTGGGGTTTCTCAGGGGGTGTCCCGAACTTTGTATCAGCTGGGAGACGAATAATCTTTCCAAAACTGACTTTTGCTGGGGCTTGGCCCGTCGATGCACGTTCAGCAGCTCTGTACACCATCAAAAATAGTGGGATGTGTCGGTCCTAGTCCCTTTGGTTCTCGTCAACCATCTTGGCGAGGTGTTTATTGAGCGTGCCGTTGAAACGTTCGACCATTCCATTGGATTGGGGATGCAGCGGTGTTGTCCTCGTTTTCCATATTCCCAGCAATTCGCACATTTCGCCAAAAACTAGTGACTCAAAGTTTCGGCCTTGATCCGAATGTAGTTCACAAGGTACGTCATACCTACTGATCCAGTTTAACACTAGCTGTTCAGCTACGGTAGTTGCTTCCTGGTTGGGAATGGGGTAGACCTCGGGCCACTTGCTGAAATAATCGGCCACAACCAGCGTGTATCGATTTCTCCATTCGGATTCAGGAAAGGGTCCAGCGATGTCAACGGCAATCCTTTTAAACGGTACACCCACCTTGTAGGTTTGCATTTGTCCTCTCAGTCGTCACTTTGGACCTTTGACGGAAGCACAAATGGTGCATCCACGGCATCAGTCCTCTATGTCTCCTCGAGCGTGGAGCCAGGAGAACCTCTCCCGCAATTTCGCTAAGGTCTTGTTAGTACCAAGGTGGCCTTCCGAGGATCCTCCGTGCATCTTCTTAACCACGTCTCGGATTCGGCTTTTGGGAAGTATAGTTTGCATCCTATAGGAGCTACCATCCACCGTTTCCCATTTCCGCTTGAGTATGCCACCCTCCACCTGAAGGGAGTCCCATTGTGCCCAATAGCTTTTCAGGGTTGCGCCATGCATCGAAACGTCTTTCCACTCAGGTCGCCTAGTTTTCTCCTTCCATACGAGCAATGGTCCGATGTCTTCATCGGCACTTTGGATATCCTCCGGTGACCAACCTTCATCGGATTCGGCCGTTATCAATTGCAGATCAACGGGCGGCTCCTTTTCTTCAATCCGTCGGCAATGCTTACAATCAGCTGGACATGGACGACGAGATAAGTCGTCAGCATTTCCATGAACTCCACCCTTCCGATGAATAATTTCGTAGTCGTATGACTGCAATCTTTCGATCCATCTCGTAACTTGTTCCTCGGGGTTTTTGAAGTTAAGCAGCCATCTCAGCGATTGATGGTCTGTTCGAAGAACGAAATTCTGGCCATATAGGTACTTGTGGAACTGCTTGGTGGCCTCTTTTATAGCCAATAGCTCTTTCCTGGTTACGCAGTAGTTCCCTTCAATTTTTAAGAGGTCTCGACTGTAGTACGAGAGGACTCTTTCTTCGGCATCGGTCTGCTGGGAGAGTACAGCTCCAATACCGCCGTTGCTCGCATCGGTGTCCACTACAAACATTTTTCCGGGTTTCGGATAAGCCAGCACGGGTGATTCACACAGCTTCTCCTTCAAGGCCTCAAGGGCTATCTGGCATTGTTCATTTCAGACCTACGGACGGTTTTTCTTGGTTCACTGATGTAGACACTTAGTTTTTTGGCAAAGTCTTTGACGAATCTTCGATAGTTGGTCGCCAGACCCAAAAAACTTCGTAGTTGGTGCTTGTTATTTGGTGTTGGCCAGCTTTTCACGGCTTCAATTTTCTCAGAGTCTGTTTTGATCCCTTCTGGTGATACGACGCGTCCCAGGTATTTCACTTCTGCTGCAAAAATGGTACACTTGTCGGGACTAAGTTTCAAATTCACCAGTCGCAATCGGGAGATAACTTCTTCTAAGTTCCGCACATGCTTTTTGGACGTTCTTCCGATAACAATGATGTCATCTAGGTACACCAAGTAGGTTTTCCACGTTAGGCCCCGTAGCGCGTATTCCATATGGCGTTCGAAAGTGGCTGGAGCATTGCAAAGTCCAAATGGCCTCTTGTCGATTTCTACCTGCCAGTAGCCACTCTTGAGATCGAGTGTGGGAAACCATATTACGTCGGCTAAAGTGTCCATGATGTCATCGAGGCGTGGGAGCGGGTAACTATCTTTCTTAGTGACGTCGTTAAGCTGCCTATAGTCGACACAAGAATGGGTGCTACCATCCTTTTTCTTTACTAGAACTACTGGTGCGGCCCATGGACTGACAGAAGGTTCGATAACACCTTGTTTTTCCATGTCCGAGATCAGTACGCTCACTTCTCCTTGTTTGGCTATCGGAAGACGTCTTGGTGCTTGTCGAATTGGCTTGATTCCCTGTGTATCTATGACGTGAGCTACCAGACTCGTTCGGACATGGTCATCCTGGCTTGTTGAGAAGATGTCAATGTACTTGGTGACCAGATCAGAGGCTCGCTTGAATAGCTGCACTGGCAATTTGACCTGCTTCAATAGTGCAGACGTAGACTCCCGGGCTTTGTCTGCGTCTTGCCTCCTTTTCTAACGATGGTCGTGAGTGGCTTCCAAAGAGGTGATGGTGGAAACAGGCTGGCAGCTGCCGATGACTTCTTCCGCTTTGATGCTCGTGGTTGAATCTGCGGTGTGAAGGACTCTGACCGGCACATGTCCGTTCCTTATAGATCTTACAACGCTGCGTCTTACAATCAAACAGCGCATTGTGGACGTTTTCGTTGGCCCTATCAGATAATATCGCTTGTCTCCAGAATCACCATCAAGTTTGGCCCATACAATGCTTTCGGAAGAATTCGGTACATCAGTGTCGGTGCATACTACTACATTCATCATGGGAATTTGGACGCTGGGATCCTCCATCAATACTTCGACATTCTGCCATTTCAATACCCGTTTGCCCAAATCCAACGTGATTCCATGTGATCGCAGAAAATCCATTCCGAGAATGGAGTCATCCATAATGTTCGCGACCAGAAAATTATGTCGGAACACAAGGTCTCCCAACTGTATCCGGAGGTTGAACTCTCCATGAACAGGTGCAGTTTCTCCCGTAGCTGTCCGTAGTGAGAAAATTCTGCTGTCTCACATGGTCTGGTCAGATAATCGATCGGGTTGCACCAGTGTTGATTGTCATGGTGGAATGCTCTCCGTCAACTTGACCCGGAAGGCATAAGTCCGCTCCTCCATGATGTAGTCTTGACACGGTGCTGGTAGTGCTGGGGACGTCGCTCCTCCTAGCTAATCTTTGACCCACAAAGTTGACCCCGTCAGTTTGAAGGGCTTCCATTCTGGGCTTCTGACTCGGTCTGGATCTCCTCCTAGCTGCACACCCTGGACAATAGCTCGGTTTTCTTCGCTTCTTGCAATATCCTTGCAAGTGCCCCTTCTCTCCGCAATTCCAGCATCTAGGCGCACCATTTACATGCGGGTCTCGCTCAATTTCCACGCGCTCACACCTGCACTCGTCTGTCACTACCTCGCAAACCTGGGCAGTGGTACGGCACACATTTTTTACTGCCTTAAAGTTCAGACTATAAGCCAATGCGTCCATTACCGTTTGCTTTTGAGCTAAACGCACGGCTTGTTGCAATTCCTGGTCCTTTAGTGCGCTGATGAATGCTTCTGTCGCTGCGTCATCTCGATTTTCTGGGTCGTACGCTAGGGAAGCCAAAAGTGCTAGTCGCTCAATGTCTTGGGCTTGTTGCTGTAAAGTTTCGCTAGGCTTCTGCATCCGGTCCCGTAGCTGTGACCGATAAATCTGCTTTAGATGATCGTCTTCATAACGCATGTCGAGCGCATTCATTATAGCAGCCGGTTTTGAGTGCAACTCAACGGGGATCGTCTGCAAAAGCTCAGCAGCTGGGCCTTTTAGAGCAAGAATTAATGCAGTTGCTCGTTCCTGCTCATTCCAGTGATTTATCCTAGCGGCGGCTTCAAACTGTGTTTTGTTAATACTCCAGCCCGTTTGCCCGTCGAATATTGGTGTTTGCACATTTCTGGATATGCTATTTGCTGCGGTTACAAGTGGGGCTTGTGAGATGGTTACTACTGCCTTCGCTGCTTCCAATTCTTTTTTCATGTTTTCCATCTCATGGTTGATTCTCTCCTCGACCTGATATACCTTTTCCTCGACTCATTTAATTTGGTTGTTGAGACTACTGAGCTCTGCTTTTATTTCGGTAGACTGTTTTTCCAAATCTGCCTTCAAATCAGTTGACTGTTTCCCCAGCTTCTGTGCGATGTTTGCCCTGATGTCTGCCTCGATTTCGAACGCTTGTTGGTCTAGCTTCGCTGATTGATCATTTAGGTTCGCTGATTGTTCATTTAGCTTCGCTGATTGTTCATTTAGCTTCGTGGTTAAACTGGATGACTGTTCATTTAGCGTCGCAGTTAAATTGGATGACTGTTGTCTCTGCTCTTGCTGCATCAGCATTAACATTTGCATCAGCGCGTTTTCTGGTTTCATTGGTTTTGGTGTTTCTGTTTCACCGCCTTCTGCACCTTTTCCTGCATCTGAAGGCTCAACCGCCATGGTAAATTCATTAATGTTAGCTTCGTGGTATTTTTATTGTTTCGACTATTTTTCCACCAGTTTCCACGATAAATTTTACTATTGTGCACTATAACAATGTTCATATTTTCACTTTCAAAACTTTAAATCCCACTTCTGACACCACTGTCACGTGTTATGGTTCGTGGCCAATTATTTTAAATTTTCCGGGAAAGTGAAAACGCAATGTCTTTTAAATTAAATTAAAAGGGTTTATTTAATCCCTTTAAAATGCACAATCACTTATTTAACTATTTCATAATTTTAAGTTTCACTATTAAAAGTCTAACTTCCACTTGTCCATAAATTTCTATGGCAATTGTCTTCTAAAATCACTTCACAATCAACGAAAATCACTTTACTACTACTCGATCAATATCGCTTTTCTATTCGTTCCACACTATCGCAGTTTTTACTATCGCGGTTCTAATGAATAATCCCCCCATTCATTCAGCTCGCTTTTATATAGGGTCTTTAGTTACTCAATCTATTTCTCGTACATTGCCGAACTAGCGGGAACATTCGAGCAGCGTAATGAATGGAGCAGTGACTCACTTTCAGATGATGATGCTTGGTGGGTTTTCGAGTACGTTCATTTTGTTGATCATGATTAATGGGTATCATGATGTTCTTAACGATTGTAAAAATAATTGCGACGGTAACTCGCAAAATTATTCGTGCATGTAACAATAATAATTATATGAAGGAATAATAATCGAGGACGATTAACGTCAGAATTGGCGGAATTGTAGGCAACACTAAAAACGGACGTAGTCCTAGACTACCGAAGACCGGTCCCAATATGGGAGTCGTGGTCGAGAAATGGAAGAGAAGACAAGTCAGACGTGCATGTGTTTTGTTTAAATGTTAATTAAAGAATTATAAAGTTGAAACCTGGCGTTTGTTTTAAAATCAAGTCGCTCTACACAATTGGAAACCAATTGCCTCAAAAATTGTATCTTTAATCCAATTAAAGATCTTCCCTGTATCCTTCTTCCCTTTTATCCAATAAAACGCTATGGTTCAAGTCCAGCCATTTATCGTATTTATTTTTGAAAGAAATTGACTGTTTAATTTTATTCTGTGGCTTTTTGAGCTACTCCTCCTGATTACTTTTTCGTTTAACGTTTAAAATGATAGACTTGCTCTTTTTAAGGTGCAATCTGCTTATATACAAATACGAAAGAGTTCAGAAACTTACTTTTCTACAAATCGTTGACATATCTGCATTTTCCATGCCGAAAATCAAGTCCTTCAAATTCTGCCCACAAAAGAACACCCAGCCAAACATGTAGCCTCAAAACTTTCTACTGGAATGCAAACCCTCCCGCCGGTGAATGAACGAATGAATGAATGCAATCCATTTCAAGCATCCGACATCAAGACAAATTACTTTGGCATTGCATGAAACGTGTGCGATTACGTTACATTACATACATGACGAGTTAGAAAGGTCCTAATGTGATTAAATCCTAAGCGTGTACAATTTATAGGGATAAGTGTTTGACAGAGAACAAGTAATTAAAACATATGGAGGAATGCGAAAATGTAATCCCAGACATATCGACGTGCAAATATATTGGACGCACACATAAACACGTAAATTCTCATTCACAGAGTCCTCCGCACCCGTAGATGTGTGCTTGGCTGAGAGGGTGTTTGTGCGGTTGAAGAACAACGACACCAAATTTGAATTTAAATTAGTCCGAGACAGCATTTTCGGTTGGTATGTAGGTACGAGTCTAATGATTATGTTGAGTTGGAGCTTAGTATTATACTCTCTATTGGATTATTAAATTTTGCCTTGATTGCTTTGGGCTTTGGAAGGAATTATGGGCGAAATGGATTTTCGTCAGAGCGAAATTGAATGTCTATCTCCATTTTCCGTAAAGGTCCATGCGATGGGATTTTAATGCATCGCAGGCAAAGATTTTTCACGGTAATTGAGTTGCTTTTAACTTGTGAAAATTTATGTTGGAAATGTTTTGGGCTGAAAGCAAACGCAATATGTTTCGAGCTCCAGGCAAGTGTTCATAATTAAAATTTGAATAAAACCATTAGTGTGTAGACAAACGAACTTGTTCTTCATTCATCTGCAGGATGAATATTGAAAAGACATACAGAATAGGCGAAGCATAGGAAAAAATATTACATTGCACACCCAATGCTATAAACTACTAGAGCTTTTCATTTTCTGAACAATTGAGTAGTGGATCAAAAGTCCAATTTCAGTCAGAGTGAAAGAACGTAAGGATTTCATCTTACGGAAAATTGAAGCTCAACTCGATTGAAATTGAAACGCTATGATTGGGATATCAACAGAAGAGCATAATTCAAATCAAGAAAATTGCACTATATCTCTTCCTTCGCAAGTAACTTGAGCATCTAGTCCCGATGACAACACTAAACTTCGACGTATAATAAGGAGAACTATTGGAAAATCCCATCGAGCATCCTATACTTGATGGTGATGACGATGACAACAAGAACGACGCAGACATTTTTCATTTTCAAACTTTCTTCTCCATTCACCGCCACCATTTTCCAGTGAATACACAAGAAATATTTTTCCTTTATCCGGGTGGCTAGCACCAGAACAAGCAGCAGTAGCAGCAACACACGAGGAAGCATAAGAAGAAAAATATCCTTTTCACGTCTTCGACGCCATTATGGTAGTAAACTAACGAGAAAAATAGAAAATAAAGATAGACCAGTATTTCCCGACCCGTGTACGTTTTTCCATTCGCTCGGTCAGGATACGCAAATACCGGAAAATGATCCTATTGATAGTATATGGCCAGATACATGTATATTGATATGCATGCTTCTTCCATGCATGGCTCTTCCAGCGGACGGAGTGTGGGCGGGAAGAACTACTTATCGATTCATAGCACATAACTTGCAAATGGAATAGGCAACATTCCCGCGTATCAACTTAAGTCCTTTTTGGGCATAGTTCAGTGCGAGGGGTGAATACGCTAGCGAAAAACTAGATCGAGTACGGATAAGCCACGCTATTGCCTTTATACTCGTCCGTTATGCGAGATGCCTCGCCTCCATTGTGACGAACGATGAATTTGGAAATAACAGAATAAGCTTATGCGGAAAATGGAAGTGATGACAACTCCCTTCGGATGTCCTGCTGAAACCTTCAACCTTTGCACACACTGCTAAGTGCTTGTGATGTACGGCTGCGATGGAGCCCTTAATCATCTTCGTCTCAAGTATTTAGGATACTGCTGATTAAAAAATCTCAAGAGCTTTGCCTGGGTCCCTCAACTTTGAATTACAAGGAAGCACCATTGTACATAGAATGAGAAAGGAAGGTATGATCAGTGGTTCCTAGAGTTGCAGCTGTATAATTTGTAGTATTCAACTAAAATGTACTGAATTTGGGTCCAGTTACAATGAGATGTCCAGTTGAAAATGTAAGGCCGTAAAGTTTATTAGCTCCAGTTAGTTCGAAATGGCAAAGTTCAATTGAGCCGGGGAAAATGTAAAAAAGCAGTAAAGTTCTCAGCACACTGCAATCTAATTTAGAAATAACTCAACTTAAGCCCCAAACCTTGGCATTTATGAAGGAAACGTGCGGTTGTCACGAGTGCCCACTTGAAGCTCACTTCTACTTGCGTTGGGAGGACATCGAGGATAACGTGCTACGCAATAAAATCTTTCAGCAGCAATGGGAACACTCGAGGGAAATGTCTAGGTTAAGTATACCCAACACCATGAATACATATTTGGAAATTCTTGTAAGGCTCCAAACATTTCACCACACCATACTCGTACACCTAAGGATTTGGTCCGTGAGTGGTTTTCCGGTAAAAATTTCGAGCCCGGGCGGTCATCTGCTCCGCTGACTATGTGAGGCTTTTATTCAACATTCTTTCGGGACAATATTCATGGGAATACGAGTAGGAAAGTTGATATGATTATACTTACACGAAATAGTGCTGAGGGTTAAATGGACGGATGGATTGCTTGAGGTGAATGGAAGTGTTTTAGCTCGACCTTCGACAATGACATGAAAATGAAATTGTTTTAGGCCATCCATTGGGGGTCCACGTATGTGAATGAATTCCCAAGCTCATGACGTTGACACGTGTTTAATTAAATAAGGCGTAAATCTCTTATTAATTTGTCTTGAATATCCAAATTGAATAAAGGACTATTGATGGAAAAAATTTGAGGGATTCATATTGAGAATTGTATGAATAATACTGTATTTAATTAGCATAACAAATGAAACGCAACACGAAATACTCATTACAAACGCTAAGTCATAGTCAAAAGCACTTTATTCAATGGTAATTGTTATTTATTTTAATAGAATGTAAAGAAAATTCCAAACAATGACAAAAACTAAACTTAATGGCCCAATGGCTCTCTCAATGTATACGTTATCAGCTAAACACATTTGATTAAAAAATAAACAAAAAACCAAAGCAAATTCAAATTAAGTAAGATTAGTACATATTTTATGATTCGATTGGAAAATGCAAAAAAAAAACAACGCTGCATAATAGTTCGCGCTGACTTTTGCTCCACCTGCGCTGAGGACATCCTCTTAATCAGGTTCTTGTTGCGGTTTCTTAGATTTCTTGTCTTCGGTCGCTTTTGTCTTTACTCCTTTTTCTTTCTTGGTGGTTTCTTTTGCATTGTTAAGCATTATTTGCCAACTGGTTCTTGTAGCGATTGAATCCGAAGTCGGAGTTCTTCGTTTGTTCTCTCAAACTTCTTAGCTTTGACTAATGCCACGATCTCAATGACTGATAAAATTTTCGGTTCTTCATTGCTATCAAATCTTCGTTTTAGCTTTTTTCACTCGTAATCGTTGGTGATGGACACGATTGTTCTGGTTGATGGCTGAAGCTATCGAGCTCCTCCATCCCATTACTTTTGCAGCGGATTAGAGGGAATGTTCATAAACCGAGGCTTCCCTTGAATGTATTTCCCCTTTTTGATACTTCTTCAGGAAAGAAACTTCAGGTAATCGATAAATGTTCGAATAATTCGACGGTGATGGTTTTCAATTAAAAAAATTATTTCAACTGGTTTTTGTGAAAAAATTAATTAAAAATTAATAGCAGGAGCGATTAAAAACACATCTATACGCAACGACTACTAGACGTAGAATCCTCCTCATCACAAACGCTTTCACTCATTTAAAGGAAAAGACTGGAGGAGCATAACTTTCATTTGCAAGCATACGCAGATAATATACCCTTGGTGCTATGGGTTAACAAAGGTGTAACGTATTTTATTCACAGTGTACTACATTACATCTTATCTCTCTTTAATTGCTACATGAAATCAATTCCACACAAAAAGAAAGTAGGTCACCATAATGTTTATTACCATTGTTATTATTATTTGTTTTTTTACCTCGATTCCCTACCACTCTCTCCATCACACTTTCTTCGTCGCACAACGCTCGTGCGATCTGCACTTCACATTTCATCGCTTCTTCTAGTGTGACACCCAGACAATGTTTATAACATCGGTATAAGGGTGCACACAAAAATTTGTGAAGTCATTCTATTAATCTTTTCTTGTCCAATTCGTGATCACCTCTCAGAGATAAAAAAAATTATAAATTTGACGCAGTAAAAAAAACTCTGAGTTATAAAAAATAGCTGTCTCTTCATGCATCTCGACGATAAGCTTTCAAAACTGCCCTAAGATGCTATTTTGAACTTTACTGGACTGAATTTCAAAAGTCATTAATTAAATATTCTTTAAGCCTTCTCTTAAAGACTATAAGTGAGTTTGCTTTCTTAACTGAAACAGGAAGATTGTTGTATATTCGCAGCGCATCATTTGTAGCATCGTTCTTCAGACGGTCCGTTCTTGCAAAAGGTATTACGAATTGATTTGCATTTGTAGCATTGTACTGATTCTTTTGCGATACTTTAATAAATTGAACTTGTGATGACGATTCTGATTGTAAACATTTGAAGATAAACTTGACTTTCTCCATTTCAATGATTTGAGGAAGGTTAATGCTTTCGCTGATTGGTGCACTAAACTGGTTTGATGGAGCATCGCAAGATTTAGAATGTTTTTATACGCTTTGGTGAGCATTCTAGAGATGATATTAAGATGCTGCTTTGATGACTGGCTCCAAATTACTACTCCATAATGTAGTTTCGACAGTACGGATGCATTTAGGAGCATCTCCTTGATGTTTTTTGGAAAACCTTCATATCTTCTAAGTAGTCCGACAATAGGAGCTAATTGTCTCCTTAAGTTATTAATGTGTGATAATCATGTTAGTCTATGGTCAATGATAAGTCTAAGATACTTGATCTCCGTTAATCTTTCTAGTTTTTCGTCATTAATTTTTATGTCCATGTCAAAGTCACCTTTATTCTTTTGCTTGAAAATGACGAATTTTGTTTTTGAAGTATTCAGTGGTAGTTTACTATCAATCAGCCACGAATGATATGTTTTTAGATCCTCTATTACCCGCAAATTTCCGAAGGGGGAAAATGTTAACCAACGGATTCCCTGTTTCCCCCGTATGGTCACCGCTTTATTGCGGCTACTCCGGCGGAGGCTCCACCGTCCCCGATCTAGCTCACCCGAAGACGGGCGTGGGCGCCACTCGTCCGCTTTCCGAGCCTCCCAAGGGGTCGTCCGTACGAGAAGACGACCGTCGGAGCAAAAACTATCACTTGGCACTGAAAACCGAGACACTCACATTCGCTACCCTCGCCAAACACTACCACCACCGTTAAATCTTCTTGCCTGGTCACCGCTCCCGGAAAAAGATTCCCCGAACCGCACTCCTCACAACTGGAAGAAACGTTAATTATTTGGCCCTTGATATATGAAAGGAAAAAGCGAATAATTAAATCTACTTTAAGTTTATTTGTCAAAGAAAACAATTCAATATCTTAAATGTTAAAAGGAAGCCACTTACTTTTACCTCCTAACATAAAAAAGGGGCCCCTCGATTCCGTTCGCTCGCGCTTTCCACCACCGTCTCGTCAAAGTTCTTAACGCAGTTTTACTCACTGCCGGCTCATTCACTTCCCGCCGGACACTTTTCCCTTCCTTTGCAAAATGTAGGTCGAACAGCCGTTCACGTTGCACTCAATATTTCTTTTTTTCGCTTTTCGCCACTCCACCGTTGCAGGCACAACCAAAATCTTCACCGCACAAATCTTCCCGGCTTAAGTAACTCACTACAGATGTTACGTTGATCACTTTCTTTTTGCAGCTCCACCGTTGCTCGCACATCCAAAAAACTGCCCGCTCAAAAGAAAGAAGGGAAAAGAGGCCGCCCGCGCCAATCTTCTCGGCTTAAATATTCTGACTGAATCCTGTTTTTTTCTTTTTCCGTTCTATCCACCGGGAAAAACTCGTTTTGAGTGACTTTGCACGAGTAACTCCCCTCGCTTGTTTCCACTCAACCTACATACCACCCGTGGCGACCTTATTGGGAATCGAATGTACTATCGCCGAATGCATTGATTCCATCTCCATTGTCTGGTATTGATGATTCGTCGTTTACTTGTCTGCTGTGTCGTCTTCGGCGACTGATGATGCTCCGATGATGACGATCATTTGAATCGTTGGTTGGTTTCGTTTCACATGATCCTTTGGATGTTTAATCTTTAGCAAATACTCCCCGCAATTTATTCAGCCATAGAGTCTTATTATGAAAATTACAATGTCGCGTGAATGGTGAAACAACCATCTTTAGCCGCAAATGAAGACTCTCCTGGCCGGAAGGTGGGATTGATGTTCGCTTAACCTTCCCAATTGCTTAGAACTCTTTCCCAACTATCATTGGGATTCAAATGTAACTTCCCATGTCTAAGCATTGTGGGCATTATCGACTGATTTAACGCTGACGGTGCACTTGCGCCTATTAGGCTCGGTCTGTACGATACGATTTGTCTTTAGGGTTTTGGATGTTTCATAATATCTGCCAACAATCGCTGTACTCATGCTTGAGTGCGCAAACATTGCATTGGAATGGGGCGAGATTAGAGTACGAAGCCTTATGACGATGCAATTGCGTTGCATGCTCTGCCGCATATGTTGAATGGATGACGACTGTTTCCGCTCCGTGTGTATTTTGCATTTCGTTTTCGAGCTCGCGCTGGTGCTTGGTGCCTCCGCCGCTTGCTGGTGGTTGCGTTGTCCGTAATTGTGGCGTGTGGAACGGAAGCGACCTAGCTATATGAGTTTAATGTACATTAAGTTACAAAGCAAAATTACTATGTGGCTTCCTGCTTGTAATTAAAACAATTATTAAATTTGAAAATTATTGTGTGGCTTCTGTTTGTAATTAAAATAATTATCAAGCTTAAAATTATTGTGTGGCTTCTGTTTGTAATTCTTTCGTGAATGGAAATTAAAATTACTTGTTGCTAGTCACATCATCGGACTACTAGAAACAACAATTAATAAAGTGCGGCTCGGTATTGCGTAGGTTAAACTCTTACGTAATCGCGTATGGTAGTGTTCGGGTGAGCAGCGCTACGGAGTCTCAATGTTCACCCGTTACACCTCATTAATGATGTTTTCGAGGTAATCTCTTTCGTGTCCCGAGTAAAGTAGTACTGTATCAGCTGCGTATAGTGCATAATGCCCTTTAAGTCCACATGTATTCAAATTATTAGTGTATAACAAGAATGGGCCAAGTATCGAGCCTTTAGGAACGCCCGATTTCATAGGAGCAGCGTCGCTCAAAACTTTATTGACTGCTGTCCTCTGCAATCTGCCTTTCAAGTAATTTCTAAATAGCTGATTTCCATTGCCTTGAATACCATATAATTCCATTTTACGAAGTAGAAGAGCATGATCCACCGTATCAAAAGCTTTTTTCAGATCCACAAAAATCGCAGCAACATAATCTCCTTTATCCAGGCCTGTATTGATGAAATGCATGACTGAAAGGAGTGCATCAAAAGTTCCTCTATTTTTCAGGAATCCAAATTGTTGTAAATTTAAAATTGAGTTTTCCGAAATGAAAGATGTTAGGCGGTTATTTATTATTTTTTTGAAAACTTTACTGAACCCTGTTAAAAGGGCGATTGGGCTGCAGTTGTTTGGATCCATTCGGTCTCCTCCCTTGAAAATTGGGACTATTTTAGCTAGTTTCCCTTCCTCTGGAAACGTTCCTTTCCTAATGTGCTCATTAGGGCAAGTTGCAATATAATCAGCTATCAGTTCTTTAATGAGTTTTATTTCATCCATGGTTATGTTGTCAATCCCGGGTGCTGTATTTTTCTTCATTCCCTCAATGATGTTTATAACTTCAGATTTGTTTGTTGGATGTATATGCAATGAGGATTTTGGCAAAGTAATTGCGGGACTAACATTTCTTGTCGTGTTTGTCCGGATTTCATTGGCAATCTTTTCACCAATAGTCGAAAAAAAATTATTGAGTGTACTTGCAGCTCTAAATGCATTTAATTGTGCAGTTGAGTTCTCTAATCTGAATAAAGATTCCTGGGCTACTGAGTGACGCGGTGAGTTACATTTAACTTCGTTTATTATGTCCCATGTTTCGTGTGGACTGTCAGCCGCTGCATCCAGTCTTTTGGAATAGTACAAAGCTTTCGCTTCTTTCACAGCGCATTTGGACAATTTGTTTGCTTTGTTATACATGAACTTTAGTGACTGATCGTTCATATTCCGTTTGTAGTCCATATATGCCTTCCGCTCGTTCTTGCTCGCCTCAATCACTTTTTGAGTAATCCATGAATGCTGACGACATCTAATTTTTTTCTCTTTAGTCGCGTTGTCTTTAGCTTCTGCTATAATCTTTGAAAGTTCAATTAGGTTTGTAGGTCTCCCTTGTTCTAATAATCGCTGGATGTAAGATTTGAAGAGCTCCCTGTTCAAGTATCGGAAAGTTTTGTAAGGAGGCCTCTGTTTATGAGCGCTTATGCCTTGAATGTTTATTTTTAAAACACGATGATCTAGCTCTCGCCAACCCTCATATATGAAATTATTTTTTTCCGCAGTTGGCTTATGGTTTGTAACTATGTGATTGAGGCAAGTATTTGAAACAGGACGTGTAATTGTTTCTTGGTTCACGATAAAAGCACCATTTGTATCCAGAGTATCCTTATATAGCCTTGATTCTGTGGAATCAGTAATTATATTGATGTTTGTGTCAGCTATTGTAAGTAGATTTTTTTCTGGGGTATAAAGGTTGTCTAGTACCGAGCATAGATCTTGCGCATTCAGACGGTTAGGGTTAAAGAAAGATCCGATTTTAATTTTTTTTCCTACGTAGTTTATTTCGATTTTTATAATGCAATATTTATCAGGCGAGGCACATTTAGTAATGAAGTTTATTGTATTTTTTTAACATAAATAGCTGTGCCACCACCTCTTCCAGGTCTACAGGAGAATACCGAATTATAGCCTACGATATTAAAATACTTTGCTTCCTCTGGGTAAATCCATACTTTATTTAGAATAATCACATCTGTCTCGGGATTTTGTTGCAGATAAATCTGAATATCACTCAGTTTGACCCGTAGGCTTCTTATATTAGCATATAAGATCGTCAGTTGTGTGCCACTTGATCGATTTGTATTGCTAAAAATCATTTGGAATCGTAGTCAATGCTCCTCCTAGCAATTGTTATCCTACGCTGGTATTCTTGGCACTCCGTAGAGTCTGCTCGGTGGGAATGATCAACATTCTTACTGTTTCCCGCGCAGTTGCAAAATTTTTCGTACTCGCTTTTGCAGTCCTTAGATTGATGCTTTCCCCCACACCTAGCACATATTTGCTTCCCTTCGTTTTTCGCCGTTTTATGATTAAACTTTTGGCACTTATAACATCTTGTCACATTTTAGTCTTCCTTTACGAAGTAGGACTCGTAATTGATGTTTATATACCTATTTATCAGTCTTTTATACATACATTCATTCACCTGAAGAATGTGCAACCACACTCCATTTTTTGTGCGTCTGGCGTGAACTAATTCCATTTTCTCGTTTTCCCCAATGTTGGGGTTCAAGGACCAAATTTCATTTCTTAATTCCTCACCAGAAAACTGCTCCTCAAGACCATTGATGACCACCCTGGGCTGATGAGATTTTGTCTCCGTGATTTCATATTTGTCTTGTAGATATCTCTTGTAATTTTGAAGAGCGATGTCGTATTGTTATTTGTGGACGATTTTATAATAGCACCACCATTACGGATAGGCCAGAACAGTGAGAAGGGAGTCTTACATTTAGATGGCTTAATCTTCGACTTAAAATCGGATATCGTTTTTTCCAAGGATGAATGTTTTTTGGGCTGAATTATAATCCCTTTTTGTGATGTTGAATGTGCACGCCGTTCAGTTTCTTGAATAAATCTTGAATTAATCTTCTTAAATTTTAATTCTTGATTAATCTACAATATTTAAAAAATTGAATCAGTATTGTATTGATTAATTCTTCCTTAACAAAAGAAAAATAGTTCTTAGATAATTATCTTTGCAAATAATGATTTTATTACAGTTTAATTATACAATTCTTCAACTGTCAATTAATTTTTAGGGTTTTGTAAAATCATTTTACAAAACCCAACTAAAATCGCGTTCTGTCTGTCCATCTATACGTCTGTTCATCTGTCCGTCCATTTGTGTGTCGCAGCACTTTTTCTCGCAAACTAATTAAGCTAGAAACATCAAATTTTGTATATAGATGTAAAGTGGTGTAGCCAATGTAAGTATCAAATGAAAGGTCTTGATGAGAACTTTTCAAAACAGGCCTGAATTTGATACTTTTTGCTCCGAAAGGCGAACAGGCAGAGGAAATATACAAAAAATTTGTGCCCCCCACGCGGGATTGGACATCTATGAAATCACGGGGCTAGGTGTTTATGAGTACAACAACAACAAAAAACCTTAGAAACCGAAATTCAGTCAACTTAATAATATGATCTTTGAATTTCACATTTTCCTCAATAAAATCGTACAGGTACCCGTAAACTGAGCAAAAATCGACATTTAAGTAGTCCTATAAAATGTCCTTAAACTATATGAGTTTAAAGAAAATCGAATGATATACATGGAAGTTCCGAGGTGTAACAATTAAGTAATGAGACTGATTCCATGAAAACCGTATATTTAAAAATTATTCTACAACTCCACCATCCCTTTCAAAGTAGTCCCTTCGGGCAGATATACAACAATTCCAGCGCGTTTTCTATGCTTCGTAGCATTTTTGGAACGCTTCGACTGGGATGTTTACGAGTACCCTCATCACGGCCGCCTGGATGTCCGTAATCGACTCAAAATGGGTTCCTTTGACCACCGATTTTGTTCTAGGAAAAAAAAGTCACGGGTGACATATCGGGCGAATAGGGTGGCTGATACAACACGGCAATCTCTTTAGAGGCCAAATATTGGGACAGGCTGAGGGCTCCTCGGAAAGGTTCTTTGGAACCATCTTCGCGCACAACTTTTTCATCCCGAAATCGTCGTTTAAAATTTATCTGACTACTTCACGGCTCATGCCCTGTTTCGAGGCCAGCATTCAAACTGTTAAACACCACTCTTCATGGGTTAGGACGCGCACACGCTGCGAATTCGCGTCAATCCGCACCACGTTTGGCCACCCGCTCCGCAACTCATCTTCCAGGCTTTCACGCCCCTCCTTAAACTCTTTATGCCATCGAAATGCCTGGACAAGACTAAGAGCACAATCACCATGCCCTTTTACAATTTTAACGTACGTTTCCGAAGCTGTTTCGCCCCATCTGGCGCAATATTTTATCGCAAGGCGTTGCTTTTGATTTCGTTTCTCCATTTTCGTGACGAGCACCACCAACACACGTCTACTCAACACGAAACAGCAGGCAAACTAAACAAGCGGAAGCGATGGTAAATATATCAATGGAGAGGGAAAGGATACCGAGGAGGGAGAAGAGAACTTCAAGGTCGCAGGTTTACCACAAGCGTGGCAATAAAATCAGTCTCATTACTTGATTGTCACACCTCATAGGCATATTAATCTTGACTTATTTTGCTTTCGTTTCTTTACTAGTTAAGGTTTTAAAATGATCTTTAAGAACTGATAAAACTTGTTCTGAATGCTCTTTAGATACTTTTCACCACTTAAAATTAACAAAAGATGGCTGCAACATTTCACGAAGCTAGTCACTGCATCTCCAACGACGACTGAGGCTGTGAATATTCCAGCCTCGCCACCAATCAGTCAAGAAGTACAGGTAGCAGTACAGGACCTAAAATAATAAGGCTCCTGGGATGCATGAAATATCAGCAAAACTGCTTCAGAGCGGGGGCCCTATTTAAGTTATCTTCTGCATCGACTAATATGCAGAATATGGTCAAAGGGGCAGTTTCCAGAGGACTGGCGAAAAAGTATAATATGTGCTGTATACAAAAAAGAGAACAAGTTAAGATGCGAAAAATAAAGAGGCATCGGTCTACTGTGTACGTTTTATAAATTGATCTCCAAAATCATAGAAAGAATATTAAAACCGTATTACGAAATTATTAAATGAGCGTATGATGGAGGCTTGTAGTGGATGGTCTAGAATAGACCAAATATTCTCAGTCAATCAGGTGCTCGGAAAATTCTGGGAATTTAACAACAATGTGTACTATCTCTCAGTTTACTTCAAGCAAGCATATGAAAGTAATGACAGAATTCGCTGTACAAAATAATGCTTGAGTTTGGTGTCCCAGCAAAACGTCTCCGTATGGTCAAAGTTACGATGCTAAACACAGAGTCCCAGGTCAAGGTGAACGGTGACCCAATGGATAGCTTTACAATGGACAAGGAGATAGACCAATACTCTTTAATATTGCACCGAAACACGTCATGAGGAAGATATAAGCTGAAATCCGGGTTACATTTATTTTCAAGTGCACACTTGGTAGTATATGCTGATGGCGTCAATAGAATGGTAATCAACAGAAAGGAGTGTTTTTGAACATAGAATCTGAAGTAAATCTAATTGACCTATGAGTTTATGAAATCTAAACTAAATTAATAACTCAAAAGAAGTATTCAATTCCACTTCAACAAAACCTGGCCATAGGAGACTACAACCTTGTAAGTATGGATAACTTCATATATCTTAGAGCTAACCTGATTAGAAGAGGCGCTGAAAAGGACAAGATTGAATGTCAAATAAACGTCACAAGTGAAGTGTATTCCTTCATACTTTCCATGCTAAGGTCTAGAGTTGTGCGTAGCCAAAATAAGCTCCACATTTACAAAACACTAGTCTAAGCTGTGCTGTTATCCGGAAGTGAAATTTCGACAAGTGAGCCCGAAAAGACAGAAATATTTGAATGCAAAGTGCTCCACAGGTTTATGATCCAGCGAAATAAAGAACAGACGTGAAACTAAGATTCAATGATGAGTTGTATGAACTACTAAACGATCCATCTGTATCCTCTTACATGAAGCTATGTAGATTTCAAAATTCGGAATCGAAGAAAATCAGCTACTCAAAAGAATATTACAGGGTAGAGCGCAAGGTAGACGTCCAGCGATAAGCCCGAAGGCCCGATGGGAAGACACAATAGAATCTGCCAGCAGATCCTTGTTAGGAGTGAAAAACTGATGGGCAAGGACACAAAACCGTACTGATTGGAGGCGATTCATCCCAAATTTAAGGACAGGCTTGGACTGTCGTGCCATAGATGATAATGATAGAAGCCCGGCAAGCAGTCGAGATAATTCTCATAGTTGAGTTCACCATATTTTCAGTTCTTTCATACTCTGTGAATTACCTGCAGTAAGCACCTCAATGAACGTTACAACGTCCGTTCTTTCGATATTCCACCCAATGCTTGAAGTTCGAGAGCGCGGACATTGGGAGCCAGCATCACGGGACACTGGCAAAATGTATTGATGATCACTGGCTTCTAGTGTGTAACCTGAATACTAAGAACTTCGAGGCTAATGTCACACCCGGTATAGTTCCTTCAGGGCCAATACGATGGAAAGTCAGCATATTTCTAGTATTTAGCATGCAAGGGCCATTACTCTTCTAGTGTGTAACTTGAATACTAAGAACTTCGAGGCTAATGTCACACCCGGTATAGTTCCTTCAGGGCCAATACGATGAAAAGTCAGCATATTTCTAGTATTTAGCATGCAAGGGCCATTATGGCTCTCACTTCTAGGAATCGGTTTCCCCCCGAATCTCTTAATGGCATGCACTATTCAATTGCCTTAGCATTGCAGTCTCCCACTACAAACACGTTGCCGTCTGCGTTCGAGACGGCGCCCTTCAAAGCATTAACTTTGGCTTTGGAAGATGATATGTTGCTCTCTCAGCACATTTTTGAACATAGAACACACTAAAAAAGGTGGTCTCTGAACATTGGATTCACACAAAACCATTCCTCCATCCATATCCCTACGACTGAAAATCACGGTAGTGCACCCAGATGGCGGCAGTACCAGTTTCAGCAAGAAACCATGGTGCAGAACTCATATCATGGAGTTGCTCAGTCAGCAGCAAAAAATTTGCTTACTTATCCCTCGCAAACTGCTCAAACAGGTTTTGGACGGTTGAACTGTGGTGTATTTTTGCCTGCAGGATACATGTAGTCAAAGATTTAGTCTTGAATCAGCATCATTGCGAAGAATACAGCGTACACTCTTTTCTTATATGTCCAGCACTCTTTTCTTTTATGTCCAATTTCACTTTATTGTAACATAGGGAACTCCTATCGTCTCCTTTGCATACTTTTGCGGTGTGACCGTAGCCAACGTATTTGAAGCATTGAAGAGGTGCTACTTTATCCGTACTCTGCAGACAACTGAACCTATTCAATGATGGCCATGAGTTTGTCCTCTATAGTTTTTTATATCATCCTCGCTTCGATTCTGACCACGCTATGGAAGTCCTTTCTTATAACCTCTTCTACCTTATTCAATGTCACTTAATACGATCATTACCATTGGCTCAAGCGAGGCTACAGCTGCAATTTTATCAAAACTCACTTTATTGCTTCTTTATTGTCTGCCTCTGCTCCAAATATGACCAGTATGAGATCTGACTGGGTTGGTTGTATTGCTTTAAAAGTAGTGTTAGGGTCTTCTAGCCTTACATTTCCCCTGATATCCCACAACACGCCTGTCAGGAGTCTTTGTCGAAGCTGCTGCTGGGGTCTTCGTCATAGCTCTTTTCTCGACAGTTTCACGTCAGGTCTTTTTTTTTTGCTGGCTCTTTTTGAAAGAGTTTCTTAGCAGCTTTCTTCGCTTTTTTTAACAGCACTGCCTGAAACCCCTGATCTAGCGTTCTATACTCATCAAGTGCCCCTTCTTGTCTCCTTTTATCTCAATCTTCTCCGATTGGGCTAGATGCTATTCTTTTATTTTCGATAATTGTTCATTACTTATCGGGGCAAAAATCCTTTGCTTTACTACGTCATATTTATGTTCTGCTCGAGAATTTTTCGTGACCGAGATTTTGTTTTTTGCTTCACCACTACAGCCCCTTTTGGATCCTCGCTCAGAGTAGCTATCTACAAGTGAGGATCCAAAAGAGGCTGTAAATAGTTAGAGTATCTCATTGTTTTGATCAAACGCATCAGCACTGGAGAAAGTGATAGAGTCTGTACCATGCTTTGGTCATATGTCCACCCACGCAACTGTGATACGTCCTGACTTTAAATCTGTGTGTATCATAACTGAACGCGCTTTTAGTTGGTCCGAAGAATCATTTGAAATAAATTTCATTGTCACCAAGGGGACTCAAGGTAGGGATCTTTAGCTTATGCAATAAATGGTCTAACCACTACACAACACTGACTATTTAGAGATTACATGCATTACACATGATCCCAAACCCTTACATCAGTGTATTACTCCACAACTCATTCATCCTTTATCTTGATCATCTATGACTAACACACTGATACACAATATGCACAAACAAGTTGTGTAAACAGACTTACGCTCATGTCAGAAGGGTTTTGTGCTCAACTTCTCAGAAATGCAGTCACCAGCAACGAATAAAAACAAAAAATATTGGGTGTACGAGTACAACTTAATAAACGGCATTTTTTAGCGAAATTTGATGCTACATTGTGGGAAAATCTTACAATATATTTTATTCGAAGTATTGTTCATCAAAAGATACAACATTTCCCCATCTTTCAGGCAATTTATGAGTTCCATCCCCAAAAATTCCGCCGGCTTGGCGGCCAAAAACGAATCTATCCAATTTCGGATGCCTTGCTCTGAAGTGAAGCCGTTGTGGGCGTTTGCATCGAGCAAAATAAATTATAGTCAGACGGAGCAAGGTTCGGACTATAAGGCGGATGGGCCAACGCTTCCCATCCACTTTTTCCCAAATAGTTTTTCACGAGTCTTGCAACATGCGGCCGAGCGTTGTCATGATGAAAAATTAGAGCCTAGTGTCTGATCGCATATTCCGGCCGTTTTTCGATGATGGCACGCTTCAAACGTATTAATTATGTTCGGTACATGTGTTGTTTTGATTAACGTGAGCACCTGCCTGTTATAGGCTTAATCTCACGGTCACCATTAGACAGCGATTGGTTTAAGCGCCAATCATTCGCCCCCAAGTTCGGTACCAGTGTACATTGAGGAAACTCTCAACTTTGATGCTGGTAGATCCGAGACCCAGCTGTATCTGACGCTATAAGGTTAACGCCAACCTTTGTTTGCACCACAAGCCACCACGAAACTCCCCGAAGGGCCGCAACCAATCAGCTGACCATCTTTATGATGGAGGCTCATCAGCTGCCCGTGGTACCTGAATATACCTCCAGGGTTGAGGTTCGCAGCAATGAGTTGATCTTGTTATCGAACAATCACAAAACCACTATGTTTCGGATCCAGTTTCAATCCTAGTATTTTTACTAAGCGATTTGGGTACCCCGGAAACGCCAGTCCCCGTCGGCTTCACTGGAATCGGAGACGACAACCCAACGATAGCAGTTGCACCCCTTTGAATTACCAGATCAGTTCCGCCCTGGGGGTTGTGTTCGGTACAGGTCACCTGTGATTGTCTGGCCCGATTTCAACACATCATATAACGGCCCCTTCTGATCCCACCAAATACACAGCATAACCTTCGCGCCATGGATATTTGGCTTCGCCGTTGGTTTGGCTTGTTGGCCGGGCTTCACGTATGACTTTTTGCGCTTGGGATTGTCATAATGGATCCATTTTACATCTCCAGTCACGATCCGATGCAAAAATGAGTTCTTTTCATGGCGCCCAAGCAGCATTTCAGACATACAGAAGCGCCGTTCAACGTCTCTCGGCTTCAATTGGTAAGGGACCCAATTACCCAATGGCTTGCTGAGTTACTCCCAACGATTTGGCAAGTTCGTCTTGCGTTTGACACGAATTCTCATCAAGTAGCGTCTCCAATTCTTCGTCTTCAAATTTTTTTAGCTGTCGTGGGTGTTCTTAGTCTTTGATGTCAAAATCGGCACTTTTGTAGCGTTGAAACCATTCAAAACACTGTGTTTTCGCTTAAGCATCGTCGTCATAAACTTCTACAAGCAAATGATGACTTTCTGCAGCAGTTTTCTTTGCAAAAAAATGACCCAACAGAACTTCCCGCAAATGCTGTCCTTTTCTCCAATTTTCGAAGTTATTCATCGTGAAAAATAATAATGACGCACACAAGATAAAATTGTTTTGTTGACTGATTTTGATAGCTGTAAATGTACCTTCAAAATGACATATATGTATAAAGTTCGAACTTTCACGATGTTTGTTAGTACGGACATCTAGCGTCAAATTCCGGTTATTAAGTTGTACACATGTCAAAGAGATGTGCGACAATATAAGAAAATCCATTGTTTTTCAACGGGCGCCATTTCGTTGCAAACCAACGAAAATCACTCAAATCTTGAACTCCTAAGAATATCAATGTTATTGCCCTTATTTGAAAAATTTAAGAAGATCAAATCAAAACTGCAGTGACTAATTCTTAATGAGTACAACAACAACAAATACATGAGAAGTCGAAATTCACTCAACTTTGTTAGTAATAGTATGATTTATCGATTTTATGTTTTCTTGAATAAAATCTTAACGGTGCCCTTAAATTTTAATAAAATTCAGCAAACAGATGACTATTTATAAGATTAATCTGTCCTGAAAGTTTCATAAAGATCGAATGGTATTTAATGAAGTTATAGCGATTTGAATTTTCCTGTATTACTAAGGGACAATATGCGCTGCATTACTATGGAAACATACGAGTATGGATTTTACCGACTCAGATACTACAGTTTTGTTAGGATTTGCATGAAAGTTTCAGGAATGATAGGTATCATGAATTTCTTTGAGAATTGGCTCAGATAGTGGTATTAGTAATCGTAAGGCAAAAAAGTGGCTGTTTTAAATGCGAAGATTCAATAATTTTGAGTTATATTGCCCCAATTTCAACGTTTAAGGCGCATACTTTTAACACTTGATTCAATTTAATGAATGACTGTGAAACAAGCCGAGGAGGCAGGAGAGAGCTCCTAGCAAAAAGGCTTTGTAACCATTCTAAGATTCGAAAAAATAGGCCATCAATCGATGATTACAGTACAGGCGAGTGGCCGCTGAAAAAAAATTCATCAAAGGTACCCAATATGAATATCAAATGAAAGTTCTTTATAAGAGCTTTTCAAAACAGTACTAGAACTGACGAATTTTCTTTCCCAAGGGCAACAAATACCTTAGAAGTTGAAATTCGATCAACTTTGTTAATAACAGAACATTTTATAAATTTTGCTTTTTTGTCTATAAAATCAAGATGGGAGCCTTAAATTTCCCAAAACCTATAATTTAAATTTTCTGAAAGTAATTGTATATGATTCGCAAATTTCACAATAATTGAACAATAAACAGCTATGTTACAGCCGATTGAATATTTAACAATTACAACAACATTAACACATGATACTAGGGAGATACACGCTTGCAACGGACCTAGACACTACAAATATGTAGGAATTTTGATAAAAATTTTAGAAATGGTTTGCAATATTCACGTGTTATCATGACTAATCAAGCGACGGTGTCAAATCACTCGAAACAAAATGGTGGCGAGCTTAAAATCATAATATGCATAATAATTTTTCGAACTCAATTTATGGAATCTATATATTAGTCAATTTTTGATATGCAGAATATATTATTTGATTTACTAATTGTTTTACAATACCCTACTGGCAGGAGCACCTTCCTGCTACTTCAACTTGTTTCTCGACAGTTTCACGTCAGGTCTTTTTTCTGCTGGGCATCCGTGCGAACTTTATTTTCTGGCCCTTTTTGAAAGAGTTTTTTTCCGGCTTCCCTTGCTCTTTTTGACAGCACTGTCTAAAATCCCTGATCTTTCATTCTAGACCCATTGAATACGTTTTTTTTTGCCTTCTGTTATCCCGATTCCCTTCAATAAGGCTTGATGCTATTCTTTTATTTCCGATAATGGTTCATTTCTTATCAGCGCTAAAATCCTTCGTTTTACTGCGTCATATTTACATTCTGATAGAGAATTTTTCGTAATCGAGATTTTATTTTTTACTTCAGCACTACAGCCGCTTTTGTATCCTCGCTCAGAGCAGTTATCTTTAGGTGAGTTTCCGAAAGAAGCTGTAAATAATTAGTGTACCTCATTGTCTTGATCGAATGTATCAGCATTTGATAAAGTGATAGAGTCTGTACTATACTTTGGCCGTATGTTTGTCCACCCAACTGTGATGCGTTCTGATTTTAAATCAGTACGTATCATAACTGAACGGGCTTTTAGTTGCTTCGAAGAATTATTTGTAACACATTTCTTGGTCACAAACGGGACTCAAGCCAGGGACCTTCAGCTTCTGCAACAAATGGTCTAGCCACTAAACCACGCAGGCTATTTAGAGATTACATGCATTACACATGATCCCAAACACTTACATCAACATATTACTCCACAATTCATTCATCGTTTATCTTAATCATCTATAACTAATATGTTGATCATCCATGTCTCATACCCCGTCATCCAGAACCTTTATCAATCTAATATGAGCATCCTGTTATTCTAATATCCAATTTCTTTTACTTGCATTGCTTGGATCAGCATATCAAAGTTCAATTCTTAGCTTGAATCAAAGAGAAAAGAGAATGCTTCATCAGGATTTTTATCATTATAAACGCAGCCATTTAAGAAATAGTTTCTTTAGTATTGAGTTCAGAGTTGAATATTATTAAGTGGAGTTAAAGTTATTGTTAGGTTAAGCTGTGAAGTATTGTTGCAGTTATTAAACAAAGTGTTTGATGAAATAATTGAAAATATATTTCTACTTTGCAAGGAAAAGTCTTTTATTTCAGTATTAAGGCGCAATTAACACTTGCATGTCAAAGTCACAGAACGTAGAGAGTTGAAGTTGATCGGGAGCGGTCAAGCTCAGAAAAAGTCAAGACAGAGTTGAATAAAGGCGCGAAATTCAAATTATGATTTTAACATTCTCCCTGAATTCAAGCCGTATTTCATTAATTACATAATAACATACATGATATAGATTTATGATTATTTATAACAATGAGTTATGCAAGTACATGCCAAGTTTAGACCTTATAAAATGAAATTTATCTTTTGACAATCCTTTTGTAAATATATCGGCAAACTGAGAGTCACTGCTTACAAACTTTAATACGATTATTTTCAAAAAATATTTTTCCTTAATGAAGTGATATTTAATGTCAATGTGTTTGCACCTCTTGTGAAAGTTTATATTTTTAATAACACTGATGGTACTTTGATTGTCTAAATGAAGACATATTGAGTCCTGTTTATATTCACCAATATCACTTAGCAATTGTTTTACCCAAATTGCTTCTTTAGTGGCGGAGCAAGCTGCCATGAATTCAGCTTCAGTTGTCGACAGAGCCACAGTTTGTTGTCTTTGACTCGACCAAGTCACGGCTGCCCCGTTCTTGAAGAAAACATAGCCAGTGACGGAACGACGTGTGTCCAGATCGTTTGCATAGTCAGAATCACTGTAGCCAATGACTTCAGAAGCTTCTGGTGTATGTGAGTAGCATAGTCCATACTTTTTAGAATCTTTTAAATATTTTAAGATCCATTTGACTGCGTTCCAGTGACTTCGGTTGTAGCAATTGAGGAATCTGCTCACCAAACTGACTGCGAACATTATGTCGGGCCGACTCACTGTAGCCAGATGCATAAGAGCGCCCACAGCTTCTCTGTATGGAACGTTCTTCTCGTACTCTCCATCTCCCTTCTGCAGCTTCATGTGAGGGTCGACTGGAACAGTATTGGGATTAGCATTATTCATTTCAAATGTGTTTGATATTTGTTCTATGTAATTAGTCTGATGTTTGAATATGCAGTTACTAAATCTTTCTATTTGCATTTCCACAAAATTACTGGGAGTTTCCAATATTTTAATCTCAAATATGTTTTTCAATTCTCTTATAAATTCATTCAATGCTGATTCATCACTTGAGAATAGGAAACTATCATCAACATAGAGACACAGATAGCATTTCTTCTTATTGACTTGACCAATGTACACACATTGATCGACTTTACTATTTACAAAACCAAATCTTTTCAGAGTAGAGTCAAATTCGGCATTCCAGCAGCGAGGGGCTTGTTTTAACCCGTATAGTGACTTGTTCAGTTTACATACCATATGTTCACCATGGTCCAACCCTTCGGGTGGTGTCATGAATATGGTCTCCTCAAGTTCCCCATATAAGAAAGCTGTATTGACGTCTAGTTGCATGATTTTGAGATTATTTTGTACAGCTACAGATAGTAACAATCGTATTGAATCATACCTGACTGTTGGAGCAAGTTTCTTGGTAATCAATATCTACAGTTTGTGCATATCCTTTTGCACATAGACGTGATTTATAACGTGGACCAGTTGGTTCTTCTTTTATACGGAATACCCATTTGCATCCAATTTCTTTGGCACTTGGGGGTTTTTCTACCAATGTCCATGTGTTGTTCTTCTGTATAGCATCCAGTTCTTCAGTGATAGATTTTCTCCATTTTTCTTTGTTTACCGATTTTATAGCTTCGGTGTAAGTCGTAGGCACATCTGACAGTACCTCTTCGTGATGACACAGGCAAGTATTTTCTACGGAATCATCTAAATTAGTCTTTTCCTTATTTTCCTTTCATGGTCTCAGGGTGATTTTACTGACTGGAGGACTATCAAGATCAATGCTGGTGTCCGGAATGTATTCACTGTCTGAAGGAGACGGGTTTTTGCGTACAGTGTCATTAGTACTTGTAGTTGAATCCATCTCTGATTCAGAGTTGTTACTGTTAACTTTTTCTTTATTTGTTTCAGGTTTCTTCTCAGATATTTCTACAGGAACATAGTCCCTCTTCACGGTAGATTCAAGGAATGTAGCATCTCAACTGTTTACCACTTTTCTTGTATTTGGTATTATGAATCGGTAGCCTTTGGTATGATCGCAGTATCCAATAAAGATCATCTTTTGTGCTTTTGGATCCCATTTCTCGCGTTTCTCTTTGGGCAAGTGTACCATAGCTTCACATCCGAATATACGCATATGGTTCACCTTTGGCTTTACACCAGACCACACTTCTTCTGGCGTTTTTAAAGATAAAAGCTTCGTTGCAGGACGATTGATTGCATGTGCCACAGTATGTATGGCATCAGCCCAGTACATCTTGGGTAGATTGGCATTTAGGAGCATACACTTTGCTCTCTCTAATAGAGTTCTGTTCATGCGTTCTGCTGTCCCATTTTGTTCAGGTGTATACGGTGTGGTTGTTTGATGTACGATGCCAGCGCCTTTTAAATAATCTGAGAATTCCTTGTTGACGTATTCCAAGCCGTTATCTGTCTGAAGGATTTTTATACGAGCACCCAGCTGGTTTTCGACTTCATTTTTGAATTCCTTGAACTTCTTCAGAGCGTCAGACTTGTTTCGGAGAAAGTACACGAACACCTTCTTTGAATGGTTTTCAAGAAATGTTGTAAAATATTGGGCACCGCCCATAGTCTGCGTTTCCATTGGCCCACATACGTTGGAGTGAACCGTTTCAAGAAGATTTCTAGCCTTGGAGCCTTCACTTTTGAAAGGTAGTCTTGTTTGCTTGCCTTCTGTACATGTTACACATGTGATTGCAGGTGCTTTTGTTGAGAAAATGACAAGTTCAATGTTTTCTGTCATCTTCCGTAGACTATTAAAATTCAGGTGCCCCATTCGTTGGCGCCACAGGTAAAAGTCTGGTTCTTCGACATCAGACATGCATGCATAGCCTTTTCCTGGCATATTCAGCCGGTACATGTTGTTGATGACACTTGCTGTTGCAACAATCTCATTTCTTCTGTTCATAATAACACAGCCGGTTCTGTCAAACTTAACTTGGCCACCACTGCGAATAATTTGACTTACGGACAATAAATTTGTTGCGAGTCCGGGAACATATAATACTTTTGTAAAAAGCACCTTCTTGTTTTGACCTTCGTCGTCTTAAACATCTAAGCTCACTTCTCCTGAGCATTGCACGGATAGTACTTTGTTATCTGCGACTCTAATTTTCTGTATGGCAGGAGCCGTCACATTTTCAAGCATATTCTTATGTCTTGTCATGTATGAGGATGCACTGGAATCCACGTACCAGGTGACATCTTGGCTGGATGTTACCACAAACACAGCAGCATAAGAAGAACTGCTTGTTTTTCGTTGAATATCCTTCGTCTTGGATTTGCATTCAGAGCTTTTATGGCCATACTTGTTACAAGAGTAGCACCTCGGACCCTTAGTTTGCTTCTTATAATTGTTTTTAAATTTCTTAGTGACTGAGAACACTGTTGAGTCACTTTGTGTTTGTCTAATGTCTTGCAATAGTTTTGATTTTACAGTCTGAGATTATCAATTATCATTGGTTGATAGGATTTTGGTAGACCGGAGAGCAGCAGTGTACCCAGCCATTCGTCGTCTACTTGGAAACCAATGTTTCTGAGCTTGTGAGCAGTGCACATAATTTTGCTCAGATATTCCTCTACGCTTTGACATGCAGTAAGTGAGGTATTACAGAGATCACGCAGCAGCCCAACACGGCGTGTCAGCCCAGAGTCATCGAATACTTTTGATAACTTGTCCCATACTTGCTGTGCAGTGCTAGCCTCTTGTATGTGCACATAATTTATTGGGTCAACTAGTAGAATTATCTTAGTTTTTGCCCTTGTATCTCGTTTTGTGTCCACTTCGACACCTGTGGCGGGTTCTATGCAGTCCCACAGCTCCTCATGCTGTAGATAGGTTTTTACAGCAAATCGCCAGGTTGCATAATTATTTCGACCGGTCAACTTTTCAATTAATGCCAATTGACTATTTGCTGCCATTTTTAAGAACTCTTAGTCCAGCTATCACGAGAAAACAGAGAAAACACTCTGTCACTTTTTTGCGTTTAAGGTTGTGTTCACTATGTTTATTCCACTGAAAGTTTTTGCACTGATTCTATTTTTGGGCTTTACTGGGCCCACAACTTGATGAAATAATTGAAAATATATTTCTACTTTGCAAGGAAAAGTCTTTTATTTCAGTAATAAGGCGCGATTAACACTTGCGTGTCAAAGTCACAGAACGTAGAGAGTTGAAGTTGATAGGGAGCGGTCAAGCTCAGAAAAAGTCAAGACAGAGTTGAATAAAGGCGCGAAATTCAAATTATGATTTTAACAGTGCTAAATAAATTAAATAAGTTCAAGTGAAATCAAAAGTATTTTCATTCAAGACATTCCGAGAAAGAGTCTCCAACAATCATTTTTTTTTTATCATCGTAACGTTCAATAACATAATTCATGCGATCAAGATTATATTCGTCAGGCTCCACTAATTGAATCACATAATTTGAACTTTGTTTTATCTTACACAATTTTGGCGGTATGAAGAACGGCTTCCACTTGTTCAAAATAAAATTCTGGATTTGGTTTGAAGAAGGTAGGAACTCTCGTTATGCGCGAAGCTTCTATGAGTAAATTTTATGAGGATCCGGTTCAGTAGTGGATGTTGCATAGCAAAAGCTCGCGTTTTATTGAAGCTATCATCAGAACAATCTGTAATCATATTTTATCAATAAAACGTCATTTTCACTTTTTTTTATCGTCAATTCAGTTTATGGTATAAATAATACTCGTAGTATCGCGACACTTTATTATTGTACAAAAATTTAATTAACGTGGCAACAGAACAACGTTGGGGTCACCACTTGCAGGGTATTGATCGTATTCTTTAGTGAAGCACAATTTTTCATTTATAGATAGCAAATAAGTTATAACGTAAAATAATGATGTCGATACAAAACTTCAGTGGCGGGCGATGGTTAAAAAAAGTGGATTCCTATCAAACAAAAACTGTCTTAATACCGGCGTTGATACACAAATCGTTAATGTGCACTGTTTAAGTATTATCAAGTCACTACGTATCTTTTATATTTATGAAAAAGTACCTAAAACGTTTAGTTTCTTTTTAATTTAAAAAATATATCCAAATATTTTTTGCCCATTAGCAATGAACGCCAAGTCAATTTTTCGGCAATTTTCTAGTCATAAAATCAATTGTTAAGCACAAACAAGTTAAGAAGTTGAGAATGTGCCAAGAAATCATCTAAAAGTACCCGAAAGGGTGAAGGAGGGATAGTTTAAAACGAACACTATTCTTGAAACCCTCATTGGAATTGAATGCAAATTACAGTATCTAGGCCAATTTGAAATAATCTCAGCCAACAAACCGCGTCTGGAAGCCGGCGTGTCCACGGATTTTAGAAAAATGGAGAGAAGGCAATGTCGGTCGATGGTTCGATTATTATATTTGGAAGAGGAATCGCGCAGTGATATCAAAGAGCGCTTGAGTGCTGTGTTTGGGGACTCTGGGTCTGCAATGGCGACCGTGAAAATTGGTTTTCATAAACCACGGCCAGGTGGCCCAAAAACGTCTACCATGGAGGATAACGTGACAAAAACCTACGAGCTCGGATTAGCAGACTGCCGATTGAACGCGCGCAAGATAGCTGAGATAGTACGTATCTCAAAAAACTGCATGGGTCATATCCTGGATGAAATTTTAGGCGTAAAAACGCTGTATATCCCGTGCCACGCTCGCTCACTCTAGATGACCAACGCAACTGTGGGAATATTTTAGACCAGTGTTTGACGCTATTTGGGCACAATCGTTTCGTGACCATGGAACATGGCTCCACTGCTACACATCAGACAGCAAAGAGCAGTCAAAACAATGGACTTTACCCGAGGAACGTGCTATATAGAAGACGAAGACTGTCCAATTGGCTGCAAAGGAGATGGCCCACATTTTCTGGGATTCACAAGGTGTGATCTGGATCGACTACTTGGAGAAGAGCAAAACCTTTACAAGGCCCGACTATGCCGTATCGTTGAAAAAAGGCCCCATTTGGCAAAAAACTGCTCTTTCATCATAACAACGCATCGACTCAAACCCCTACCGTCGTCGTGGCCAAATTGGTCGGATTGGGCTATGAACTACTACCCCATCTACTGGATTTTGGCCACGTGCAACTTCTTTTTGTTTTCAAACTTGAAAAAGTCACTCGCCAGGCAACGAGGAGGTCATCGCTACCACGGAGGCCCACTTTGCAAACCTCGAGAAAACGTATTTTTCAGACGGGTTAAAGAAATTGGAGCATCGCTGGGTCAGGTGAATCGAGCTAAGAGGAGATAATGTTGAGATATGAACAGCACCTTTTCCAAAATTTCCGTTTGCCTTTTGTAGGCTTAGTACTTATCAGACCGTCCTCGTAATTCGATATAACTGAAACAGCAATATTTGGCTTGATAACGGTTGTGGATGTAATGTTCTTGTGTTCCTGTACATCATTATTATATTTTAAAAATTTTAAGGGTGTCGCATTTGAAGAGATTTTGGGGTTTCGGTTCATGGTGCAATTTTAAACTTTACAAATCATAATATTTTTAGCATAGTTGATGGAATTTTGATTTTTTATGTATTTCGTGCCCTCGCACTTGTAAAGATCTACTTACGTAATTGTCTTAAGATATTCCAACCCAAAAGCACCCAATCGCAAAAGCGAGTAGGGGGGTGGTCAGACATTTTTCATTCACTTTGGCTCCTTGTAGAACCCTGACATTCAAGCTATCTTTTTTGTTTCTAAAAGTTCTAAACAAGAGTTTTCATTTAATACTCCACTTGGCTACCTTTGATAAAAACATATTTCAAAAATTTTAAATTCAGGACAAAATCTAAATTTTTAAGAAACTACAACTTATGATCTTTCAAAAAAGTTTTCTGGGAAAACTTGCTGTAACACACGGACTACCAGACAAGGCGCGATACAGATAAAACCCTGTTATAATTGTTTTAAGGAAGCCCTAAAAGTAGATATTTTTAAAGATTTAATATCGGATGATAACTCCACAGAGAGACGAGACCATCTACTTCTTCAATTAGTTATACATGAACATATAAACAATATTCCTCACTCACGAGCATATGAAAATCCCTAAAATTTCATATGCAGTAACCTAATACACAATAATTAATTAATAAATTAATCCTACTAGCATCGAAGGTTTCTCTCAAAGGACAGCACACTCATCACCACAACCTCTATCAATTAAGGACCATAATATTATCAGCGGGAGGAAAAGAGGAACGAAAGGATCCTTTTTCAATTGTCTCTCCTACTATCGCTAGTTCCACATTGAACGCCATCTGCTCAAGTCATATAGTTGCGTAAAATTATTAGAGGTTAACAATAATGCTTGTGTTTGCAATCCTGCCTGTATACATACACGAAAAATGTTTAGTCATGTTTGAAATGAATTACAGCTATTGCCTCGCATCTACTCGTAGTGTCCTTGCCGCTCCAAGAGCACTTTAGAATATTTTAGACTTTCCCGCTTGGCAGTGTTTGTTTTGGGATGAAAACTTGTTTTGAAATTAGGTAGGTCGGGAAGGTATTCCTGCACAGGATTGCCGAAGTAATTATGGCAATATATTACCAAAAAGGATATGTAGTCCTAGCTGGTTGTTTGTAGCTGGAGTTGTTTACTAGCATACGGCTTAAGGTATGTTCATAATTACTGTTTTCAGAGTTTATTCATGAGCTTTCGCTGCACTATTTGCACATGAAAAGCTGCAAGTTTTAAACTGCAAATTTTCATAATTTAAGGACATGCATGCTTAGAAATGATGAATTGCTCAAATTTTGTTCCACTTAAGACGCAATTCATTCTAAATTATATCTTATTTTATTGAAGATAAACAACTAAAGTGTAAGTTTTTCATTAGTTAATCTATTCCTGCATCAAGTTGCTGCCGGAAACTTTAACAAAGCTCATTTTAGTGTTGAACTAATCCAGACTATTGCCTACTCAAACACCATTCAAACTTCCCCCAGCAAACTCTCTAAATTAAGTGTTGATTAACTAACAAAGAATAGTTGCGCAGTGTAAACGCTACTTCAGAACTAAACTCCTGGCAGTTGTAGCTTGTTCAGAATTTCTTAGTTTCTAAAACCTTTTCAACTTTATCCACGTCAACATCTGATGTCATCCTTACAACAAAAGTTCAAGAGGATCTTATCTGCTCGAAAAGTTTCCCAAACTTACTGAATAAGTATTTAACCGACAAAGAGAGATAGATCCTTTCTGATATCAATGCGTAACATGGTAGTACATAGTTTGTCTTAAGTAAAGACAAGGACTTGCTTTATTTATATATGTTTTCATATATATTTGGAGAATTTCCATTTCATTGCTGCTTGGAAGTGTCTCAAAGGTATATTGAACTGGAACTCGAGCTGAAGCTACGAAGGATGTGTTGTCGAAAATGTCAGGACGAAATACAATAATTACTGTACGAATGGCATCTAACATTTACTGGTTCACTCGTCCAGTGCTGAAATGCTTTAGTAAATTAATTAAATGCTTTTGGGGAAGTTTCTGAAAATCTTATTACAGTGTATTTACATGTTAGGCGAGTGTTTTGTTTGTGTTCTGCAAAATGAAGAAAGGATTCTAGTTTGTTTGATTGGTCATTGAATGTTATTGGATTTCAATGGTCTTCTTGACATATTTAATGAATTTCGATTGACAATATATCGGAAGGGTTTGAGGTTGACATCACTTCCTTTGATTAACATTGCAAGCTATGATTCATAGCAAAACTTCATAAGCTATCCACATTGAGTATGGCACGGTTGAAAGGGAAGTAAATGTTCAAACGCATTCATATAAATATGGACCAAGTGTAGAAAACTAGATAAGAGTATACGCAACTAATCGAATAGCTTGCTTAAATGAATATTTTCGTTTTACAAAGAACAAATAATTACAGTGCTAAAAGGTTTTCCAATAAGAGGTGATATTTTGAAAAATCATCTTGAGTGCTGAGGCCCATTTCCACCTCGGTGGCTTCGTCAACAAGCAAAATTGTCACATTTGGGGCTCGGGAAACCCTAGAGTTATTGTTGAAAAGCCTCTGTATCCCCAACGTGTCACTGTTTGGTGCGGTTTGTGGTCCGGCAGAGTCATTGAACCTTACTTTTTCGAAAATGAGGCTCGAGCAACAGTTACGGTGAATGGATTGCGCTATCGAGAGATGATTAATGATTTTTTTGGCCGGAAATGGATGGTATTGATCTGGACAACGTTTACTTTCAACAAAACGGCGCTACGTGCCACAGAAGCAACGAAACCATTGATCTTTTACGGGAAAATTTTCCGGGCCGTGTTATCTCTCGAAGAGGTGATCACAATTTACCACCGAGATCTTGTGACTTAACACCTTGCGACTTATTTCTTCAGGACCACGTGAAAGAAAAGGTATATGCCAATAGCCAAGCGTCGATTCAAGACCTCAAAGATAGAATTCGTGAGGCTATCGAGGACATGAGGCAGCCACTTTGCGATTTGTTTATGGAAAATTTCATGAAAAGGATATGGTCCTGTGGTGGTGGTAATTTGCCTGATGTGATTTTTTACTATTAATGACATACGTTTTTCTTTATAATCAAGTAAATATCTTATCATTTGTTTTAGAAAATCGCATTTTTCTTTTAATATCAAAAGAACACCTCTTATTGGAAAACCCTGTATATGATACTCTGACCAAACAATTAAGTGACATTTGAAACTGTGCGCGTCGAAGGATTTGCAGAATTTTTTCTGGGTTGGTAGTACTGACAGTGACATCTATGTCAAATTTACATGTCAAAATATTCATTAGTATTTGAGATACGCGTCGTTTCCGGGATGGCCTTCAGTTCCGTGTTCGCTGCGACTTGAATCTCCTCTATCGTATCAAAACGGTGTCCCCGGAGTGGTCTTTTGAGCTTGCTGAACAGCCAGAAGTCACACGGCACCAGGTCAGGTGAATATGGTGGTTGCAGAATGATGTGGGTTGAGTTTTTGGCCAAATGATCGAGAATTACGATTGCATGGGATGGTGCATTATTGTGGTGTATAAACCAAGAATTATCTTTCCACAATTCCAGCCTCTTTAGGTAGATAGCGTTACTTAAACGACGCTAAACGTTCAAATAATATTCCTTGTTGACTGCTTGGCCCGGCGGAAGGAGTTCATAGTGCACAACACTACGATAATCAAAGAAGAGAAGAGGTTGATGGTCGCCCAGGACGCTCTTCGTCTTCGACACGTTCACAGCCGGCTTGGAACTCACTATACCACTTGTAAACATTTTTTGTAGACATAGCCTCATCACCAAAGGCTTTCTGCACCATCCTCAACGTATGCGCAGCAGAAAATTGATCCCGCAAACAAAATTTAATGCAAATTCAACAAATGTCGACATCGCAAAAAACGAAAAACAAACTTTTAGCAGCTCACAAAACGACACGTAGCTGAAACACTAATGAATATTTTGACATGTTAATTTAACATAGATGTCACTGACAGTACTACCAACCTTTAAATTCAAATGTCACCTTATTTTTTGGACACAGTATCGTATTGCAAGCTAAAGGTTAAATGCAAATAATTATAAGAGCAATTTATATTACTTGATTCTGACCATACTAGGGGAGAGTTGGGCTAAAGTGCCAATTTTAACAAATCCCTGATATAGCTCGGGTGAAAAAAGTACTATGTCTGAAAGTAGTGGTTTACCCTAAGCCGAATTGAGTCTGTAAAACGACTTTACCTATAGATTTTGCACATTTTTAATGGTTTTTAAGAAGAAGTGATTTTTTTGTACAGCAGCGGCAAGGCACTGCCAACTCCTCTTTAGGGCAAGTTGTACCGCAGCTGAGGTAGGTTGTGCAGTTGATAATGCCAGGTGTTTTAAATCATTGAATTAATTTAGAATTTGAAAGACATCAATTTTATAATAATATATTGTTACATGTACAAAGAGTTCTGCGAGCTACTGTCGCAATTGTTTTCACAACCATTAAGAACATCAACAAAATTAATATACTCGAAACCATGAGAACCCACCAGGCATGAACAACACCTGAAAGTGACGTCACTCCATTCATTAATCTGCTCGAATATACCAGATACCTCTTGGCAGAACATTCGCCAATGTACGACAAATGCATTGAACGGATGGAGACCCTATATAAAGGTGAGCTGAATGAATGGGGAGACCATTCATTCAACCACGATAGTAAAAAAACTGCGAAAGTGTGAAGCGAATAGAAAAGCGATATTGTTCGAGCAATAGAAAAGCGATTTCGTTGATTTTAGAAGACAATTGCGATAGAAATTTAATTGACAAGTGAAAGTTAGATTCTAATTAATATTGTGAAATAGTTAAATAAGTGATCGTGCATTTTTAAGCGATCAAATAAACTTTTTCGATTTGATTTAAAAGACATTGCGTTTTCACTTTCCCGGAACATTAAATTATTGGCCGCGAACCATAACACGCGACAGTGGTGTCGAGAAGTGAGAAAGAAAATTTCGAAAAGTGAAAACATTTAAACATTTTTAAACTGCACAGTTGTGAAATATAACGTGAAAACTGGTGGAAAAATAGCCGGAACAATAAAAATGCCAGGAAACTTTCATCTAAAAATTGATCAATTGACCATATCGGAGCTCAAGGAGGAGTTGGAACAGCGGAATCTAGCCACACAAGGTACAAAGGCCATACTGATTGCACGCTTACGTGACGCAATCGAGTCATAAGGCGTGAATCTGGATTCGGGTGAGCTCTCAGATGCGGAAAAAGGTGCAGAAGGTGGAGAAGTAGAAACACCAAAATCAAAGGAGCCAGAAAATGCGCTAATGCAAATGTTAATGCTGATGTCATCCAGTCTGACTGCGAAGCTAGATGAACAGTCATCCAGTTTAACTGCGAAGCTAAGTGAACAGTCATCTAATTTAACTGCAAAGCTAAATGAACAATCAGTGAAGCTGGACCAACAAGCGATTGAAATCAAAGCAGACATTACGCAGAAGCTGGAGAAATAGTCAACCAAAATAAAAGCGGAGCTCGGTCATCTGAATAAACAAATTAAATGATTCGAGGAAAAGGTCAGCCAGGTCAAAGAGAGAATGAACCATGAGATGGAAAAAGTGAAAAAGAATTGGAAGCAGCGAAGGCAGTAGTAACCACTTTACCAGCCCCGCTTATAACCGCAGCGCAAAGCACATCAAGAAATGTGCAAGCACCAATAATCGATGGGCAAACGGTCTGGAGAATTAACGAGACCCAGTTTGGAGCTGCCGCCAGGGCAAATCACTGGAATGAGCAGGAACGAGCCACTGCACTGATTCTTGCTCTAAGAGGAGCATCTATCAAAGAGGGCAAGTCCTTAATTTAGATGAGGAATATAAGCGGCCCCAGGATGGATCCTTGAGGGACTCCGCTCCGTGGATAGAAGCAGTGAGATAACACTCCACAGAAACTTACTCTACATGAACGATTGTTTACGTATGAGATAAGCCAAGAGGGCAAACTGTACTAATCGAGCAATCACACAAGCAAACTGCCCGAAAACTTTCCTATTCCCTATTCAAAATTTTGTGTGGCAGATTTAAAAAATTAAAATTTGTAGAATAATTTTTCTTCTTATTATTTTTAATAAATGTTATTTCATATCGATTTTTCTTTTTATTGAAATTTAAATGTTTCCCTTTAATTATATTCGTCATGAGATTTAACTTTTATTACTATTTAAAATCTTCATTTTCTTTATTTCAGCTAAATTTATTTTACTTCAGTTAAATTTTCTTTACCTCAGTCTCAAAGATCTCGCCGGTAAGATCCGTTTTGAGAAAAAGTAATTGCTCGAGTTACTTCCGATAGCATCGCACAGGTGGTTCACATAAATAAAAATGATAAAAAAATATATAATGAAATAACGGACGGTACGCCGTCATGAAAGAGCTGAGCTCGGTTCAGATAGATGCAAATTGTGCAGTGAAGATACTAAACAACGACCGTTGTAAATATTCTGTGAAACGACTTAAAACGACGAATATTGATTTGCATACGAGTATGTAATTTTTTCTCGCGAGTTGTGGTTGCGGCGGGCATGATTCTGTATTTAAACTCTAAATTTACGTGAATTCGAAGCATAATAACTGCTTAAAGCGCATCCGTCTAGCATCTCGCGTCTTGCTGAGCACTCTGGGATAGAATCGCAGGAGAGGGCAAAGCAAAAAGCTGTATGGGGTAGTGTTATAGGAGAAGTGGAGTTGAAAGCAAAAGATATAGTAAGGGTGAAAAGATTGTGAAGATCACAGTGAAAATAAACGAATTGAATAGCAATCGTAGGGATTTACTATAAAACGGTAGTGCGAATCGTTGTTGTCGAGAGTCTTTGTGCCGGTCACGGTTTGTCGTTCATAGTTTTGGCACGTCATATGTTCGAAAGTTGGACGGGCGGCACATAGAAATATGGTTTGCGCTGGGTTCCAATGAAAAGATGTGATATTTTTTTAAAAGAAAAGCGAGAAGAAAGTACTTCGCTTAAACAAATAAGTTCGGAAAATAAGTTAAAAATCTAATTATAGACTGAAACCCGCACAGAAATTATTACAGTGGCATAAAATTTCTCATCATTTTATCTAATTTACCAACGATATAATTGATGGATCGCTCAATTCACAACTACTATACATTAGATTAGCTGAGTACGATCGATAAAATAAGATTGGACTAAATCAAGTAGTTGGTTAAAAGAAATTACATTCGTCAGACAAAGCCTCATCATAGTTCAGCATTAGGCTTCATCAGCAAGCATCGAACAAAGAGAATGAAGACTTTATTTTTTTCTTTTTTTGGTTCTCACATCAATTACCTCAATCAGTATTTTCAGTCCAATAAAGAGCCTCGCACACACCATCTGCGAGCGCACATCGATGATGATGGGGAAGTACTTAAATTTGATAATTTATTAAATTATAAGAATTTAAAAAAAATACTAAAAAACCAAATTTTTTGGACCAAATTTTATCTTTAAAGAAAATCCAAGCTACTTTTCGAATAATGATGAATATTGTTAAATTTTTTTTATTTGGTTGGAACAATTTTGGGGTTTGCGGTCGCTTATGCACTAACATCTGTCCAAATAATTAATAAATGGGGAGGAGTTTATTCAGGCAGATCAAAAGCATTTTTTATTAATAGAGACATAAGTCAGAATATGCCGATTATTTTAATATTCGATTACAAAAAAAATTGTGAAAACGGTGAGGTTGATTTTAAAGTAGATTCAAGTGTATTGAATCAAATGGTTGTGATACCTCCTCCTCCTCCTCCGTTTTTTTTTTTTTGTTTAGCAGGGGCTCTTGCCGGGTAGAGTGGCCTCCCGCTCGCACGTCCTTTTATGATTTAAGGTCATGTGATTTCATTGCATAACTCTGTAGCATAAATTGGTAACATTTGTGCTTCTCATTTGAGGGAAAGACTCATACAAAGTGCTTTTGTATGAGTTTTTCTCTTAAATAGGAAACACATGGCCACGTCTGCATTTGGATCTTGATCAGGTTGGGAGGGTGCGAGGGGGTACCACCTCCATCTGGATGCCCCACTCTTAATTGTGGGACATTAAAATCGTCGGTAACGACGAAGTCTCCGCCAGTCCGTCCGTTTCTGCTCGGCACAAGTTGTTCTTTGAACAAACAATGTCAACCCTTAGTAGATTACCTCGGCCTCGACACTTTTAATTCGTGAATGCGACATTTTTTTGGAGTTGGTCCTTGGGCTAGGGGAAAAGAACCCACCCCATGACACCGCAACGGTAGCCTGCCAGCGCATTCACGCGTCCCCAGACAAGGCCAATCTTGGTAGATCTTAAAATCCTCTTCCGCTGAGGCAGCAGACCATCGCTGCAGTCCTGTACGGACATTTTTATCTACCACACTAATTTTACTACAAAACAACTAGAATGTTCTGTTGGCTTTCTACACAGAACCTACGATTACTTTATCAAACGCCTTGGTGAAATCAGTATAAAGGACGTCCATCTCAAAGTACTTATTAAGGACTTCACCAAAAATGTGAGTAAACTCAAGTAGGTTTAAGTTGTCGACCGACCTAGAAGAAAGCCATGTTGAGCAGGAGATACTTTACCATGATGAAAATGTTGACTTTACGTAACGTCTTGTCACTGACAGTACATTAAAAAAAGTTTAAGAGTGCGTTCATATAAAGATACACAATTGTTATGTCTCTAGTGGAAAGCACTCTACTATGATAAAATCATCTGGTGCATAAATGATAGCTCCATACCTATCACGTCGAACAACCCTATCTCCTTCGATTTCTTGTCTTTTCTATCCTACTTGTCCCTCTCTCAGATTAATTCCATTGTTAATTTAAATGATCGACTACTCGATCTTTTTTTCGTCAGCCCGGCCTTGGCAATTAATATATCTATTTCTTCAGCTGAACCTTATATCCCGCCTGACCCCCATCACCTTCCGTTATGTATAGAGCTGAATCTTCCGGTAACTCGTGGTAAAGAGAAACTCTTACCTCCATCTTTTAATTTCAATCGAGCTAATTTTGAAGCCATATCCAGTGCCCTAAACTCTATTCACTGGCACAATTTTTTTCATAATCTTTCATGTGATGATGCTTTGGCAAAATTTTATGATCTCTTAAATGAACAAATCACTGAATTTACCCCTTTATATTCACCGAATAATCGGTCTGATGCTCCCTGGATTAGATTAAAGAGAAAGCCAGATTGATATCCAAGAAATCCTGTTCAGTGGAAGCTCGTTTAGAGTATTGTAGATTGCGCTCCTTAGCGAAGACCGAAGTCAAACGTGCACTAAAAAATTATTATTGCTCTATTGAGCAATCTATTTCGTCTAACCATCCTAAACGTTTCTGGTCATACATACGATCCTTAAAGACCTCTCCTCCTATACCTAATAAAATGTTTCTGGAGAATTTGCACGCAAACACCCCAGAAATTATCTTAAAATTGTTCGCTCAATTTTTCGCCTCAACGTTCAATGCCCCCTCAGCTGCTGGTAATTATTTTCCAAACTTTTTCCATCGAACCTTCTTGTCCTCTTTTTCGTTCTCTCCGCCCGAAATCGAATCAATTATCCATAACCTAAATGGATCTGTCAGCCCTGGCCCGGATGGGATTCCTTGCTTTTTTATCAAATCACTTTCTACTGCTTTGTCTTTTCCCCTATCCTTTCTTTTCAACCTTAGCTTAACTGCTGGCATATTTCCTGAATGTCGGAAAGTTGCCTTCATTACTCCAATTTTCAAACAAGGCAATCCATCTGATATCGCAAACTATCGGCCAATATCTATCCTATCGTGTTTTTCAAAAATATTTGAAAGAGCTATGTACCTCAAATTAATCCCTGTGCTATCACCCATCTTTCATGATCAGCAACATGGTTTTCTTCCGCGCAGATCAGCTACTACGAACCTACTTGAGTTCTCTAACAGTGTTGCTCTAGCTCTGGACTCTCAGACACAAATGGACGCTATCTATACGGACTTTAGCAAGGCTTTTGACACAGTTCCTCATAACATCCTACTTATTAAGCTCAATCATTATGGTTTTCCGGAAATATTAATATACTGGCTCAAGTCCTACCTTTCTTCCCGGTTGTGTTGTGTGCGTCTGAACAGAAATTTGTCTCCATGTTTTAGTCCTACTTCAGGAGTTCCTCAAGGTTCTATTCTGGGACCACTCTTATTTATCCTCTATATCCCACCTATGCTGAATTCGTCATCTTTGCTTTATGCTGACGATCTGAAACTATTTAGACAAATAGATAGTACTGCTGATTGCAGCATTTTGAATAACGATCTGATTACGTTAAGCAACTGGTGTTTATCTAACAATTTCCATTTAAATATCCCAAAAAACGTGAACCTATAGTTTACCAGTATAACATAAACGATATGCCCCTTGCGCGTGTTTCACATTGCAAGGATCTTGGAGTCATCTTCGATTCTAAATTAAAGTTTTAGAGACACATCTCTCATGTTATCAATAGGGCTACAAAAATGTCTGGTTTTGTGCTGCGTCATGTCCACATATTTATTGATACTCACACTGCGTCCCTTCTTTACGTTTCTCTCGTACGAAGTATTTAAGAATACGCTACCCAAATCTGGTCTCCACACCAAGAATATCTTACTACGGCCTTAGAGTTAGTTCAGCGAAAATTCACTAAATACTTATTTTACAAGTTTAAAATTCCGTATTTTTCCTATTCAGATCGGCTTAACTTTTTGCGTTTACCATCTCTTTGTGATCGACGTCTTTATTTAGATGAATGTTTCTTGTTCAAACTTTACCACCGTCTGATCGACTCATATCTTGTAGACAATATACATTTACGGGTTCCTGCAAGAACTACTCGATCATGTCAAACCTTAGTCACTCCTTTTGCACGTACCGATGTTTATTTTCACTCTGCTATGGTGCGCCTCCCTAGAGGCCACAATAATCTTGAGCTTGGTCCATTTCCTACTTCATTATTTAGTTTTAAGTCTTTGCTAAGAGAAAAATTATTTAACACGTAATTCGTTAATGTTTGAATAATTTGTACAGTTCCAACTCATTCATTCAGTATGTTTTTGTGTTTTTTTCATTATTGTACTCAATATCTTGTAATTGGGCTAACCGCCTGTAAGATTTGGAATTAAAAAATAAAAAAAAATAAATTGTCTTCAACCGTTGAACCCATTTGTGAAAAGTTTCGCGGATCTGGGTCAGTTTATCTCGTTCACGAAATCTGCACTCTCTTTCATCGAAGCGTAGACAACGTTTGATCGTTTTGCGAATAAAAGGCATGGTGGTAGCGAAAATTGGCCTTCCAAGCTAATTGTTCCAGAATTTTTCGATGGCCTCACCATTCGACCAATATACGCCCGCTAGTATAATAAACCACAATACACACGCATTGTAGCTCAATCAGCATTCACCTATTAATCCTTTTATTCATGAGCTCCTTGTAAGCTCATCATATCCCTTACAATTTTTTCAAATGGTTGGATAAACAATAAAAAAGAATCAATAACGGGTCTTTGAAAAAATTCTGAATCCGAATCATCGCTATCAATTTCTTCAGTGTTTACGAGTAGTTCGTAATCACCATCTTCACTTGAAGCATAACATAAGGCTCCCTATCGTCACTTGCAAACTGTTCAAACCAACTACTCTCCATTTTTTTATAAAAATAAAATACCAAGGAATGAGTGCAATGACGAATCCAATTATTTCTAAAGTATTTAATGCACAGCGTTAGAAGCTGATCAATTTTTGCTTCTTATTTGAGGTCTAATACTAATAGTAGTACCGGCTAATTCGTGCGGTTTTCTAACAGATGGCGTAACTTGATTTTTATTCCAGTGATTCACCTTTCCAAATATGTGTTGGAAAGCTACTGTCACATAGTTTTAGAATCAGTATGTGTCATTTAGCTGAAGCATAAACAACAATACCTTTTTTTACTCTGAAAACGTCGAATTTTGTGCCGAATAAAGTGTTTTTGTGGGGAGTTTTTCTTCATTACTTCAATATGAAGAAAAAGACTGCCGAAAGTCATCGTATTTCGGTGGAAGTGTATGGTGTGCATGCTCTAGCTAAGCGTACGTGCCAGAAGTGGTTTGCATGGTTTAAAAGTGGCTATTTTGACTTGGAGGACGATGGACGGCCCGGAGAGCCAAAAAAGTTTGAAAATCACAAATTGGAGACATTTCTCGACCAAGATCCATTCCAAACGCAAGAAAAACTTGCAAAATCACTTGGCGTTGCTCAACAAACCATTTCCGATCGTTTAAGAGCAATGGGAATGATCCGGAAGGTAGGCCATTGGGTGCCGTATGAATTGAAAACCAGACGTCGAATGCCGATTTTTCACGTGTGAACAACTGCTTCAACAGCACAAAAGGAAAAGTTTTTTGCATCAAATTGTCACTCGCGATGAAAAATGGGACTATTACGATAATCCAAAATGTCGGGCAACGTATGGATACCCCCGCCATGCATAATCATCGACGACTGTTCAGAATATTCATGGCATGAAGGTTATGCTGTGTTTTTGGTGGGACCAGCTGGGTGTGATCTATTATGAGCTGTTGCAACCGATGACAATTGATGCGTTTGAGCCGTGCACTGCTCGGAAAATGGCCGAAATATGAACATAGGCACGGCAAGGTAATTTTGCAACATGACAATGCTCGGCCACAAGTTGCACAGGTCGTCAAAACCTACCTTGAAAAGCTCAAATGGGATGTCCTTCCCCAACCACCGTATAGTCCAGACCTTGCGCCATCCGATTACTATCTCTTCCGATCAATGCAACACGGCCTGGCTGACCAGCACTTCTCCAATTATGAAGAAGTCAAAAGTTGAATCGATTCGTGAATAGCAGTGAAGCCGAACGAATTTTTCAGAGAGGAGATTCGTGAATTGCAAGGAAAATGGTAAAAAGCTATAGCTAGCGATGGATAATACTTTGAATATTAAATTTGTAACCATTTTTTCACAATAAAGCTTCAATTTTCGAAACCGGTACCCTATTATGTTTCAGTCTTTTTATATCTATACTTTTGGTATATGTGCATTTAGAAGGATTTCCCTTAGAGTAATGCGTGTTCATTAACTAGGATACCTTAAACACTCAAGGATAAGTACATAACATTCCATAAGATCACTGAAGGTGATAGTATCGTCTGTGGAAGGACTTACTTTTTTTTTAAAAAATAAGGAAAATTTTTCCTAGAATGTGTGTTGTTATAGAAGTATTGAAACTACCCAAAAAAATCTAAAGGATACTTCTACGTCAAGAAAAATTAAGAGAATATATATAAATGGTGGATGAATGCTAGAACATCTCTCCACTTATACTCGTTTACGAGCAAAATTATTTTATCGCAATGTAGGTCAGCGTGAGTGTTAAAGTATCCCACTAAAAACATACTTTTCACATACCTACAAAAAGAGAGTATGTGTATTTCAATCTTGATAATTGCATGTAAACAAGAAGGCTTAATGACTGTTACTCTTCCAATAGTGAAACTGAAATACATTTTGTAGCTGCAGTACACATATATGTCAGCTCTCGACATTCTAATGAAAATTCTTGTGAGAGCCAGACCTTGAGCCAAAAACTCCTACATACATGCTTGTCAGGTTGCCACGTACATCCTAGCATACCTTTAAACAGGCGAACCGTATTCCTAGAAGTGCAGTTTCTAAATTAACACATGCCATCCCGGAGTTGGTGTACTTAGTCAAAGGCTGGAGAGTATTTATTCAGAGAATCACAGAGAGCGTGGGAAATCCGCATTTAAATATCTGGACTTTTCATAGAAATGTGTGAGTTAAAAATATCATACCGTAAAGCTATTCACGATAAAAGTCCTTCTTCTGTATGGAGAGTAGATTCAAGTTTGCAGTCTATCCAGGCCATTGCAATCAGATGTTTAACTACGAGCATACGCCAATTGCATTCTACGAGCTCTTTTTCACTTATTTGATGAGGATTGTGCGTATGTTCATGCATATTAATTTTAATTTTGAATAAACATTTTTAAAGTGAATTTCAACCCTCGTTTCAGCTTGGTTATAATTATGTTTGTTTAGCGTGAGCTTTTAAATTATACCATCCCGTTCTCTATGGGTGAAATATTGTCTCCGCCCCCCCATTCCAGACAAATAAATATTGAATTGTTCTGGTTATTTAATTTGCCCATAAAACACAATTGTCATACCCTCCGAACATTATTCAATAATCATTCCATACAAATCATCCAACTTTTACGATGCATGGCCAGGAATGCCTCTTTCATGGTGGCATGGTATAAATCTTCAACACAACAGCGCACATCCTAGAACGTGCGGAACTCGAGGCGGGAATAATTTTTAATACACACTTAATAATTCACTCGATTGCATATCCGTAGCCGCATCCGTAACATTGTCGAAGCGCTAACATACCGACAGACGTTCCATGGGTTCTTTCGAATTTTGCACTGGACACCGGCTCTTATTTATGAATTTCCCAACAGGATCTAGTGACCACCATGCAGGTGAGGTTTCTTACTTATGTTCAACATACATAGCTGGGTGCCACCTAACCAAATGAATTACGTTCCAGGACGAACTTACCTGGCGCTAGTCCATAATTCCTTCAGCATTGTCTGGAGCTTTACTGTGGCAGTCACAATGGTGGTGGTGGATATGGTGGAGGAGAACGCCAGCGTTTCAGATCTGAAAAGGAATTTATACCATTGGTTAGATCAAAAGTGATTTATTAAAATATTCAGTTGGCAAAGATGTATTGCTTTGGGGTGGAATTTTAAAGGACAATGACTTATGTATAAGTAATGGCGAAAGAAAATGTTTTCAAGAGCCTGGAGTAGACAGACATTGTGGTTGTTAATCTTGTGGCTGTTTATTTGATGAATAGAATGAAAATGTTTTAAATACTTTGAGCTGCTTTTTGATGGTTGGAATTTTAAAATATTGTTTTTTGAATACTTTTGTGAAGTATTGAAACAACAACTTTTGAATCGCCGAAAATCTTTTGAGTAATTTTTCCAGAATTGTTTCTATTGTTAAGACTGATGTTGTTTCCTTTACTATAAAACTACAATAAATAGCGATTGGGGCTAGATTTTATTTGTTAGGTGACAAATAAAATTTTTTTAAACTCACTTGACTTTTAGGAAGGTAAATCAAGTTTACCAGCTTTATTGATGATCATTAGAACAACTATATCTTTGGATATGATCACTAACTACCCTAAGTTTAAGTTTCATACAAATCGAAATAAAGTTGTGTGTCTGGCCGCCATTTTTAAACTTGAAACGACATTCAACTTTTTTTTCATTGATCTCTAGATATCCTCAACTTCTACCACACTCCTTTGTTTTATTAACGTTGGTTGAAAGGTTTGACCATAACAACTGTTCTGGATATTTGGAATTGTTATCAAAATCATTTGATTTTATTTTTGTAACTTAGTTTATTTCGAAATTCGAATTCTATTTGTTACGATTCAAAACTAGTTTGATGTAATTCTCCTGAGACTTCAAGATTACTCGATGGCTCTCTTCCAATAGCGAAGCTGATTAAAAAACAGTATCCCGATTTGCACTGTACCGCAATCTATAAAACAAGTTAGGTAAATAGACCTACGTTCATGTCAGAAGGGTTTTGTACCCAAATTTTCAGAAATGCAGTCACCAGCAATGAATAACGTCAAGAAATATGTCAAAGAAATGTGCACGTTCGAAAGAAAATCCATTGTTTTTCTACTTTCAACGATCGCCATTTTGTTGCAAACCTACAAAAATCACTCAAATCATGAACTCTCAAAAATATTAATGTTATTGACCTTATTGGAAAATTTCAAGGAGATCAAGTCAAAACTGCAGTGACTGATTCGATGGAAAGTCCATAAAATATCAAAATCATGTGTTATTGTTGTTGTAATTGGAGAAATTTCAAACGGCTGTAACTTCCGTACATATCATTCGATTTTCATCAAACTTACAAAATTTGAGAAACCTTAGTAGGACTACGTAAATGTTGAATTTCGTTCAGTTTAAGGGTACCGATGCGATGTTATTGGGGAAAACGTGAAATTCGAATATCATACCATTATTAACAAAGTTGAGCGAATTTCGACTTCTAAGGTATTTTTTTTCGTTGTACTCAATAACACCTACCACCATAATTTTTTTCAGGTTTTTCGGATCACAAGTGTCCAATTGCGAGGGGGGACACAAATTTTTCGTGTGTTTCCCCTCCCTGCGCGTCCCTCGAAGCGTAAAGTATGAAATTAAGACCTGTTTTGAAAAGTTCTCATCAAGACCTTTTATTTAATATCCATATCAGCTAGATTGATGAAATTTTTTTTTCGGGGGTCACTCCCCTATATGGAGAGACCCCCCTTAAAATACCTTATAAATTTTTTTGTAATTTAAATTTGAAGAGAGCACCACTTTACATCTGCATACAAAATTTTATGTTTCTAGCTTAAGTTGTTTGCGAAAAAGGTGCTGTGACACACGGACGGACGGACGGCAGACAGGTCGTGGAACTAGTAGGGTTTTGTAAAATTATTTTAACAAAACCCTAAAAAGCGTTCCGGAATTTTCTACCTTAACCATCGGTGAATTTCAAGGTTATAACATCGTAACCTTGAAAATCATAATTCATTATTTTTGGTGAATTTATTATTGTGATTTGATCTTCTTTAGACATTTCAAATGTCATAACCAGTTGTTAAGACCAGTTACCAATGACAATAACTGGCAGACCAAAACAAATAATACAGTAGACTCCCGTAAGTTCGGCCACCCCGGGACCTAGGCCAAACTTAAAAGTGGCCAAACTGGCTATCTAAAAAATGCCTATTTATTGTTTGTAAGGATGGGTTTGCAACAAAAGTAATTAAATAACCGTAAAATCAACGTTTCGAGACATTGCCAATACATAAATAACTACTAAACAGATTTTAAAGTTGTGCTTACCAATAAAACAATGATACTGTGCATATATGAAGCGGTTAAAGTCGTTTTTAGGAAATTAGCATAATGCAAAAGGTATTGTAGTTAATTCAGTAGACAAGTTTTTGAGATGGTATTGTTTTAGAGGTTTTACGTAGGTCCAAACTTAGTGATTAGGCTTGATTTGAAATTTTTTTTGCTCAAAAGTTGTACCTCACGCACTAACCAAAGTCTCTTGCGCCACTGTGCCTTACCAAAGCCTGTGACATACGCCACTGTATGATCTAAAACCAAAGACTTACAATACTGTGGACATCAACAAAATGATGTAAAGTTGACTTGCACTTCTCAAAAACATTTTTATTGAACATTACACAAAGTATAAGAATAATACAAACAATCTGATTTTTTATCACGAATAAATTCTTAATTTTTTTAACATGGCAAAACGGATTCAGTATATTTCATCAGGATTTGTGGTTTCCACAATTTCCAGAGGTCCAACATCTACAAGCTCCTCACCTTCTTCAATAGTGGTTCGCAGGGAAACGAAGAAATCATGTTTCACTGGTGGAATGTATTGCAGAAGATCAAGCATATCTTTCTTTTTAGCCTCGGTAACCGGCCTTCCCCTTGGGTATAAAACATCTTGAGAAACGTTGGCCAGAGAATGCCGCCTACCGGGCCTTGCTGCCTTCAGATTTAGTTAAGAAAATGGGAAATCCTCATTCACAGTTTCTTTGTAGAAGAGAGTGTAAGGTTGATCTTTCAAAATTCGTATCCATTGAACCAATTAACAGCAATGTTTTTCTCATTTTTCTTTCTTCGCGTGAAACAATTTTCCAACTTTGCAACAGATTTGAAATCCTAAACCTAAACCTGTTCCAAGTTCATGGCAGCCAAGGTTATAACAATACATATTCCGCTTATAGTAAGCCACGGATGTCGTCAAAACAGGGAATGGCAAAGCCTTTTCGAGGTCGAATGTCAGACCATAGAAAGATTCGTCTTCCCGTGCTTTCACTGTGTCCCGATCTCTAGCGTCTCTCACCTTTTCGGCTTTACTGAGGTGTAATTCTTTTCCAGCCTTCAGCTTTGTAAATTCGTCTTCATCTTCACACACTTCAATCTTCTTGTCAAGCACATCGTATCTGGTGCACGTATCTTTTAGAGGCCGGTGGAAATGCAAATTGAACACATTGCTAAATCTTCGACGGTAGATGGCTTCAGAAACAGGAATATCACCTTTTTCCGTGCACTTTTCTTTGTACAGTTCATACATTGTACGTACATACATGTCAGGAGGAAGGTATTTCCTGTTAGGGTTCTCTGATCTACTGTAGTGCGACTGATACGATGGGAAAGATGCTATGTGGTCACGCACACCATTCATGGCAGCCTCCGGTATTTTATTTTTGGGGGGATGGCGTCCTCGGCCATCACTTCCTGGTTGTTGAACCTCTCGTAATTTTTCTATTGCCCTTGTTATTCGCCCATCCGAAACTTGAAGTGTTTGTAAGAAAAAACGCTTGCACACAGTAACGCTATTGCCTCTGACTTGGAATCTGAAGCTGTTTGAAACAGACTTTGCATTTCTCATTGAATTTCGTGGGCGTCTTGCATTAGGTTTCTGTTGCACAATCAAACCACATACAAATACGTTTTGTTCAGAAAAACTGCTCAGCTTCCAAAAGGTGTCGAAAATTTCTCGCCTCGTCACTTCAGGTACGTTCTCCACACACTTTTTTTAACATTTAAAATCAAAGTTCCGATACAGCTTACCGGCAACTTCTTTTCCTCTAGAGGACACGTACGGGAGCCCTGAATTTCATGCTCGCTTTCGCTTTTGAGCTTTACTTTCATGTTTTTTGTCTTTTCCTCGTTCTCGGGTTAGCGTTTTCTCGATTCTCAGAAGTTCCAGCATTAGAAAATTCGCTGGAATGGTTGCGCTGGCGTCCGCCGTCGACCTCTTCATCTCTTTCTGATTCTGAAACAACAAACATCTTGTTACACTTACTACCGAAATAAAAAACTGCAGGGGAAGCCTCGATCCAGCATCCAAAATTACGTGAAAACCGATACTCAACACGACCGTTTTCAATAATCACAGAAAATTCTTCATGCATTTTTTCTCTATTTTTCCTTATTTTTTTTCTGAACCGATTACAAAGGTGTATTTTTCAGAGAATAATAGACCAAAAGGACTTAAGGCATAATCTAATGTAAGTACTTGCTAAAAAAGTTGCAACAAAATAGGTTAGTCGGTGGGTAACTGAGAGGTGAGAAGGTGAATAGTACTTAGCATCATGTGTTTCTGATATGTTTTCTCCTTGTTCACGCTCCCATTCATCACTGGACTCCAGCTCATCCATCGGATCCCTTAAACTTATTTCAGAATCCATCGTTTCTTTGAGTATTCACGCATGCATTCAACACTCGATGAAAACAATTACAAACACACTGGTGTAAGTCTGACTCACGCTTCTTCAGTTATCAACAAAACAGATGATCTATTATCAGTCTAACTTGTGCTGCCATCCTAACGATGACATGAGTGAAGCTCTGACTTACTCCACTTTTTCTATAAACAGTTTTTTATTTCTACATCGCATTTCTGTGCCCAAGTCAACTTCTACCGACAATTGACTTACCCCACTTTGACTTTAACCCCTTCATATGTTGTGCATCGATGTGTGGAGGGAAATATGACATACACAAAACACTTACACATGCAGTAGAGAACAAAATAGAGTGACACACTGACATATATTTAACACATATAAAAAGATAAAAGATAAAAAAAGATTTTGAATAGCCCGCTATTTCGGTAGAAGTCACTTTTGAAGCTTCCATTTTTTTAAATTTGACAAGTAAAAATTACACTATTTACAAAAATGGAACAATACACGCTTCAACAGTGCATTGAAGTTATTAAAATTCACTATAAAAATGGTGAAAATTTGGCAGAGACGGTTCGTAAAACTCGAACATTTTTGGGTCGTCGTGAAGCACCTTGTGGGACCGCAAAACAGAAATTAGTGGAAAAATTCGAGCTGTTGGGACAACTTTGTGATACGAAGAATAAAACCCGAGCACGTTACTCATGAACAGCCGAGAATATTGCTGAGAACTCAAGCCAGTAGATCATCAATAATGTCGTGTATTTGCTAATTGGGTACTTGAACTGCATGAAAATGATCCAGAATTCCATTGAAAAATCCTCTTGAGTGATGAGGCCCGTTTCTACCTCGGTGGCTTCATCAACAAGCAAAATTGTCGCATCTGGGGCTCGGAGAACCCAAGAGTTATTGTTGAAAAAGCTCTCTATCCTCAACGTGTGGCTGTTTGGGGCGGTTTATGGTCCGGCGGTGTCATTGGACCTTACTTTTTCGAAAATGAGGCTGGAGCAATAGTTACGGTGAATGGATTGCGCTATCGACAGATGATTAATGATTTTTTATGGCCAGAATTGGATGGTATTGATCTGGACAACGTTTACTTTCAACAAGACGTCGCTACGTGCCACACAAGCTGTTTTAATGTTGCTCGTTTCGTGTGTTTAGCACTGTTTTGTTCATAGGCTTTAAGTTTTATAAAACACACCGAGTTATAATAATTCAAATAGTTTATTCACTAACAGGTATTCAATTCATTTAATACAATTTAATACAAGATATTTAAAACTTGATATTGGCGCGCGGTATCACATGTTGCGGCTCGAAAGGTTAGGAAAGAAGTGCCCGAAATATTGGGATGCAGTTTGGGTAATGATATATGACTGTATTAGTAATAAGAGCAAATATATTTCATTTGTATACATATATAACATCCTCTTTTTTTTCTTTTAATAAGGTGCTTCATGTCTATTTACGGACTCTATAATTCTATATGATTTTCTGATCGGTCGCTGTTGATTAAAAACGTTGAAGCCATCTCTCGGTAAAGGTTCTCGGTCTGATACAAATTTCTCTTCTACTGGAACGCTGGAATTATCCGAGTGCTCGACACGTTGATTTGGTAACCTTCGAATATCGATCGAATTACGCACATATTTGTTTCGTCCCACACGAACGATGTATGACCTCGCGTTGATAGACTTCACGATGACGCCTGGTTCCCACTGTTTGGTTTTGACGTTAACTTTGGTGAAAACATTTTCTCCTTCGTTTAAACGATGAAGATTTTTGGTTCCACGATCGTAATATTTCTTCGAATACTCCCGGTTTTTGATTATGGACTCCTGAACATTATTCGTTACTCGTTGTTCGTAATCAGCTGAAGGAATATTCCATCGCAACCGTCAACAAAAGATTCGCTTTGCAGAACTAGATCCGATTTTGTTGGGAGTGTTTCGCCATACCAACAGAGCTTTGTAGAAGACCTCGTTGGAATCTAAACATTTTGTGATCATCGTTTTCGTCGTTTTCACAGATGCTTCCGCTTTGTCATTACCTTGCTGGTGATGAGGACTAGATGTCGTGTGTTGGAAGTTCCATTCTTTAGAAAACTGTTTAAATTCGTGTCGAATGAATCGTTGACCATTGTCCGATATCACCTTCTTTGGTACGCCATGCCTTGCAAAATTTCGTTTGCATATTAGAATTACAGATTTTGCAGTCATGTCTGCAAGCTCATCAATTTCAAAATAGTCAGAGTGATGGTCTACGGCGATTAAGAAACGATGAACGCGATTCGTAATTGTAACTTCAAAAATATCCATTGATACAATTTCAAACGGATGTGCTGGGATCTCGTGCGTTATCATTGACTCTCGTTGTTGCTGTTTCGAATATTTTATGCAAATATTGCAGTTTTCGATTATTGATTTTACATGACCATTTATTCCTGGCCAAAATACAGTTTCTCTGGCTAATTTGAGAGTATTTTCGATTCTGAAATGGCTTGTATGCAATCTGGCTAAGATCGTCTTTCGTAAAGAATCTGGTATGAGAATACGATTTCCTTTTAAGATCAAAACGTCTTGTATTGTTAGGAATTCTTTATAAGGAAAGTATTGTTCGAGTGTTTCGTTTAATTTGTTCTTAGAATTTGGCCAACCGTTTTGTGTTTTCTCGTATAATTCTATCATTGCCGGATCATTTTTTGTTTCTTCTATTATTCTTTTCGTCGTATTATCACTTATTGGCAATTCATCAATGCAATTTATATTTTCTATTGTTTCGAATATATTTTTGATTCTGTAGATATCATATAGCTTTTCTTCGTTCGATATGTTTTCGGGAGCTCTTGAAAAGGTATCCGCAATATACATTTCTTTACCTTTCTTAAATTTGATATTAAGTTTGTATCGCTGTAACATGAGTATCATATTATGTAGTCGCTTTGGGGCTTCTAGCAGTGGTTTCGCGAAGATTTTCACTAATGGCCTATGGTCCGTTTCAATAGTAACTTCAGATTTGCCACAGATATATTGGTCGAAACGTTTACAAGCATAGAGTATTGCAAGCATATCTTTCTCTATTTGTGCGTAGTTTTTCTGAGTGCTAGATAGTGTTTTCGAAGCGTAAGCTATGGGCCGATTGTCTTGCAAAAGAACGCTTCCGATGCCAAATGAAGATGCAGCGGTTTGTATGGTTACCGGCTTTGTAACATTGAAATATTTAAGCGTTGGAATTGTTGTTAGAATATTTTTAATTCTGTAGATTCGTGTTCATGTACCTCAGTCCAGTTAAAATTTGATGATTTGTGAGTTAATTCTCTTCAGTTATGCGAATTCGAAGCTAAATTCGGGATAAACGTTCTAAGGTACGTTATCATACCGAGAAATCTTGCTAGTTCCTCTTTCTTGCTCGGACGTGGTAAGTTGCGTATCGCTGACGTTTTTGTTTCATCTGCCTTTATTCCATTCTTAGTTAGTACATGGCCATAGCATTTTACCTCTTTCATGCACAGGTTTATCTTCTCCTTGTTGAGTTTAACGCGTTCCGCCTCAAGTCGTTCAAGAAGCTTGCGTAGATTCCTGTTGCGATCGGTTAGCGCTTCTTCATCGGTTTGGCCACAGCCAAATATTAAAATGTCATCTGCAATGTTAATTACACCATTTAATCCACTTAAAATTTCTGTGAGTGCAATTTGAAAAAATTCTATTGCTGGTTTTATACCAAAAGGCATCCTTAAAAACTTGTAGTTGCCAAAGGGTGTGCTGAATGAGGTTAGATCACTGCTGCTTTTGTCCAGTTTCAGTTGCCGAAATCCTTTTTTTGCATCAACTGTTGAAAATATTTTAGCGTTTGCTAGACTCGGTAAAGCTTCTTGTAGCGTCTTCGATGTGAATCGAACGTCTTTCAGATGTTTGATGAGTTCGCGTGGATCCAGGCACAATCAAAATTTTTCGTTTCTCTTGACCAAAACGATGTTGTTCAGCCAAGGTGTTGATTCAATTTGCTTTTCAATGACTCAATCGCTTTCCATTTCATTTAAAATTGAACGGAGGTTATTATGTAACGCGATTGGGACTCGTCGCGGCGTTTGCTTTCTAGGCACAACATTTTCTTGTAGTTCAAGTTTCATCTCACTTTTGAATTCTCCGAGTCCTTCGAAAACAGATGCGTACACCTGGCAAAATCTTTCTGCTTCTGAAGAAATTTTGTGTACGTTGAAGCAAAGTTTGATTAAATTCATCTTCTGGCAGGTGCTTGCTGAGAGTAGTGGTGCATGATCTCCGGTCACCGATGGCACTATTATGTTATTCCCGAATGCTTGCAATTTCGTTGTTGTTGGCGTTGCCACTATTTTTCGTTGTTGTGTAACACGCTTCAACTTGTTTAGTCCGATTATATTGCAGGTAGCTCCCGTATCTAGAATACATTTGACGTTTCTGAATATGTCGCTCTGTTGTCTGATGTCTAAATCAATTGTTACCAGATAAGTGTTGTCGATTAGTGTTAGTATTAGTTGTTGTTCATTTTGTACACTTTTAACGTGTTTAATGGTGGGTGTTCGATTGTTGCTTGTACTCGTATTAGCTGACATACATACAGATGCGTAATGTCCATGTTTGCTACACTTTCTACACACCGCAGATCTCACTGGGCATTCCCTCAAATTTTTATGGTACTGGTATCCGCAGTATTTGCATAACTGTTTATTATTTCGGTCCATGTTGGCTTATATGCTTCATTGGTTGCAATTTTGCGCACTTTGCTGACAATGTCGGTAATATTGCCTGCGTGAACGTTATTCGTACTATGAGATTGTAATTCCCCTAATTGTTTTGCGGCATTTTCTTTTGATTGGCAAATATCAATTGCTTTCAACAAAGTAATGTTTGTATCTAGCCAAAGTTTTTCCTTGAGTCCTATATATTTTATTGAGTATATTATCTTGTCGAGTAGTATATCATCCGACAAATCTCTGTATTGCGTATTTTTATTAAACTCTCGTAGACGCGCAAAGTATTTGTCATATGTTTCATTTTGGTTTTGAGTCGCTAAGTTGAAAATCGCTCGCTCATACATTTTATTAACTCGTGGTGTTAGATTCTTCTTGACAGCTTTCAGTATGTTTTCAGCTGTCGATTTTCTTTGCTCAGTTAGAGGTAGGTTGCCGTACATTTGAAAAATGTAATTTCCTATCGCAGTTAAAAGAATCGTTTTCTTTCTTTCCTCGGGCTTGTTATCGAGTCCACTGGCAATGACATAGTTGTTCCATTTTTCTTCGGAATGCTTGAAATTCTGAGAAATATCGCCTACCTTGACGTTCAATGGCTCTGGTAGAGGGATATTCACGTATGCTGTTGCTTGTTGCGAATTCAGAGTTTGCTCCAAAGCCTGAATTCTGCTGGCTGATGCTTGTTGCGTGTTTAGATTTTGTTCCAATGCCAGTAGTCTGCTGGTTAGCACGCCGAGTGCTCGTTTATTTTCATCTTCGGCCATTTTTCTCATTTTCATGGGCACTTTTCAAAATTTTCACAAACCTGACACCATGTTTTAATGTTGCTCGTTTCGTGTGTTTAGCACTGTTTTGTTCATAGGCTTTAAGTTTTATAAAACACACCGAGTTATAATAATTCAAATAGTTTATTCACTAACAGGTATTCAATTCATTTAATACAATTTAATACAAGATATTTAACACTTGATATTGGCACGCGATATCACATGTTGCGGCTCGAAAGGTTAGGAAAGAAGTGCCCGAAATATTGGGATGCAAATGTGTATAATGATATATGACTGTATTAGTAAAAAGAGCAAATATATTTCATTTGTATACATATATAACACAAGCAAAGAAACTATTGATCTTTTACGGGAAAAGTTTCTGGACCGTGTTATGGCTCGAAGAGGTGATCACAATTGGCCACCGAGATATTGTGATTGAACACCTTGCAGCTTCTTCCTTTGGCACCACTTTGCGATTAGGTTATGGAAAATTTCATGAAAAGGATATGCCCCTGTAGGCGTGGTCGTGGTGGTTATTTTCCTGATATTTTTTTTTTCTATTAACAACATACCTTCTTCTTTATAATGAAATAAACATGCGATCAAAAATATTAAAAATGGCGTTTTTCTTTTAATATCAAAATAACACCTCTTATTGGAAAACCCAGTATAAGAAGCTTTTCTCGCAGATTTTTCAGCATCAATCAAAGTCTTCAGTTGTACCAGAAAATTTCAAATGAATAAATGTTAGTATCAAATCAATGTGAACTCACACACACACATATGCACATTTTTTATGGGAAAGAACATATTATAAAACTTCCGTGCTGCGAAGAAAATGGGACCTGTTTTCACTCCGTCTCAGAACTCTACATGTCACACAAAGTTCCAGTTTCTGCTAAGTGTGATTACAAGGGAAAGCTAGCTCTTATGTTTCGCATAGTTATTCTCCAACCAACTGAAAATAATTCAATGGAAAATGTTTACTTTTGTCATAATTTTAGAAGAACGGCTCTACTCTTCCTGAACAAAGCTCTACAATTTATGCGAAGGCGTAAACCTAAAACAGAAAATATCAGCAAAATATCGTTTGAAAACATTTGAAAACTGAACTCCCAGTTGGGTCAACTTTGATTCAATTCTCCTCAACAATTTTCCACCACTCCGATTGTTATTAAATGTCTCACCATTATTATGGTCTTTCCATTGTTCACCACAGCACTCTTCTATGTCCAGTAGGATTTTCGTCAAATAGGAAATTGAATACAGCAGGTGAATTTATGTGAAAAAATACCAGATGGGCTTTTTGTTTTCCACCGCAATTTTCCAGCAACAACAACAAATAAGAAAAATATGACGTCGGCAATAGAAAATCACGAAAACAGCATCAAGAAAATGATATTGGAAGGCAAAGATAAGAAATCAATTCGTTGATGGAATTACTGTAATTCAAACTGAAAGATAGCATGCTGTGCTCAGCACAGTTGTCATCGTCCTTAAAATGATGCTTTTGTCAGATGTGAATGCTGTCTGGCTGTTCTGTTCCTTTTGTGAGTCCTGAAAGATTGTCGTGAAAGCAATTTGAGTAGGCTGCGATTAAGGCAAAAGGATCGCAGGCCTATTGTCAAAGGAGGAAAGGATTGGAGAGTTTCTCCAGAATTTGCAAAGATACATATTCAAATTGTATGGTATTAATATGCATAAGTCTTTTTAAGTACTGTTGAAGGTTATGGTAATGGGAATTCGGGATCATTTGAAATTTACCTTTCATTTCTTTTAAAAGAAAAATTATTCTGATATCAAAAACGTCAGGAACTTGAATTATGCTGGCGGCATTGTCTTCTAAGCAATTCAATTATTAATTCATTCAGAAATCGCAAATTAAATTATGTTTCCCAATCCGTACGTATGTATGTATATAAGTATATATTTTTGGTATATTTCTGAAGTTGATCAAATACGAGAGTATCGAATGGAAAATATTCTAAAACGAAACATCAAATTGCCTTTCACAAACAAAGCAACGAAAGGCTTCTGTAACTTTCCCACGAAATGGAAAAAATAAACTCTTCTCTTTCATTGCTGCCATAGAAACAAATTGTAAATGCCCTCCCACTCAGACATCTCAACGATTTGAGCTTCAGGATAAACACACGACGTAAATAACGCTTTTAGCAACCATAAAAGAGTCAAAAATTACCACCTGCCTTATTTGATCCATTCTCCATCGACAATAACCATCGACATCAATATTGATTTCCACTCTTTTATCAGCAGTAGCAGGAGCAGCAGAAAATAGTGAAAAGTCAACAATTTTCTTTTTGCTCTTTTTCGCCCATTTCGTTGGAATTGACCCAATAAGCAATTACCGTCTCATGTGGAGCACGATGACCATGAAATAGGTGCGATTTGATAAATTGCTTTTGACGATGTCCACCGTTAGTGAGCGATTATCCTTGTTCGACAGGTAGATAGCACGTGATTTAGAATCAGAATTTCCTGAGCGTGCTTTTACCACATACTGACCGTTTCTCAGAACAATGGTGTATTGTTCGATCCTGTTACGTTTGACAGGACGTGATTTCACTAGACGTGGAAAAGTTGATAACCACAGGAAAATGATGAGATAAAATTTTCGCAGCCAAAATGAATCACGATTTACTATACGAGTATGATGGAAGATAGCGTAGGATATGCATTTTATGAGTCCACAGAGTATAATGAATGAACTATTCACAACAGAAATACATATGCTACCATGACAATGATCTCATTTAGGAATTTATACAGCGTGTCTCAGAAATCAACGTCAAGCCGATAGGCTATGTCGCGACAGTTATCGGAAATATATAAAATAAGGAAAAAAGATCTTGGCCGTATACGTTTCAAATTATAAGTATCAAAAATTAAATCGGAAAAACTCACATTCCGTGATGATCTTTTAAGTCCTGTGACAGCAAATAATTATATGCCAGTCATGACATTTCCCTCGCGGTTTTGGTTTGGTGGAGAGAAGCAATATACTGATTATTTAGTTGGATGACCTTTTGCCATCTTTCGGTAAATTAAAAAGTTCCACTTTCGATGAAGCCTTGGTTTTTAGAAGCGAAAAGTTGTTCCAACTCATTTCTGCATCGACCATTCAAATGGTTTTGTAGGGGGGGAAACAAATGATAGTCTGATGGTGCTAAGTCAAGGCTGTAGGGTGGATGTGGCATCAGTTCCCCTGTTAATTTTTTGACGGGTTATCAATGAGATGTGGAGTCTAGCGTTATCATGATGGAACGATTGGCCAGTTCAGGGCGTTTTTTTTATAGTTGACATTTTTTTTTGTGGTAGGGAGTTGAATGCTATTTATACACAGAGTGTGGGACCCCCATGCGCGACTGGACTACCCACTAAACACCTCCCCTGTCAACCTGAGAACCCAGCCTGGAACCGTTTGACACATTACTTCGGGCCAGGTCTCGTTTTGTTACGCCGTGGGGTGCCTTTAAGCTGGGGAGTCCCTTTTCTAGCAGGAGGGGAGAGGGGAAGAGGAAATGCCAGAAAAGCGATACCCCAGCCCCAGCGCCCCCGGCTGCTGTGAGTCCCTTTTATATTTTAGGACTGCCCGAGCATAATGTGCCACCTGGTTCCATTTGTCAACCGATTCGAGCATCACCGCAACTATATTATCCGGGGTGAGCTCTCCCGTCTCTCTGTAGAGTTCCCTCTGCAGCCTGACCCATTTTGTACACGCAAAAAATGTGTGACAGGCATTTTCCTCCTCTCCTGGGCAAAACCGACAATCGAGGGACCGTGACTTACCGATCTTGTGCAGGTAAGACTGAAAACACCCATGCCCGCTCAAAAGCTGGGTCATATAGAAGTCAGTCCCACAATGCCTTCGATTTGGCCACGGTCTCACATCCGCGATGAGGCGCGCAGTCCCCCTTCCTTAGTGCAATTGACCCAAGACTGCTGCCAATCATTGAGTGAACGCTGTCTCTCCTCGTGGACAACCATCTCCCTCGCATTCTCGTTTTGGCTAAGGTAAATGGCGTGGCGCTCTCTAGTTAGAAGGGCGACAGGTATCACGTCTGCGATAGCTCTCACCGCTGAGTCAGAGACTGTTGGATACGAAGATGCAGTTCTCAGTGCTCCTCTTCTCTGTAGCTGTGCCAATCGTTTTCGGTATACCTCCTTGTTGAGAGCGTCGCCCCATACCTCTGCTCCGTACAGTAGCACTGACCCTACAGCACTCATCAAGAGGCGTCTTCTTGATGGGCTGGGTCCCCCTACGTTGGCCATAAGTCGACTCAGAGCCGATACTCCCGAAGAAGCCTTCTCAGCCGTTACCCACATTTGCTCAGAAAAACTCATCTTCGAGTCGATCAGTAGCCCCAGGTACTTCACCGATAGCTTCGATCCGATTCGTAAGTCGCCAATACTGATCATCCTTACTCTAGAGATTCTCTTTTCTGTCAAGATGACCACTTCGGTTTTCTCCAGTGCTAAACTGAGCCCGCGAGCAGTCATCCCGTCCCTCACTCGGCGCATTAGCATACCTAGCCTTAGTTGCGCTTGTTCAACGGTGCGTTCAGCGACCAGAGCCGCAACAATATCCGCATAGCTGACCAAGCGCGACTCATCTGGCATCTCAAGTCTCAGTAGCCAGGTCCGGACCAAGGACAGATCCCTGGGCAACACCCGATGTAACTTCCATCCTTCGTTGGCCCTGTGTCGTGTCGTAGAGCAGACTTCGGTCCTTTAGGTAGTTCCTGAAAAGCCGCATTAGATATTCTGAAACTTGAAAAGAGTTTTCCAGCGTATCCAGAATATCCACCCATCTAGCGGAGTTGAAGGCATTCCTGACTCAAGTGTCACCAACAGGACGATCCGTCGCCTGGTACCTCTGCAATCGCATCAATGGTAGAACGTCCTGCTCTAAAGCCGTACTGCCGAGGAGATAGGCCCCCAGCAGCACGACTCGCGTCAGTGAGTCTTCCTTTGATGAGTTTTTCTAGCACATTCCCAGCCGTGTCTAGCATGCATAACGGGCGGTATGCAGACCGCAATTCGGGATTTCCCTTCCCCTTGCTGATCAGCACGAGCCTCGCAACCTTCCATCGTACCGCGAAAACCCCCTCCCGCAGACAAGCGTTGAATGTGCTGAGCAGCAAGTCAGGACAATGGTGATAGGCGAGCCGCAACACCTCAGCTGGAACACCATCTGGACCTGGAACCTTCCTTGCTTTCAGTGAAAGGACTGTCTCCTCTAGTTCTGGCTGTATGAAGAGTGGGTACTTGACTGCTGTTTCACCATGGACAGCGTCAACACGGATAGGATGGGCGGGGAGGAGTCCCCATACTATCGCGTCCATCTTTTCCGCGTCATGTGTACAAGGCTTCCGTAGGGCACCAAGCTTCCGCCTGACCAGCTTGTAGCCAAGGCCCCACGGACACATTGTCCACTAGGTCTTGCCAGCAGCGAGCCTTGCTACTGTTCATCAGTTGGCGAAGGCATTTCCTAGCCGACTCATAAGCTGCCACCCAGTTGTATGTCTCGTCACCGTTCCACACGCGCTGAGCCTCACGTTGAAGCTTGTGACACTCCCTTCACTTTTCAGCGATTTTAATTGACCACCAATACACTGGGGGCTTGCCGTGCCGGGGTCTTTGACGGGGCATAGAAGCGCAGCAAGCAGTCGTAATGATGCTCATACTTGAGTTCACCACGTCTTGAGCTGCCAGTTCCTCCGTCCCCTCCGAAGCTCCCTGCAGCGGCTCACATGCTATGAGCACCTCGACGAACCTCTCGACGTCCATCATTCCAATATTCCATCCAGTTATAGAAGGCCGAGAGCACGGACGTCGGGAGGCAGCATCACTTATCTCAAGCAGAATGCACTGATGATCACTGGTTGAGTAGTCCTCTAATACTTTCCAGTTGTGTATCCTCCGTACTAAGGACTCCGAGGTGAATTTCACGTCCGGTATGGTTCCCTCATAGTCAATACGGTGGAAAGTCGGCGTATTTCCGGAGTCTAGTACGACGAGCGCCATCCTGGCGGCCATTTCCAGGATTCGTTTTCTCCGCGGATCCGTCTGAGGCATGCCTTATTCGATTGCTTTAGCGTTGAAGTCGCCCCCAACAAGCACTTTGCCCACTGCGTTCGAGACAGCGCCCTCCAGAGCATTAAGCTTGGCTTGGAAAGATGATATCCATTCGTTCGGCGTTACGTACACACTGAAGAAGGCGGTCCCTGAGCCACACGAAACCATCCCCCCCTCCACAACTCTCCGCTTGAAAGTCACTGTTCCGAACCCAGATGGCGGCAGTACCAGTTTCATCAGAATACCATAATGCAGGACTTTTATTATAGTGTTGCTCACTCAGCAGCAAGAAGTCGGCTTTCATGTCCCTCACAAACTGCTCAAGCAGATTTTGGGTGGTTGAACTGCGGTGTAGATTTAGCTGCAGGATGTGGGTCATCGGAGTTCTGATTTTGCCTTGGCTAGGGCTTCCTGGAACATCCGACATTTTTCTGATCCCAAGACGTGTCCAAAATCAAGTTTCGGATCAGCATCCTTGCAAAGAATACAGTGTGCCTCCTTCCTACACTCTTTTCTTTTATGTCCCATTTCACTGCATTTGTAACCTAGGGAACTCCTATTGGGTTCTTTGCATACTTGTGTGGTGTGACCGTTACCAAGGCATTTGAAACATCGAAGAGGCATTGCTCTTGGCCGTATCCTACAGACAACCCACCCAATTCGTACTTTGCCCTTGTTCAAGAATTGTTCGGCGTCCTTTTCGGTCAAGTCAACTATGGCCATGCGTTGTCCCTTGTTGTTTTCTGGTGTCAGTCTCGCTTTGATCCTTCCCACGCTAGGGAACTCCTTTTTGATGGCCTATTCTACCTCGGCCAGATCCGTCACGCAGTCAATGTCTCGTATTTAGATCGTTGCCATCGGCTCCAGCGGGGCTATATTTGCGCTTTTGCCGAGGACTTTCTTTATTGCGTCGTAGAATGCTTCTTTATTGCCGGCCTAGTATGTGGCCCAACCGCGTTTCGTCGTACTACTTTGATGGTAGTATTGGTATTTTCGGGCCTTACATTTCCCCTGATGTCCTGCAATACCTCCGCGTAGGATCGGCCATCTTGGGGCTTTACGAGCAATGCCTGCTGCCGGGTTCTTCGTCAGGTCCTTTTTCTAATTGGGCGTCCGTACGAACTTTACTTTCTGACTTTTTTTGAAGGAGTTTCTTTGCGGCTTTCTTCGCTCCTTTTGTAAGCACTGTCTGGAACCCCTGATCTGGTGCTCCACGCCCATCAAGTGCCTCTTCCTTCCTTCTTTTATCCCGATCTCCTTCGATTGGGCTAGACCCTATTCTTTTATTGTCTTTTAACGGTGGAGCTATCTGCATGTCGCCTTTAGATTTCACCCCAAGAGCCTCTTTAGCCTTCTGTTCGTCTTTGGCCCTTAGCCAGCTCCTCCAATAGTGCCCTATACGATCTAGGAGCTCCTCTAGTTCAAGGAGCCCTGTCTTTGCTGCTTCGCTGATTTTTGGGGAGTCGTATGCAGATTGTATTCTTTTCAGAACATCTCCCACTTTTTGGAGTTTTTGGAGAGGTTTTCGCGTTCCATTTCCAAGTGCAGTAATTCCGCCACATTTTTGACGTTGGCGATGCAATCACGCGGTGTCAGGTCACTCGTTCCTTTTCGTGCCGTAGTCGTTGGCTTTTGGATTCTTCATTCCAATGTCGGGATTTGCGACGCTTGCATCGGTCATTTCGGTAACGATCGCAGCCGTGACAATCGAATTTCTGGTGCTCTTTATATTATCTTCCACCGCTTGAACACCTGAAGCGTCCTGCAGAGTTTCCCGCTTTTCCTTAATAGGACGCTCTGGCGTTCACATCATTTTTATGCTGCGCCCCAGCGCCGCAGGAATCTCAGTCAGAACCAGACTGTCTGCTATTCTCCATTATTCATCTGCCTTCACTGTCATTGTGTTATTTTCGTTTTTGTCGTGATTAGTACCGCTCGCGATGTACTGTTAAGAACGTGGCTGCATTCGCTGGTTGCGTCGTCGTTGTTGTTATTTTTTGTTTCTTCTTTTTGGTGTTTTTGGTCTTTTGATTTTGTTTGCTTCAGCTTTGTTGGGTCCCCCTCGGAGCCGCTATCTCCGTTCATGTGTGTAGTCGCCTTTTTGATCCCATGGTTATCTTTGCAGAGCAGGGAGGCCATGCGAGGGTTGGCACAAGCCCTTATGGGGACAAGTGCTCAGAGTCAGACCAGCGCTAATCGGGAGTCCGTCTCAACCAAACCTACACCATCAACCTAATGGTGCGAACTTCGAACGTACTCGGAGGCCTGCCAAGGTTTTACTGGGACGGAGACGGTATGATAGTCGAATTGGAGCCGTTCACACACGAGTTTCACCTTGGCGCTACTGTGCAAAGCAACTAGGTCCAAACCATCACATCCGCCAGCCCAAAGCGTCAATTCCAGTTCGTTGTCGCAAGCGTAATCCAGATCCAATCAGAGTCGTTACATATCATCCCAGGAGGGAACCTCACGGCGCCCCCATATGCTCGGGTCCATGGGGGTGCCGCTCCCCAAAGAATGCTAGTCTCTAAGAATGCTCTTGTTGACCGGCATTCCCCCTGCGTAAATCTCCTCGGGTACGTGGGGGCGGAACTCCCCAAAGAATGCTAGCCTCCAAGAGTGCTCTTGTTGACCGGCATCCCCCCTGTGGGGATTGTTGACGACAGTAGACATTCGAATCAATAGTTTGGTTTCTTTGAAGCACCTCAAAGTATACTATACCCTTGTAATCCCACCACATAGAAAACATAGCCTTCTTTTGCTGAATATTGGCTTTGTATGTCATCTCATCTTGGTTGCTACATGATCGTCTTAGGACTATGTTATCATCAACAATCCATTTTTCACTATCCGCTATGATTCTTTTTAGAAATGGGTCATTTTGGTTACGGTTCAGCAGGGTTGTTACGTTACACCAAGCGATTCCGGTTGGGGGCCTTGGGATCCCGGCAAACCCGTGGAGACGGGGTTGGAAGGATACCATTCGGCAACCTTTGAACTGCTCCCAGGAGCCAATTGGCGATTTTGAGGCTCCCCGGAATGGTGCGGACACTAAAAGACACCATCTTTCGAGCACAACTTTCTGCATTATCAATGACAGCAATATCGACTTGTTTTGGTTGTAGTGGCATTTATTATTTTGATAATTTCGTTTACGTGCATGATCGTCATTCTGAATCTAGCAGTTTGTTCTTCATTTGGTTGTCCGCGCGCGGATAATGTTACAAATATTGAAGTCCATCGCGAAATATTGTAGGATAAAGAGGTTGGTGGTGGTGTATTTGGTTTACCCTGTCATATTTCAGTGGCCCTCTTCATTGCCGATGCTGCTTTTTAGGGTTTTGTACTAAAATACAAAACCCTATTGCAATCACGACCTGTGTCCGTCTGTCCGTCCGTCCGTCCGTCCGTCCGTCCGTCCGTCCGTCCGTCCGTCCGTCCGTCCGTCTGTATGTCACAGCACTTTTTCTCCGAAACTATAGAGGCTACAGCAATGAAACTTTGTACAAAGGTCAGAAGTGGTGACCTCTTGAAAGTTCAAGGGTGAAAAATTTTTTCAAAGGCTTTTAAGGGGGGTCTCCCCATATAGGGAGGTGACCCCTCAAAAAAAATTTTCACCATTGGTAGTCGAGTAGGGTGTCGTTGGAAAGGTCTCAATGAGATCTTTTCAAAACAAGTTTTAAAATTGCCTTATGAGTACCGAGGGGGACAGGGGAAGGGGAAATGTACGAACTTTTCGCGTACCCCCCCCTCGCGATTGGACACCTTCCATCCGAAAAATCTGAAAAAAATCATGAATGTAGGCCTTTATGAGTACAACAACAACAAATACATGAGAAGTCGAAATTCACTCAACTTTGTTAGTAATAGTATGATTTATCGATTTTGTGTTTTCTTGAATAAAATCTAAACGGTACCTTTAAACTCAATAAAATTTTGCGAAAAGATAACTATTTATAAGATTGTTCTTTTCTGAAAGTTTCATAAAGATCCAATAGTATTTACCGAAGTTATAGCGATTTGAATTTTCGTGTATTACTATGGAGCAATATGCCCTGTATTACTATGGAAACATATGGCTATGGAGCCATATGCGCTTTTTACCAACTTAGACACTACAGCTTTGCTAGAATTTGCATGAAAATTTCAGGAGTGATAGGTATCATGAAGATGAGTACAAACAATTGAAGCAAGTCGAAGAGGCAGGAGAGAGCTCCTAGCTAAAGGGCTTTGTAACCATTCTAGGATTCGAAAAAATAGGCCATGAATCGATGATTACAGTATAAAAGAGTGGCCCCTGAAAAAAAATTTCATGAAACGTAGCTGATATGAGTATCAACTGAAAGTTCTCTACGAGAGCTTTTCAAAACAGTTCTTAAACTGACAGTTTTTGCTTCAGTGGGGGCACAGGGGGGGGAAATACATGAAAAATGTGTTTCCTTCCTCGCGAATGGACACCCGTGATCTAAAAAATCTGAAAAAATTATCAAAGGAGATATTTATGGGTATAACTATAACAAATACCTCAGAAGTCAAAATTCGTTCAACTTTGTTAATAATAGTATGATCCTCGAATTTCACATTTTCTCCAATAAAATCGTCTTTGACATGTTTCTTGATTTTATTCGTTGCTGGTTACTGCATTTTGTAAGTTAAGTACAAAACCCTTCTGACATGAGCATAGGTCTGTCTACCCAACTTGTTTCTTTTGATAGAGGGATAAAATCGGATGGATTTTCTGGAAACGACGTACGGCACGCGGAACATAATTAATTTTTATCGGTACAAATTCCGTGCCAGCAGAACCGACAAACCTGATAGCCACATGTGCATGGATAAAAATTAAGATCATCAGCTTCCAATGGTTCCATACACAGTGGAAACCATTTCATCGCTGCTATTTTTTAATACATTCATGTCAAAGTGAACTACTTTTTGCCTCTTATCCAATCACAGCGGAGAAAATGAGCGAGAACAAGCTCAAGTCACTGGCACTTTTTTACCTTTGCAATTATTCACAATCGTTTAGCAATTGCAGACACTATATCCGTTAGATGTGGCTATTGGTTTGGATGGTTAGCTGAAAAAAGAAATACTGAATACTGAATTTGATGTTGTTGGTTTGCTATTTTAGTGTTATTTTGAGAACACTGAATCCATTTAAGACAGGAGACACCGGTTAGGTAACACCGTGAAGCATGCTTTTATATTTCTTCCTATTGTGGTTTTTTTTATTGTTGATTAATTTTTTTTTGTTTTCAGCACTAAAGCCCCTCTCGGGCCATTGCTTAGAGATAGTTAGAGTATCTCATTTTCATAACCGTATTGATTTTTCCGCAAGTTGGTTTGGTGAGTACCATGCTCCCGTGTGTCTGCTCAGCTATGATATGATCTGATTAAATCAGTAGATATCACCCCTGAGTTAACACTCGCAGTCTGTCTGAAAAATCCCCTGAACTAAATCACGTTGTTCACCCACGAGATTCAAACCTGGGACCTTCGGCCTATGCGTCTCATGCTCTAACCATAAGACCACACAGACTACATGATGTTGATTTGTTACTTAATGTAAATTCACGTACACGCCATTTTAAATTCCCATTCATAGTAACTTGATTTAACTGTCGCGTTCCCACGAAAAAATTGCGTCGCTCTCGGTGTATCGAAACGTCAACCTTGATTTTCACAATGCTTTTCTTTTCTTTGTAAAAGTAATAACAAGATTGAATCCCGGGGCATTTCAATTTCCAATCGCCTCATTTTTTTAGGGTTTTGTAAAATAAATTTACAAAACCCTTCTAAAATCGCGTCCTGTCTGTCCGTCTGTCCGTCTGTCTGTCTGTCCGTCCGTCCGTGTGTCACAGCAGTTTTTCTCGGAAACTACTTAAGCCAGAAACATCAAATTTTGTATGTAGGTGTAAAGTGGTGATCTCTTCAAAGTTCAACTACAACAAAATTTTTGTAAGGTATTTAAGGGGGGTCTCCCAATATAGGGGAGTGACCCCCCGAAAAAAAAATTTCATTGAAGGTAGCCAATATGGGTATCAAATGAAAGGTTTTGATGAGAACTTTTCAAAACAGGTCTTAGTTTGGCAAAGTTTGCTTCGAGGGGCGCACAGGGAGGGGAAATATACGAAAAATTTGTGTCCCCCCCCCCCTCGCGATTGGACACCTGTGATCCGAAAAATCTGAAAAAAATCAGGAATGTAGGTCTTGGTGAGTACAACAACAACAAATACATGAGAAGTCACAATTCACTCAACTTTGTTAGTAATAGTATGATTTATCGATTTTATGTTTTCTTGAATAAAATCTTAACGGTACGCTTAAATTCTATGAAATTCAGTAAACAGATGATTATTTATGAGATTGATCTATCCTGAAAGTTTCATAAAGTTTGAATCATATTTAGCGAAGTTATAGTGGTTTGAAATTTCCTGTATTACTATGGAACAATATGCGCTGCATTTATTACTATGGCAACATATGGCTATGGAACAAAATGCGCTTTTTACGGACATAGACACTACAGTTTTGCTAGGATTTGCATGAAATGATAGGTGTCATGTATGTCTTTGAGAATCGGTTCAGCTGGTGGTATCAGTAATCGTAAAACCAAATAGTGGCTGTTTTAAATGCGAAGATTGAATAATTTTGAGTTATTTTCCCCAATTTCAACGTTTAAGGTGCATGCTTTGAACACTTGATTCAATTTAATGAATGACTGAAAATGAGTACCTACAATTGATGCTCATAAGTCAAACAAGTCAAGGAGGCGGGAGAGAGCTCCTAGCAAAAGGGTTTTGTAACCATTCTAGGATTCGAACAAATTGTGTTTCCTCCCTCGCGGATGGACATCTGAAATAATTATCAAGGGAGATATTTATGAGTATAACAAAAACAAAAACCTCAGAAGTCGAAATTCGTTCAACTTTGTTAAAAATAGTATGATCTTCGTGTTTCCTATTTCCTCCAATAAAATCGTCTTTGACATGTTTCTTGATTCGATTCGATCTGGTGACTGCATTTTGTAAATTGAATACAAAACCCTTCTGACATGAGCGTAGGTCTGTTTACCCAACTTGTTTTTTCTTATATTAGCATAGAAATTAGCAATTTGATCAAAGCGTACTGGGGTTGCGTCTAAAATGCCAGTGAAGCTGAAATTAGGAACACATTTCTCATTTAGCCGGTAAAACCTTTCCCGCAATTTCGCTAAGGTCTTGTTAACACCAAGGTGGCCTCCCGAGGATACTTCGTGCATCTCCTTAACCACATCGTGGACTCGGCTTTTGGGAAATATAGTTTCCTTCCATACGAGCAATGGTCCGATATCTTCATCGGCTAACTGGGCATTTCGAATCTCCTCCGATGATCAAACTTTATCGAATTCTGCTGTTATCAATCGCAGATCAACGGGCAGTTCTTTTCCTCAATCCGTTGGCAATGCTTGCAGTTAGCTGGACATTGATGGCGAGAAAGGGCGTCAGCATTTCCATGAACTCCGTACTTCCGATAAAAAATTTCGTAGTCGGATGACTGCAATCTTTCGATCCATCTCGCAACTTGTCCCTCGGGGTTTTCGAAGTTAAGCAGCCATCACAGCGATGCATGGTCCGTTCGAAGAACAAATTTCTGGCCATATAGGTACTTGTAGAACTGCTTGGTGGCCTCTATTATAGTTAATAGCTTCTTCCTGGTCACATAGTAGTTCCTCTCACTTTTTGAGAGAACTCGACTGTATTACGAGAGGACTCTTTCTTCGCCATCGATCTGCTGGGAGAGTACAGCTCCAATACCGCCGTGGCTTGCATCCATGTCAACTACAAACATTTTTCCGGGTTTTGGATATGCGAGCACGGGTGATTCACACAGTTTCTCCTTCAAGATCTCAAAGGCTACCTGGCATTGTTCATTCCAGACATATGGACGATTTTTCTCAGTTAGCTGATGGAGACACTTAGCTATTTTGGCAAAGTCTTAGACGAATCTTCGATAGTAGGTCGCCAGACCCAGAAAACTTCGTAGTTGGCGCTTCTTGTTTGGTGTTTGGCCAGCTTTTCACGGCTTCAATTTTCTCAGGGTCTGTTTTGACCCCTTCTGCTTATACGACATGTCCCAGGTATTACACTTCAGCTGCGAAGAGGTACACTTGTCGCGACTAAGTTTCAAATTCGCCAGTCACAATCGGGAAAAAACCTCTTCTAAGTTCCGCACGTTCCGAACGTCCTTCCGATAACAATGATGTCATCTAGGTACACCAAGCAGGTTTTCCACGTTAGGCCACGTAGCACATATTCCATCAGGCGTTCGAAAGTGGCTGGAGCATTGCAAAGCCCAAACGGTATCACCACAAATCGCCACAATCCATTCCCAACTGAAAATTCGGTTTCCTCTCGGTCCTTCTTGTCGATTTTTACCTGCCAGAAGCCACTCTTGAGATCGAGTCTAGAAAATCATTTTGCGTTGGTTAAAGTGTCCATCGTGTCGTCGATGCGTGGAAGCGAGTAACTATCTTTCTTCGTGACGCCGTTAAGCTGCCTGTAGTTGACACAAAAACGAGTGCTACCATCCTTTTTATTTACTAGAACTACTGGCGCGGCCCACGGGCTGACAGAAGGTTTGGCAACACCTTGTTTTTCCATGTCGGAGATCAGTGTGCTCATTTCTCCTTGTTTGGCTATAGGAAGACATCTTGGTGCTTGTCGGATTGGCTTGGCTCCCTGTGTATCTATGACGTGAGTTACCACACTCGTCCGGCCTTGGTCATCTGGGCTTGTTGAGAATATGTCACTGTACTTGGTGACCAGATCAGAGGCTCGCTTGAATAGCTGCATTGGCAAATTGACGTGCTTCAATATTGCAGACGTGGACTGCCGGGCTTCAACTGCGTCTAGCCTCCTTTTCCAATGATGGTCATGAGTGGTTTTCAAATGATTTCTCCCGCATTGATGCTCGTGGTTGAGTCTGCGGTGTTATGGACTCTAACCGGCACATATCCGTTCCTTAAAGATCTTACAAGGCTTCGTCCTACAATCAAACTACGCAATGCAGACGCTTTCGTGGTCTCTATCAGATAAGATTGGTCATCTCCAGAATCACCATCAAGCTTGGCCCATACAATGCTTTTGGAAGAATTCGGTACATCGATGTCGGTACATACTACTACATTCATCTTGGGAATTCGGACGCTGGGATCCTCCATCAATACTTCGACATTCTGCCATTTCAATACCCATTTGCCCAAATCCAATGTGATTCCATGTGGCCGGAGGAAATTTTCATTCATTCATTCCGAGAATGCTGTCATCCATAATGTTCACGACCAGAAAATTATGTCGGATTGTAAGATCTCCCAACAGTATCTGAAGTTTGACCTCTCCATGGACAGGTGCAGTTTCTCCCGTAGTTGTCCGTAGTGAGAAAATTCTGCCCTTGTGAAGAAGTTGCTGTCTAACATGGTCTGGTCGGATAATCGATCGGGTTTCACCAGTGTCGATTGTTATGGTGCAGTGTTCTCCGTCAACTTAACCCGGAAAGCATGAGTCCGTTTCTCTACGATGTAGTCTTGACACGGTGATGGTGGTGCTGTGGACGTCGATCCTCCTAGCCAACCTCTGCCCCACGAAGTTGGCTCTTACATGTTTCCCGACCTCTCAGTTTGAAGGGCTTCCATTCTGGGCTCCTGACTCGGTCTGGATCCCCTCCTAGCTGCACACCCTGGACAATAGCTCGATTTTCTTCGCTTCTTGCAGTCTCTTTGCAGGTGTCCCTTCTCTCCGCAATCCAAGCCTCTAGGCGCACCATTTACACGCCGGTCTCGCTCAATTGCCACGTGCTCACACCTGCACTCATCTGTCACTACCTCGCGAACCCGGGCAGTGGTACGGCTCACATTTTTCGCGGCCTCACAGTTCAGACTATAAGCCAATGCGTCCTTAACTGTTTGCTTTTGAACTAAACGCACAGCTTGTTGCAATTCCTGGTCTTTTAATGCACTGATGAATGCTTCTGTTGCTGCGTCATCTCGATTTTCTTGGTCATACGCTGGGTAAGCCAAAAGTGCCAGTCACTCAATGTCTTGGGCTAGTTGCTGTAAAGTTTCGCCAGACTTCTGCATCCGATGCCGTAGCTGTGCCCGATAAATCTGCTTTAGATGATCGTCTCCATAACGCATGTCGAGCGCATTCATTATAGCAGCCGTGTTTGGGTGCAACTCAACGGGGATCGTCTGCAACAGCTCAGCAGCTGGGCCTCTTAGAGCAAGAATTAATGCAGTTGCTCGTTCCTGCCCATTCCAGTGATTTATCCTAGCGGCGGCTTCAAACTGTGTTTTGTAAATACTCCAGACCGTTTGCCCATCGAATATTGGTGCTTGCACATTTCTGGATGTGCTTTGCGCTGCGGTTGTAAGCGTGGTTGGTGAGGTGGTTACTACTGCCTTGGCTGCTTCCAATTCCTTTTTCGTGTTTTCCATTTAATTGTTGATTCTCTCCTCGACCTGGCTGACCTTTTCCTCGACCTGGTAAACCTTTTCCTCGACGCACTTAATTTGCTTGTTCAGACTACCAAGCTCCGCTTTTATTTCCGTTGACTGTTTTTGGAAATCTGCCTTGGTTTCGATCGCTTGTTGGTCCAGCTTCGCTGATTGTTCATTCAACTTCGCTGATTGTTCATCTAGCTTCGCAGTTAAGCTGGATGACTGTTCATTCAGCTTCGCAGTTAAACTGGATGACTGTTCATTTAGCTTCGCTGATTGTTCATCTAGCTTCGCAGTCAGACTGGATGACATCGGCATGAACATTTGCATGAGCGCATTTTCTGGCTCCTTTGATTTTGGTGTTTCTACTTCTCCATCTTCTGCGCCTTTTTACATATCTGAGAGCTCACCCGAATCCAGATTCACGCCTTCGGACTCGATCGCGTCACACAAGCGTGCAATCAGTATGGCCTTTGTACCTTGTGTGGCCAGATTTCGCTGTTCCAACTCCTTTCCCTTTGAGCTCCGATATGGTCAATTTGTCAATTTTTATATGAAAGTTTCCTGGCATTTTTATTGTTTCGGCTATTTTTCCACCAGTTTCTACGTTATATTTCACAATTTAAAAAATGTTTAAATTGCTTCACTTTTCGAAATTTTCTTTCTCACTTCTCAACACCACTGTCGCTTGTTATGGTTCGCGGGCAAAAATTTTAATGTTCCGGGAAAGTGAAAACGCAATGTCTTTTAAATTAAATTAAAAGAGTTTATTAAATTACTTAAAAATGCACAATCACATATTTGGTCTATTTCGCAATTTTAATTTTCACTATTAAAATCTAACTTCCACTTGTCCATAAATTTCTATCGCAATTGTCTTCTGAGATCACTTCACAATCAACGAAAATCACTTTTCTATTACTTGAACAATATCGCTTTCCACACACTATCGCAGTTTTTATTGCGGTCGAATGAATGAATCTCCCCATTCATTCAGCTCGCCTTTATATAGGGTCTCCATCCGTTCAATGCATTTCTCGTACACTGGCGAATGCTCTGTCGAAAGGTATCTGGTATATTCGAGCAGATTAATGAATAGAGTGACGTCACTTTCAGATGTTGTTCATGCTTGGTGGGTTCTCGTGGTTTCGAGTAAATTCATTTTGTTGATGTTCTTAATGGTTGTGAAAACAATGGCGACAGTAGCTCGCAGAATTCTTTGTACATGTAACAATATGTTGTAGGCGGCAAACTTTTACGTGAAATATGATGACATACTGGTATGAATAGTCTCGGTAAGCTGAGTAAACATTAAGTACGCTGAAAAATTTCCTCTCTTCAGGCGAATTGTTATGATTGACAGTATCATAAATTTGGCCAAACATTCAGGATAAGATTAAAACGATAAAAACATTTCCAGCGAAATATTAAAAAACAGTCAGAATGACCCTTGAACGCTTGATCTAACAAGGAAGTTTTTCATCCGGTTAAATTGTTTAAACAATAATAGGAAAATGTATTGCTGATTCAATTCCAATCAAATTCAACTTATCAAATCGTAATAATACCTTATAAGTTCGTTTTATTCGTTCTGTTTAATTCCCTTCACAGAAAACTTTCAGATAAACACATTTAGTTGAGCTAATAAATTTAAAGACAAAATAATCCTCAACATTATGCTGAAGTAAGACGAATTGATAAATACGATAAAAACACTGAAAAAAACAAACCACCGATAACAATATACAAATATCTCCAATTTTCATCCAGCTGCCACGAAAAAAGCGTAGAAAACAAAAATGATTGTATCTAGGAAATTTTTTGAAAACAACAATTTATTTCTCATCCTCTGCAATCATTTTCATTTTGTTTGTTTGTTTGTTCTTAGAATGTTGCCCTGATCAACGTAAATTTCAGTTTTATCTTAGACTACCATAACTTATACATCCTTCCGTTCATCGTGTTGTTAGGTTCCGTTCTAACGTCAGATATCCTTTTTATCTTGTATTTTCTACCGTTCTGTTTACTCCTGCAAATTCGTCTTCTTTCAATTTCTACGTTTGCTTATTCACGCGTATTGCTCTCTGTCTACCGAGAAACCACCGTGGAGCCTATGGTAGTGATACATGAAAAGCATTTCTTTGTGCTGGAGGTAGTTTGGCCCGGGCATGAAAAAAAATCTTTATTTCGTTGGTACTTATAAAATATATTTTTCTTTTCCTTCCCTGCTAGCTAAACGTATGCTTTCATTCTGGATTCGAATGTAAGTTGTATCCTTGCGTTCGAAATCGTGCATTTCGCAGGATAGCTGGATAAGCTACGTATTGAGTTAAGGCTGCGTTTTTGAATATAGGAAGCGATTAAGGGGAAGCGGGAAATCGAGATTTTAAATTGTTATGAACGAGTGGCGGATTACTGGTAAATCCTGATTTTGTTTTAGCGTTTTTTCAATATTTTATTCGAGTTTCGAGAATGCTGCATGCTTACTGTTGGATGTGTAGATTGTACATATGAGAGGAGGAAAGGAAAAAATTTGTGAGCTTGTAATAGGAATTTTATATTTACTGAGAATTTCTCAAGGTGTTTTTAAATATAAATCACTTCCTTCTTCAGGCTAGTTCATGAAAATTTTGTTGAACCATTAAAATATATATAAATGTTTTGCTTTAGCACTTCAGCTCTTTTTGGACCTTCACTTAGAAACAGTTAGAGGATCTCATTACCTTAATCGAATCTATCGGCATCAGAGAAGGTGATATAGGCGTCCACCCAGATGCTAACGTTCTGATTTTAAATCAGTTGTATTATAACTCAACGGACTTACTGTCCGTCCAAAGAACCGCTTACGCAGCAAGTGCTCTAACCAACATATTACGTGGACTAATACAATAATAGAAGTGCAAAACATAGGGTCCCACCTCAAGGTAAACTGCTTAAAACAAGGGCATGAACTTGCCCCAATGCTTTTTAATTTTGCACTGGAACACGCCATCAGGAATAAAACAGGTGAAACATCTGGCACACTAATACATTTAAGTCCACACAACTGATAGCATGTACTGGTCGCAATTGTTTTCTCAACCATCATGATCAACAAACGAATGTACTCGAAAACCCGCCAAGCATGATCAACATCTGAAAGTGACGTCACGGCCCATTGATTGAGCTGCTCGAATATACCACATAGTTCGTCAATGTACGAGAAATGGATTGAATGACTAGAGACCCTATATAAAGGCGAGATGAATGAAAGGGGGGATTTTTTACAACCGCGATAAAGTAAACTGCGATAGTGTGGAGTGCGAATTAATAACGATATTGATTGTGAAGTGATAAACAGCTGGATTAAAAATTAATAGACAAGTTGTGAAATAGTTAAATTAGTGATTGTGCATTTTTAGTAAATAAACTCTTTTAATTTAATTTAAAAAAAAAATTGCGTTTTCACTTTTCCGGAACATTAAAATTATTGGCCGCGAACCAAAACACGCAACAATATTATAACATGGTCAATCTCAGATGCCAAAGAAGTATTTCTCAGTCTAGAAATCGAATTTGTCGACGGGTTAGTTAAAACGAGAACTAAATTCATAAGTCAAAGGAAGAAGAACATTCCAGTCTGACGAAATCTGACCTAAGGAGTCTATAATTTTGAAAGTGTGGACAATTTTGTCTATCTTGGAGCCAAATTCAATAGAAGTGGTGCCGAAAAGGACGAGATTGGATGCCAAATAAATGCCGCAAATAAAGCCTTTTACTCTGCATTCCCATTCTAAGGTCCAGAGTTGTGCACAGGCAACAGTAGCTCCGTATTTACAAATTACTAGCCACACATATGCTGCTGTATGGAGGTAAAACATAGACTTTGACAAGCGAATTCAAAAAAGCAATGGAAATATTTAAACGCAAAGTGCTTATGAAATCTACGGCTTAATGAAACAAGGAACAGAGTGGAGATTACCTTACAATAATGAAATATTTGAGCTCTTTAACGAATAGCTGTATCTACATACTGGTGTCAAGCTACGCAAATCACAATGAGTGGACCATGTAGAAAGAATGAAAGAAAACTGGGTACCTGAGAGAACATTAAAGAATAGAGATAGAGTACAAAGTAGATGTCCAGTGAGAAGATCGGAGACTCATTGCTTGCTGCGAGTGCACAACTGGCAAATGGGGTCGTAGAGCTGTGATAATTTGATGTGATTAGTTCCCGAGGCCGAGGCTCGTTGGGCTGTAGAGCCATGGATGATGATGAGAGGCAACAAAATAAAAATTTTCCAAAGTGTACCATGTGATATATCAATTGATAGGTACTATTTTGAGGGTCTCAAATAGATGTTTTTTATCATTCGGGGGTTCATAGTTTCCAAGTTTCTTAAGAGAACCGATAAAAAATTAACCATTCCTCCTCCCATGCATCTAAAACTATTTAGCCTAAAATTATGAAAAAACACAATCAATTGTTCCTTACTCATACTCGTAGACCGCAACAAAATTTTTAAAGCAAGCTGAGTTCAGCATATTTGTGCATGTAAGTGTACGGACTCACGTTTCTGTATGCCGCTGTACTGGCGTGTAATCGATGACAAGGGCGCTCACGAACAATTTACGTTTTGCATACGTGTTCATTTAAATAAAAAAACACGTTTATGTAGAATGAAATATGACAAAACCGCATCTCATGAGAAGATTCGAAGTTGGTAGTGAGAAGCAAAAGAGAACGGTCAATGTATCGAGGAGTGTAAAATTTAACTATATAAAATAGAAGTTATAACGATATTTCATTTTTCTTTCACTACAATATCAAAAGTGAGATATTTATCCAAGCGCTAGGTAAAATGTAATGCAAAATGAATGGACTCCGCGTGCCATGTCCAAAACACGAGTTGTGAAAGCGAGGCCTCAAAATATAGGGAACAAGGCCGCCCTTTGAATTCAGCTATCGGGATTGCTAGGCACCGCACCACTAACTGCAGGTAGTGACTCTAACGAGATGATTTGCGGTTTGAGGTGGTACGATTGCGTAACGTAATTGAAAAATTACCGCGGCAGGTGAAGTACAAAATAGCGTCATGGCATCATGGCGTCGACCATTTCAAATTACACCGTTGCCAATGCGCAACATGGTACAATAGTACCAACAACTCAACAAGACCCGATAATGTCGACACCATACAAAAAATCGGTGACATCATCTTCTACAGTACAAAATCCATTCCCAGGAGACATTCGCACTGCAGATTTGCACACGCACGCACCGACACTACCGCGCATGACTACATGCATAAGCGCCTAAGCACACATCGTTCGAAATGTTTGCCACTCAGCTGCTAAACGACTTCCCAACAAATGAATGCGCTCTGGAAGTGCATTTCGGGTTGCATAAACCAACTCAAATTCCAGTTGCGACGACTGAGGACTACTTTTATCATATAGTGGCTATAGGCAGACGAAGTGGATTATGCGGTACGGATAACATAAACTATTTTCAAAACAGAGTTCAATATTTGGCGTTGCAAAATAGACTTGCAACTCAATACTATAAGTCAACGACGGAACTGTTTGTGGCTGTGCAACGATTTTCACTGAGTATACAACCACAAACATAAACTTCATCGATGATTCCAGGCGCGACGTCTAAGTGACACAACGAAAACGATGGACATCTACGAAAACAAAACGACAAAAAGCCTAAATACCAGAATTATAGCATTCAGTGACATCTATCTATTCTTCTTCTTAGCACCACAGCCTCTCTCGGGCCTTCGCTTCTTACAAATAGCGCCTCGAAGAGTCTCGGTCCATTGACCGCGTCCTCCAATTTCGAAATCCGAGCAGCAATGAACTGTCTTCACCGACCAAGTCAGACCAGCGTTTCCTCGGTTTCCCCACTGGTCTCTGGCTTTCAGTCCTCCCAGCAAATACCTTTTTAGGTATCCTTTGTTTGCCCATACGATTCATGTGGCCAGCCCATTGCAGCTTCCGCAGTCCTACAATCGTTGAGATTTCCGGTTCGTCAAACAGTTCATACAACTCATGGTCCCCGTCTAGCTTCGCTCCGATTATTCGCCTCAGGACCCGTCGCTCAAAGGTGTTCAATATATTTGCGGATGCTTGGGTTAGGGTTCATATTTCACACCCATAGCATAATACAAGTCTTATAGCAGATTTTTATACTTGTAGCTTTGTTTTCCTGGGTATACTGCTGGTCTTCAAGATCGTCAGAACTGGATAAAATATTTTATTTACGAGCTGTACTCTACGGCATATTTCGTTTCTTTCATTACCCGTTTTCGTTATTTTAGCGCCTAAATACACAAATTCAATACTGTATTCGCCAAGTGTGGCATTTTGTGTATTTGAGGTACTTTTTAGGGTTTTGTACTAAAATACAAAACCCTATTGCAATCACGACCTGTGTCCGTCCTTCCGTCCGTCCGTCTGTATGTCACAGCACTTTTTCACCGAAACTATGGAGGCTACAGCCATGAAACTTTGTGGAAAGGTCAGAAGTGGTGACTTCTTGAAAGTTCAAGGGTGGAAAAATTTTTCAAATGGGTTTAAGGGGGGTCTCCCCATATAGGGAGGTGACCCCTCAAAAAAAATTTTTTACCATTGGTAGTCGAGTAGGAAAGGTCTCAATGAGATCTTTTCAAAACAAGTCTTAAAATTACCTATTGAGTACCGAGCGGGGCAGGAGAAGGGAAAATGTACGAACTTTTCGCGTACCCCCCCTCGCGATTGGACATCTTCCATCCGAAAGATCTGAAAAAATCATGAATGTAGGCCTTAATGAGTACAACAACAACAAATACATGAGAAGTCAAAATTCACTCAAGTTTGTTAGTAATAGTATGATTTATCGATTTTATGTTTTCTTGAATAAATTCTATAAAATTTAGCGAACAGATGACCATTTATAAGATTGATCTTTCTTGAAAGTTTCATAAAGATTGAATGGTATTTGACGAAGTTATAGCGATTTGAATTTTCCTGTATTACTATGGAACAATATGCCCCATATTACTATGGAAACACATGCGCTTTTTACCGACTTAGACACTACAGCTTTGCTGGAATTTGCATGGAAATTGCAGGAATGATATGTATCATGAAGATGAGTACATCTAATTAAAACAAGTCGAAGCGGCAGGAGAGAGCTCCCAGCAAAAGGGCTTAGTAACCATTCTAGGATTTGAAAAAATAGGCCATGAATCGATGATTCCAGTACAAAGGAGTGACCCCTGAAAAAAAATTTCATTAAAGGTAGCCGACATGAAAATCAACTGAAAGTTCTCTATGAGAGCTTTTCAAAACAGTTCTTAAACTGACCGTTTTTGCTTCAGTGGGGGCACGGGGGGGGGGGGGGGGATTGCTACATGAAAAATGTGATTCCTCCCTCGCGAATGGACACCCGTGATCTAAAAAACCTGCAAAAATTATCAAGGGAGATATTTATGGGTATAACTATAACAAATACCTCAGAAGTCAAAATTCTTTCAACTTTGTTAATAATAGTATGATCCCCGAATTTCACATTTTCTCCAATAAAATCGTCTTTGACATGTTTCTTGATTTTATTTGTTGCTGGTTACTGCATTTTGTAAGTTGAGTACAAAACCCTTCTGACATGAGCAAAGGTCTGTCTACCCAACTTGTTCTTGACTGCGTCATGAGCTGTGCTTCATTTTCATTGATTTGTAGCCCTACTAGTTTTGTTTCGCTGTCGAGTTTCAGGAAGAGTTCTTTGACAGTTGTTAATGACCGTGATATAAAGTTGATGTTGTCCCCGTAGGCTACTACTTGGCTTGACTTGTATGGTTATATAGCTCACGTATCGATACGTAGCTTTCTTATGACATACTTCAGAGCCGAATTGAATAGCAATGGAGCCAGCCCATCTCCCTGCCTTAGTCCGATATTTGTGTTAAAGGCGTCGATGAGTTGGTTATTGAGGCGGACTTGGGAGGTTGTCGACGTAATTGTCAATATGGTAAGAAGGACTAAATTGGCTGGGATGCCAAAGCAAAGCATTATTTGGTACAGTACGTTACACTCAATATTGTGGTACGCTTGCATAAAGTCAACGAAAATTTGCTGAACGTCTATGTTGAACACCCAGGATTTTTCAAGTACTTGCTCGATAGCAAGTAATTTGTCTATTGTCGATCTACCTGCTCTAAAACTACCTTGATACTCCCCAATAATATTGCTGGCACATGATCAGATTTTATTTTCTAAGTATTTTGAAAATATTTGGTACGCTGTACAAAGCAGTGATATGCCTCTATAATTTCCGCACTGTAACTTTTCACCTTTTTTTGGATAGGGAGTGTAATTCATTGGCTCTACTCTTTTGGCATATGTTCTTGTTGCTAAATGTGCTGGATGACTTTGTGAATAGCTTTATGAGCACTGTTGTAACCATATTTGATGAGCTCCACTGAAATCTCATCGATGCTTAGCGCTTTATTATTATTTTGGGCTTTGATGATGCAACATAATCCGTCCAGAGTTAGTGGGGCCAATGGAAGCTCTCCGCAGACATCTATAGCCTTCGACGTTCTGGAGCTATGATACCCATCTTTCCTTAATCTTGGTTTCATCAGCCATGATTATGCCGATGTTATCACAACAGAGCGTGGTTTTGGGCTGAAAGCCACGGTTCAGGCTTTTCACTACTTTGTATGCTTGTATTGTGTCATCATTTCATGTAAGCCTGTTTTTTTTTATCTAACGCACTCTGGCACTCATCATCGAACCAATCATTTCTCTAGCGCTGGTCTTGATGTTCGATCCTCCGTTCTACCACGGTCCTAATAGCTGCTTTCACCCTCCAGAGCTCGTTGCTCGTCTTTAACGATGTGTCTGATAAAATGAGAGCTAGCTGGTTGTCGGGGGTCTCCGTGAAATTTTTGGCCACAGACGCCGTTTGGAGTCTTTCGATGCCACAAGTTGAAAACTTGTAGGTAACTACAAAGAGGGAAAATGACTTGTTCATAGAACAAGTCGAACGAGTGAAAAAGACGGACTTAAGGTAATCTCGTCGTTACCCGACGATTCTCATGGCCAACAAATAAGAGTGGGACAACCGGATGGTGATGTTGCCCCCTCGAACCCGCCCAAACGGATCAAGATCCAAAATGTTGAAGTGGCCAAGTATTTCCCTTTTGAGTGGAAAACCCATACAAATATACTTTGCATGAGCCTTCCCATCAAACGAGAAATATAACGGTGACCAATTTATGTCATAGAATTATGTGATCGGGTCACATAACCCTATGCCATAAAAAGGGCACTTGAGCTGAAGGCCACCCAACCCGGCAAGAGTTCCTGAAACAAAAGAAGTTTATAATGTGCCCGATGGCTGGCTCATCTCTGGTGGGGAAAGCTTTCCACCGTACCGGGTCCTATACTCGGTCAGATCCGACGGAATGGAAATACCGATTTTAACCAATTAACAATATATTTTATTTGAATTAAATTTTGATTCGCAAAAAAAACATTGACAATAAACATTGACAATTAATAATAGGCAAAATTAAGCAAATGGAATTTTCCAGGTTTTGAAATGGTTTACTTAGTTTATTGTAAGGTTCATACAATGGGTTTATATTCTTCAAACGGATTTGATATGGTATGATTATTTATTGAACCGAGAAAGGCTGCTGTTTTATTTCAATTTTAAGTTGTCCGTTTTTGAGGGTACATGATTTGAGCAAAGACGCCTGGATGAAAACGTGCAGCCACTGATGGGTTAGATGAAATACGTAGTTGCGTTGGGTAGATTGTGTGGCGTCTCATACTAGCGAGCATGTAGACTTTGTGCGTAGTTGAATTTATTTTTATGGTATAGTTTAGGAAGCCCAGCATTTCTCCTGACATCAACGATGCTATATACTTTACGAAAAGCAGTTGTTTTATTGAAAGATTTGATAGGAACTAGTATTAATTTTGCAGCATGATTCGATGATTGAGAGATGAATTTGAGCAAATTTCTGATAGCCTTCGTTCAAGACAATACAATATATGTTTTTGTGAGCCACAAGTACACTAAGAATGCTAGCTAAGCTAGCTACGTAGAACTAAAGATATCGCATAGCGATGACAATAATGTTCAGGTTTATATGAACTCGCTAGGAAAAGAAATCAAAAGTGTAATTACATTTTTTCGTTATTTACTAAGACCTAAGATGCTTTCAATATAAAATGATACACACCAACGCGGTGACTTTTAGTTAGCAAGTATAAAATTTATTAGAATTGTGTTAATCTACAAACTGCTATGATATCTAGATGTTGGTTCAATTGCATTTTATTTTAAAATTTCATTCAAAAGGGAAGGAACTTGGTTCGTTTGGTGCAATAACGCATCAGGAAGAGTACTTTGTATAAATAATAAAGTATAGAAAATAATTTAATTTTCGGCGAATTCGGAATATTTAATCTTCGTATCATTTTCAAGAATTTCCATCCAATTCACAACCTCTCGAACTAACTTCTCTCCATCCTCTAAATATAATTTGTTCGTACTCAAGCTTGTCAGGAAGTCGGTATGATTAGTATTGATGAAGTTTTGCGTCTTACTTTGATACCTTTTAATTTCAGACAGTGCTTTCGTAATATTCTTTTTGGCATCGACAGGTTCATTTTCATTTGAGACTTCCATTTTTTCTAGTAGAAATTTCAATTTTCTTGATCACCAGGCTGTAAGGATGAAGGAGATAGGCAAGTTTTAGAGCTGTTTGATAGGGTAACTGCTCGATAACTACACCATCATAACTTATTTCCATTGCATTCATCAATTTTTCATCATCATTGCAATAAGCTGCGCATTTTACACCATTCAGAAGGAAAAGGGATTGAATTTTCGATTGGCGACTTTTGGACGCTGAAATTTTTGTACCGGGTGCCAGAAGATTTTTTCCTCTCAAAAATGAGGTTACTTCTTGCGACTTACATTGCAATAATTCCAATTTGGCCAACATAGAATCAAATTGATTTTGGTCAATTGCAAACAGTAGATGATTACCGGTACCATCTGTTTGGGCAACCGTTGGAGCAGTCGTTTCAGGTGAAAAGTCAGGACTGGGAAATTTCGGTACTGGTACGTTCAAAGAATGCGGCAACGGTGTTTTAGCGCTTGGAACAGAAACATATTAAAATGATACTCTTTCCCTTTTTTCATAAAAAAGTAGCAATTCACTGGATCGTGGTCGCCACCAGGATTAGTCCAAATTATTGTACTGCCAAATAGAATGGACTCGCGTCTTCCGCTCCTCCAATCCATTAAACGATTGCAGCAGCTTTTAAACACAATATTTGGTTCCCAACTCTCGTTCACTTTAACACTTTGGTTGAAATATAGCTCGTATGTTCGAACAAAGTCTCCACCAATATTTGCTTTTTATCACTTTCTAGCAAATATTTACCACAAACATAACAAAAGCTTCGGGTTTACAAATATCCATATTTGAGAAATTTAGAAAAAAACTTTTTAAAAACGAAACGCTCTATTTTTTTTAAACAATCAATCAAACTTAAATAATCCTTCCTTTCCATTTCTTGTAGAATATAGTATAATATCAAAAAGACACCTTCCTAGTATGCAACTAACAAAAAACTTCTTACCATCCTTCTTTTATATAAATCGTTCTTAAGCCCGGTCCAGACGCTACGTCTTTCACAACATTTTGCCTGCGCAAACCAAAACGTTACAGGCAAAATGTTGCGTGTGGACGGGAAAAATGCAACATTTTAGAACTGCGCATAGAACTGTGCAGTTGCCACGATATTTGAGCTGGTAGGGCTTAAATATCCGTGAACTGCGCAAAGAAGTTGTTAAGATGTGCACCGTCTGGATGCTCTTTCAATTTTGCTACGTTTTGACTGCGCAGGCAAACCGTTGTGCAAGACGTAGCGTCTGGACCGGGCTTTAAGCCTGTTTAACTGCAAACTTACAAGATCACTAATGATCACTAGGATCATAAAACCATCAATATTTATTTATTAATGCTATACATGAGCTATGCTAAAATCCTTTTCACAGCCGATCATAAACATAATAGATAAGTTTTATGATTGGGGAAGTACCCTTCTGCGTTTTATAACCGACGAAATTCTTACCTTGGACCCTTATAAAAATAAATTTTATCGTACAGAAAAGTTACTTTTTGTCCGAAAATGGACAATAGCTACGTACCTTCGAGAAAAATTCTAGGAACTATGGAAAACCCTGAATAATATCAATTAAAAATGGTTAAATATCAATGAAAAGTACAAATTTTACTAATTTTTTTTTTGGTAGGGAGGTGAATGCTATTTATGCACAGAGGGTACGACTTCCATGCGCGACTAGACTACCCACTAAACATCTCCCCTGTCAACCTGAGAACCCAGCCTGGAACCGTTTGACACATTACTTCGGGCCAGGTCTCGTTTTGTTAGGCCGTGGGGCTCCTTCAAGCTGAGGAGTCCCTTTCCTAGCGAGAGGGGAGAGGGGAAGAGAAAATGCCAGGAAAGCGATCCCCCAGCGCCCCGGCTCCTGTGAGTCCCTTTTATATTTAGGACTGCCCGAGCATAATGTACCACCTGGTTCCATTTGTCAACCGATTCGAGCATCACCGCAACTATATTATCCGGGTTGAGCTCTCCCGTCTCCCTGTAGAGTTCCCTTCGCAGCCTGAGCCATTTTGTACACGCAAAAAATTAGTGACAGGCATTGTCCTCCTCTCCTGGGCAAAACCGACAATCGGGAGACCGTGACTTATCGATCTTGTGCAGGTAAGACTGAAAACATCCGTGTCCGCTCAAAAGCTGGGTCAGATAGAAGTCACTCTCACCATGCCTTCGATTCAGTCACGGTCTCACATCCAGGATGAGGCAGTCCACCTTCCCTTCGTGCAATTCACCCAAGACTGCTGCCAATCGTTGAGCGAGCGCTGTCTCTCCTCGCGCACAACTATCTCCCTCGCATTCCCGTTTCGGCGCAGGTAAATAGCGTGGCGCTCTCTAGCAAGGAGGGCGACAGGTATCACGCCTGCAATCACTCTCACCACCGAGTCGGAGACTGTTGGATACGAAGATGCAATTCTCAGTGCTCCTCTTCTCTGTACCTGAGCCAAACGTTTTCGGTATACCTCCTTGCTGAGAGCGTCGCCCCATAACTCTGCTCCGTACAGTAGCACTGACCCTACAGCGCTCATCAAGAGGCGTCTTCTTGATGGGCTGGGTCCCCCTACGTTGGCCATAAGTCGACTCAGAGCCAATATTCTCGAAGCAGCCTTCTCAGCCATTGCCCTGATTTGCTCAGAGAAACTCATCTTCGAGTCGATCAGTAGCCCCAGGTACTTCACCGCTGGCTTCGATTCGTAAGTCGCTAATACTGATCATCCTTACTCTAGGGATTCTCATTTTTGTCAAGATGACCACTTCGGTTTTCTCCAGTGCTAAACTGAAATCGCGAGCAGTCATCCAGTCCCTCACTCGGCGCATTAGCATACCTAGCCTAAGTTGCGCTTGTTCAACAGTACGTCCAGCGACCAGAGCCGCAACATCATCCGTATTGCCGACCAAACGGGACTCATCTGGCACCTCAAGTCTCAGTAGCCGTCGTAAGACACGATCCACAGGTCCGGACCAAGGATAGATCCCTGGGCAACACCCGATGTAACTTCCATCCTTCGTTGGCACTGTGTCGTGTCGTAGAGCAGGCTTCGGTCCTTTAGGTAGTTCCTCAAAAGCCGCATTAGATATTATGGAACTTGAAAAGAGTTTTCCAGCGTGTCCAGATTATCCACCCATCTAGCGTCACCAACAGGACAATCCGTCGCTTGGTGCGAGTATATGCCTCTGCCTTTTGGACCGCGTTCACCACCTCTGCAATCGCATCAATGGTAGAACGTCCTGCTGTAAAGCCATACTGCCGAGGAGATAGGTCCCCAGCAGCACGAATCGCGTCGGTGAGTCTTCCCTTGATGAGTTTCTCCAGCACTTTCCCAGCCGTGTCTAGCATGCATAACGGGCGGTATGCAGACGGCGATTCGGGATTTCCCTTCCCCTTGTACCGGGAAAACTCCATCCCGTAGGCAAGCGTTGAATGTGCTGAGCAGCAAGTCAGGACAATGGTGATAGACGAGCCGCAACATCTCAGCTGGAACACCATCTGGACCTGGAGCCTTCCTCGTTTACAATGAGAGGACTACCTCCTCCAGTTCCAGCCGTGTGAAGAGTGGGCACTCTACTGCTGTTTCACCATGGACAGCGTTATCACGGACGGGATGGGCGGGGAAGAGACCCCGCACTATCGCGTCCATCTTTTCTGCGTCATGTATTCAAGGCTTCCGTAGTGCACCAAGTTTCCCCATGACCTGCTTGTAGCCAAAGCCCCACGGATTCTTGTTCACATTGTCCACTGGGTCTTGCCAGCAGCGAGCCTTGCTACTGTTGATCAGTTTGCGAAGGCATTTCCTGGCCAAATTATATGCTGCCACCTGGTTGCATGCCTCGTCACGGTTCCGTGCCCGTTGAGCCTGACGTCGAAGCTTATGACACTCCCTTTGCTTTTCAGCGATTTCAGTTGACCACCAGTACACTGGGGGCTTGCCGTACCGGGGTCTTCGACGGGGCATAGAAGCGCAGCAAGCAGTCGTAATGATGCTCATTGTAGAGTTCACCACGTCTTGAGCTGCCAGTTCTTCCGTCCCCTCCGAAACTCCCTGCAGCGGCTCATCTGCTGTGAGCACGTCCATTCTTCCAATGTTCCATCCAGTTGTAGAAGGCCGAGAGCACGGACGTCGGGAGGCAGCATCACTTATCTCAAGCAGAATGCACTGATGATCACTGGCTGAGTAGTCCTCTAATACTTTCGAGTTGTGTATCCTCCATACTAAGGACTCCGAGGCGAATGTCACGTCCGGTGTGGTTCCCTCACAGAAAATACGGCGGAAAGTTGGCGTGTTTCCGGAGTTTAGTACGACGAGGGCCGTCCTGGCCGCCATTTCCAGGATTCGTTTTCCCCGCGGATCCATCTGAGGCATGCCCCATTCGATTGCTTTAGCACTGAAGTCGCCCCCAACGAGCACTTTGCCCTCCGCGTTCGAGACAGCGCCCTCCAAAGCATTAAGCTCGGCTTGGAAAGATGATATCGATTCGTTAGGCGTTACGTACACACTAAAGAAGGTGGTCCCTGAGCACGGAACCCACACGAAACCATCCCCCCATCCATAACTCTCCGCTTGAAAGTCACTGTTCCGAACCCAGATAGCGGCAGTACCAGTTTCATCAGAATACCATAATGCAGGACTTTTATTATAGTGTTGCTCACGCAGCAGCAAGAAGTCGGCTTTGATGTCCCCCGCAAACTGCTCAAGCAGATTTTGGGCGGTTGAACTGTGGTGTAGGTTTAGCTGCAGGATGCGGGTCATCGAAGCTCTGATTTTGCCTTCGCAAGGGCTTCCTGGAACACCCGGCATTTTCCTGATCCCAAGACGTGTCCAAAATCAGGTTTTGGATCAGCATCCTTGCGAAGAATACAGTGTGCCTCCTTCGTACACTCTTTTCTTTTATGTCCCATTTCACCGCATTTGTAACATAGGGAACTCCTATTGGGTCCTTTGCATACTTATGTGGTGTGACCATAGCCAAGGCATTTGAAACATTGAAGAGGCGTTGCTCTTCGCCGTTTCCTACAGAAAACCCACCCAATTCGTACTTTGCCCTTGTTTAGGAATTGTTCGGCGTCCTTCTCGGTCAAGTCAACTATGGCCATGCGTGGTCCCCTGTTGTTTTCTGGTGTCAGTCTCGCTTTGATCCTTCCCACACTAGGGAACTCCTTTTTGATGGCCTCTTCTACCTCGGCCAGATCCATCACGTAGTCTATGTCTCGTATTTCGATCGTTGCCATCGGCTCGAGCGGGGCTATAGTTGCCCCTCTTGCCGAGGACTTTCTTTACTGCGTTACAGAATGCTTCTATATTGCTGGCCTCTGCTCCGAATTCGACCAGTATGTGGCCCAACCGCGTTGGTCGTACTACTTTAATGGTAGTATTGGTGTCTTTGGGCCTTACGTTACCCCTGATGTCCTGCAGTACCTCCGCGTAGGATTGGCCATCTTGGGGCTTTACAAGCAGTGCCTGCTGCCGGGGTCTTCGTCAGGGCTTCTGCCTCTCCTATTTTGCATCAGGTCCTTTTTGTTATTGGGTGTCCGTACGAACTTTACTTTCTGGCTTTTTTTCAAGGAGTTTCTTTGCGGCTTTCTTCGCTCCTTTTATAAGCACTGTCTGGAATCCTTATCTGGTGCTCCACGCCCGTTAAGTGGCTCTTCCTTCCTTCTTTTATCCCGATCTCCTTCGATTGGGCTAGACGCCATTCTTTAATTGACGCGTAATGGTGGAGCTATCTGCGTGTTGCCTTTAGATTTCGCCCCAAGCGCCTCTTTAGCCTTCTCTTCGTCTTTGGTCCTTAACCAGCTCCTCCGATAGTGCCCTATGCGATCTAGGAGCTCCTCTAGTTCAAGGAGCCCTGTCTTTGCTGCTTTGCTGATTTTTGAGGAGTCGCATGCAGCTTGTATTCTTTTCAGAACATCTCCCGCTTTTCGGAGTAGTCTTTCTTCTTCGCATCGCTGGGCCGCAATTGTACTTTGCAACCATCCTTGGGAGAGGTTATCGCGTTCCGTTTACGAGTGCAGTACTTCCGCCACATTTCAACTTTGGCGGTGCATTCACGCGGTGTCTGGTCACTCTTTGCTTTAAGTGCTGTAATCTCCTCGTTGGCTTCTGGATTTTTTGTTGCAATGTCGGGATTTGCAACCCTTGCATCGGTCGCTTCGGTCACGATCGCAGCAGTGACAATCAAATTTTCGGTCCTCTTTATGTTATCTCCTACCGCTCGAACACCTGAAGTATCGTGCAGAGTTTCCCGCTTCTCCTTAATAGGACGCTCGGGCGTTCACATCATTTTTTTGCTGCGCCCGAACGCTGCAGGAATCTCAGTCTGAACCAGACTGTCTGCTATTCTCCGTTTTTCGTCCGTCTTCACTGTCGTTGTGTTAGTCTTCACTTTTGTCGTTGTTAGTACCCCTCGCGATGTACTGTTGACATCGTGGCTGCAACCGCTGGTTGAGTCGTCGTTATTATTTTTCGTTTCTTTTTCTGGGTATTTGTGGTCTTTTGATTTTGTTTGCTCCAGTTTTGTTGGGTTCCGCTTCGGAGCCGCTATCTCCTTTCGTGTGTGTAGTCGACGTTTTGGTCCCATGGTTATATTTACAGAGCAGGGAGGCCATGCGAGGGTTGGAAAAAGCCTTTATTGGGACAAGTGCTCAGAGCCAGACCAGCGCTAATCGGGAGTCCGTCTCAACAGAACCTACACCACCAACCCAATGGTGCGAACTTCGAACGAACTCCGAGGCCTGCCAAGATTTTACCGAGACGGAGACGAGTTTCACCTCGGCGCTACTGTGCATGGCAACAAGGTCCAAACCATCACATCCGCCAGCCCAAAGCGTCATTTCCAGTTCGTTGTCCAAAGCGTAGTCCAGATCCAATCAGAGTCGTTACCTGTCATCCCAGGAGGGAACATCACGGCGCTCCCTATATCCTCGGGTCCGTGGGGGTGGCGCTCCCCAAAGAATGCTTGCCTCCAAGAGTGCTCTTGTCGACCGGCAATCCCCCTGTCTTAAGTTTTCATTAATTTTTGATGAGAATAATTTTTTTTTTATTGTTAAAAAAATTATTTTCATTTTTCCACTGCCGAAAGGTTTAGTTATTCAAGAGTTATTGTTGGAAAATGTTGACAAAATGCAAAAAAAGGCAATTGTTCTTATATTCCATCTGATTAGACATGCCCAACTAAATTTTTTCCGCATCGATATCTGAATGAAAACTCTTTATCTAAGTCTCTTCTAAAATATTGTTGAAGGCTGTGATAAAAAATAATCAATATTACAAGAGTTATGGCCCTTAAACTGATGAAATGAAAATCCAAGACCTTGGCTGATGAGTAAAAACTATAAATGGCGATAAAAAAAAATGTTTACTTGACAACGTCAAACCCTTTGGGAGTTTAACTATACAAGTCTAGCATTTTCACCATGAAGTGTAATCATTGACCCCCAGGCATGGACCCTCAAATTGTCGCACAGTGTTTGGGAATCTACGTTTATTTTTCATTCCTTTTCCCTTCTTTTTTTTCATTCTCTTCTATTTGTTAATTTTATTAGAAACTAGGTTAAAAGCGAACATTGATCAGTTAAAATAGAATTTACAAAAGTTTTATCAAATGTTTGATGGTAAATTATTCATAAGTTTTCTTTCTTCTTTTTTTTCCATGAACTATCCTAAAGATTTTTTCAAAGACTCCAAAAATAATACTCTGTTAAAAGTTTAGATTTTCTATTCGAATCTTAGTTCCAGGAATTAGAAAAAGTAAAAGGAGAAGTACGTCCAGAAATTAGAACTTTCAACAACTTCAAATTATTCTTGCCGAGTAATGGTAAGTTTCCGTGAATTTAAAGTTCGACAAGACTAGGAATTTTAATTAATTACAAGAATTTCACCGTCGAATTCAAATTGCTTTTCAATCAACTTCGAAAACTTCATCCCGCTTGGTATAACTTTAATGTTTGAATTTTTTTGAAATTTTTTTCGCAAAACTTTACCACTAACATTATTGAACTTCAATCTGAAAATGTTTCCCTTTATTCCCAACACTCTGTCACTATTTGTCTATTCTGTCATCATCAACAAATCGATTTGAAAATTTAGTGAATTACCATCATGGAACCATCATTACCCGAAAGAGCAAAACAGTAACGGAAAGAGCCTCTAGGTACATATTTCCATACTTGTCGGCAATTATTCGTCCTTTATCACCACACAAGGTTCAATGTATACAAATCAATAGGATTACGCTCGATGATAACATTTTACTGACGACTTCTGGGATTTCAAATTCGATATCCTTATTTTGGAGGTGCTTATCTAATGCTAACTACATGAATTGCTCAATGACTCCCAAGCAATCCTTGGAACGTATTTCTCTGCTTTATATCTGAATAGGACCTTTAGACGATCACCCATTTGACAAAAGAAAACAAACAGATAGCAGGAGCAATGGAATCGTACCTGCGACATCATTTTAAGTTTCCTGACGACGTGCACCAAGTCAGCCATTTCCACATCAGAAATGGAAAGCTATAAAAGTAACTTCTCATTTTCAATAGGTCGTTTATAGGTAAGCTTTTACCTGATTGTAATCTCATGTTGTTTCCTTTTTTGCCGCTCGAATTGGTGTAACGCAATGCGCGTCTCTTACGGTAGCTCGACTGAAAGGATGCTGATAAGCGAAAGATAAAGTGGGCCAGTTGGCTAAAAGTTTACATTTTGCTGTCGAATGCAAAAACCTTGCGAAAGGAAGATAAGAGGTGGGAGGTTGGGGGAAACGGAGAATAAGGTGTGATTGAGTTTGGATGTGTTTCGGCTTGAAGAGAATTCGGGAAATGAGAATGGGACATCTTTATGTATGAAATTAAACAAGTGGAAAAATAATCGAAATTATAGATTAAATACAAATGATTTAAAAAATCGTATGTAATATTTTATTCTTTCCAAAATAATCCCTACCAGTGCAACGTATAATTAGGAATGTATCAAAAGTTAATTCCTCTGTCTTGTAAAGTACCCACAATTTAACGCGGTTTGCTTATTTAATTGAACAAAAGGATTCGGCCAATCGATTTGAATTTGAAAATGCCATGTTTCTCCGTATAACAATGAATGGACACCAAATATAAGTGACCAGTGAGCAGAATTTAATATCGGGAAATTAATCTGGTCGAGAAATATTTCGCTGAAGTACATACACGAGTATGTCATAAATATTTATTTAAATTCCTTTGATGTCTCATGGGAATATGGGTAGTAAGCTGTAAACGAAAGACTAGTCGCATGTTCTGGAAATAATCCGCGTCCTGCGAGACCTATTCAATGTGCGCTATTTCCAATTAATTTGAATATTTGTATTGAAATATTTCATCTTTCAATCATTCACGCGTGAGAACTATATACACGAGTTCATATATATGTACATATTTGAATTCTGAAAATGGAAATACATTCGGTCAACAGAATAATCCTTTTGAAAATTAGAAAATATAGATTTGAGTGGATATTGGATGAATTCAAACAATGGAATACATTCTTGCAATTTGGATTGAAATTGTGTATTGGTAGAAAAATTATTTTTGGGTAGAATTTTTAAGAGATGAATGAATAAGCTAATAAATTTTTGTGATTTAGTTCAGTTTTGGGTAGCATTGATAGAAGTATAGTACAGAGTTTTCCAATCAGAGGTGTTATTTTGATATCAAAAGAAAAATGCCATTTTTTTATATAAATGATCGGATGTTTATTTCATTATGAAGAAGAAGGTATGCCGTTAATAATGAAAATTAACATTGGGCAAATGACCACCATGACCACGCTTACAGGGCCATATCCTTTTCATGAAATTTCCCATAACCAAATCGCAAAGTGGCTGCCCTATGTCCTCGATAGCCTCACGAATTCCGGCTTTGAAGTCTTGAATCGACGCTAGGCCGTTGGCGTAGGCCTTCTCGTTTACGTGGCCCCAAAGGAAGAAGTCGCAAGGTGTTAAATCACAAGATCTTGGTGGCCAATTGTGATCACCTCTTCGAGAGATAACACGGTCCGGAAACTTTTCCCGTAAAAGATCAATGGTTCCGTTGCTTGTGGGGCACGTAGCGCCATCTTGTTGAAAGTAAACGTTGTCTGGATCAATACCATCCAATTTCGGCCATAAAAAATCATTAATCATCTCTCAATAGCGGAATCCATTCACCGTAACTGTAGCTCCAGCCTCATTTTCAAAAAGGTAAGGTCAAATGACTCCGCCGGACCATAAACCGGACCAAACCACGTTGAGGATAGAGAGGCTATTCAACAATAACTTTTGGGATTCCTGAGCCCCAGATGCGACAATTTTGCTTGTTGACGAAGCCACTGAGTTCGAAATGGGCCTCATCACCCAAGATGATTTTTCGATTCAATTCCGGATCATTTTCATGCATTTCAAGGACCCAATCAGCAAAGACACGACATTGTTGATGATCGACCGGCTTGAACTCTTGTGTTAACGGAACTTTATAAGCCTTAGGATCCAAATCTTTATGTAAAATAGGTCTTATAACGTTTGTGGAATGCCTAATTCCAAGGAACGACGGGAAATGGACAAACCTGGGTTTTCTTCAACACTTTCGGCTGCAGCAGCAATATTCTCGGCTGTTCTTGAGTGACGTGCACGAGTTTTATTCTTCACATCACTAAGTTGTCCCAACAGCCCGAATTTTTTCATCAATGTCGGACAAGATACTTCACGATGATTCAAAAATGTTGGAGTTTTACAAACCGTTTTCACCATTTTTAAAGTGAATTTTAATAATTTTAGTGCATCGTTAAAGAGTGTATCGTTTCGTTTTCATTAATGGCGTAGTTTTCACTTGTCAAATGTCAAAAAATGACAGTTTCAAAAGAGTCATCTACTGAAAAAGCGGGCTATTCAAAATAACACCTCTTATTAGAAAACCCTTTATTTATTCAAAAGATTGACGTTCGGATGTTCGTAGTGTCAACATGTGCCAGCACAAAGGAGGGTCACATTGACAGAGAGACCTAACTAAGATGTAATGGTGCCCATAGAAGCGCAGTGCGAGACTTCGACCAAGCACGGATGGTCCGAAGGTCTGAAGTGATACAACTACGAATGGAAGCAGCCCGTGATCAATTTCTGTGGTCAAAAGTAATGGAAGTAGAAAACGCCTCTTTACTGGTATTCAGCAGTACCGACATCGCCCTAATCAAAAGGGATGTGGAAGCTTTTAAAACCGTTAAAGGTAAATTATCAATCAAATGCAAGTCATATGTCCTTATTAGAGAGCTCCCACCCTATGAGGAAAACTGATATATGCCTCTTTTGAGTAAAGAATAAGCTCTTCCGATTCAAAACGCAATTGTGAACGGTCCCCCTCCCCATATTTGTCGAAGGCCTGTGAGCTATGACCGTCAAGATGCTTATCAAGAAAACTCCTACAACGAAGGATAATCTTAGACCTGCATGATAAACTGCTGAATTTGCTTCACAATTTCATCGCCAAGGGCTTTTATTTCACACCACAAGAGTGAAGAAAACCCTTAAAAAACTTAAAAAGACAGACAGACCTACGCTTATGTCTGAAGGGTTTTGTATCCAACTTTTCCGAAATGCAGTCGCCAGCAACGAATAAAGTCAAAAAACATGTCAAAGAGGTGTACACGTTTAAAAGAAAATTCCATGTTTCTCTATTTTCAACGGTCGCCATTTTGTTGCAAACTAACATCGAAAACTCAATGATTACTGCGACTGAAGCTACGGTCGTAAATTCCGAAATAACAATGAACCATCCTGAAGTCAACGAAGAGATTACGGCAGGAAAACAAAGAAGTGATCAAACAAATAAAACGCCGTTTTGTGATTTCATCGCCTTCACCCAAAATGTGGCGGAAGCACTATAATCGGAAATGGAAACCGATAACCTTTCACAAGAAAGGTGGTTGCCAAGTACAATTACCGCCCATCGACATGAAGGAGAAAGGCTAATCCAAAAAAAGGGAGATGTTCTGAAAAGAATCAAATCTGCATGCGACTCGCTAAAAATCAGCACAGGAGAAATATCGGGCTCCTTAAACTGGAGGAACTCCTAAACCATATAGAGCATTATCGGAGGAGCTGGTTAAAGGCCGAAGAGTATCAGAAGGCCAATGAAGAGTAGAAAGCTTAGGAAGGGCTCAGAAATAAGCCTGAAGCGTAGTAATGATAGTTCCACCATCAAGCATAAATAAAATAATAGCGTATAGTCCAATCGAAAGAGATCGGGCTAAGGGAAGGAAGAACCAATTTATAGGCGTAGGATGCCAGGTCAGGGGTTCTAGACAGTACTAATAAAAGAAGCGAAGAAAACTACAAAACTACTCCACCAAAAACTGCCAGCAAATAAACTTCGCGCGGACACCTAACAAGAGAAAAGACCTGAGACGAAACAGGAGAGAAAGAAGCGCCGACGAAGACCCCGGCAGGCACTGCTTATAAAACCCCAAGATGGCCGATTCTACGCAGTAGCGCTGCGGGATATCTGGGAAAGTGTAAAGTCTGAAGACACCAACATTACCATTAAAACAGTACAACCAACACGGTCGGGCCACGTACTGGTCGAATTCGGAGCAGACACCGACAATAAAGAAGCATTTCGCGATGCAGTAAAGATAATTCTCGGCAAAAACGCAACTATAGCCTCCCTTGATCCGACAGCAATGATCAAAATAAGAGACATTAAACACGTCACAGACCTGGCCGAACTAGAAGAGGCCACCAAAAGGAAGCTCCCTAGCGGGAGCAGGATAAAAGCGAGGTTAATACCAGAAAACTATAGGGGACAACGCATGGCCATCGTTGACTTGATCAAAAGGATGCCCAACAATTTTTGAACAAGGGCAAAGTAAGAATAGTGTGAGTTGTCTGCAAGACATGGCAAAAAGCAACACCTCTTCAATGTTTCAAATGTCGCCTCTGGTCACACCGCACAATTATACAAGGGACCCGATAGGAGTTCCCTATGTTACAAATAAGGTGAAGCTGAGCATAAAAGAAAAGAGTGCACATAAGAGGCACACTGTATTCTTTGCAAGTATGTTGATCCAAGACCGAATCTTGGGATAAGGGAAATGTCAGATTTTTCAGAAAGCTCTAGCCAAGGGAAAATCAGAACTTTGATAACCCGCATCCTGTAGATAAACCCACACTGCAGCTCAACCACCCAAAATCTGCTTGAGCAGTTTATGAGGGGTATGAAAGTCAACTTTATGCTGCTGAGTGAGCAACACCACGATAAAAGTTCTCCATCATGGTATTACGATGAAACTGGTACTGTCGACATCTGGGTTCAGAACAGTGACTTCCAGGCAGAAAGTTGTACTTTTGTGTAGATTTGGCACTCAGGGACCAGCTTTTTTAGTGTGTATCAAACACCACACGAATCGATATCATCTTTTCAAGCCACGCTTAATGATTTGCAGGTCGCTATCTCGACTTCAGATGGCTCCGTGCTCATTTTGGGATACTTCAACGCTAAAGCCATCGGATGGAGCATGCCTCAAATAGATCCGTGGGGAAAACGAATCCTACAAATGGCGGCCAGGTCAGTGCTTGTCACACAAAACACCAGAAATACGCTGACTTTCGCCGTATTGGCTGTGAAGGAACTATACCGTACGTGACATTCGTCTCGAAATTCTTAGTATGGAGGATGCACAATTGGAGAGTATTAGAGGACTGGTTAGCCAGTGATCATTAGTGCATTCTGCTTGCGGTCAGTGATGTTGTCTACCGACGTCCTTGCACTTGACCTTCTACAATCAGTTGGAACTTCGGAAGGATGGATGTCAAGAGGTTCGTCAAGGTGCTCACAGCAGTTGCTCTGCTGCACGGATAATCACAAGGGACAGAAGAATTTGCAGCACAAGACGTGGTGAACTCAACTATGAGCATCATCATGACTGCTTGCAACACTTTTTCGCTCCATCGCAAACACAGATATGGCAACCCTCCGTGCAATGGTGGTCGACTAAAATTGCCGAATAGCAAAGGAAATATAAATAGCTCCAGCGTGAGTCTCAATGGGCCCTAGATCGCGACGAGGCATGCAACCGGATAGCAGCATATAAGTCGACCAGAAAATGCCTTCGCGAATTGATTAACAACAGCAACGCTCGCCGCTGGCAAGATCTAGTGGACAATGTGAACAAGACTCAGAGGACCTTGACTACTAGCTAGTTATGCGGAAGCTTTGTTCCCTACGGAAACCTTGCATACATGATACGGGAAAAATGGACGAGATAGTGCGGGCGATCTTTCTTGCTCATCCCATCCGTGCTGATACTGTCCATTGTGAAACAGGCGTCAAATGTCCATTCTTCACACAGCCAGACATGGAAGAAGCAGTCCTTTTATTGGAAGCGAGTAAGGCTCCAGGTCCAAATGGTGTTCGAGCTGAGGTGTTGCAATTTTTCCGGTACGATAGAACGTGGCAAGGCTCATGCTGATCAGCAAGAGAAGGGGAATCTCAGGTCGCCGTCTGCATGCTGCCCATTAAGCATGCTAGACATTGCTGGGAAAGTGCTAGAGATACTCATCAAGGGAAGACTCACTGACAGATTCGTGCTGGTGGAGACCTACCTCCTCAGCAGTACGGCTTTAGAGCCGGACGTTCCACCATTGATGCGATTGCAGAAGGGGTCAGCGTCTAAAAGGCAGAGGCATATAGTCGTATCAAGCGACGAATCGTTCTGTTAGTGACACTTGGCATTAAGAGCCCCTTTAACTCGGTTAGATGGTTGGATATTCTGGATACGTTGTAAACCCCTTTTCAAGTTCCAGAATACCTGATTATGCTTTTGAGGGACTACTTAAATAACCGAAACCTGCTTTACGATACGACACAGGGCTCACGAAGGATCTAAGTTACATTAGATGTCACCTAGGGATCCATCCTTAGTCCAGACTTGTGGATCGTGTCTTACAATGCGCTACTGAAACTAGATATGCGAGATGAGTCGCGCTTGATCGACTGTGTGAATGATGTTGCAGGTCTATTTGCTGAAAGCATCGGTGAATAAGCGCAATTCAGGCTAGGTATGCTGATGCGCCGAGTAAAAAACTGGATGACTGCTTACGGGCTCAGCTTAGCACTGGAGAAAACTGAAGTGGTCTTCTTCACAAAAAAGAAAATCTCAAGAGTAAGAATGATTAGTATTAGAGAGATACTAATTGAGTTGAAGCCAGCTAGGGCTACTGATTGACTCGAAGATGAGTCTCCGGGAGTATCGGCTCAGTGTCGACTTATGGCCAACGTAGGGGGACCCAGCTCATCAAGAAGACGCCTCTTGATAAGTACTTTAGGGCCAGTGCTACTGTATGCCGCAGAAATATGGAGCAATATGCTCAGTTAAGAGGTATACCAAAAACACTTTGCACAGGTACAGAGAAGAGGAACACGGCGGCTTGCATCTTCGTATTTGACAGTCTCTTATTCGTTGGTGAAAGTTATTGCAGGCATGATGCCTGTCACCTTCCTTGCTAGAGAGCACCACGCTATTTACCTGCGCGGAAACGAGAACGCGAGGGAGATGGGTATTCGCGAGTAGAGACAGCGCTCACGCAACGATTGGCAGCAGTCTTGGGTGAATTGCACGAAGGGGACGTAGCCTACACGCCTCATCCCGGATTTAAGACTGTGGCCAAATCGAAATCATGGTCAGATTAACTTCTATCTGACGCAGTTTTGAGTGGGCATAAGTGTTTGCCATTTTACCTGCACAAGGTTGATAGGCCACGGTCCCCCAATTTTCAGTTTTGTCCAGCAGAAGAAGACGATTTGCACCACACATTTTTTTTGTGTACCTCGGATAGTATAGTGGCAGTGATGCTTAAATCGGTTGGCAAATGGAACAAGGTAGCATATTATGTTCGGGCAGTCCTAAAAGATAAAAGGGACTCACAGCAGCTGGGAGCGTTGGAGCAGGGTATCGCTTGTTTGGTAATTCCTTCTCCCCTCCTGCTAGAAGTGGGATCAATTAGCTTGGAGGCACCTCATGGCGTAACAAAACGAAACCTGGCCCGAAGTAATATGTCAAACGCTCCCAGGCTGGTTTCTCAGGTTGACTGGGGAGGTGTTTAGTGAGTAGTCCAGCTTTCTTCTTGCAAGCATGGGAGTCCCACACTTTGTGCGTAAATGGGCATTCACCTCCCTACCACCAAAAAACCATCAAATTGCACACAATATTCAAAAATGGGAAGCCTGCTAGAAACCAAGAATTCGGAGTGGCCCAGATTGCAGATAGAAAAATCTAAACGCATCCGTTTGCGACTTACGGTCCCTCATCGGGCTCATTCTCAGGTAGCAAATAGATGGTGCCCTAACTAGCTACCCGACAGCTATGTGGGAAATAAGATACCACTCAAGGACCAAGTCAAAGCACAGACAACGCTCCACTTAGTATTTGCTTGTCATGGAATCGGGACAATAGCCTTGGATTGAAAAAAATACAAAATCAATATCATTTGAGTTCAAGAAACCAGATTTTATGGTGAAGACATATTTGACATGCAACGCGCACCGTATGGAAAACTGCAAGGAAGCCATGAGTTTGGAATGGCTTTCATTGTTGACCGCACATTTAAACAAATTGCTACCGATTTCAAGCCCGTAAACGAAAGGCTCTGTGCAATTCATATTAAGACCAAATTTTTCATGTCTGGCTGGTAAACTGTCACGCACCCATAGAAGACAAGGTAGAGGCAATCAAGGACTAATTTTACAGCACCATAGAATGCACTGTCAATGCATAGCCATCAAACGACATTTGAAATCACTTCAATGCCAAAATCGGCCGAGAAACGACACATAAAGGAACAACCGGAGGATGCAGCCTCCATACAGAGATCAGCGACAACGGTTGATAGACATTGCTACTAGTAAAGACCTCACAGTAAGCTTCACATGCTTTCCAGATCGAACTATTAATAAGAAAACGTGGGCATCCCCAGAGGATCGCACATTCCACCATAATTTTGATACGCGCTTGTTTGGCAGTGCTGTCAGTTATTCAACCCGCTACCTTATGAGGGTCAAGTGCCAATGCCGCATCTTTAAGAGCTGTAAACAAGTAACATCAGGTACTTCAATGTATCAGATTCACAAGTTAAATGATAACCCAGTAACGTCCAAATACATGTCAGCGGTGAAAAATCACATCAGCATATCCTCACAGGTAGTAGAAAGTAATGATGACATCAAAACTATGTGGAAGATAGTAAGAGATGCGGTGACAGGAGCGGTCGAAGAGTACAAGCCAAAGAAAAGTAGGGATAACTGGTACGACGAAGAATGCAAGGAAGTGATTAAACAAGTTGGGTAAACAGACCTACGCTCATGTCAGAAGGGTTTTGTATTCAATTTTCAAAATGCAGTCACCAGATTGAATAAAGTCAAGAATCATGTCAATGACGATTTTATTGGAGAGAGTAAGAAATTCGAAGATCATACTATTATTAACAAAGTGTAAAGAATTTAGACTTCTGAGGTTTTTGTTATTGTTATACTCATAAATATCTCCCTTGATAATTATTTCAGATATCCATTCGCGAGGAAGGAAACGCATTTTTCATGTATTTCCCCCCTGTGCCCCCACTGAAGCAAAAACTGACAGTTTAAGAACTGTTTTGAAACGCTCCCATGAAAACGTTCATTTCATACTCATATCGACTATGTTTGATGAATTTTTTTTCAGGGGCTACTCTCCTGTACTGTCATCATCGATTAATGGCAATTTTTTTCGAATCGTAGAGTTGTTACAAAGCCCTTTTGATAGGAGCTCTCTCCCGCCTCCTTGACTTGTTTCACTATGGAGCATTAATTGTAGGTACTTAGCTTCAGTCATTCATTAAATTGAATCAAGTGTTCAAAGCATGCACCTTAAACGTTGAAGTTGGGAAAAAATAACTCAAAATTATTCAATCTTCGCATTTAAAACAGCCACTATTTTGTTTTACGATTACTGATACTACTAGCTGAACTGATTCTCAAAGTTATTCATGACACCTATCATTCCTGAAATTTTCATGCAAATCCTAGCAAAACTGTAGTGTCTGAGTCGGTAAAAAGCGCATGTTGTTCCATAGCCATATGTTGCCATAGTAATACATGCAGCGCATATTGTTCCATAGTAATACAGGAAAATTCAAACCGCTATAACTTCGCTAAATATGATGCAATCTTTATGAAACTTGCAGGGTTAATCAATCTTATAAACAAACATCTGTGTACGGAATTTCATTGAATTTAAGGATACCGTTAAGATTTTATTCAAGAAAATATAAAATCGATAAATCATACTATTACTAACAAAGTTGAGTGAATTGCGACTTCTCACGTATTTGTTGTTGTTGTACTCACCAAGCCCTACATTTCTGATATTTTTCAGATATTTCAGATCACACGTGTCCAATCGCGAGGGGGGGACACAAATTTTTCGTGTATTTCCCCTCACTGTGCGCCCCTCGTAGCAAACTTTGCCAAACTAAGACCTGTTTTGAAAAGTTCAAGACCTTTCATTTGATACCCATATTGGCTACCTTCAATGAAATTTTTTTTCGGGGGGTCACTCCCCTACATGGGGAGACCCCCCTTAAATACCTAATAAAATTTTTTAGTAGTAGAACTTTAAAGAGATCACCACTTTACAACTACATACAAAATTTGATGCTTCTAGCTGAAGTAGTTTCCGAGAAAAACTGCTGTGACACACGGACGGACGGACGGACGGACAGACAGACAGACGGGCAGACGGACAGACAGGACGCGATTTTAGAAGGGTTTTGTAAAATGATTTAACAAAACCCTAAAAAGGGACCAGGTACACAAAGTATACATTCAGCGACCAACTTCGGCCAAAAAAGGGCAATATTAAAGCCTGCGACGCCAAGCTAAAAAAAATTGCTGAAGAAAAAAACGACTCTTTGTAAAGTCGGCGCTTGAAAAGTACTGAGAATATAACGTCGATGTACATCAACTCTTTATAGACTTCAAGCAAGCATATGACAATGTCAACAGAAATGTCCTGCACAAAATAATGCTTGACTTAGGAGTCCCAACAGAACTAGTCTGCATGGTCAAAGTCACGATTTTAGATACCAAGTCCTAGCTCATGGTAAACAGGGAACTAGAACAAGAGGATGGACTTGTCTTAATGCTCTTTGATATTGGGCTATGAAACGTCATCAGGAAGGCATCAGCTGAAACATCGGGTACGTTAATGTTCAAGTCCTCACAATTGGTCACATATATTGATGACATCAATATTATAGCACGTTTAATCTTAGATGCTAAAGGAGCATTTTTGAGCAAACTGAATTATCCTATAAGTTAACGAAATTGAAACTAAATTCATGACTCTAACGAAGAAGAAAACTCCAGTTCGAGAAAACGTGACTGCGGGTGACGTTAAGAGTGTGGATAATTGTATCTTGAAGCGAACTTGAATAGAACAGGCGCTGAAAAGGATGAGATTGAACGCCACATATATAAAGCATATTGCTCCATACTTCCCTCTCCAAGGTCCGCAAATGTGCGCAAGCAAAATAAGATCCTTGTTGGTAGTATTCAACTGGTGGGCAAGTTTGCGGAACCACAATGATTGGAGGAAATTAACCCTGGAGGCCAAGGGCCAGTTTGAGCTATCACACTATAGATGAATATGATGATGAAATCAAATCGCATATTATTGATTTCAAAGCAGTTAATAAAAAATTGTATGCAATTATCTGGAAAGCAAGATCATTCAAAATATGGCTGGTAAGCCTACATGCCCCAACCAAAAGAAAGGACCAAGAAACTGAAAAGACAAGTCGACTCACTATCTACAACTGATACAAAAATAATTGTGGATTATTTCAAAGCTAAACTGGGCAATGAGCTATCTCGTCGAGAAACGACTAGATGATAAAGCCTCCGCGACGAAACAAATGATAACGGCCAGAGCCTGATTGACTTTGCATATAGCAGAAATTGAGCCATACGTTTGATTTGCTTCCTATATTGACGCATACATCAAATTACCTGTGTATGACTGGATGGCAACCCACAAAGCCAGACTGACCATGTTCTGATCCAATAAAGATAGGCCTCGAGAATATTTGAAATCCGTACATATCGAAGGGTCAATTGTAATTCGTATCATTATTTGGTCAAATTAAGCTATCAACGTCCTATGTCAAAGACATCCCCAGCGAAGACCACTCCTCTACAGAAACTAGACATCAAGAGGCTCTAGACGGTGACTGAGGAAACAAATTTCATAGACATGCTTGACGGTTAGCTGGCTCCCATGCTATCTGATGTATCGCTGAAAACAAGCAACGAGTTTTGGGTGGAAGTGGAAGCGGCAATTAAGACCATGCGAGAATAGATAATTGGACCTTAAGCCTGACGTTAAAGAAAGGATTGGTTTGATGATGAGTTTCAGGATATATTGGACAAAAAGAAACAGGCATAGAAACAATAACAAGGTTGGACAACCAAGGCGAAAAGAGAACATTTCAAAAATCTCAGAAGAATAGCGAATAAGATGATTAGACACAGCATAGCTCCACAACATTGGAGCCTATAGATATTCCCGCAAAAGTTTCATTGGCCCCATTAACTCTGGATAAAATTTTTTCCAATGTAAAGGCCTGCAAAACAAAAAATAGAGCGCCACCTATCAGAGATTCCAGCGGAGTTCATTGAATATGGTGCTTGTGATGCTCAAAAAGCCATTCATTTAGTCATTTAGCCCATTTGGCAAAAAGAACAGCAAGTAGAGCCAATCAATCATATTTTCTGTCCACAACAGAGGTGATAAGCTACAGTGCGAAAACTATAGAGGCATATCACAACTTTTTACAAAAAATTTTCTAAAATCTACGAAAATCAAATCAGATCATATGGCAACAGTGTTATTGGGGAGTATCTAGGTGACTTTCGAACGAAAGACCGATTGTTTGGAGTCAAGCAGGTACTTGAGAAATGCTGGGAGTGTAACATAGACGAACATTAAATCTTCATTGACTTAAAGCCGGCATACAAAATTATTGACTGTAACGAACTGTACCGAATCATGTATTGCTTTGGTTTCCTACCCAAATTTGTGCATCTTACCAAAGTGACAAGGACGTCGACAAGCTTCCAAGTTCACTTTAGTATCCAACGCCTTTGACACAAATATCGGACAGAAGCAGGGAGATTGGCTGGCCCCATTGCTATTCAATTTGGCTTTGAAATATGTCATAAGAAAACTACCTGTGGAAACAAGTGGTACATTATTATACAAGTCGAGCCAAATTGTGGTGGATGACATCACCATTTGCTCTCAAATGTTGACAACCGGGAAAAAAATTTTCCTGAAATTTTCCAACAAACCAAAACTAATATGGCTACAAATAAATCAGAATAAAACAATAATCATGTTACAGTCGGGGAAAAATACCTCAAACACCCAAAATATCATACTTGATGAATAAACTTTCAAAAACGTGGGCGAATTTTTACATCTCATCATCATCCATGGCGCTGCTAGAATAATTTCCTCCAATCATCACAGTTTCGCGACCTTGTCCAGCTGTTGTTCGCTTCGAACAAAAATCTGGTGTCAACTTCTATTGTGTCTACCCATCGAGTCATGGGTCTTCCCGTTGGACGTCTATATTGTGCTCTACCCGTTGATTTCCTTTTGGGTAGCCGATTTTCTTCCTTCTTTCTACATGACCCACACATTGCAATGCAGGTAACTTTACGCAAGCAGAAACAGGTGGATCATCAAACAGCTCATACAACTCATCGTTGTAATGTAGTCTCCTCTCTGTTTCTTGTTTCACTGGGCCATAGATTTTCCGGCGCACTTTGGGTTCAAATACGTCCAAAGCCTTTTTGGATTCGCTCGCCAGGATCCATGTTTCACTTCCATATAATAGCAAAGTTTTAACAAGTGTTTTGTAAATGCGAAGCTTATTTTGTCTGTGCATCACTCTGGACCTTAGTATAGAAAGTACGGAGTAAAAGGCTTTATTTGCGGCGTTTATTTGGCGTCTAATTTTGTCATTTTTGGCGCTACTTCTATTCAGGTTCGCTCCAAGGTAGATTAAGTTATCCACACTTTCAAGATCGTAGTCACCTACGGTCAGATTTCTTCAAACTAAGGTTTTTTTTACTACTTTTTTGAGACCCAGTAAATGTCAGAAAATTGTATATGCAAGTTGCAGCCGCAAATAGCAATCAAAACAAAACCACCACAACATTTACAGAGCAGCAAACTAAAGACACACAAAAACTTGAAAAACTTATGGACTATCAGTGTCCTATAATCATTGCCGGAGAGTTCAATGCCTATCACCGAAGTTGGGGGGTTATGAAAAGCAACCGTGCTGTAGCTGCGTTAAATCATTTCATCATAGATCTGCCACTAAGCCTCCAAATCGCTAACAAGCTAACACATTACAGCTACCGAAAAGGTTATACTCTCAATATCGGTATTTCACGTACCTTTGAACATGATGCACGCATCGAAGTCCTCATCCAATAGTAGGAATATACATCCGATTACAAGCCAGTGCTCTTCTTAATAGGGTGAATATACATAGACCAACCCCTACAAGTAAAGAAGAAAACTGATAAACAAGGTTTCCAAGTTACACCGGCTAAAGAACCATTACTCAAACACCTGAAACAGCTGGTGAAACTGAGAAAATGAAGAAACCACAGACATAATCGTACAGTAAAAAGAAGTAAACACAATGACAACTCTGATAAGGGTACCAATTTACTATGAACTCCCTAACGACATTAAATAATTGATAAAGAGGGAGATGTCAAGTTCAGAGAAGAGCTGGGAACGCAGTTGATCCTAGATCTCGCCAGGAAGCAATTCAAATTACAAGCAAAACTCGTGATCGGATATCAAAATCCCGTAATGATCAGTAGGAGAGCTTCTTGTAAAGCCTGGAGCCTGAGGTCGATAGTATTTGTAAGGTATCTAAATATTTTTGTTTAATAAAACAACGACAAATACCACCAATTCATGATTATTATGGTATTGATTGAATTCAACAGTTCTGGTAAGCTGGAGGCCTTCACAGATACGCGCGAATAGCAGTTTTGTGAAAATTCAATCAATTGACCAACAGGCTCATGTGCTTAGATATTTCGGATTCCGACCGAATACATAGCATCTATCTCCAAGAGGTAACAGACATCATACGAGTACTAAACGGGCGGAAAACACCAGAATTTTATTTAATATCATATACAATAGTGAAATGGCGTCCAGAAAACATTCTGTCGAAGCGATAATAGCGACTGTAGATATGATTTCCCGCTTGCAAAAATACGTCAAAATATGGAAACCGGCAACTATTATTGTTCTTCGAAAATCTGGTAAAAGCTTCAGGTTTCCATAAAACTAGCCACCTATTTGCCTATTATTTTCTCTGTCAAAAATAGTAGAGGAGATACTACTAAGCTGACTAGGTAAGGCTGCTACCGAAAAGTAAATGATTCAAAAAGAATAATTCGGCTCTAAGCTAGCACATTCCACAGAGCAATAGCTTACTTGGGTAGGCCAACATATCAGAATAGGGCTAAACCACAGAAAGTCATCGGTTTTAGTTATGTTTCACTTAGACAAAGCCTTTGATAAAGTCTGTCATGCAGGACTTATTTACTAAATTCATGAGTTCTAAAATCCATTGCAGCTTCCCAAATCATTGGCTCGTTCCTAAAAAGCAGATCATTTTGCATCGAAATTGATAACCACTTCTCAAACCAGCAGCAAATTCAAGCTCGAATCCCACAAGGATCACCATCTACCCCATATTATACATTACATTTACTGCAGACATACCTCAAATGCCTTCAAACAATCATATATCCCTATTTGCTGACAATACCTGTTTTTTTACTCATCTAGACAAGCAAAAGTCATCACTACAAAACTGCAACCCTCCACAGACATGATTTTGGATTATTTTCGTTAGTGAAAGATTAAATTGAACACAGATAAGACTCAGGCACTATTTATCACTAAAAAAAGACGACAGCATCTGACAACTCTGCCTGTTGACAACGGAAATATTGCCTGGTCAAGAACAGCCAAATACCAAGGCCTGACATTCGACAACAAACTTTTCTGGACCGTCCACATACATGTCAAATGAGGACACTACTATGGGGTCTTATCCCAACTTTACTTACTCTTTGAGGACAAAAGACTCAATTCAAGGAACCATTCGCTAATCTACAAGTAAATAATACAACCGACGCTACTATATTTATTTATTTATTTTATTTATTTATTTAATCTATAAAACAGATATAATCCAATTACATTATAGACAAACAAAAAATATAACAAAGTTTATACATACAATCAATATATCTCAAAAGGATAATAAAAAATTAAATGAAAAAGGAAACTACGTACAAAATACAATAAATTAATTAGAAATAGAAAAATTATTCTTCGAAGTTAAACAGAAGAACCGATTCCTTAACTTTTTTTTTGAATTTAGCAAGAGACAGCGGTATTAAACCAAGACCAAGCGCGTTATGATTACGTGGGAGTCGTACAGCAGGCAAAAAAAATAAAATATCAGTGCGAGCAAAGGGAACATTGAAGACTACCGAGGATCTAGTTGGACGTCCGGTATTGAAGGAGGAAATTTCAATGCCAAGTCCTATAGGAAGCAAATTGTGATAAAGCTTGAAAAGAAGGCATTCATCGAAAAAAACTCTGCGAGAGACTAATGAAGGAATGCGCAGAAAAGACAGGCGATCACTATAAGCGCAATACGGGATACGGAACTTAACAAAAAGGAACCGAGTAAACCTACGTTGCACAGCTTCAATAGCATCTCTTAGGTAACGTTGATGCGGACTCCATATTTGCGAACAATACTCTAATATGCTTCGAACAAGAGAAAAGAATAAACAAACATACGATGAAATATCTTTAAAATCTTTTGTGGATCTGAGGATAAAGCCTGACATATGATGCTTTAGATACTAGATGAGCTATATGCTGTCCAAAATGAAGCTTGGTATCAAAAAATACTCCCAAGTCCTTGTGGGACACCACAGCTCTCAAAGAAACATTAGCAATCGCAAAGTTATAATCAAAAGAAGACTTTTTAAGGGAGTAAGTCATCTTGAAACATTTGTTTACATTTAACTTCAGCCGATTAGTTGCACTCCAGCCGGCTAGTATATCCAGGTCTTTCTGCAGAATAATACAATCATTGACAGATTCGATCACCCTGAATATTTTCAAATCATCTGCATACATGAGTGCACGGGAGTTGAGTAGGGAAGGAATATCATCGATAAATACGAGAAACAACAAAGGACCAAGAATGGAGCCTTGTGGGACTCCAGAACAGGGATAAAATGGAGAGGATTTATGGGCATTAATGGTAACAACACAACTCCGATCAGCAACATAAGAACAGAACCAATGTACAATAGAACTGCCTAAGCCGGAATTACTCAATGTTTGGATAAGAATCAGGTGATCAACTGAATCAAAGGCCTTAGAGAAGTCTGTGTAGATAACGTCTACTTGGTTCACCTTATCAAACTCAGCAGCAATCTTATTTGTTAAAGATAAAAGGTTGGTAAGAGTTAATCCACCTTTGATGAACCCATGCTGTTCATTGGCAAAAAACGGAAGCAACAAAGGATAAACTTGTTTGTATACAATTCTTTCGAGAACTTTGCTAAAACAGGGAAGAAGTGAAATGGGGCGGTAATTGGACACGCTTGCTTTATCTCCAGATTTGAAAATGGGAAAGACATTAGCTCTTTTCCAGCGTGCAGGAAAACAACCATCTGCGAGACTTTGGTTAAATAACATGGATAAAGGAACACACAGCAAAGACGACAAAGATTTAGCAAATATATTGGGAATTCCATCTGAGCCACAACCAATACTGCCATCCAGACCATGTAATAGGCATTCAACTTCAACAGGGTTCACATATGCAAATGGCAAATTCATGGTTGGACCATCGATGAATGAAGATGCTGCACCACTTGTCTTACTATAAAAAGAAGAAAAATGTAGCGCAAAGAGTTCACAAATTTCCCCATTGTCAGAGGACGTGATACCATCAGAATTCATTGAGTAGGGCATATCGCAGGACTTTTTAAACGAATTTATATAGGCCCAGAAAGGCTTTTTAGCACTCGACCTTATGGAGCCCTCCACGTGATCAATATAATGGCTTTTAGCACTTTTAATTAAACTATTGGCTTCAGTTCTTAGACCTTTATAACAACGTAGGTGCACATCAGAGCCCGTCAAGTGATATTTCCTGCGGGCAGAGTCCTTGGCATTTAGGATTGAAGCGATGTTGTTATTAAACCAAGGTGCATCTTTTAACCTTCTACGTGCATAGAGCGGTGTATAACTGGTTATCACGGATTCAAGAGAAATATAAAACTTTTGAAGCGCTGCATCAACACTTAAGTTTCGAAAAAAAGAAAACCAATTAACAGAATTTAATTCTAACTCCATATCAGAATATTTGGCTTTTAGAAAATTAAAGCTAGAGGGGATAACTTTTTTTTGGACAAGATCAGGAGCCAGAACAATCAGCAAATGAAGCGGAGGATGATGAGGATCAGGTTTTACGTAGGGGGTAAGGGCAGCCTGCAGGGAGACACAAGATTTCGGTATATTAGACAGAACTAAATCCAGAGCTTTACTGTTAACGTTAGGGATATCATTTAATTGTGAAAGTGAACAAAAAGAAAGGAAGGAGGAAAGGGTAATAGAGTAATTGTCAAAAGATAGAATTTCGGAAAATGTGCTATTCCAAACAACATGGGGTAAGTTGAAATCCCCACAAATTAAAAGCAATGAAGAGGGAAAGCTGCTAAAAATGTATGAAGAAATTTCTGAAAAGAATGTTTCATAAACAAGAACGGAACTTCCACAGGGAATATATACAGACAAAATCAGTAAGGTTGTAACTGAGGACAAGGTAACAGACACAGCAATACATTCTACTGGAGGTGACGCCTTGAAATTGCATACGGAAGCTATTAAAGTCTCTTTACGAATTCCTATAAACACACCGCCTCCGTCAGACTTGCCAGAGTTTAAACGGTCACTATCTTTACGAAACACTAAATGAGAAAGAAGAACTTCAATATCCAATATATCCTCGGTCAGCCATGATTCCGATAAACACACGATGTCATCAAGAGAAACAATAGAAGAAAGTCGGAATTCATTGGTCTTGGTTCTTAGACCGCGAACATTTTGATAATATAAATTAAGAGAATTACTCATATTCTGTCTCTCCGACGAACACCCGACCGAAAATTTTTCCGCGGTTGACTTACAAACTCCTTAACAAAAACACCATGAGGCCAGAAATTAGATCTAAGCGGGGCTTTAATATCCGAACTGGTGGTGATGCGGAATGAAGCAATCGTTTGCGAGTCGAGATTTTCTGGAGTAAGCTTCTTGACTATCAGCAAAGCAAGTTCATATCCTAACTTTGCCACGATGTAACTCCTGATCAATTCTGGCTTTGTATGATAGTTCAAACGCGAGATAAAAATTTGAGTCGGTGGAGCGATAATATCGAGCAGCGGAAGATAACTCTGAGACTCAGAAATCGATGATAGTGATGTGGGTAGAGGCATTGGCGGTTGATCAAGTGTTGCAATCGATGGAACACAAATGGCACCTTGTACCTGTACCTCCGATTTTGCTGAACTCTGCCGAATTGATCCAGTTTGAAACAAGGTGGCTGGGACATCATGAGGTCCAGAATCCACTAAAATAACGTCAGAAGATGCAGTCAATACAGGTTGATGATGGCTGTGCTGCTCGGCCAATGTATTCATTGAGCGATGATGTAGGAAGGCATTGTTGGGACTAAGAATGATATGATATTTCCATCGTTGACAACAGTGTCTTTTTTGGGGGGTGATTTTGCAGTTTTTGCCTGCACAACAGTATTGACGACTTTTGTAGGGGGAGATTTTGCAATTTTTTCCTGCTGTTGTTTAGCTTTTTGTTTTTGGCGCGTTTTAACCCCCGTATGTGAAGGTGAAGAAGGACCAGCCAGCACGCAAGAGGCAACAGCATTTTCTCCATTAGTAGCATTTTCTTCATAAGATGAGTCGTCCGTTAAGAACATTTTATCGACATCTTGCAGAGCAGATTGCACAGAGTGCAGCATAGATGTAGCTTGTTTTAAAGTAGTTTCCAAAGCTAGTTTTGCCACCTTCAATTTGTCCACAAATGGTAGTATGTACCGCCTTTTACCAGACAACACGAACCAACAAAAAGGCACTACAATCCATAAAAAACAAAGCCATCATAGAGATCCTTGGAAGCCCATGGAACATTAGAAATCCGGACATCCGCAAGAACTTCAGGATCAAATCTGTTGAGAAATACGTTCGCGACAAAGCATTTAAACTGTCCAATACAGTAGGCAGACATCCTAACACTACCCTAGGAATCTTAAGATGTCAAGCACTCCTAAATGAAACCTATCCAACTATCTGCGGTTGTTTTAAGTATATCTAATATAAACAAAAATAAAAAAAAATAGTAAGATCTCACTAATCACGGTGAGCAAATAATTGCTCACAGATAGACGGAATTACGGTGCTAAATCGCACCAGCTCCAAGGAAGGGATAGATAGGGTTGTTTAGTGCAAAGGATTGAAGTTTGAGAGCGAAAAAGTGGCTGAAACAACCACCTTTCCCCAACATAAAACAAACAAACAATCAGAAAAAAATTTTTTCCGAAGATATTTGTGTGTAATAGTTTGTGGCGGACCAGCAACCCACCACGCAAACAACCATATCACACAATGATCGCATCAACAGCTCGTACGCCACGAATATAGCGGAGCAACAAAGCCAGCATACATGCTTGTGCACGACGGGGTATGCAAGCTCGAACAGAAATTCAGTTACAAGCAACGCACGGCCATGAAACATGCACCCGCGGATTTCCAGAACATACGCGATACGATAAGAGGAATGCACTTTCCAATGCTGACGTTGCAGATAACGTGACGCAGGTGCATGACCACCGCCGGCGAAGCAACAGATATGCGTCAGCATTTTTGATGCATGTACGCGGCCGGCGCATTGGTTCACTCTCACTCGTCATAGAATCGTCATCTCGACTTGCTGACACAATTATCATTGTATTTTGGAACCTTTATTAAATAAATGTATTCATAGGATAAAGCCGACTCTTGCACTCATCCTACGTATCCGAAAAGTGCAGAAGCTGTTTTAATATTTTAAGTCCCGCTTCAATAAAGCATGTGGCGGTCACGATGTTAAATTTGAACGCACAAGTCAAATTAAGAGATGTTAACCAATTATTTATATTACCATCGACCAGATGGCATTTGAAATATTTTCATGGCACATTCTTAAGCACAAAAATGTGCTTATGATACTTATTCTCAGTTTAGTTTCAATCATTCAATAAATGCGTGGCACAGTCAAACGAAGGAAACTGGCAAAACACACAGCATCGTATGATGAAATTAAAATACCCATTATACTCTTAATAGGGTTAGAAGCCGTTATCCTTTTAGAACACGACTTGTCAGCCACGAGAATTTCGATCAATGCAAGCTATTTGTATGCCAGTCGGAGAATAAGCATTTAGCTAAAACATCTCCTCCATCCTCGAGATTTCAATCCAAGTCTAAAGGCAGGCTACGATTCACAAGACGTGACAACTAAAGAAGGGTGAATGGGATTTTGGTTTGACACCAGAGCTTTGGAGTCCTCGTAATGAGGTTTCCAACGCTTAATTACATTCTTGTCATGGACTTCTTTACTCTCGCCGCAATACACTTTGCCAAAATTAATTCTCGTTTCACGGGAATGTCGGCGTTGTCGTCGACGTTGGTGGCATTCACAGCCACCACCACTTTAAATGTAATTGTAAATGAAAAGAATGAAAAGGATGCTGTGGCATCAATTTCATTTCCATTTGCCATTCGTGTTCGCTTAGAAGGTGCTCTGGCTGGTGAGAGCGTTGGTTGTTTTGATTTGTCCTAGATGGTGAGTACAGTTTACGCTTTAAAAGGACATCGTTCTGGTGAAGTATATTTTTTCAGCCAAGACTCTTGAAGATTTGCATGTGATTCAAACAAAGATTGACTGGCAACTTTCTTATAAAACTCTGCATTGAATCCTTCTTATGAATACTGCATCACCCTTTTTCGTCCGTATAGTCCAATAGTGCCAAAAATAACTTCTTCAAACACGTTCTGCATTCTAATGAGAACTCTTCCAGCTTTCTTTCAACTCACACTTGCTACTAACGGAATCTCCTCATGAGCTCCGGAAAATCCACTTTTACCTAAGGTTTTCGAACGTTGCCTCATTCTTTTCTACTTTCTTCTATTCATTCATCCATTCAGGATAGTTTACAGGTGAATTTTCTCACTCCGTTCAGAAGGATTCTACGAGCTTGAGTGCCGTCAGCACAGGTGAAGATGCTTACCCAGACCCACCAATATTGACTATGGTTGCGCTTCTGGTGTTCGGAACTATTACCTAAGACAAGATGGAAGGAGTTTGCAAGACGTGTAATCGTTTAGCGTGACAATTTTATAGCATTTGAGTATAATTAGAAAATTATACCAATTGCTTTTGTACTGCGGAGACTGAAAATTACAATTACCTGCCATAGGAATTATTATTAATGGGGGTAACGAGATTTCATTGTTTGTTTGCGTCGATGGGATTACAACTCGTGTGAGGATTAGATTTTTATTTTGCAAGAAAGATTTTGAGAAAGGATTTTATGTGGAAAGCAGAAATGAATGCTCCCACTTAGGTAATATTAAAATGGGTGAAGTGCTTGAGGTAGAATTAAGGGTAAATTAACGCACGATGTACTCTAACCTAGTTGAAATGATGTAAAGACTGTATTTTGAAGAACGCGATAGTTAAATTTTATCCTTTCACAGTATAAGATAAACAAATAACAAGGAAAATTTCCCATAAAACTCCTATTCACGGTTACCAGGGTGAACTTACGCGTATATATATTGGAATTGCAGTAGCCTTGAGGTAGCCTAGACAATAGTACATAGCCTCTGTTGGTATAAGCCCTCTGATCATAAAAACTTAAACCAAACTCGTTTGGCGAATCATTTTAAGCACCTTTCTCTAAAAATCCTCAATCCTCTCTGATAAATATGCACACTAAACTGGAAAAAGTCGATATCCAGATAATAAACCACCACATTTACCAACTCGCACAAAAAAGTAACTGTTTCACCAAAACACTATCTAATTTACATCATGCAATCAAGGACTAGATCATACTATGAAAATAGATGGGAAGAATCCCGAAGATTCTAAAACGCCTACGTAGGTCATACCAATACCTGCTGGAAACAAGATCTTAAGTAATAATGAAAACTTGTTTTCTGTAAAAGTCGCGGGCCATGCTTTTTTCAGTGAGCACATACGGTCCGACAGCTTTGAGTCATCTTCAGTCCCTAAAGCATTTGGAAGGAAATGCCTTTATTAAGGTGTAAGAAGGGTTAATTTAGAAAATTATTTTGTTTATTTGGTACCCCTAGGACACTGAAGATGACTCAAAGGAGTCAAAACAAAGCAAGGCCTGACGGCTTTTCAAGAAAAAAGTTAATGTAGAGCTTTGAAAAATAGGATACAGCACCTTTAATTGAAGGACTTTAAAACTAATCACTATCAAGGTCTAGAAGTGGTACTGATAAGTAACACGTGCAGAATAGATCATTATTAAATACCAAACAAGTAAAGGAACTACAAAAATGGTACCAGTGCCAATAAAACACGCACTGATACTTTCGTTCTGCCGCTGGGAGAATGCTGTTCGATAGGAGTGTTCTTGGGATTTAGTATTCTTTGAGGAGTGTGGCCCTGATATACCCGAGGAAATGGAGGTTTCCGCAGGTTCCTCCTAGATTACATGGAAGAATGACCTTGTCTGATACATGGACTAATTCCTGGGTGATAATTGGAATGAACAATTTGGGCTGACAAACGTGATATTTTGGACCTAGCTACTTTACACGGTAGCACCCAAGTGACACTTGTATGTGAACGGTTCCAATTTAACTACCTTACCAGTCCCATCATGGTAACCCTCAGAGTACGTTTGAAGTTTGCACCGTTGGGTTCCGTTGAGATGAGCTCCTGATCTTGCGCCAACCTTCGCATGGTCTCGCTGCTTCGGAAATTTAGCCATGGGACTATCAAAGCGACTACATATATGAAAAGAGAGAGAATGGCTCCGAAGGGAGACCAAGTTTACTTTAACCTGACTCTCCAAAAATACCAAAAACAGCACCAACAATAATCACGCCAACGAGTACAGTCCCATTGACCACACCACTAATGCAATCGCAATTTCTTACAGCATTTGGGCACAGCAAGAAAACGATGCAATGATTGGATTAGTTACCGCAAGAGAAGTTACCGCAAAAGAAGTATTGCAGAGCAGAAATCAAAGGGGGGATTCCCACTTATACTAAAGAGCACAAGGGGCTAACTTTAAAGTGGAAGATGGACGAGCCCAAGCTCACCCTTGGGCATGATGTTGTGTTTATTACCAAGAAAGTGACTGAAGCACGTGATGCAAGTGTTGAATACCACCCGATAGGGAAAATGCTAGGCCACTTGAATTAGAGAAAAGACATTCCTGAACGCAACAAAAGCCAGCTTTTGTCTCCAAAATCGGAAAAATAAAGACGTCACGATCAGCGTATTAGAACTAGAAAAGCTCTTAGAGAAGATAAGACACTACAGGTGCAAGTGGCGGGGGGCGGAAGAAGTGCCAGCCATCCTATTAAATCCTCCTTCTGTTACCAATGTAAGGATAGTCTGTAGTCCAGTTCAAGGAGACACAGAGAAGAGGAGGAAGGATGAGGTCTCAAAAGAGCAACAAGTCTTAACAGAGAACATCACGTCATCCACTCCAATCAAAACCATCCAAAAAGCAACCAAAAAAGTTGTCTGAACGACAAAAGATCAATAGCTTCTCCACAAAACAAAATGCAGAGTAGCACCCGATGTGATTGCACCTGGGGATCACGAATTAAATCTACCGATGGTACGTCTAACTTAGATGTTCTGCAAGACATTTTACGAGTGTTTTAGATAAGTGAGGTACAATTTTAACAAAAGTATTCTGGATTACACATATAAAGGTAGGAAACAACAAACGCCTTCATTTATTGTAGTAAAACCCAACCGAAGTATTTTTTGGAAGTTAAGCTTCCATTACGGAGATCCTGCGAGAAGAGTGAGCCCCAAAAAAGAGTACTAAACGAAAAAGCGAGTATCTATACTTTAGCCTTCTAACCTGGTTGGTGTTTACACTCAGCATACGGTAGATTACATAAAAATTGGATATTCATTCATTCAGATTTTTTTTAAATATTATTTGCACATTCAACCCCACCGTAGATGGTCCTAAGTCCATTTGAGAATGGTAGAGGGAACCCCTTGTTTCCCCAACCCACAGTTTTCATGATTCCTCATCCTAAGTTCCATGATTAAATGGTAGTAAATGTTCTCGGGGTCACACATTGGGCTTACTGGTTCCACAATGATTGAACATTAAATGCTGAGATATGATACTGATTGTAAATACATCTAAAGTTCTGCTACTAAATCCTACTTACAGATTGGGTGACGGGCTGGTTCCCCATCTCTGTAAACCATTTAAATGCTTTGGAACCCGCAGAAGGGCCTCGGAATTGATTAGACTAACGACCTTCCATACGAAAAAAGAACATTGGATCCAGGAATGTCAGATGACTCAATCACCCTGGCGCTAATAAAAACCTTCAACAACAAGCCAGTCAATATAAATTAAAAATGCTGGCAATCCAGGAAACAAACTGGACAGGAAATGATATTCAGACATGATATCGCACACAATATTCAAACGTAGGAAGCCTACTGGAAAACGAGGATTTAGAGTGGACTTTGTTCTGGGTAGGGAGTTCATATCGCACGTTATTTATTTTAAGGCAGTCAATGAACGGTTGTTTGCGATCTGTATAAAAGAAGGCTTCTTTAAAATCTGGCTAATAAACGTTTACGCCGTGACCAAAGGAAAAGACGAAGAAATGAAAGAAATGTAATACAAGCACCTGGGAAGACTAGTTGCATCATTGCTTACAAACGATACAAAAATAATTCTGGGTGATTTCTACGCTAACCTTTATCACCATGGAACGACTGGGGAGTATAGCTTCTACGACGAAACAAATGGCAACAGCCAGCGCCTGATTGACTTAGCAAGTAGCAAAATTCTAGTCATACGTTTGACTTGCTTCCCACATTGACGCATTCATAAAATCACCTGGGTAACACTAGATGGCAACACACAAAACCAGACTGACCATGTTTTGATCCAACAACTTTGGGCCTCGAGCATAGTCTACGTCCGTACATAACGAGGAGCCAATTGCAACTTAGATCATTACTAAATAAAGCTAGCCTATCCATGGGGTATATCAAACGCATATTCAGCAAAGACCAGGCGGCTATAACAATTTGACATCGAAAGGCTACATACGGCGTCAGTGGGAAAAAATTTCACGGAGGCTCTCGACAACTAGCTGGCTTCCATCTTATCAGACGCATCACTAAAGTCAAGCATCAAGGTCTGGATGGAATTGAAAGCGGCTATTAACACCGTGGAAAAACAGAGGATGAAACATCAAGCCCGGCGCAAGAGAAATGATCGATTCGATGATGGGTGCCAAAGTGCGTTAGACAAATAGTATCAGGCGTACAAAGAACACGCAGGTAAGAAAACCAGGACAAAAAGAGAACACTATGAAAATCCCAGAAGAGTAGCGAATAAGATAATTAGAATTAAAAAAAAGAAACACTATGAAGTCCAATTGAGAAGTATAGATGTACGTCTAGCGACGAATAACACAAGACAAGCAGACAAAGACGCAAATAATCTGAAACGTATTCATCAGCCCAAAATCACGCTCTGTCGTGATGACATCAGCAATATCATCACTGATGAAACATAGATTAAGCAAAGATGGGCCTCATATTTTAAGAACTTCTTCAATCCTCCACACATATCAAGAACATTGGAGCCTATAGATTTCTTTGGAGAGCTTCCATTGGCCCCACCAACTCTGGACAAAGTTTGTTCCATCATCAAAGCCCAAAAGAATAATAGACCACCAGTCATCGATGAGACACCAGTGGAGCACATCAAATATGGTGGCAGCAATGCCCATAAAGCTATTCACAAAGTCATCCCGCACATTTGGCAACAAGAACATGACCAAAAAGAGTTGAACCATTCAATTATATTCCCTATCCACAAAAAAGGTGGCAAACTACAGTACGAAAACTATAGGGGCATATTACTGGTTTGTTCAGCGTACAAAATAGTTTCAAAAATCAAAGAAAAAAAAGGGGTCTTACTACAACAGTATTATCAGGGAACATCAAAATGGTTTTGGAGCATTTCGATCGACAAAAGACCAACTATTCACAGTCAAGCAAGTGCTTGAAAAATGCTGGGAGTTCAACAAAGACGTACTCCAAATTTTCGCTGAATTTAAGCAAGTATGCGACAGTATTGATCGTAACGTACTGTACCAAACAATACTTTGCTTTGGCATTCCAGCCAAAATAATACATCTTACCTAAATAACAATGACGTCGACGAGCTCCCAAGTCCTCATCAAAAACCAACTCACCGATACCTTTGACACAAATATTGGACTAAAGCAGGGATATGGGCTGACCCTATTGCTATTCAATTTGGCTTTGGAGTATGTCATACGGAAGCTACCTGTCGATACACGAGGTATATTACTGTACAAGTCGAGCCAAATAGTAGCCTATGTGAACAACATAAATATTTTGTCACGGTTATTAACAACTGCCAAAGAACTCTTCCTGAAACTTGACAGTGAAGCAAAACTAGTAGGCCTACAAATCAATGAGAATAAAACAAAGCTCACGACGCAGTTGAGGAAAACTGCTCAAGTATACAAAGTATCACACTTGGTGAATACAATATCGAAAATTTGAGCAAGTTTGTGTATTTAAGAGCCAAAATAACGAGAATTAGTAACGAAAAAAACGAAATACGCCGAAAGATACAGCTCGCAAATAAAATATTTTATACAGTTGTGACAGCCTTGAAGACCAGCTGCATACATAGGAAAACAAAGTAAACGAATCTGTGATAAGATCTATGTTACGATAGCGTAACATAGATCTTATCACAGACTCGTACATGGACCCTGACCCAAGCATCCGCCAATATATTTAACGCAGTTGAGTAACGAGTCCTGAGGCAAATAATTGAAGTGGAGCTAGACGGGGATCAATGGCAAATTCAAAGCAACTATGAGCTGTATGAAATATCTGACGAGCCGGGGTCCTTAACGATTGTAAAACTGCGGAAGCTGCAATGAGCTGGCCACATGGGTCGTATGCACAAACAACGGATACCCAAAAAGGTGTTTATTGGCAGAACTAAAGGCCAGAGACCAGTGGAAAAACCTAGAAAACACGGGTCTGCCTCGGTCGACGAAGGCAGTTCATCGCTGCTACGACTTCAGAATTGTAGGGTATTGTCAATGGACTGAGAAAGTTAGAGGTACTTTTTGCAGGAAGCGAGACCCAAGAGGGGCTGTGGTGCTACGAAGAAGAAGAAAAACCAAGTAATCTCTCATTCACCGTTTCCTAAAAGGGAAGATGGTTGAACATACGCATTTGTCTCACAGTGCGTTACGATAGGAATTCTTCTAACGATTAGAATACACTATTGATCCACTTGAACTATACTCTTTGAATATAAAACGAAATATAACACTGGAAACAACAAGCTTGCGCAAGTTTTCATAGCGAATGTAACAGTGGACAACCTCATACAAGTTTTAATAGAAAATATATGAGTGGAAACAACAACCTCGCACCGACTGTTCCAATACAACAACCTTATTTCGAAACATTGATCGTAAATATCCAAGACATCTACCAGAACTAAAATAGGGTTGATGCACATTAAGTATAGATGTCAATCGCAATGGGAAAGAGGTTCAAATTAACTCATTCCCACGCTTTAGGGAAAAAAAATTTGCTAAGCAAGCAAAAATAACGTATATAAACAGCGAAGCAGGCAAGTAAAATTCAAGCGACGATCATACTTTGCTTCATTTGGTTGGCTTTGCCTACACAGTCTTTTTGAAAACCAGTTGGCCTGTGCCTGATTTAGTCTCGTTTGCCTTGCGCCTAGACATACTTCACCGAACCTTTCTACTGGTTGGCCCAGCAGGATCACCTGGAGGAAACCAGTTGGCCTCCCGCCTGACTTAGTCTAGTGGGCGTTGCACCTAGACATATTCCATTAAACCATTCTGCTGGTTGGCTTTGCCTAGCAGGATCACCAGAAGGAAACCAGTTGGCCTTGCGCCTGGTTGGGCCTAGTTGGCTTAAGTGCCTGGACCCGTTTCTGCTGTCTTCTTCCTGGCTATCACATATCTAGGTGCTCTAGTGGCTATTTGCCTAGAGTCCTTAGATGCTGCCAGGACCAAATTTGGCAAAGCCGGTCCAAAACAAACCAGTATCGCTGAATACCGGGCTAGGCAAAAGGGAGCTTTAGCGACCGACCGGAAACGTCGTCATCCTAACCGCGGCACGCCGGACAGGCGGCCCTCAACCAACGGGGCAACAATCCTACGAAAGCAGAACGGCGACAGACTCCTACAACCTCGCAGCCCAATAGTTATTAAATTGAAATGTAGAGAAATAAACTGTCAACTTAATACAAATAATATTTAATTCAAGTAGGAAATTCCCAATCTTCAACTGAAGTTCAAAGCAGAGTCCGTGTAGCGAATAGGAAAAGGTAAGTGTGTTAGAGTGAAGAAAAACGCTTTATGGCTCAAATAATAGGGCAATAAAAATAAGAATATAACCAATGTATAGATAGGCAAACGACCAGAATCGTAGGTACTAGGTTTAAGGAACATGTTAGTGAAGCTAATTGCTGTATTTCTGAAAATATAGGTAACTCCATAAATTATAATTTAAAATCCTCACTAGCTGAACGTACATGTAATTAATTTTAAGGATTTAGATGCAATTAAGTACCTAAATTTTCACAATTAGATGTCATCGAAAGTATAGAGATCAATGAAATACCATTAGAATTAAGGTTGAACAGCGATTCTGGTAACTGCGTAAGTATGTTGTTAAGACATGTAAATAACCCTTCTTAAAAAGTCCACAGTATGTAAGTAGATAGTTTAGGTAGTAAATAATCATTTGTACTGAAGACGAGGCCGAGTAAGCCTCGAAATACATGTCTACTTAAAAAAAAATAATTTGTTCGGTAAAGGTAGCAGTAATTTTTTAAGTTAATTTTGTTATTTTTAATTTATTTTTTAATTTATGTTGTAACCAAATCAGCTAAGCAAAAACAAAATGGCGGTCATTTTAGGTGAAAATTCGTGATTTCTGTTCTCCAATTTGGTTGAAATCTCGTTAATCGAATCATCCCAGCTAAAATCTTCGCACACATCTTCAATTCGTTCATGTTTTCGATAATATCACTAGTTTCACTTTGACTTAGACACTTCCTTTTTGCCATAATTTGCAAATATTTACTGAATAGTTATAAAATTAATAGTTACTGTAATTAGAATGCACCTCGATCGACGTTATATGTATACAAAAATGTACCGTCTAACACTCATCAAAATATGCTCAGACGTGTTGTAGTGAAATTGGTGTAGATATAATGTCCGAAAAGGACTGCAGCGATGGTCTGCTGCCTTGGCAAAAGAGGATGTTGGGTTTTGCCGGGATTGGCCTTGTCTGAGGATGCTTGAATACCCTGGCAAGCTAGCATTGTGGTGTCGTGAGGCATTTTACAACGGGCTACAAAGTAAAATTTACTAACTATCGAAACGAGTTCCACCTCTTTGTGTTTTATTGTAATGAAATTGAGAAATTTTCATCACTTTTTTCTTTAAATGCAAAATGCGATAGTTTTTTTTCCATAAAATTTTAAAAACCAAAATTTTAATAATCGATTAAAATTCTAATATATATTTAATAAAATTTTTATGTTACTATATAAAAAAATTAAGTTAATTAAAAACCAATCACCCAAAATCCTCGCCGTGCACCCACTGATGATGGGGATGATGCCTGAAAACTTAATCGAAATGGAGAGGAAAATTCCAAATCAGACGTTTGCACTGTATATACATCAACTTCCTTAATCAAATTTGATATCGATATAAGCGGCTTCGGGTCAACTTTATCAACGAGTGGATTTCCATCAGTTACAACAAACGATTTCCCGTATAACATATTACACATCATGGCGACAAGGTGTCTGGGGAAGTTGTCCTGAAGGAGTTTAAAAATTAGTCCATCTAACCATACCGTATCAAAGGCTTTCTCCATATCAATGAGACATGCTCCAACACATTGTCTATCATTTAGTTTTCAACAGATGTCTGAGGTTACTTTCGTTATTGCATGTGTGGTCGAATGCCTGGCACGAAAACAAAATTGGCAATTCGGCATCAACTCATTTTCCTCAATGTGGGCGTTTAATGCTCTGTTGAGTATCACTTCAAACACCTTACTGATGTTAGGCAGCAAGCTGATTGGGCGATAGCTTTTAGGGCATGAAGATTCTTTTCCTTTCTTCAAGATCGGAAATACCTTAGCCTTTTTCCACTCATTTGGGAAATATGAATTGCTCAACATGTTGTTGAACAATATGCAATAATTCCTAATAGCAACCTCAGGCAAATGTCGGAGAACTACATTTGGAATACCATCAGTACCACATGATTTCTTGTTGTTTATCCTGCGAAATATGAAACACAAGTCTTCATAGCTGACCAAATAATCAATAAGATTCAAACTCGGTATGAGGTCAGATGTTAATGTTTCATTGAAATGAAGAATTGATTGGCCGTTCAGGCTTGATTTGAAGTCGGAAACTTTTGCTTCAACGACCTCTGAAAATATTTCATTCCCTCTCTCAGGGTTTGGTGGATGAACCAATTCAAAATGTGTTCTAATCAGGGCAAGTTTATCCAATCCTTCACAAATAATCCTGTTTCCATTTCTATCCGGAGTCGTACTATCAATTTCGATATCAGCCCTATCGAGAAGATTTATCTCATCACTAGTGACTTCAAGATTCGATACCTTCACTCGAGACTTCTTGCGGAATATGCTATTCACTTTCGCAAACACGCTGTCTGGGTCCTGTGGGCTAATACCCCTCAATTTTTCCGCCCATTGACTGCTAACCTCACTCCTAAAGAATGACCGGATTAAGTTCCGGACATTCTTCAGATGTAATTTCAACAAAGCCAACGAGGGGTGGTTGTAATCCAAAAATCGTCGATAAATATTGTTGACGCGTGTGAGAAGAAGGCTTTTCAATCTTTTCAACCTTGCGATGGTTGGCATTTCATATCCTTCCATATTGTTTCGATGTTTAATCTTGGGAACTACTTTCTCAATCATTTCCAACGTCAGCTTCTCTAACTTCGACAAATAGACATCTATTTCATCGTTTGTTAGATTCCTGTCATTAGGAACCATTGAGCAAGAGTTGCCACCATCAGAAGGGGGACATTGCTTCTGGTATTTGCAGTTAAACTTCTTTTGAAACTTTCCCCAGTCTGTTTTTTTTGAAATACAACCGATGATTTTCATGTTGAACTGGAATGAGGAAGAAATCATCCCTGTGATGATTGATTTCCATTACGATTGCGTCATGGTCGCTATCATAAGGAAGCACCTGCAGTTTCCGTTGAGGGCTACTAAAGCTGAATTCAAGTCTTGCGTCAGCAATGCAAAGGTCCAAATATGAATTTGTCCTAGGGTATGTTGGGAACTCCGACCCATATAGATTGCACCTGTATTCAATTCGGTTCTCTGTTATCTACGGTTTCAGGAATACACCTCTTGGATTATTGGTGGCGTTCAGCCATGATGTATGCTTGGCGTTCAGGTCACCAGCAAGACTTTAATAACTATGCAGCCTATTCAATTCGAATATTTCAAACAAGGAATTGAGCTCCTCCTTGAGCTTGAGAACAGTTCCACCAGTTGCATAGGCAGAGATAACGAAGAGGTTATCCCCACCTGGCAGTAAAATTTTGATAACGGACACTTCAAGAGATTCAAAGCTTTTGAATTCGACTTTTTCAATATTTTGGAAACGATAGGGTCTTCGAACCAATATCCCGGTGCCACCTCCCCCATCACCTATTACCCTATCGTTTCTTACGAGTTCGAAATCCTTGAATGTCATGAAGTGCCATGAACTGAGGTGGGTTTCGGTGAGAAGCACGATGTCAGGGTTTTGTCTGGCAATGAATTCAAGGAGATAATCACACCGATGTATAGTAACAATGTAATTGACGTTGATCGAGATGAGACGAATCCTATCCATGGGAATGTGACTGGATGACAAATCATTTTGAGGCATTTGAAACCCCTAGACGATGAAAAACAAGATTAATTTTTGTATCTTGCTTTTCGATTCTTTCCGATAAAGAATTAAGTTGCTGTAAAATTTTGAGAAGCAGCTCATTATTGCCACTTACATTATTTAGACTATTTTCCGCATTTTCTGCTGGTCCTCTAGGGGCTTGTGCAAATGATACTCCGGGGTAGACGAAGTTCGGAGCTAAGACACTGCGGTGTATTTGTGTTTGCTTTGGAGCAGATTTCAATCTTGCATCCTGATATCGGGAGCATCCTCGATATGATGCCGGGTGACCAAAAACACCGCAGTTCACACAATACAATTTCTCTTTTGGCTCCGTCTGAGCCAATTTGCACTCACCGGGAGCATGCACGTCTTTAAATTTAACGCATCGGTAATGCATGGCGGAGTTGGCAGCCGAATGCCCAAATCGTTGGCAGCGATAGCACTGGTTGATTTCTCGTTTCTGGAGGCGTTCTTACCTCACCACTCGAAAATTTAAATATCTGATTTGCTGAAGAGCGCTTGGACTGCTCTTATTTGTTATTTGTACCAAATAAAGTGGTAAATTTTTTTTTCTACCATCGACCTTCTTGTCGCAAATGTTTTAACTGAGATAAACTCGATTTGTGGTGCTGTTTCCTTGAGAACCTGAAGAAGATCGACGGTATCTTCTCCGCAGTCCAAGCCCTTCAGCAAGAACGTCTGGTTCTTCTCGCTTTTCGGGGTATAAGTGAAGTGCGGAACCTCCCCAGAATTCAAAGCATTTTTCGCTGATTTGAAATCAACCAGTGATTTCGTTCTAATTGATAGCTTCTCGGAATTTATTCGTTTGGTTTCGAAATTTGTCAATTTGTTTTCGGCTGCCAACAGCCGAACCATGTCCTTTCCGCTTTGACCAAAGACATTAATTGGCGGAACTTTCTCGGTATTCTTGGCTACTTTTTGAGGAGAACCAGCAGAACTACGGGCTGGTTTCTTCTCCTTATTCTACTTTCATTATTTTTAATTTTTTGATACAAGATAAAATTATCATCTTTATTACCTTCGTCTACCTCCATATCCTGTTGGAGTCCATCCAGCGCCGCAAAGTAGTTCTGGCTTTCGTTGGTGCCACCAGCACTTAATACTTCTTCAGTGATTATTGGTTTTGCAGCTTTCTTCTGTTTTTCGATATTTCGTATCGGATCACTCTCTTGAACTTTTTTTGCCGTCTTGAACATTTCTTCGTACGTTTGAATTCTTGCCTTTAACTCTTCGATTTCACTTCGAAGGCGACGCACCTCCTGTCTATCCTCGAGCACTTGTGTTTTACGACCGGCATCTGCGGTATCCTGGGTGCTCGTGTGTCTCCGCTTGTTGACACTTGCCAATTTCACACCGTCACTCTCCCCGGGGCCCCCCAACGGAGGGAAGCCGTCAGGCTCCTCCATACAGCAGTCCCGAGTTGTCTTTGGTTTGTTGCCTTTTCTTGATTTATTGGTATGGTTGGTCGATGCCTTCGACGATTAATTCTTCCCCAATAAAATCAAAACTTGCTTTTGACTGACTCGTACAAAATTAATTCAATTATTTGAAACTGACTTTTGTGAAAAATTAATTAATTTTTAAAATTAATGACAGGAGCGGTTAAAAACACGTCTACACGCAACGAGTGCTAGACGTAGAATCTTATGATTTTAATTACGTGACACGTGTGAGACTTTCAGAAAGTTACAATACTGTTAACTAGTTGCGGAACTAATCCTACAGAGATGCATCCATCTCATCTTTAAAAATAAGTTTTTCTAATTTTTGCCACGACACGTGTAAATAACACTATTGTAATTATTTATATAAAGTGGATGTTAAAACGCAGACTACCAAAAAGTTTACGAGGAATTAATTCTAAATCAACATTTCACGTAAACTTTAACATCAGACTTGACCTTGTTCTTGACGAAACAAATAACAAACCAAACTCTCTCGGAAATCGGTGACTGTTCGTTTCGTAATTCATATCCAATTAACCATCTTTGCTCTTTTGCTGACATTCAACCCAAACTTTATGGTAATTGAATATGCCTAGACGAAAAGTAAACATCCATTGAAATATTTCCGTTTATTTTTCGTGCAACAATATAATCTTCATTTCACAATCTCCATTGTTTTCTAATATTCAAACGAGTCTTTTAGGGGCCTTAAAACAATAATTCTCATCCCTTTCAGGCAGTTTGCGAATTGGCTTGACTCTCTTTCCCTTCCAAACGCACCAACACACTCCTCCCGCCACCCCTACGTTGTTGCTACCAGTTTATCCGCAAAACGTGAAGTGATACAAGTGTTTCTTGTCTAATTACATCATTTCCCGGAAGAAAACGTTGATTTTCCTGCGCACAAAACGAATGTATCGTAACGTAAACTTTTACTCAAAGTTAACGAAGCCTGTATCGAAGGAGAAGAATTCGTATCTTTGCCTCCCCAGAAAAGACATGTCGCTATGTAGATACCTTGAATTCAATGTATGAATGCTTGGTTGGACCTGAGTACTACATGTTGAGGAAGAAATAAATGGAAGAGGAGGGTTGGTTGGCGGCTAAATGGTAGGGTGAAAGGAGCAGCTCCAAGCATTTTGTTGCCAACGAAAGTTTAATGTACAATATTAACTCATCCTTGTGGTCATGTCAACGTTGTTACTCATTGGCAAAAGTTAATCGTGAGTTAGAATGGAGTGAGGCACTACCAGTAAGTCAGAAGTTTAAATCTTTTAGGAGATCGGTTAAGGTAAGACGATATTGATTTGGTAGAAATGTAAACGATGGCTTCCATGCTGGAGTTGATTGCTAGCAAGAAAAGTTAACCGGAGGTAACGTTTATAGATGTATGTTTGAAAACTGTAAATTGGATTAATACTTGATTTCATGGGATTACAGTTAATCGGTGAGGATTAAATAATCTTCGAATAATACTTATATGTAAAGGTCAGGTGATTGCGTAGATCCTGCAGACGGTGGTTGCATGGCCAAATCATGTACGAAACAAAGAGGAATGAAGCTTTGTTACCAAACACCACCTCATGATGCTATTGTATTTCCCGTGTAATTGAAATGGATAAATGTCACTTGATTATGATCTAATTTAAATGAAATTTTAAAAGCATTGGGGTACAACCTATACAACTCATTCAGAGTGTTTAAGGGTACCGTTTGTATTATATAGAGAAAAACGTTAAATTCACAAATCGTACTATTGTCAACACTCGAGCAAATGGACAACTAGCAACAACGGATGCCAGTCGTGAAATGCAGTCAGTCGAGCAGGCCAACAAAACCGAGCAGACAAGCGTTGCTTACGGAGAGAAATTAATTTAATAAAAAAGCTAAATTGGATGAACTCGATTGGTTTTATTCATTACCCATTCTGCTATTCTGACACTAGTACTTACAAAGTTAAGTGAACTTCAAATTTCGAGTTATTTGTTGTCCTTGTACTCATAAAGGACTTCTTCTTCTTTTTAGCACTACCACCCCTCTCGGACCTTCGCTTAGAGATAGTTAGAGTATCTCATTTTCATGACCGCATTGATTTTTTCGGAAGTACCATGTTCCCGTACGTCTGCTCAGCTATGATATGATTTGATTAAATCAGTATATATCACCACTGAGTGAACACTCGTAGTCTGACCGAAAAATCTCCTGAACTAAATCACGTTGTTCACCAACGAGATTTGAACCTGGGACCTTCGGCTCATAAAAGACTACCCCTATGATATTTTTCAAATCATTTTGGCTCAAATATGCCCAATCGCGGAGGATAGGCATAATTTTCCCATTATTTTTGCCTCCCGCTGAACTCCTTGATGCATAAACTGATTTATTTATTACAGTTTCTTAGATTTTTTATCGAGGCCTTGCGTTTGATACTCGGACTTTAGCATCGGGAAGAATTCACATTACAATTCTTAGTGTGATCAATAAGGCTTTGACTAATAGTTCTGATGGTCACACAATCAATTCAAACAAAGTATTAGCAAATGCATATACGGTCAACAATAGTGTAGTGATTTTGAAATGTGCTAAGAGTCTGCAAATGACACTCGTGCTGGAATGCTGCCTCAGCGAGCGAAAGATCAGTACTCAGCTAGAAATCACATGATGTAGGGACGAATGCATGTGTTGGCAGACTAGTTGTCTGTGGCTTCATAGGGTGGTTTCTTTCCCCTAGCACCAAGCCCACTACAAAACATTTCACATGTACGAATTTGGCTCGGACCAACAAGAAAAAGGTCAAGGCAAGAGCTAGAGGTCGTTACATTTTCCTACTTAATTCTTTACAGTCACTGGACGTGATCAGGTATGCGACCTCGTCATCGACGAGGGAAATTGTGGCCCACAACATGAGGCGGTGCATCCTAGTGGTTTGTCGGACTCAAGGCCCTGATGGTCCAAGTTTACATGCGAGGCCTCTCCATTCAGGCAAAAGCTCCTAGAACGCAAAAATAACCGCAGTCTACTGGCTAGGTAAAGAAAAGAACCTGGCCGAAATTGCGGATCTCATACACTTTATGGTTCGGGGAGTACAGAAGACCAACTTTTCTTCTTTATTCATTAATTTTATTCTTTTGCCTCGTTTTACAAATTCTTCTCTGATATAGTCATAATTTTTTTTTAATTATTCATTTATTAGGGCAGATTTTCCTTTTTAACTCATTGTTTTTCCTTCAATAATTTAACTAATTCATACTAATTCCAGATTCACATGAAATGTGTGCATCATTGAAACATAAATATGAACTTATTTTTAAAGTGCTAACCACTTGCAGCATTTGACTGAAAGAAAGATGGAAAGAATCTTACTGTATATATATATATATATATATATATATATATATATATATATATATATATATATATATATATATATATATATATATATATATATGTATATATATATTTATATATATATATATATATATATATATATATGTATATATATATATATATATATATATATATATATATATATATATATATATATATATATTTATATATCTTGAATTATTTCAATAATAACAGCAAAAGGAGGAATACCACTCACTGGGAACACTTGGTAACATTAAACAAGTTTGGTAAATAGAGCTACGCTCATATCAGATGGATTTTGTACTCAGCCTTCGATATGCAGACACCAATAATGAATAAGTTCAAGACAAATCTTGAAGACATCTACAATAAATACATGTTTGTTTTAAAAGGAAAACCATTGTCATGCCATTTTTGCATGCTGCCATTTTGTTACAATATCACTGTCAACTATTGATTGAATGAAATCTTAAAGATATTTTTAATTATCCATTTCATCTGGAAATTAGGCTATCCAATTAAAAGTATAGTGTCTGGCTCGATGAAAAGCCGAAATTGTAGGACTCGGAGAGCTTTTAAATTATTATTACTTATACGATTTGAATTTTTTGAAACTACTTTAATTTAAATTTAAGGGTACCGAATGAATTCACTGGGAAAAGTTTAATATTTACGAATTCTACAATTATTAATAAGCTTGAGTGAATTTCAACTTCTAACGGATTTGTCATGTTAGAACTAATAAGTACATAGAACCATGAATTTTTCACCTTTTGTAAAAACCACGCTCTTGGCGCCCCATGCAACTGACGCCGACCAGTTGATCCACATGCTCTACGCCACTGAAGTCAACCAGCCGATCCACAAACTCTACACCACTGACCTCGGTGATATTCGGGAGCACGTATTTTTCGCGGTTGTTTTCATTCATTTCCTCCGGGAGGAAGAGATGCAATTTAGTCGATGGAATTTCTTCGACCCGTTTAAATCGGGCATGTAAACCAGTGGTGGAATTTTTATATTCCAGACTTAGTCTGCTCGCGTAAGAACCGCGACCGAAACGCCTTTCCGAACTTGCTAGCTAGCCAGCAGCCACCTTGGAGTGGACTAAGAGTGTCCGAACTTGTTGACCTAATGGGTACAGTCCGTTGTCACGTTCCCAGACTTCACGTCTAGAACCGATGAGAGGTTGGCTCAGATTTCCTTCGGGAAATCTCAAACGTTCGAGACGTGTGTAAACTAAAAGCATTACAAATGGTACCCACCGTGGGGCCTGAAATATCCTAAAGGGGAAAATGATTAGCATCTTCTGACGATTTGGTCTTTTATGGAAGATTTAAGGTACATCGGTATTCGAGCCCCATGGACAGGAGTAGTGAAGTTGTATTAGACACCCGTTCAGTCACTTCACGTGAGTTGTAGCTTCCGCTCTCCCTTGTTTTTTTATTCGCAACAGAATCCTTCCGATGTGTCGTCCCAGGGTAAAACCTGTGAGGACATTTTTTTTCTTGATGGGAACTGTCAGCCAGATGGGTTCTTCCTATCTCAAAAAAAAAAAAATAAGCGCTTACCTTGCCTGTATGTTGCGGAACGATTCTACCCATCTTTTTATGCGTAATAGATGAGTGGTTTCGGTTCGACTTTCGGTGGCGTATGCAGGAGATGCGAAGCCCGGAATGCTTCCACGAGTCGGGGTTTTTGACCGTGTACAAAGTTTTTTACGTGACGCTATCACATATTTCATCGAGTCGATTAACGTAGATTAGAGACAATTTTTGTAATGTGATTGGGGTTAGGGATACATTTCGAAATCGGCCAGGAGCACTATCTTTTTGGTAGACCACCATTTGCTCTCATTCCCCTATGGAGGAGTCAGCGCTGCTGAAAAAGAAAGAGCTCACTAAACAATTTTTTCGATAGATTGTTTTAGCTCATCACCATTGGCCACGTACAAAATAACAACTCAGTTTTTTTGTACCTGTTTAGTAGGCGCTTATAATATACATTTTCTTCTAAATTAAAGACAAGGAAAACAACCAAGCGGACTCCGGGAAAACGCTGGACCCGCTCCAAATCTGTACAACCAGCTAACTGTGGGATCTGCTACGAGGACGTCGTAGCGGGTGTAACCAGTGTGCGATTGGAGTGCGAACACCTGTTCCATCGTATTTATGTTCAGCAGCTCTTGCAAATATCCACTCAATGCCCTTTATGCAGACACCAAATCGAGCAGAGTGCCCTAGACGACCTCTTCGGAACGCAAATCCCTATGTGTGGAGCAGTGGTGAAAGACCCCCCAGACTAATGGCCAGACACAGCCACTCTCGAACAACCAGGGAGCCGTAGGTGGGCAATATTCGGTTGCAGGAGTCCAAGCAGATGCACCAGAAGATGCCCCAATAGCGCCCTCAAACACCAATGGCAATGACACGATTCTGACTTTATCGCAAGGGCTGCCCGACAGAATAGGACAATTGGAGAGGGGTTTCCAAGACTTTAGAAGCAGCCAGCACGCTAATTGCGCAACAACTCTACCCAGCTGGAAACCAAATCCAAGTGCGGCTTTGCCCACCTCTAGAATGGTTGAGGACTGGAACCTCCCCCGAAGGAGCTCGGGAATGGATCCCCGAGCCTAAGAGTATCGAGCTCGGTGCAGTATCGCACCCTCACCGATACCATCAACACACGACTCAGTTCCGTACGACGGGCCAACCAATGAAGCCAGTCGCCCCGTGAATGTTGCGACGCAAGCCCAAGACCCAACAACACGCATAATGGAGAGTTGGCGACTGAGCTTCACAGGTTCCTGTTCCGAATTCAGGCACTAGTAGCCAGTACGCTGGGAAGCACACCTCTTATTCAGCTGGGATGCTGCCGAATAGTACTGGAGTTTTAAAGAATCCATGACACGCCCTGATTGGAATTACTTCTGTGCAGCTTTTCGCAACCACTTTGATTATAATCTCACTGAACGGAAACTGCGCAAACAAATACGGAAGCGCAAATAAGGCTTTCACAAACCATTTGACCAGTTTTATATCATTATACTATGCCTAAGCACTCGGCTACAAACACCTATGCCCGAGGACAAAATGGTGGAAACCATCAGGGGAACATGCGGTGGGAGCTTCAAAACAGCCTTCTTCATGTGGAACTATACACTGTGCAAACCTTACACCCCATGCCCATAGACAAGAACGACTAGATGAACGGTGACAAACCATTCGTCCACAGCTGGGACACCGGTTCTCTGCATGTCCAGCGGAACCAATGCTCTTCTGATACCGTTGCGGAAAAACGGACACGTACGCCTCAGATTGCGCAGATTGCCAGTTGCGAAAAAAACTTGCCAGTGAGTGCCGCAAACTACCATCGGCACTGCATGCGGAGCTTCCAGAGAAGGGTTTAGCAGTCGAGAAAGACGTTGCGGGTGATCCAATTGGAAAAATTATTGAAGGACGACGTTCACCCATATGCGTCAGTACAGATCTTGCAAAAGCGACTGGTAGGTTGATTGACACTGGGGCCAGTGTCAACTGCATAGCAGCCAATTTTGCAGGAGGTGTCCTGACAAACCACGCAGATCGAATCCAGTATTGTACTACCTGGTTAAGCACGGGGAAACTTACGATGGATGTCATCTACAAAGGTGCGTCCAAGCCCCTGGAATTCTACATTATACCCCAACTAACACAGAACTTAACTAGTCTGTGTGGTCTAGTGGTTAGAGCATGAACGCATAAGCTGAAGGTCCCAGGTTCAAATCTCGTTGGAAGCAACGTGATTAAGTTCAGGGATAGTTTTCGGACAAACTATGAGTATTCACTCATTGGCGATATGTACTGATTTAATCAGATCATATCATAGCTGAGCAGGCACATGGGAGCATGGTACTGACCAAACCAAGTTCGGAAGAATCAATACGGTCATGAAAATGAGATACTCTAACTACCTCTAAGCGAGGACCCGTGAGGGGCTGTAGTGCTACAAAGAAGAACACAGAACCTCTACCTAGAGGTGAACTTCTTCCGAAAATTTAATTTAGCCCCGGGATTATTTTCTACCACGATACTTGACTGTGGTACCACCATCCATGATGCAATCCTCACTTCTCACTCGCTTCGACATGTACTGGATGCTAATCAACAGCTGCGACTTAACTCGGCTATATCGACTTTTCCATTGCATGAGAAGGCAGGTCTCGGCAGGATAACCTTGGTGTCTCACACGATAGATATGCTGAAGTTGATCGGATGGCGGCAATAGGCGTGATCGAAGAATCGTAGAGCGCATGTCCGCAAAGTCCGACTATGCCTAGATGCCCGGCATTTGAATGCCCTCACTGTTGGTGCATATCCCCTATCGTTGATTAAAGGTATCCTGAGTCGATTACTTAAAGCCCATTTCATTACGAGCTTGGATCTCAAAGACGCTTTCTGGCAAATCCCGTTGGATCTTAGTTCGAAAGAGAAGACAGCTTTGCCGGTCCCGTGTCACCCACTGTAGCAATTCGTGACCATGCCATTTAGACTGTGTAAAGCCCCTCAAACAATGACACGCCTTATGGATAAAGTGATACCACCGCATTTACGGCTGCAAGTTTTCGTATATTTGGACGATCTATTGCTTATAACCAATACCTTTGGCGAACACATTGGCTTGCTACAGGAAGTGGCTTTGCACATCCTGGAAGCAGGGTTAACCATCAATATACAGAAGAGTCAGTTCGTAATGAAGGAGGTTAAGTTTTTGCGTCACATCAGTGGCCTTGGCAACATTAAAACCGACCCGGACAAAACACAAGCGATTGATGCTTTTCCACTGCCCAAGACTATCAAGCAGTTACGCCAATTCCTAGGTTTATGCGGATGGTAGAAACGATTTATGCATGACTACGCAACCATCACCACAGCTTTGACCGACATGCTTGCGAGCCTTTGAAGAGCTGAAGAAGAGTCTGACAACAGCCACCGTAAAACAAATCCCGGGCTTTGGTAAACCGTTCTCAATCCAATGTGATGCTAATCAAAATGGGGTGGGAGCAGCCTTAGTCCAGGTTACGCAAGACGGCGAAGAGATGCCTATAGCCTAGCGAAACTGCACGGTCTCGAAACAGGAATGCTTGGCGGCGGTGTTGGCGGTGAAACGCTTTCGATCATACCTGGAGGGAAACCCCTTCGAAACCGTTACGGAGCATGCGTCCCTGAAATGGCTGATGAGCCAAACTGACCTCCAAGGGCGTTGAAATTGCAGGCGTTTGACTTTACGATTCGACATCGAAAGGGAAGCCAACATGTGGTACCGGACACTTTACTGAGGATGTTCGCCCCGGGAGGAGCCGAGTTGGCCCAGGAGGACGACATCCCCCTATTGATCGACCTGGACCATCCCGACTTCAAGTCGGCAGGCTACACTCAGCTGATGCATACTATTCAGAGCCAGTTACCACAGCTGTCAGAACTGCGGGTGACGTAGCGATTTGTATACAAGTGGATGGGACACGCATCCGGAGACCCCATACAAGAAGAGGAACAGTAGAAGTTATGGGTGCCCGAAGAATTGGCCATCGATCTTTTTGGACGTGCTCATGACCACCCGCTGAGTGCGCACGGTAGATAGGGTCATACGCTGCAGCGGCTGAAAACCTATTTCTTTTGGCGTAAAATGGCACAACAAATAAAAGCGTATGTAACCCCTTTGTGTTGTGCAGGTGCACCAAATCGCCAAATGCTGTCCTTCGGCCTCCGATGGGTAAGTATTGATCTTATCGGTCCTTATCCTCGTTCAACTACTGATCACACTGGAGCTGTCGTGATCCTGGACCAACTGTCGAAATTCCCAATCATTGAACCGATTTGTAACATACATATTGGCCCGATAGTCAGTTTCTTAGAGAAACGTGCCTTCCATGTATTTGGAGTACCGCAATATGTTGTCTCTGACAACGAAGTCCAGTTCACCTCGAGTAGATTTCGGTACTTGATGGACAAGTATGGTATTACTCACCAGCGGACCGCAGTCTACTTTCCTCGAATCGTACACTCCAAGCCACTATTTGTGCCTAAATCCATCTGGATGAAAAGGGTTGGGACCGCAGAATTTCCATCATTTACTATGCTCTGCGCTGTTCATACCATACCACTACAGAGATCTTGCCTTACTTTGCCGTTTTTGGCCAGTACATGATTTGCAACGGTAAATTGTACCGGTTGCTGTGGCAGTTAAAATGTCTGGAAGACCCAATAGTGGCTCTGGAGCCGCCCAAGAAACTCCGAGTACTGCAAGACCAACTCCGGGGGAAGATTGAAGTCAGCAGACGTGCGAGGGAGTAGCGCTGCAACCTGGAATCTAACCCTTCTCGTTTCAAGGCAGGCGATGAGATCTTTCGACGAAGCTTTAGGCAGAGTGAAGCGGCCCGGCACTGCAATGCTAAATTGGACAAGAAATTTGTTAAGTGCTAGGTTCTTCAGGTGTTAAGTCCCACGCGGTATCTCATTTCAGACATATCGGGAAAAGAACTGGGAGCCTACTATGCCAAAGAATTACGACGTTGAAGCACGCCATCCCCAAAATGTTTCCTTTTTTGTTATTTTACGATTGGCATTGTTCACCGCCACCTGGGTTTGAAAATCGCACACAGCGACCTTTCCTTTCAGAACTTACCTTGGGAATATTAGCCATCCATTAGCTACATGCCCCAAGATGGGTGGACTCAGCTTAGGAGTTAACCTCCTGTCCTTCAGTCTCCCCATGTCTGGTTGCCATCATGGAAACTGCCCTATAATAACCTTACTCTTGGCGCCCTACGTAACTGACACCGACCAGCCGATTCACATGCCCTACGCCACTGACGTTGACCAGCCGATCCACATACCCTACAACGCTGACGTCGCTGATATTCGGGATGTTTTCATTTGGGTTGTTTTCATTCATTTCCTCCAGGTGGAAGAGATGCAATTAAGAGTAGAGTCGATGGAATTTGTTCGACGCATTTAAATCGGGCATGTGAACCGGTGGCTGAATTTATGTACTTCGGACTTAGTCTGCTCACGTAAGACCCTCGACCGAAACTCCTCTCCAAACAGCTAGCTAGCCAGCAGCCACCTCGGAGTAGACTAAGAGTGTCCGGACTTGTTGACCTGGTGGGTACAGTCCGTTGTCACGTTACCAGACTTCATGTCTAGAACCGATGAGAGGTCGGTTCACATTTCCTTCGGGAAATTTCGAACGTTCGAGACGTATGTAAACTAATAGCATTACACTTTGCAATGTAAGTTTTCATGAAAAGTTAATAGCCTGTACTTTCAATGCAGAAGTTGGGGAAAAATAACTTAAATTTATTCAATATTCTCATTTAAGACAGCTACCATTTCGTTTTACGATAGCTAATATACTCGTTGAATAGATTCTCAAAGATGTGCACGATATACTCGTACATCGTTTCTGCAAATCCCAAAAAGCTCGTAGTGTCTGAATCGATTTGGAGCGCACATTGCTCAATAGCCATGTACACCACAACTTCGTTAAGTACTATTCAATTGTATTGAAATTTTCGTGGTCAGTTAGTCTTATGAGTGTTCATGTAAATTTGGAATGTTCTTGGACTTAAGGGTACCCTTACGTTTTTATAAAAAAATATATAAAATTGATAGATCATACTTTCACTAACAAAGTTTAGTGAATTTTGACTTCTCAGGTGTTTGTCGTTGTTGTACTCATAAAGAACCATCTCCATAATTTTTTTCAAATCCTTCGGTCTGCAGGTGTCTAAGTTCAAGCTTGCTGTGACGCACTGGTGGGCAGATGGATGGACAGGTACCAGTTTTAATTCAAGAAAAGAATACAAAAGGAAAACAATCAACGCGTTGTTGTATGAACACTAAAAAGATATAAATATGGTAAAATCAGGATTCATTATTTAAGAATATCGTTGCTAATGTAGCCGGTTTGATGACGTTAATTTTTAAGATGCAGGTTAGGTTTGGAATCGTGTGTTTTTAAACAACTGAGAGTTAATCAAAAAAATATATTTTTATATTAAATTAAATTTCAAATATTTTCTTTCACTAGTATACTATATATCTATCTCACAACAGACCAAATCCGAACCTTGGTATTGAGACTTTTATTATAAGATCTCATTCCATGACCGTAAGGGGATTTAAAGTAATGTGGTGAATATCACGCTCAATCATGTGATTATTACCTAATTTTTTCAATTACTACCCTTCACGCAGGGTGGACTGATAGTCCGAAATCATTATAAACTGAAACTGAATGCCGGATCCGAGGTTTGAACTTGGAAGCTGCTGCGCGGAGTATGATATGCTTATACTCGTATTTAGAGATGGTATAATATATCGCAACCTGTGATTTTTTTACAGTGATTAAAAAAGAGCAATCGCAGGTTGCGATCGCATCGTAAAAATCACTGCTACAAAAATGAGCAGGCTCAGCTCATCAATTCTGCTAAGCATCGTCAAGCCATCATATGCAACGATGGCTGAGCATTAAGCAGCCATCAATTCCAAACATGCACATTAAAGAGCAGTGGACGATATCAGTCCATCAAATATGCTCTGAAATCAAACAAATCACAGTCTTGGAGTTGCTCTTGTTCCATCACATTATAAAGTAACTCACAAAAATTCTTCAGCCGGCACAAGCAGAGATCATTTATAAGGAATATTTGACTGCGAGCTATGATATGTGCGATATTTTTGAAATGGATCTTAGCACCACACTGCTAGTCATGAATGATCTCTGCTTGTGGCAGCTGAAGTATTTTTGTGAGTAACTTTATAATGTGATGGAACAAGAGCAACTCCAAGACTGATTTGTTTGATTTCAGAGTATATTTGATGAACTGGTATCGTCCACTGCTCTATTATGTGCATGTTTTGAATTGATTGCTGCTCAATGCTCAGCCATCGTTGCATATGATACTTTGACGATACTTAGTCGTGCGGCACATGCAGATTTTATTTTTAGCATAGGGCATATGCAGAAAAATCAAAACAGTGTGTGGGAAAGCTTTCATTTAATTTGTGTTTAGGTTCCAGGTTGGTTCAAGTGTTTTCGCTGCTAATTACTTCTGCATAGATAAAATCAAATAAAAATGTAAATAAAAATTTTATCTTGACATAATGAAAATTGCTTTAGTAAGAGTTACATGAAATTTTTTTCCTTATGTTTGCTCCTTATTAATGTTTGTACTAAACTAGACGAAAACATAATTTTTTATGTAAGTGATGAGGAGGTATATAAACTTAAGAAGATACTAGCGATTTGGTTGATTTATGATCAAATCTATTGGCGAATAAACTGTCAGAACTTCAAAAATTGCAAAAAAAATTTTGAAATACTCACAGAGAATATTCTGCTATAATGCCGTAATAGACTTGATTTGCAAATAGCATTTTCAAATTCATGATGAGAATTGAAGATATGATTTGATTAAAATTATTAACATATACCTGTTCAATTTTTTCGCTTGCTAAATACATACAATTATCATTATCAGTATTTAAATTTTCAATAATTTACAAGTGGCAATTGCTTGAATTTGTCTATAATTGAATACAAATTGAGCACTTGTTAATTTAAAATAAAATTTATCATACGGTGCATTTATAAAACACGTTTGGTCCTATAAAGGCATTATCAAGCTACTAATTAATCAATTATTTAACCCATAGCTTGATAATGCCCTTAACGGGCAAAACCCTTCGCAAAAATAGAACATGTAGCAAATATTATTTCAAATTAACAAGTGTTTTATTTAACCTTCTTAGCGAGTTCTGCTTACTAAAATCATATCGAAAATGCAAACACAGAATAAATGAACACCCTAACAACTGTCAATTTTATTGGGCCGGATTCTTTTATAACATATTTTCTTGTTACGCTATGTACGAGTACAAATTTCTATTCAGTTGAATGGATTTAAAATCGAAAAAAATAGTCCAATCTGGGACTTTCTTACCGTGATTGACAATATCAACTGTTTTGCGAAATGCGATATTTGTAAGGCAAAGTTGTCCTATAAAACTTCAGTGGCTAATCTAAAACGACATGTCACATTCAAACATCCGACAGTCAAAATTCCCAGCAGTAAATTTGAAACGAAAACCAGCTCAAGAAATGTGCCCTTGAGTAATTTTAGTAATATGTCGTATATGTGTTTCCTTCGTGAAGTCCAAAAGTTGCGTTCCCCTAAGTGTCAATAACAGTCAACATACATTCACTACTTGGTTCTGTTCACTCCAACATAACGAGCGTTCTGTATATTCCAATGTAACCTTGTCACCTCAAATCCATTCAACGCAATCAAAGAATCTATCTACGCGCTAGTTTATACCCATTCCTTTATAAAATTAATTTTTAAAATTAATTTGCTCAAAGCACCAATTTATCGGCACAATAATTGTGGATCCGCAACCAAGTACAAGTTCAAGTCAAAACTCTCAAGAAAATCGGGAGCTAGCAACAATTAAGCAATTTTCATTGGTATTGGGAACACTCAACGATTTTGTGCCACGAAAATTGACGACGACAGCAAAGCAAAAAATTGACGAGAATTTGATGCTTCTTTTTACGGTTGATTTTCAACCATTCAGTATTGTAGAAGATTATGGATTCCGTCGACTAATAAAATTGCTATATAGTTCTTACACTTCACCAAACCGGCGCCACATTTCCGATACTATGCTTCCTGTTACCTATGAAAAAGTCTTCAGTGAAGTAAAGCTTCTAATCAACTCAGTCATGAAGTGCAGTCTAACAACCGACTGTTGGACTTCTGTCAATAATGAAAGCTTCATTACAGTGACTTATCATTATATAGATGCTAATTTTGTTTTGAAGTCGGTCTTGTTAACTTGTGTGAGCTATAACGAGAGACACACAGCTCTAAATTTGGCAAATAAAATTAAGTCAGTGACAGATGAATGGGGTCTCTCAGAAAAAATTTCTTCAGCAGTCAGCGCTAAAAAATTACATAGGTTGGAAGCATTTCGGATGCCTGGCACACAGTATCACTTTGACTACCGAAGATGGATTCAACCCTTTAATTATTTTGCTTGACAAAGTCCGTAAAGTTGTTGTTCATTTCAAAAGAAGCAGTGTATCGAATCAGAAACTCTTGCAACACCAAAAAATGCAGGAAACGAGCCCAAAAAATTAATTTTAGATGTTTCAACTCGATGGAATTCCACATTTTATATGCTGGAATGGATGTTTGAGCTTGAAGAAGCAGTCAAAGCTACTACAGCTCTGATCGACAAAAATCTTCCAATTTTATCTGCCGATGAATGGGCAATTATAGCTGAAGCTATTAAAGTCCTTAAACCTTTTGAGGCGATCACGAAAACTGCTAGCGGAGAAAATTTGTTTTAACAGCTTCACTCGTGATTGTACTTTGGAGTAGTAGAAATTAAAATTCTACTGAAGTGGAAATTTAAATTCTACTGAAAACCCCCAAAAAATCGTTGAAAACGATGTTTCGAATGATGAAATGTCAGTTTAAAGTGCCTATAACAAAGCAGTTTTGGAAATAAAACCGGTCGGGACAGCCACTTCCAGAGCGCGTGTTGAAGTAGAAAGATATTTAGAGGGAAGTATAATTCCGAAAAATGAAGATCCTGTGAAATGGTGGCAAGACAATAAGCACAATTATCCCTATCTCAGTCAGCTAGCAAGGGAAAGTCTATGTGCAATAGCCTCTTCGGTGCCTTGCGAACGCCTCTTTTCTAAGGCTGGATATGTTCTGAACAATTGCAGAACGAGACTACAGTCACATAAAGTGGAGAAAACTTTATTTTTAAACCAAAATTGGCGCCTAACAATGGAGAATACTTTATAATTTTGAATAAATTATAATGCTTTATATATATTAGCTTTAGCTTTAAGTTATTATTGAATTAGATTTTGTTGACTAATTTTTTTTAATTTGACCGTATGAATGTATTTTGTAAATATTGTCTGAATTTATGTTTAAGTACACAATTTTAAATAAAAACTTAGTTATTTTCTTCTTCTTCTTGTATATTCATAAACATATTTCTATAAAATAAAACTGATTTTTTTCATATATATATTTTTTTAATTTTTGCATCAAAAGTGTATTTTACCTTAATAACCGCGAAATATCACTGTGATTAAAGAGCTGCTCATTTTCACAGGTCTATGAAATGAGCAATCGCAGTAAATCACTGTGATAGAAAAATAGCAGTTTTTGCCATCTCTACTCGTATTCAAATATTCATTTATTTGTCAATAGAAGCATGCCTACAGTGGGGATGCGAGCCAAAAATATGTCTTCGCTGTTAAATCAAACCGGCATATGTGCAAAAATTAAGTTTTTGGGTTACTGGTATCAAAAAACTCCTTTTTCTCACGTCGATTTTTATGTCGAACTGGCATATCGTATAGTTGAATAAAAATCAGCCAGATGGCGTTGGGCCGGTATGTATTTACGCGGGAACAGCCATTTTCTGTATCAGAAGACAGATCTATTGGGCAATAAATCAGTCGCTTCAAAATCTTCAAGAAGAAAAGACGTCCATCATGTAAGTAATACTGAATCATCTCACAATAGTATATTTTTAATTACTACCCAGAAATGACTTATTGGCAGATAATCCAGTCTGCACTTAAAATTAATACGTTTATAGCAGCCTCAACTAAAGCAAACCGGCATGTATGCCAATAAGTCGGTTTCCTGGTAAATTTTCTCACGGTGAATAAAGCAAAGTGTTAATTAAAACCGAAATGTGTTCCAATGATTCAGTTTGAATTGTATCAAAACAATGTTTCATGTGATGTTTTTGAAGATATGCCAGTTTATTTTATTATCACGTATCATTATGCAAGATGTTTCACACTTTACTAGGCTTAAAATCGACCCTTGTAGTTAGATACTTTAATTTTTTTCGTCATTGTTGTTTTTTGAAGGCATTAATGTTAAAACTTGCGATGGAAAGTCAAAGACGGTGGCAAGTGATTCCACCAGATAATTTGCCTCCGACACGAAACAATTTAGAACGCAGTGCTGAAGATGTTCCTACGACTAGCAAGACTGATATACAATTAGAGACTGAAAACTACATTTCCCCTTCTGCTAGTAAGTTTAGGTTTTGTCGTTTGATTTAAATAAATCAGTACTGTTGGTTACTTGCATAAGCATTGGTGTGGTCTATACTAATTTAGGAAGAACTCACTCACTCATTGCTCATCATTTTCAAACTTTTCCCCCTAAATCTATAATAACTATTTTTAAGGATGTGAAATTACTTCATCAACGAACGCTCGACTGTCTACAGTAGGTCTAGCAGAAGTTCCTATAGGGCTAATGGATGTGAAAGCTTGGGTTGTTAAGCTGCCTGATCCGTTGCTTCCAACATTATTTATAGATACAGAAAGCACTACTGAAAATAACTAGCAAGACTGATTTGACTGAGCTACAAGCATTCTCTAATAATGAATGGGTGGAATGTGAACCAATACAAGGAGTGACTGAAAACCAGATTTCCCCTCCGACTGGTTAGTTCATGCTTTTGCCATTTTGATTGATATAAATCAATACTGTTCGACATTTGCATGATCATTGGTGGCTTAAAGATAAATATATATGATCTTAAATTTATAATGCATTACATTCTGGCTCTGAAAGTGACAGTGCAAGCAGAGATGAACCGGCGACTGCGATTGAAAATACAAAAGAACCAATTGCTAGAAGGAGGATAAGAGGCAAATTTAATAAAAGAACGTTGGCAAAGAAGATGCGAAACTGCGGTGAGGAATACGACTCTGAAACTCAAGGAAGAGTGAACATACGAAGCATGAAGCCTCCTTGCAACAACTCTAAACTCAAGTGCACCGAACAAATTAATGAGAACTATCGAAAAGAGATTTTTGCAATGTTTTGGGGAATGGGCGACTTGCAAAGACAAAGAGAGTTCATAAAAGATAGCACACAGGAAGTTGTCTCCAAGTATCAGAGGATTACATTGAATTGAACAGGGGAAAGGGGATCTAATCAATCATACTCGTTAACGAAAGATGGGAAAAAAATACGGGTGTGCAAAAAATTTTTTAAAAACACTTTCGACCTATCAGACAGAGCTATTCGTACAACCCTTGAAAAAACTGACAAAAGTACAGGTGTTCTAAGCTTGAAAATGAGAGGCAGGCATGGAAAGGTTCGGAACCTTGCAGGAATCAGCTACTGCCAATACAGAGCTATTTTTAAGTCATACAATCTTTCTTTTTTTTTTACACCGAAGAAAGATCAGTGTGATGTTTCTCTCATTTACCAAAACACGAAACAAAATACGACGGAATATGAGAATCAGAAGAAAAGCAGAATGACAAGAAAACCACAGATTCAACCGTCGTAGCAGTATATAACCTACAGGCAGTGCTGTCATGTCCGCAGGGGGAGGCGTCTTCCTACTACTACATTTCAAAGCTAGCCGTTTACAATTTAACAATTGCTGAACTGAAGGGCGACAAAATGGTAAACTGTTACACTTGGGATGAGACACAGGGGAAACGAGGCGTGATTAAGATTGGGAGCTGTATGCTGAAATATTTGCAATATTTAAATGACAAAGCTGACTGTCTAGTAGACGTCGTCTTTTACAGTGATAATTGTTGTGGACAACAAAAAAATAATTATATGATGGCAATGTACAAATATGCTGTTACAACATTGATAAACATAAAATCTATCACACATAAATTTTTAGTAAAGGGCCACACGCAAAACGAAGGGGATTCAGCTCACTCAACGATTGAAAAAGAAGTTGAAAGAGCACTCCGAAGTGGACCGATATACTTACCTTCCCAATATGCCATGGCCATGAAAACGGCAAAGGAAAGTGGCAAACCTTACCTGGTTCATGAGTTGAGCCATCAGGACTTTTTTGACATAAAAGTTCTGAAGGACTTCCAAGTAATTTTACCATTATTGGACATTCGAATGTTCAAAGTAATTAAAAACGAGGGCAACTTTTTCTTCAAAACATCCTACGGATCACATGCCTGGGAGGAGGCGAAGAAAAGGAATAAGCGGAGAAATGAGAGCGTGAATCCTGTTCTGATGCAAGTTTATTCCAAGAGACATACCATTGATGAGAAGAAGAAAAAGGGTATCTTAAAGTTAGTTACGGACGGGATAATACCGCCAATTTATTCAGATTTCTTTAAAAATTTGTGAAACTTTGCTGTTACCAGCCAAGAAAAAACAATACTATGTTAATTTTTGTTTAAAAAAATTGCGAAGCAATAAATTATTTTTTTATTGACGATATTATAATTTATTTCTACCTAAAACAGGTTTCAAAAGAAGAAGCCACAGTGACACAAAAGCAAATATAACACTGATTTTAAAGTCATACTGGCATATCTGCATATTTCTTATAATTTGAGCAATTTCGATTTATTTGCAACTACTACCTCAATAAGCAGTATTTGCCTAAATTTTATTCATGCATAAAATGGCTTTGAGGTTAACCAAACGGACGCCAAAAGGAAAATATCACATGCGAATACTTTAAAGTGCCCAGGTGAAAAATATAATATTTTGCAGATACGAGGTGTGTTCAAAAAATATTGCGAATTTTGTTTTTTTTCAAAAATTCTTTATTCATGAATATCTATTTTGTCTCCTTCAAAGTAATCCCCATGAGATATTATACACTTGTGCCAACGGTTTTTCCAATCTTCGAAGCACTTCAAAAAATCATTTTTTTTTAATCTTGTTCACCTCCTCCTTCGATGCCGCCTTTATCTCGTCAAGCGTAGCGTAACGTCATCCTTTCATGGGCCTCTTCAGTTTAGGAAACAAGAAAAAGTCACAGGGGGCCAGGTCTGGGGAATACGGTGGCTGCGGCATCATTAGTGTGTTATTTTTGGCCAAAAAGTCGCGCACAAGCAACGATGTGTGAGCTGGGGCGTTATCGTGGTGCAAAAGCCAATTTTTGTTCTCCCACAAATCCGGGCGTTTCTGGCGGATTGCTTCGCGCAAATTGCGCATAACTTGCAGGTAATATTCCTTATTGACTGTTCTTCCCTGTGGCAAGAACTCATGATGCACCTCGCTCCTGCAATCGAAGAAAACTGTCAGCAAAACTTTCACATTCGACCGAACTTGGCGCGCATTTTTCGGTCTTGGTTCATGCAGCAGCTTCCATTGAGACGATTGAGCTTTGGTTTTCACGTCATAACCATAAACCCACGATTCGTTACCAGTTATGACCCTCTAGAGCAAATTTGGTTCGTCGCGGACAGAGTTTAACATCTCATTAGCAATGTTCATGCGTTGCTGTTTTTGGTCGCAATTGAGCAATTTTGGTACGAATTTCGCGGCGACCCGTCTCATGCCCAAATCGTTGATAAAAATCGAATGGCACGAGCCAATCCATATGTTTAGGTCCTCAGCAACTTCTCTAACGGTGATTCGACGATTGGCCAATACCATTTTCTCCACTTCATTAATTTTTTTCGTCTGTTGTTGAAGTGCTCGGGCGTCCGGCACGCTCTTCGTCGTTCACATCTTCTCGGCCTTCTAAAAACATTTTGTACCACCGATAAACGTTGCTTCGGTCCAAGGTAGCTTCTCCGTATGCCACAGTCAACATTCGGAATGCATCCGCGCACTTAATTTCGTTTTTCACACAAAATTTGATACACGTTCTTTGATCCATTTTTTTGAATAAGTAAAAATCGAAGACGATTGAAAACACGTGCAAGTAAAGCAGCTATCACCAATCAAGTGAACATTCAAAATGGCCGAGCTTGTCGGCATAAGTGACAGACATGAGTACCAACATAACGCCACAAAAAAATCGAAATTCGAATATACGTAACCCGCGAAAATTCAAAATTCGTGATACTTTTTGAACACACTTCATATGTCGGTTTGATTTCACAGCGACGATGTGTTTGCTGTGAATCTTTTCATATGAAGCGATTGTCTTATTTAAAATGTTTTCCTCTCATTTTTTAAAGCAAAAGATGAAATGATAAATATGAGAACATTGTACATGTAATGTTCTGTTTATCTAAAGCTAAGTTCAGAATTTAATCTTATTGTTAGCTAAAGTTCCATTTGATTGATGTACGAGTATATAAAATAACATAAATTCAAACAATGCTATTAGTTATATGCCAATGAAATAGCCTTGGACGTTTTTGCAGGGATCTAACTTTTCCGAATCTCTATTATTAAAGCTTATGAAAACGATAAAGAAATAAAAAAAGATGTATAAAATTCAAATAGAATACTGAAATCGTTGAATTCGTTTTTCTTGTAGAGTAATGAAACACACAAGCAGTGGAGTATAAGCAGTACATCCTACATGAAAAACAAGTACTCTCATATCTGATACTTGAATCCTTTACCCATCAGTGAAGCTCAATGCTGCTAGTGCTGATTTCATCCCCTCTTGCAAGTTCTTGCTCATCTTTGCTACGTTTTATAGAAGGGAATCGCATGCAGTCATCATATAGCCTTTTAAAAATCCATTTTATTATTATATGTTTAACATACATATCGTTTCACTGAATGGAAAACGTTTACTAACGTACATCAGTCTTTTATAGAATCAGCAATTCTACAACGAACTTTACCCACAGCCATTCCTATCTTTTTCCATTGTACTCGCTCATCGCGGCAATGTTTTTCCAACAGGACGCCTTTTACTCGAAAAACATTTTTTGAAGGAAAATTAATTTTATTCATCTGAACAATCATTGTGTTATTCATTCATTTCGCTGATTATTTATTTATTGTTCGTTCATTCCACGCTGAGCAGTGTACGTTTTTCAGTAATAATTAATGGATATAAAATTGCGGACGCAGCCAATGAGTGAGCAATTGAGTCCAAATTGAAATGGGAATGGGTATCTTTTATGACTGTTAGCATAAAATACTCAGAGTAGCCATTAACCTCGTTCCTTGGACTTTTGGATGGTCCGAGCAATTGGAATGCAGAAATGTGAAAAGCGGAAGAAAACTCACAAGGATAAGTAGATGGAGAACATTTTTTTCAGCCTTAATGTTCTGAATTTCTGTACGTGCTTGAAATTCAGATGGCACCAAGTACAAGTCCACTCTGTTTTCAGCTTCTATTTCCTAGATTTCCAGACAAATTTACATAACTCAATTTGATGTAATTTAATTTCATGTTTTTGTGAAAAAATTCTCGTAGAGAGAATTTGTTGACACATTTTTAGAAAGTCAATAAGTGGACAATGGAATAACAAAATACGTGGAGACATTTCTTGAACTTTTCACATAAATATTAGTTTGTGGAAAAATAATACCATTATTTTTACGTGGACTTTAAGACGTTATTTAAAATATTTTAAATTAAAAATTTTTGGTCATATGTACTCGATTTTGTTTTATAATATATTTTATGTTGCTATTTCAAAGGTAGCTTTATAGTGCCTCTGTCATAGAAGTCTAGGTCCTATTGGCGGAAAACTCTAGTAATTGGCTTTCGCAATCTTCTTTTGATGTCAATTTCTTAATAATGAGGATGTTTTGCAATACAAGCAAAACCTAATAATCGCTTGGTGCTAGGTCCGAACTATATGGTGGATGATCAGAACTATCCAGCAAAGCTCCCGAAGTTTCTGATAGATCACTATAGACATGTGTAGCTTGGCGTTGTCCTTATGGAACAGAATATCTCTCTGGTTGGCTAGCTCTGACCCTTTATGGTCAACTGCTAGCTCCAAGTCCAGTTGTTGCCACTAGAGGTCAAAATTTAGTGTTTGGCCATTTCGAAGCAACTCATGATAAATTCTTTCCAATCTTACCAAATGCACAGCAGAACCTTCCTGGCCGTTAGTTCTGGCTTGGCTACTTTACCGCGCTTGGACCATAATCGTTTTCACACAATGTTGTCGTATATGACCTATTTCTCATCCCTAGTAATCATCCGTTTGAGAAATGGGCAAATTCCATTCCATTTGACCAAGGCTTTTCAGACGGAAATTCAATCCATAACCTTTTAAGGGCATTGTAGAAAATTTTTTACGAAGACCTACTAATTTTGCTTCCTGTCTTTCCGTTTGTCCCTCTGTCTATGCGTCACAGCAAGTTTTCCCAGAAACTATAGCAACTAGAAAGCCCAAACTTTGTAAAAAAAAGTCAGAAGTGGTAGTCTCTCAAAAGTTCAGGTCTTATCAAATGGCCCATTATAACGAAGTAGCTCTTGTATCAAATGAAAGATATTGATTAGAGCTTCTAGAATCTGAAACAAAAAAGTCATTTTGGGGTTCAGAGGATCCAAGGCGAGGCAATATGTGGGAGCATTTTGAGTTATCCTTTGCAATTAGACACTTTTGTGCCAGAATATTTGAAAAAAAAAACCACTGAAGTAAGCACTTATAAGAATAAGTGCAACAGATTCCTCAGAAATTAAAATTTACTCAACTTTATTAACAATAGTATGATTTGTAGTTTGTGAGTTCTTCAATTAGCTTCTCACATACTGAGGGAGTATTGAGCGATTCTATCGTTCTTGGTGCTAAGGTGGCTCTTTCATTAATAAAACTCCGGAATTCAGACGATCAAAAGCTTCTTATAATTGAGAATTTGATGAAGAAAGAAATTTTTTGCAGCGTAAATGGCATGAAATCCGCATTAGGTCTTGTAATGAATCATTCGACGCCGCTGTTGACCACTACCAAAACACTCTGCTGCCATGTGGTTTTCCATCTCATGTTTGTTGTGACGGCTTCACATCCCACGTCAGTTTTGTCGTGGGATGTCAAAGTCAAATGACAGCCACATGGTAGCAGAGTGTGGGAGTAGTAAGTGCCATCGGATGAAAAATGGAAGGGTTAGTGCAAGATTTAATGAGTGTGCAAGTCTTGCTCTTAATTTCTTCCTTTATGTCTTTATGCTTTCTCTCAATTTGATAATTTATCCAATATTAATGATCGCTTCTTGGATTTAGTCCTTAGCAACCTAGATTCTTCCTCTCTGAAGAATTCTCCTGTTCTTTTTCCGTATGTCCCCCTCGATCCTCATCACCCTCCGCTTCGGTATGAAGTGTCACTTGATCGAACCAATCCAAAGCGTATATGGAAAAAATGCACTTTAACTTCTACAAGGCAAATTACTCCCTAATTTCTAATTCTTTATCCGCTGTTAATTGGAATACCTTCTTTCATGGTCTTGATTCAAATGACGCGTGTGAGAAATTTTATGACTTCCTCAACTCTGTCATATCAGCAGCAACTCCCTTTACCTGTGCTCGTGACTCCCATGGTACACCCTGGTTGAATCACAATGTAATTTGTGCACTGAAAGAAAAGGATCGGGCTCGTCGTATGTTGCTACGTACCAGGTCTTCTGAGGATCGTGTAAACTATACTCAGTTTAGATCTGCTGCAAAAAGGGAAGTAAACTTGGCAAAAGCTTCTTACTTCAGGAGTATCGAGTCTTCGCTTAACTCTAACCAATCCAAGCCATTTTGGAAGTACATCCGTTCTCTTAAATCGTCGACTAAAAATCCCTCCTCATTAACCTTAAATGGGCAGCTCGCGTCATCTCCTCAGGAAATGTGCGAACTTTTCTGTAATTATTTTTCTTCCCTTTTTAATCTCTCTACCACGCCTGCGCAAAGTTCACCCTTCCCTGCTTATCATCAACCCACTATTTCCTCTACCACTTGTTCTTCTGTAGAAAATGAAAATCTTATCAATACTCTTGATGTTTCTGTTGGTACTGGTTCTGATGGCATTCCTAATTTCTTCGTTGATTCTTTATCATCCACTATATCTGTTCCTTTAGCTTGACTTTTCAATATAAGCTTATCTACTGGCTTATTCCCTTCTGACTGCAAAAGAGCTTTCCTCCTCCCTATTTTTAAGAAAGGTGACGCCTCTCTGGTTTCAAATTATCGCCCCATCTCTTTATTGTGTTGTTTTTCCAAATTACTGGAACGTACTGTTTACTCCAAACTGCTTGCGGCTGTGGAAGATAAGCTAATTCCTGGACAGCATGGTTTCATCAAAGGTCGTTCTACTATGACCAACCATATGGAATTTACTACGGTTGTTGCTGGAGCCTTTGAGAATCGATTTCAGGTAGAAACCCTGTATCTTGATTTTTCTAAGGCCTTTGATTCGGTCAATCACCATATTTTGCTCCAAAAAATTCATGCACTTGGTGTCGTTGGCAATTTGTTCAAGTGGCTCTCCTCCTACCTTTCGAATCAAATACGTCATGTTACTTTCAATGGTTTTACCTCTTCTCCTTTTGTCCCGTCTAGCGGTGCTCCCCAAGGGTCCATTCTCGGCCCGCTTTTATTTGTCATCTTTATCAATGATCTGCCTTCAGTCATTAACTCCTCCTGTCTTCTTTATGCACACGATGTGAAATTATTCAAGGTCGTATCCTCTCAAAATGACCTTGACATACTGCAAGCTGATCTAAATTCCTTGGACCTGTGGTGTCAACCTAATCAGCTTCCTCTTAACGTTTCTAAATGTATACATGTATCCTTTTTCTCCAAACTTTATCCATTCATTGGTCATTTCTTCATAAAAAATAAACGTTTTAGCACCGTGACTCATATCAAAGATCTTGGAGTCACCTTTGACACCAAACTAAAATTCGATCTTCACGTCTATGATATTGTTTCCAGAGCATCACGTGTATCTGGATTTATTTTACGTCACTCCATCATATTTTCTGATCCCTTTTCTTGCATTAAGTTATTTGTAAGTTTAGTTCGTTCTATTCTTGAATACTGCTCCCCAGTCTGGTCTCCTCATTTCGTTTACCTTAAATCCTCAATCGAATCAGTTCAGCGTAAGGTCACGAGAATTTTCCTGTTAAAATTTTGTATTCCTTATTGTTATTATCATGTTCGTTTGTCTATCCTTGGTATTCCTTCTTTAGAACACCGCCATATTTATCTGGATGAGTGTTTCCTTTATCGTCTCTCCCTTTGTTACCTTAACACGAAGTTGGTAGCTGAACTCCCGGTCAGAAATGCTGTCCGTCCTACCAGAAGTTCCAAAATCTTTGATGTTCCGTTTTCCAGGAGCGTGACTTATTTTCACTCTCCTCTACTAAGGATTTCGCGTAAACACGAAAATCTTCAGCTTGGATCTTTCTCCACTCCTTATCTCCATTTTAAAAATAGAGTAACTTTTGCACTCGCTAAGCTTTGAATTTTTTCTTATATGTTTTCTATGTCTCTCTATCTTTTACTATTATTACTATTTTTCTTATAGGATTATATCTGTAAAAATAGCAATGAATAAATAAATAAATAAATGATTTTCCCTTTGATTCCGTCTCACAGTGCTCTGACCAAGAAATCAAAACCGCGTCGCAATTCTTGTGGTTGCAATTTGTAAATCTCTTCCACGCTACCGTCACAATTGAAAGTTCCTCCAAGAATCTCAACGACACAACGGCTGACGATTGCAGAAATATCCATCACCTGCTATCTGGGTAAGCGAGTTCACATTCCAATTGCATCATAACTTGTATCTGCACTTAACAGCAGCCCTCATTATCCAATTAGATCATCTCATCGTGCAATACATATGCGGTGACTGGGTGCCTATTTCAGTGAAGCCAACAAAGATACTATAAAAGTGTCTATCATCAATATCCAGGGAAAAATAAAGTGTTCAGTGTGAAAAAAAATTCAGGACGAACGAAATAAATAAATCATTGTACCAAACTGAATGAAAGTAGAGGAATTGAATGTAATGAAAATCCGTTTAAATTTTTGACAGAAGTAAAATTAAAGCTGAAGTCGGGTGAGAACTTCCTTTCCCCGTCCTTTTTCCCAAAGTTTCAAATATTCCTTTCCCCGCTTCCTTTTTTTTATCTCGTGGTAATTAGCGAAGGATTTGATCTTTGGTCATATTTTTATTATATATATTTTAGCTCATTTTAATATTGATGTTATTTATTAATTAAGGTTAAACGCATGAAAAATAATTATTATAAAAAGGAAACATAATCGGGTCACCATCAAATTCTTGGAGATGTCAAGCAGATTATGCGCTGTTTTTTTTGTAATTATTCGAATGAAAAAAAAAAAACAAAACTGAAAAGTCTTAACGCGTAATTGCAAAACGAATATTTAAGATTAGGTTTCAAGAGTAAAGGGAATAAATTAAATTTCAACTTCAAATGAAATCAGCTTTGATAGGATTCAATAAAAAACCATGCTAAGAATGAAAATATTTTGTTTCCTTTACCGTACAATAATTTTGATTTGATTTGTATACACGTATTTCGAAGCTTACTTAGCTTCTTCTTCAGTACAACTAAATTACTTATTCTATATCTACCTATTTATATGCTAAACGTTTACGGATTAGGGCTAATGACATGTTTGAAAAGGATACTACTACAATTACCTGTACCACTGTTCATTCTTAATCCGTAAACGTTTAGCATATAAATAGGTAGATATAGAATAAGTAATTTAGTTGTACTGAAGAAGAAGCTAAGTAAGCTTCGAAATACGTACATACAAATCAAATCAAAATTATTGTACGGTAAAGGAAACAAAATATTTTCATTCTTAGTATAAAGAACCGTATACAAACATTGAAACAACATTGTTGAAGTGTAAAAAACCATGAATTGCTAAAATTAACAACGACTTTCCTTTCCAGTGGTCCTTCTTTTCCAGAGGCAGTAAGAGTGCAGGGTAAGTATGCCGGGGAGAGGGTAGGGTTTGAAGAAATCCGCTGAGGTCGGTTTCGCGTCGCGCGCGGTATGCGGTACTTTTGTTGGTTTGCCTTTTTCTTTAGCGTAGCTTTCATCGGGTTCAAGTTAACGTAGTGTATTTTTCGGTACCGCGTCGGTAAAATTCGGGAAGGCGAAATGGAAATTAGATTTTCGTACTTTGACTGGATACATGAAGAAATACGGAGTAACGCAAAGTAGGTTTCTTCTCCGTATGATTGTGTTTTCGACGCGTTTGAAACGGGCGTTTAATGGTGGCTGAAAAATGTAATTGAGCGTAATCCATTTTAAGACCCGCGACCGAAATCCTCTCCGATCTAGCTGGCCGACAAGCAGCCACCACGAAAATGGATTACGGTGCAAGTATTGGTTGACCGGTTGGTACCATTCGTTGGCACGACTCAGACCTAACGTCTAGAACCGATGAGAGGTCGGTTCCGACTTCATTCGTGAGTTCAGACGAAAAATCATTACCGTCTCTCAAAATTGGTGTTAATGTCCACACTATAGCAACTACGAACAAAATTCAGGAGCTCCGTAATCTCCGGTGGAACAACATGCTATCCAATCTAGACTACAACTCATGGAAGGTTTTGTTTTTAAATAGAATTTATTATGTGTTACCATATTCGATCACAAATAAAAACAAAGAGCATATTTACTCCAATCAAGGAAAAGCAGATATACTTGCGGATAAATTTAAACAGTTCCATAATATCTCCATTAGAATCTGCAACAATCTAGCAGAAATGATGGTGGATAAAGCTTTGGAACAAAAACCTAAACAAACATCTCTACCTCCTGGTGCATGATTAAAAACCAGGGAGTTAAAAGGTTTACTCAAGAAAGTTAAAAACGCCACCGCTCCAGGTATCGATCGCCTGCCAAATATAGTACTTAAAAATTAACCCAAAAAAGGAAAAGTCTTCTTATGCCACCTATTCAACGCTTGCTTTAGGCTCTCCTTCTTTCCATCCATCTGGAAACAAGCTCTAGTTATACCTATCCTGAAGCTTGGGAGAGATCCGCACTCTCCCGACAACTACAGGCCCATTAGTTTACTAGCAGGTTTACGTAAGCTCCTTGAAAGAGTAATTCTAGAATGATTAAATGATTTAATGGCTAACAATAATATGCTACCTGATTTCCAATTCGGCTTCAAAAATAGATATTCAACAGAGCATCAGCTTTTCCGTGCTACGAAGGACGTCAAAGTAGCGGTGTACAATAAATTGTCTGTAGGTTTGGTGACGCTGGACATAGAAAAAGCCTTCGGCACAGTCTGGCGTGATACTTTGGTCTATAAACTTCAGAAATATAACACACCCCCATACTTGTTGAACCATTTACAAGCATTTTTAATTGATAGGAAGTTCCAGGTCAAAGTAGGGGAAAGTATTTCCCCAGTGAAAAGTATAACTGCCGATGTTCCGCAAGACTCCTGCCCAAGCCCATCACTGTATAACATCTATACATCTGACTTCCCTTCCTTACCAAACTGCTAAGTTGCAGCTTTCGCAGACGATATTTGCATATACAGCATAGGCACAGGTCCAACTTCCATTATTACGAGCCTAGGAACGGTGCTAGAACTTACTTATCAATACTACCATACATGGAAAATTAAAATCGCCTATCCAAGCGACCAATAAATTTGTTAGGGCAAACTGTTCCCTGGAGTGAGGATCTCAAGTATCTTGGACTTATATTCGACAAAAAACTAACCTACAGAAGTCATATTGAGCATATTAGCTCCAAAGCGTTTAAGGCCATGCTCTCGCCTTAACCCGTTCTTAATCGTAGCTCGCGTCTCAGCACTAGAAACAAAGTCCTCATCGTCAAAATGGCAATCCAACCGATCATCCTATACAGTACACCTACCTGGTTCCAATGTGCTAAATATCTAGTAACAAACGTTCAATCACGCAAAATAGATACCTGAAAATTGTACTTAACAAACCGTTTTACTTTTCTTCTGAAGAACTACATAGCCTTTCTGGCGTTAGTCTAATTTATAAGCCCGCTGCATCGCGCCGTGACAAATTAATCGGGAAAGCAATGACTCACCCAATCCGCTAATTCGTGCCCTGGTGAACTGAATACAAGCAGTTGCTACCACCTATCTCTTTGGCCGTAACCTAGCCTCATAGATTTTAACTAGTTATAAGTAAATAGTTAAGTTATGTTAAGCTAGTAATAAGTTCAGTAGAGGTTTTTACCGAAATTTTCCTCTAGCCAATTGTAATTTTCACATAGAAATACGATACTACGCATAGTTTTAAGTAATGTTCAAACGATGGTGAAATGACTTTGCCAGAACACCTACTATATTATAAGGCCTCTGTACCGCATACAATTTAATAAGGAAAAATTATATATAAAATAAAAAATAAAGTATGATTTGTACATTTTATGCTTTCCCCCATAAAATCTAAAAGGTACCCTTAAACTTCTTAAAATTTTATAAGTATATAGATTGACATAAGATTTTAATATAATTTATTTAAATTTTATGGAGATCAAACTTTATGTAATAAAAGCAAATCGGGGAAAAATATATATTTTTCTTTATTCTTCTGTGTCTGGCTTGAGTAAAATTCAACGAACGCCAATCAAACCCAGTGGACTTGGTCTCGTTCTTTCTTCTGCAATCTCCATAAGCGAAGCCTCTCCATTTGTTGCATGTTCAAAGATCGCGACACATGTCACTATCAGGGATAGAGGAAAAGTTTGATTTCGACTGTTCTAGTGTGAAGATCGGAATCGGGTTTCGTGGGAGTTGAGTTTTATGAGAATTATTTCCGGGGCCGCTTTTTCTTTAATTGTGTGTTCTAGGTTTGGTTGACAAAGTGAATTCAGAGTGTCCAGATACATGTGGTGAAGGCTGTCAATGCATCCAAAGCACAAGGTTAGAAATATTAATTTTCTTTTGTTATTTAAGAAAAATTTGCAAAACAAGATTTTTGTTCAACATGTTAGGAATTGGTTGCTGAAATTAACGACCCTACAGCTAAAGACATCTTCCACCATAGAACACCATTGGTTTCTTCTTTTTCACTCGTTGGGGTGTCCAAATCAATTGATTTGGCGAATACCGAGGATTCAAATATCAAGAGCAAGTTAATGCCTTTCGAAAGCTGTTACCTACGGTCCTTTAAGGATCCATGGATAGATGAAAACTCAAATGGGTATCATTTTAGCCACATGCTGCCACAAACACATCCAAAGCACAAACATATCCAAAGCACAAACACAAGTAAGAATCTAGCTGGTATGATTTTTGCACAAACTGCATATGGTGTTGTTTTAATGTAAGTTTTTAATGGCTTAATCTATTTTTGCACAATTTGCAGGAACTCAACTTTGGATTGACATCAGTGATCTGATTCAACAGTTAAGAGAACAACTTCGATATTTTAACTAACGTTCATAATCATGTTTTCACACTTTAGAAAAAAAACAATCAAATTGCCCAGCAAAGGTCAGCAAAATAGAATTTAGAATTATTCGTGCCTTTCTACACTTACATATTACTGATTAGCTTACTAAGGTTGGTTCACGCGCATCGCACTCATTCATTACGAGGAAACTAAATTCCAATTTTCTCTTAAAATATTTGACAAAAGCTCATTCTTCACAAAGATAATTTCAAACTACATAGCACAAAGTTCTAAATTTCTCGGACATGTCTAATAGGGTGTCCCTTATTTTTCGAAAAAAAAAAATTTTTTAATGCATGCCCTCTAAATTTGTTCCACATGTAATAAAATGTCCCAAAATAAAAATTAGCTCAATCTATAAAAGAGAACCCATGCCGACTTGAAACATAAGCTTGTTTATAAAAGCTGCTAGGGACGATCGGCGTGTGCTGTATAATTAGTTAGCATATTAACAGTTTTTTTTTATATCTGAGACGTATTTGCTTGGTTTTATATAATGGCGATGGAATTATGAAGCACTAAAAAGGACATTTTCTTAGTGGGTGATATAAAACATCAGATAACAGGTGCGAAATTGCCTTCGAACTGGCAAGTTTTAGCAGTTTTATTCTATGATATTCGCGAAGTGAAATTTAAAGTAAACGAAAGTGCTAATCTTGCGATTTGCAAGTGCCATATCTTTTGGGACAACACTAGAATACCTACACGATCGGTACCTAACTGTGTAAAGAAGCTAGTAGACCTGTACCAAGTTTGGCATGATCTACAAAAAAATTCTATGAAAAGCCACGAAATTCACAAACGTCGTGAGCAGAATTTTCAAAGCGACTTTGACAATTTGTTTGATATCTCACATGCCGATGCTCTTCAAATTATAAAAATAGAAGAAAACAAAATATTTTTACAGCAACAGAGAGAACCAGGGCGTCAGGGCTGTCTAGCAGGAGTGGACAAAAAATTATCATTTAAACAAGTTGGGTAGACAGACCTATGCTCATGTCAGAAGGGTTTTGTACTCAACTTACAAAATGCAGTAACCAGCAACGAATAAAATCAAGAAACATGTCAAAGACGATTTTATTGGAGAAAATGTGAAATTCGAGGATCATACTATTATTAACAAAGTTGAAAGAATTGTGACTTCTGAGGTATTTGTTTTACTTATACCCATAGATATCTCCCTTGATAATTTTTCCAGATTTTTTAGAAACACATTTTTCATGAATTTACCCCCCCTCCCCTGTGCCCCCACTGAAGCAAAAACTGTCAGTTTAAGAACTGTTTTGAAAAGCTCTTATACAGAACTTTCAGTTGATATTCATATCGGCTACCTTTCATGAAATTTTTTTCAGGGCCCACTCCTCTGTACTGTAATCATCGATTCATGGCCTATTTTTTCGAATCCTAGAATGGTTACAAAGCCCTTTTGCTAGGAGCTCTCTCCTGCCTCTTCGACTTGTTACAATTGTATGTACTCATTTTCATGATACCTATCATTCCTGAAATTCTCATGCAAATCCTAGCAAAGCTGTAGTGTCTAAATCGATAAAAAGCGCATATGGCTCCATAGCCGTATGTTTTCATAGTAATACAGGGCATATTGTTCCATAGTAATACAGGAAAATTCAAATCGCTATAACTTCATTAAATACTATTCGATCTTTATGAAACTTTCAGAAAAAATTAATCTTATAGAAAGTCATCTGTTTGCTAAATTTTATTGAATTTAAGGGTACTGTTTGGATTTTATTCAAGAAAACATAAAATCGATAAATCATACTATTACTAACAAAGTTGAGTGAATTTCGGCTTCTCATGTATTTGTTGTTGTTGTACTCATTAAGGCCTACATTCATGATTTTTTTCAGATTTTTCGGATGAAAGGTTTCCAATCGCGAGGGGGGGGGTACGCGAAAAGTTCGTACATTTCCCCTTCCCCTGCCCCCCTCGGTACTCAGAAGGCAATTTTAAGACTTGTTTTGAAAAGATCTCATTGAGACCTTTCCAATGACACCCAACTCGACTACCAATGCTGAAAATTTTTTTTTGAGGGGTCACCTCCCTATACGGGGAGACCCCCCTTAAACCCCTTTGAAAAATTTTTCCGCCCTTGAACTTTCAAGAGGTCACCACTTCTGACCTTTCCACAAAGTTTCATGGCTGTAGCCTCTATAGTTTCGGAGAAAAAGTGCTGTGACATACAGACGGACGGACGGACGGACGGACGGACAGACGGACACAGGTCGTGATTGCAATAGGGTTTTGTATTTTAGTACAAAACCCTAAAAAGAGAGAGCCCTCCAAAGAAAGGTACATACATGAAGAAAAAAGAAGATTGAAAAACGTGTCCATCGGTGGACCTTCGTCCGCATGTGATTATCCGCTGACTCAAAGCCCCATGTCTTCTTCTCATTGTTTATCAGGCGGTTCCATTGACAGTTTAAATAAAGTTTTTCCTGATGAACCGACACCGACGGCATCGGCTCTGCAGTATCAAGTGACTATTGTTAAAAGGAGCCGGAAGGACTTTATTTCACCCAAGTTAGTCGTGGCCTCAGATAGTGGACAATTAAGCACAAGAGATTCGGTTTACATCCTTCAGGCTGCAATAGAAGCATTCGGTCTAAATATTGATGACTATCCCGTAAATAAATCTTCAATTCAACGAACTCGAATGCAGATTCGAAAGATTAGAGGCGAGGGAACAAAAACGGATTTCCAAAATAATATTCCTGAAATCACGACAATCCACTCGGGCGGCAAATTGTAACCTGCCTTAGACGTAAAAAGTTCAAAGGAAGAACGATTACCCATTGTTATTACTTATGGCGACAAAGAACAACTTCTTGCGGCACCGAAATTGGATAATACATCGGAAAGAGAACAAGCCCTAGCTGTTTCAAACGCTCTTCAGAATTAGGATCTCAATGACAAAATACAGATAATGTGCTGCGGCACCAACAGCTTCAAATACAGGCCAATTTAATGGTGCTTTTGCTATATTAGAACAAAAATTGGAAAGAGAGTTGTTACTCTTTGCCTGTCGCCATCATGACTACGAACTTGTTTTGAAAAGCGTATTTGAAGCTGAAATTCACCAAGTCACCCATAGCCCCGGTATTCTACTCTTTAAAAAGTTTAAAGATAACTAGAAAAATGTTGATCCAAGTGCCTTACAAACAAGCCCAGATTTTATTAAAAAACATCTGACTGATACTGACCGTAATCAACCGATTGAATTTTGCTGGAAGGAGTTTAACAAAAATATTGTGCATGATGACTACCGTGAACTGGTTGAACTTTGTTTGATATATTTGGGAGGCGACAGTGAACACAAATTAAAAATTAGGCCCCCTGGTGCCATGCACCAACCACGACGGATGGTAAGGGCTATTTACGCTTTGGGTGTGTTTGCTACAAGACCAATTAAAAATCAGTGTCAAGGATAAGTGGGCATTACAAGATGTTTCTTTATTCATCGCGTCGTCCTATCTAAATCCCTGGCTTCAGTGTAATATGGCAGTAAAAGTCCCAAATCAAGACTTGTGTTTTTTGAAGACACTGAAGAAGTACGAAACAATCGATGAAGCAATTTCAAAAGCAGCTTTAGCTTTGTGGTATTTGACGGATGAAGTTTCCATCTTAGCACTTTTCGACGAAGAGGTAGATGATCAAGTGAAAATGAAAATGGTTTCTAAATAAGAATATAAAAAGCCATACGATCATGCAAAGAAGTATATTTCGTCAAAACAAGAACTGTCAAACTCTCTATATACCAAATGCTTGGATGATTTCATGTCAACAAAGAGTAAAACTTTGCTTTCACGCTTTAAAATTGACTTTAGTTTTCTGGGTTTGCCCGTTTCATTATGGAACGAAAATGAAGCCTATTCAATCTCAACTATAAGGGCTGTAAATGATACGGTAGAAAGACCAGTTAAGCTGATGCAAGATTTTCACAGCTTAATAACGACGGACGAAGATCAGAAACAATCTCCCTTGCGTTGTGTCCAGGAGCACAAAAAACTCTATCCTGATTGTAAAAAAGCTACTTTAAAAAGGAAATACACCAAATAATATTGTCTGTTTCACTCTATTAAATAAAGATTAATATTATCTTGTTGATTTTTTAGTTATTTTGCTACTTCGTTCAGTCGTTAGAGAATAAATTGTAATTATCAGAATATTTACCTAGTAAACATATATATATAAAACTTTGAAGCCGAGTCGGCACAGCTTCCCATCATCATAGAGTGCTAAAATTTCACGAGTTTTAGGATTACGAACATATTTGGGGGGTATGCGTTACAAAATAATAAAATTTTTTTTCCCCATATAAGGGACACCCTAATGTCTAAGATTCCGGTCTTTCCCAAAAACACAAAAAATAATCCAATACAAAAAGTATGTATTATGAGTGGATATTTACAAAGCGATACTTAATTATCTTATTAGGGAAATACTTTTAATAGACTAATGTTATTCGAAATGATGGTATTCAATAATATATAGGTACATTATTTGATACCGTTCTTTCTAATAATTTTAGTCTGTTAAAAGGGAAATGCTTCTAAAAGATTATGAGAGAAAACATATCCAATAGTGCTAAACACAAAAATAACACAAGCAAGAAAAAAACACAAAAATGCTCATTGTGGTCTACAAAATCATTCAAATGTTTGAATCATAAACGCACAGTTCAAGCATAACGTGACACTTTTTTCTAAATTTGTAATATCAAATTAATAAGAAACTGCAATTGTTAACTGCAATAAATTTTGCACAAGCATTCTTGCCTTGTGTTTTTATATCCCAGAGAAAGTACAAAAAAGTTTAGAGAGAAAATCACAGATATAACATATAAGTATATCTATCATAGAATAGTTCGACACCATTTAGGTATGAGCTATCTGATTAGGGATCGACTGGAGGATATGGCCTCCACGAAGAAACAAATAGCAAAGGCTTTGCGTCAGCAGAAATCTAGTCATTAGTTCAAATTGCTTCCCACATCAACGCATATATGAAATGACATAGGTATCATCGGATGGCAACACACAAAAACACTGCCCTGATAAGTTGAAAGGCCCTAACTCCAACATTGTAAATTTTTTTTTTAGGAATCTTGAATCGGACTAGAAAAATGCACTTTTTATGAAATCAGGAAGCCCTAGATCCAATTCAGTGATGAGTTATATTGAAATGTATATTGGCCCTAAGTGCAGTTTGAGGCCGTTTTTGATGCAAGAAGGCCCTACTAAACAAATAAATACTAAAAACACCCGTAATCCACAAAGAGTTGTACTTAGGGCCTTCACTCTTCAAATTAAGCGTTCTATAAAGAAATTAGGGCCTTCCTTTGTAATACACTGATGCGTAGGTTTTTGGAGTTGGGGCCTCTTTTCATCAAACATGTTATCGTGGCTGATTTAGTTTAAGCCCTTTTGTAGCAGCGCTGCTTGCAGCAGTCAGTACCTTCAAGTGGTTGTTGACATAAACACCGTTATTTCTCTAGTGTATCAAATTGAATGAAAAATTTCAGTTCTGTGTTATTTAGTTGTTCCATCTATAAGTGCTAATTAATATTATCAAGTTTTCTTCAAGCACATCATTGATTATTTTGTTATATACATCGAAACTTCAGGTGATTTCATTAACCTAATGTTTCTTTACTTAAATTTTTCTCATGTTACTAAATCGTCGGCTTAGTATTAAAACCTCCTAAGTCCGAATTTTAAAAATTTAAAAACCTTCTAAGCTTCAAAATAAAAGTAAAATATCATTATGGAGTTTCCATGAAACACATTCAAAAATAATGAATGTGAAAATAAACATCCGGTAGGAATGAGCCGATTTGAGTGTTTTAACTCTATATAAAAGAATGTTTCGTAGTTTTAAAATGTTTTCGTGTAGACATAGGTTCTTTCTTAGTAAGCCGATGAATTGTTAACAATTTTTTGTGTTTTCTGGCCTTGAACATTAAGAAACAGTACCTTCAAGTGTTTTTTTATCTGTCTTATGTTTTACATCAGTTCTGACGATCATGCATTACACAATTTTTCAATTTGTGGCTTAATCAGTATTTCTATTTTTTAAGACGCTGAAGTAACGAATAATGCCTGGAGGTTACTTATCAAGAGGAGCTTTTATGCTGTCAATGTTGTCTGAGAAAAATTAACTACTTAACAATGCTAAGAATAAATTTGAATACAACTTAAATAAGAAGCCACAATCAATGTCAAATGCTTGCATATCGATCAAAATTCCCTCAACCTCACAGGATGGGAAAGAAAATGAAGTTAACAAAATACTTGAAGTTATTGGCCCTCCATATTGTCTTCACCCTGAGGAAACTTTCAGTAATAATATACCTCAAAAAGGAAAAATTGACAACAGCATTAGTGAAGAGATTTTTTTTTTTAAATGAAAAACAGCAATCAATATTGGGCAATTCCAAATTTAATACAAATTCCTCAAAAATAAATGAAGAAGATGAAAGCACACTGATTTACACAAAACTGGAGTTTTTTGTTCCATCAAATTCTGATGAGCTAATTGAAGTTGAAAATGATCCAATATGGAACGAAATAGGAAATGTTAACGATGATAAAGCTGTAAACTCTACTGTACTTCAAAAAGACGAACAGGGACAAGAAGAGGAACAAGAAGAAGAACAACAACAAGACGAAGATGATCTTGGTATTACAAAAAGGGGAACGAAAAGAGTAAGAATGAAAAAAAGTGCAACTCCAAGAGAAAAAGCACAGAACAGAATCAAAAAGTTGAAAGAGAACCATCCCCCACGTATTCCTTGTGGTGACAAATGTCGCTACAAATGCAGCATAAGGTTTTCGGAAGAGTGGCGAAGTCAATGCAACACCGAATTTTGGAATAAAAACTTCACAGAAAGACGGAACTTTATCGTGTTGTGTGCCACTAAGCTCCCGGTGAAGAGACGTCGGGGTGAATCGGAAACTAGAAATAATTCGTTTCGATATTTTTTCAATGACAAAGAAGGGGAAAGAGTCAGGGTATGTAAATGGTTTTTTCTTACTACTCTTGGGTTTTCTAAAGAAAACAACTCAGTTATTTATGACAATTTAACTTCTATTGACAAAGATACAATGACTGGTATGATGTCATATTCGACTGACAAACGGGGAAAGCATCCTCATCCTAAGAAAATTGACAGGACTGCTATTGTAAATCATATAGAGAGCTACAATCCAAGTATTGCTCACTACAGAAGGGAACATGCTCCAAATCGACGATACCTCCCAAATGATGTGACCATCCAAAGGACGTATGATGATTTCATGCGATCCAAAGACTCTTGCGACTGTTCTTATGATCTATATAGAAAGGTTGTTAATGAGCTGAACATTTTGTCGGTCATAACAAAGAAAATTTATCACTAAACTGTGAGACTTGCATTCATTGGAAGTACCACATTGAGAAGATTGAAAAATCAAGGAACCTCTATAAAGAACATGCTTAGCTACAGCCTCACACTAACACCTTATACTTTTGTGCTGACTTGCAGAAGGTGATTATGTTGCCAAGGATGGATTCCTTCAAAGAAGTCGTGTTTACTCGAAGAATGGTAGTGTTCAATGAAAGTTTTGTACCTATTAGTAACAAATAGAAGACTACACCTCTCGCAATCTTGTGGCATGAGACAATAAGTGAGAGAAAAAAAGAAGACATCTTAAATGCATTTTATCCATTTTTTAATCATTTCAGAGATGTGAAGCATACCTGTCTTTGGCTAGATAATTGTTCAGCACAAAACAAAAATTGGACTCTCTTCACCTTTTTGGTCTACCTTGTAAATTATTGACCAAAGATTTCTGTGGAAACCATTGACATCTTTTACTTCGAACCAGGTCATACGTTTATGGCTGCTGACTCCTTTCACCATCAAGTTGAATTGGCTATGAAGCACAGTGGAAATGTTTATGACTTCCAGGATTTTGTTAATTGTGTTCAACAAGCAAACTCAGGAAATGTAGACACCAAAGAACAAAAGGTTTGGGACCTTTTCACGTAGAAAGACTGGAGTTCGAATCACAAGCTCAAGTTTCGAGGTGACAACATACCTTACCTGACAGATGTTGTTAAATTCAGAGTTGAACGAGGAACTATAAATCTTTTATATTCTACCAAATATGAAGAGCCTTGTTCAAAAGTCTTGAATTTCTTAAAAGCCAAATACATCAAGAACTTTCCCATTCCTAAGAAAATTGATAATGTGCGAGGGTTCAACCGAGCAAAGAAAAAAGAAATAGTTGGAAAATTATGCCCACTTATGACATCTAACCGCCGTGAATTTTGGAGGAGCATCCAAGAGTCGGAAGAACCTGACTTAATTAACATTGACGAATAATGAAAGACTGATAATGAACAAGTTTCATGAGTGCTGTAATATGTAAATGAATTAAATTTATGTTAAATAAAAGCTCATAATTATTGCATGTGTTTTTTTATGATGTCTCACAGTTTTAAAAGTTGTTCTATCCAAAGCTATTCTTTAGTGTTGGTTAAAAAAGGTGCAACTCTCATACTAGGAGTTAGGGCTTTTTCATTACGTGCATTACGGCAGCAAACTTTAAAATATAAAGCCCTGAATCCATTTTTTCTAAGTAAAAATTAAAAGTTAATTATATTAACATCACCATAACGTCGAGAATATTAATATGACAATTTCTACACATCAATAGCCACTTAAAGTATTAAAACTTTGATGCAGGTCAAGAAATTTGTTTTTCTTATTTCCTGTAAAGTTTTGTTTTTCGGAGATAGGGCTTTCTTTGTTATGGAGGCAGAACAGATCAACCATGTTCTCGAGCATACTTGACGCCCGTACATACCGAGGACCCAACTGTGACTCTGATCATTATTTTCAGCAAAGCCCAGCCTTCAACAAAAATTTGACATCCGAAGGCTCCAAACGGCATCTGTGGCAAAAAATTTGATGGAGACCCTTGACAAGCAGCTAGCTCTCATTGTACCAGATATGTCGCTGAAAACAAGCAATGAGCTATGGGCGCAAGTGAAAGCGACAATTAAGACCGTAGCAGAAAAGATGATTGGAAATCAAGGCCAGCTCAAAAGAAATGATTGGTTTGATGATGAGTTGCAGGATGCGTTTTATCAGAAGAATCAGGCATACAAACAACATATAGATAGGAAAACCAGGACAAAGCGAGAACATTATTAAAATCTGTGGAAAGTAGCAAATAAGATAATTAGAATTAGAAAAAGAAAATACTACGATAACCTTTTGAGTAGTATCGATGTAACCCGCAATGATATCGGCAACATCATCGATGATTAAGGAAAGATGGGCATCATATTTTAAGAATCTCTTCGATCTTCCACACAGCTTCAGAACATAAAAGCCTATGGATATTCCCAGAGAGTTTCCATTGGGCCCATCAACTCTGGATGAAGTTTGCTCTATCATCAAAGCCCAAAAGAATAACAAAGTGCCGAAGTATGAATGAGATTCCTATAGAAATACGAAGGGAGCGATGTTCAAAAACCCATCCATAAAATTGCCCAACGCATTCAGCAACCAGAACATATGCTGAACAAGTGACGCCAATCAATTATATTCCCAATCCACAAAAAAAGGACCAGTTATGTCACAGTTCAAAAACTATAGATGCCAATCACTTCTTTGTACGGTATATAAAAGGTTTTCAAAAATCTTAGAAAATAAAATCAGACCATATGCCAATGATATTATTGAGGAGTACCGAGGTGGAGACCAATTGTTTACAGTCAAGCAGGCACTTGAGAAATGCTGGGAGTTCAACATTGATCGTAATGTACTATACCAAATAATACTTTTCTTTGGCATTCTAGCCAAATTAGTCCGTCTTATCAAAATGACAACGACGTCAAAGACCTCCCAAGTCCGCATTAATAAACAACTTATCGATGCCTTTGACACAAATATCAACTTGGCTCTAGAATACGTCATTAGAAAGCTGCCTATCAATACACAAGGTACTTTACTATACAAGTCAAGCCAAGTGGTAGTCTATGCGGATGACATCAATATTTTGTCACGCTTGTAAACAACCGCCAAAGAACTTTTCCAGAAACTTGACAGCAAAACAAAACTAGTAGGGCTTCAAATCAATGAGAATAAGACAAAGCTCATGACGCAGTCAAGTAATAATGCCTCAAATACACATAATATCAGACTTGGCGAATAAGACATCCAAAATGTGGGCAAATTTACGTATTGAAGCGTCAAAATAATGAGAGCCAGTTATAAAAGGGACAAAATACGCCGATAAATACAGCTCGCATATAAAATATTTTTTCCAGTTTTGACGATTATGAAGACCAGCTACACACACAGGAAAACAAAGTGCCGTGTATTTAATCTGTGATAAGACCTGTGCTATGCTATGGGTCTAAAATATGATCCAAGCATATTGAATGCCTTTGAACGACGGGTCCTGAGGCAGATTATTCTAGTGAAACTAGACGGCGACCAATGGCGAATTCGATATAACCATGAGCTGTATGAAATTTTTGACAAACCGGCGGTTTCAACGATTGTGAGACTGCGGAAGCTGCAATGGGCTGGCTGCGTGAGTTGTAAGGACAAACAACGGATACCCAAAAAAGTATTCATTCGGAGACAGGAATGACCGAAACTAGTGGGGAAACCAAGACAACGCTGGTCTGACGTGGTTTACGAAGCCAGTTTACCACTGCTTGGATTTCGAAATTGGAGGACGTGAATAATGGACCGAGATAGTTGCAGGTGCTTGCTGCAGGAAACGAAAGCTCGAAAGGAGCTGTAGTGCTACGACGAAGATGAAGATTTAGGTATTTATTTGTTAAATGTATAGGAAATTTACGTCAATATTTGAATTATTTACCATTGTGCGATTCTAATCAGATTTTCTTATGTCTCTATCACATCATCTTCTATCATTTTGCATCAGAGACAACGTAAAATTTATCTTCTGAAGTACAACCAAAGATTTAAGTCTAAAAGAAAGATTAATAAAAGATTAATAAAAATTCAAACTAAAAACTTGAAAAAAATGTCCAGGAGTATAATAATCGAAAATTTTGTTTTTCATTTTAACCTATTTGTAAGCACTGAAATAACACTTGCATATGTATATGCAAATTAAAAATATAATAAAAATAATAATGAATCATTAAGCGTAATGCACTCTTTCTTTTGCAGTAGGTATAGTTTTTAGCAGGAAATGGAAAAGGAAGGAAGGAATGGGGTGAAGATGGGGTTTTTGTTTAAATTCAGAAATGATTGGTTAGCTCGGTTCGGGTACGCGGTGCCATAAGCTTTTTTTGACATTTTTAATCAGCGTAGAATTTTTCGATTACATTTAAGGCAGCTTATTTCTGGCACAGCGACGGCATTTAGATCGAGGATACGCAAATTCGGTGCTAGTTGGTTGGTAGCCTCGCAAAGGCAGAGTTAAAGTAATGGCAAAATTTTTGTTCGATAATTTTTTGGAACACACTTTAAATGGGCATCTGAACTGTGGTTGAAGAAAAATGTATTTTAGAACATAGCCTACTCACGTGCAACCCGCTGCCGAAACTCTTCCCCGAAATAGCTAGTCAACAAGCAGCCACCTCGGAGTAGACTACAAGTAGCCAGATTGGTAGACCTAAAGAGGCACAATTCGTTGATGCGTCTTTATGCTTCTCATCTTCGACCGTTAAGAGGGCGGTTTTAATTTTCTTCATGGAAATTTGATCAATGGAAGAAGTCTTTAATGATTCTACATAATCAAGTGAGTAACAACCATTTCAATTCCATGGAATTATAGCGACAATAAAACGTGTTAACGGTTGTTACATATTTCAAATCGGCTCAAGTACGAGGGGGCGCGATTACTGCAGTGTTAACTGACTTTAAAGGTGGTTGGTTGGTGGTACATGCAAACCAAAATCGAAATATTAAGAAAATACCACAAAAATAAAGAGAGAAAAAATGTTATCTATTCATCGCTTTATTATTCAACACAAAAATAAACCCAGTGTAGAACCAAAAAAAAGAAATACAAACGAAGTCCCTCTGATACTTGATTTGCCGTGTAGCATTACTTTTGCTATGAAAGGGGCTTAAACAGTAACAGTCCATTCAATTAGACCGTAGGATGACACATAAATGGCGTAACTAGAATTTTTTCCATATAATTTGTTATTAGTACTTATGTTCAAACGATGCGGTTATAAATTTGACAGCAATCGGACTATTGATTCGTGAGCTATAGCATTTTGTGCGAAGCAACTTTAGTTGTTGAAATTAAAATGGAAAAAAGTTAATTTCGAATTTTGATAAAGCATTGCTTTTTGATGAAAAAACATACAGTGGAAACCAAATTCCATCGAGACAAATGGTAGGGATGTGGTTTGCTGAATTTAAATGTGTTCGTACCAGCACAAATGGTGCGGAGCACACTGGACACCCAAATGAGGCTGTTATTCCAGAAAACATAAAAAAAAATCCACAAACTGGTTATGAACGGTCGTAAATTGAAGGTGCATGAGCTAGCTGACATTGTAAAGATATCAGCTGGTAGCAAAACTGACGTTAGATAGGAAGCCATATGGCAGCAGCGCTTACTACCACACACATCACCATTAGTAGGCCGACTTTGCTGGCTATCTTACATTGCGTTATATGAAGAATTGTGGAGGTGCCAACGAAAATTCAAGGTTTTGTAGGGTTTAGAGACGGATTTCTACAGTGAAATCCAAGTGGTCCACGGAGAACACAATAGCGCTCCTAGTGAAGTGAAAAATATTTCAGTTCTTACATCCGTTTAGTTTTTATCGCCTTCCAAAGTGAATTTGTAGGAGTTTGTTCACATCTCAACGCTGAGCTATCAGTCGAAGGTGCCAAACGTGTGCTTCATTTACTCGTCTTGGAAAGTTTAAGAGTACAATGGGCTATACAAGGTGAATTTATAGCATGCACGGAGTGCGTTCGGCACGTTTTTTATCCGGAAAATAGTATATATGACGAAATATAAGCATTTGCTAATGTCACAGTTGGGTGACAGCTACCGGAAGCTTGTCCATAGTAGGCTACCATATGGCTTCTTATCTAACGTCAGTTTTGGCTGGTAGTGTTTTCACCATTTTACACGAACATTTGGGTATGCAAAGGCTCTGTGCAAAGTGGATGCCGGGTGAGCACACAGTCGACCAAAAACAATAACGCATCGATGCTTTCGAGGAGTATTTGGCGCTGTTAAACCGCAATAAAATCGGATTCTATCATCAATATGCGACAATGGATGAAACATGGCTTCACTATTACACACCACAGTCCAAAAGACAATCAGCTGAGTGGACAGCACTCGACGAACGAAATCCAAAGCGAGCAAAGATGCAACAGTCGGCCAGTAAGGTGATGGCGTGTGCATTTTGGGATGCGAACGGAATAATGTTCATCGACTTTCTGCAAAAAGGAACCACCATCAACAGCGACTATAACTGTGCACGTTTGGATCAATTGAAGGCTGACATTGCATCGGAACGGCCGTATTTGCAAAAGAAACAAGTTGAGTAAGCAGGAGAGTGCTCCCACCAGAAGGCCTTTGTAAACATCCTAGGGTTAGAAACAAGTTTTCTAAAAGCGTGAATCGATAGCTTGAATTATTCATCCAATACTTGGATATGAAATCTTTCAAATTTTGATCTAGCTTAAGTGATTGTTCTGAATGCTCGGCCAATTGAACATATTCAAGTTAAACACTATTCCTTAAACTTTCATGAAAATTGAAAGATATTAAAGTGCCTAGGTCAATTTGAAATATGTATTGACCATAAACACGTGTTATTGTTGTTGTAATTCAATACAATTAAAATCGCATTAACTCACTTGATTATAATTCGATCTCAATTTAATTTTGTGAACGTACATATCTTATATTAGTTTATACAATTGCAATTTTTCAAGAAGTTTAAAGGTACCGTTTTGCTTTTATGAGCGAAAATGTGAAATCTACAAATCATACCATTATTAACAAAGTTGAGTAAACTTCGATTTCTGAGGTATTTGTTGCCCTTGTACTCATAAAGGTCCACATTCGTGACAATTTTCAGATTTTTCGGCTCGAAGGTTTCCAAGATCTTTCATTTGATACCTCACTCGACTATCTTTGATTAAAATAAATTTTTTAAGTGTCACTTCGTTATTAGGGGGGGGGGGGTGGCCTTAACATTTTTTTAAATTTTTGTTTAGACTTCAACTTTTGAGATACCATCACTTCTGACCTTTTCACTATAGTTTCTGTTGGTATCTATATCCTTTCATAAAAGCAAAAATTATCTTGCATTAGGATAAGAACAACAAACTTCATCTATTTTATTGCACGCTCAACTCATTCTCTGCTCAGCTCGAATTAGTATTGTTTGTTTAGGATATTTAAACAGCTGAACCCTTAATTTCGAAATGAGGATTTGTGTGCACAGATGTTGAGTTTCGCGTCTTTATGATAGTTTTTCTTGTTGAAGAAGAAAATATGTTAAGACACATCTAATGCGTGCTATTTTAAAAGGAAATATATTCGGTTATAAACTTGAACAAGAGCAAGACGTGTTTTTCTGAACGTGGACGTTTTCGATATCCTACAAGTTATGGGCCCAGTTCACGCGTCGGTTGAATTGTACGTAGAGGATATTGATTTGTGAAAAAAAAGAAGTGCGAATGTGAAAAAATAAGTTTAAGCAAACTAATATTGCATTAAAAATTATTTTAATCAAAAATGAAAAGTTCCAAATAAAATGGAAGGTGCAAGTGTGAAGAGGAACATTAAATCCTTTGATGGGGAGAAATATAGTGTGTGGAAGTTCAGAGTGAGTGCTTTATTGACGGAATTAGACGTTATCAAAGTGATTGATGATGTGGCACCAACAGATGGAACGGAGGAATCGAAGAAAGCTGAGCGCATAGCAAAGAGCATTGTAGTAGAATACTCGTATTTAGCAGATACTTTTCTTGGTTTTGCGAAAGCCACAAATACGGCAAAAGATATTCTGAACAGCTTAGATGCTATTTATGAGAGAAAAAGTCTTGCCACCCAGTTGGCTTTGAGAAAGAGACTATTAGGATTGAAATTGCAATCTGAGTGTACCCTGCTAAAACATTTCAATGTCTTCGTCAATTTAATCAGCGAACTACTAGCAGCCGGTGCAAAGTTAGATGAGACAGATAAAGTCGCGCATTTATTGCTGAGACTTCCAAATTCATACGACGGTGTTGTAACAGCTATAGAGACGCTATCAAATGAAAATATAAGCTTGGCATTTGTTAAATCGAGATTACTAGACAAAGAAACTAAATTAAAAAATGAAAATCGTGATACGAGCATGAAAATGCTAAGTTTGGAGTGTAGAAGTGACAATAATATTGAAAGTTTAAGAGCAAAGGACAGTCGTGATGTGTAAAATGATAAATTCAAATCGACTAGAAACAATTTATTCAAATCTAATAAAAGGTTTAAATTAAAATGCCATCAATGTGGAAGAAAAGGACATAAGAAGATTAACTGCTTCTATTATAAAAAGAACCTCGATTATAGAGGTACCGAAAGGAAAAAAACAGTGCAGACAGTTGAGTTGGTAGATACATCAGTGCTAAGATCAAATGGGGAAACATCAGCTTTTGTTTTTATGGCTGGATATCATCATGAAGAAACAGGTAAAGAGGAGGCAATCAATTTTGTATTAGATTCTGGAGCATCGGACCACATAATACACAGGAAAGACCTGACAAAGAATTTTGAGAAGCTGGAAATACCTGCTAAAATTGCTGTTGCAAAGAATGGCACATTCATTGAAGCGACAATGAAAGGCAAAATAGATGTTATCAGCAACATAGGAATACGAAGAACTTTAGAAAATGTTCTCTTCTGTCCAGATGTGTCATATAATCTGCTGTCTGTGTCAAAAATGCAAAGTTCAGGAATGACAATCGTTTTCAATGGGAAAGGAGTACAAATATATAAAGGTGGTAAGATAATAATGATTGGTAAGTTCTTAAACAATCTTATTTCAGTAGACTTTAAAATTGTTTTTAAAATTGAAAATTCAATTCAAATATTTAATAGGGTGAAAATAAATTACCACATTTGGCACCAAAGACTGGGTCATATTAGTAAAAATAAATTTTAGGAACTAAAGAACAAAAGAATGATTGTAAATTTGAGGGAAATTGAACAAATCAAACCAAATGATGGTTTATGCGAGCCTTCTATTAAGGGCAAACAATCGTGTCTTCCATTTAATAGAAGTAAAGACAAAAGTTATATCAAACGTTCATTGTTGAATATACATTCAGACGTTTGCGGTCCAATCACCCCTACTGCAATAAACAATAAAAATTATTTTGTTCTATTTGTAGACGAATATACTCACTATTGTGTTTCGTATTTATTAACACATAAATCAGATGTATTCTCTTTTTTCAAAGATTTTGTAAATAAAAGTGAGACACATTTCAACTCCAAAATAGTGAGACTGTATTGTGACAATGGGGGCGGATATTTGTCTAAGGAAATGAAGGAGTTTTTCGTTCAAAAGGGTATTAGTTATCACTTGACAGTTCCACGAACCCCACAGTTAAATGGTGTATCAGAGCGCATGGTAAGAATAATAACTGAACAAGCCCGGGCAATGATAGTTGGTGCTAATTTAAGTAAAGTTTTCTAGGGCGATGCTGTTCTTACTGCTACATATTTGATTAACATAACACCAACAAAAGCTCTGAAACAATGTAAAACACCATATGAATTGTGGAAGGGTAAAAAGCCACAAATTAAAAACTTGAAAATTTTTGGTTCTACAGTCTATGTTCATAACAAGACCAGTTAAACAAAGTTTGAAGAGAAATCTTGGAAAGGTATACGGGTAGGGTATAAACCAAACGGCTATAAAGTGTGGGATGCGGAAACTGAAAAATATGTGATTGTAAGAGATGTGATAGCAGATGAAGTTGATTTTAAAGCATCAAGACCTGTTTCAAAAATTGAGAGGGTTAATATGGATGGCTCTTCTGAGAAAACTGACCCATATTCAAAGTCAGTAACAAACTCAGAAAAATCTATTGATGATAATCGTAGAGATACTTCACATATGGAAAATACTCGAGACGAAATTGATAATGCTCCTACACAGAGTAAAGAAAGCACACAAAGTGATAACATTCCATCGCAAGGCAAAGAAGATAGGAAAAGAAAAATCCCAGAACTTAGAAGAAGTGAAAGGATTAAACAAATTCCTTCTGTGTCTTATAATCAAGAAAATATTATAGACAATGAAGATTATTTGATGTGTGCTCAGTCAGTTGTCTGTAATATTCCTACTTCGTATCAAGATATTCAAAATAATGACGAAAAAGATAAATGAGAGAAAGCTATTAAAGAAGAAATAAATTCTCTTTTGGAAAATGAAACCTGGACCTTAGTAACAAGACCAGAAGGTATAAACATTGTTGATTGTAAATGGGTATTTAATATTAACAATGATGAATTTGGCAAACCCAGTAGATACAAAGCCCGTCTTGTTGCAAAAGGATTTATTCAAACATATTTAAAAGATTATAACGAAACATTTGCTCCTGTTGCACGAATTGGCCGCTTTAGGTTTTTAATAGCTTTTGTCAATCAATTTAATTTATTGGTTCATCATATGGATGTGAAAACTGCATTTTTTAATGGTAAATTAAAAGAAGATGTATACATGAAAGTCCCTGAAGGAATAGATGTTAAAGAAAAATACCAAGTCTGCAAATTAAATAAAGCCTTATATAGCTTAAAATAGGCTGCAAAGCGTTGGTTTGAAGAATTTGAGAAAACTCTAAGAGAAACTCCCCTGTCGATCGCTGTATTTTTGTATTAGATAGGGGAAACATGTTTGAAAATATTTATGTAGGTCTGTATGTTGACGACCTTGTAATTATATCTGGTAGAATAGATACAATGAATAGCTTTAAGAATTATTTCACCAATAAATCTAGAATGGTTGACTTGAAAAGTATAAAGCATTTTCTTGGAATTAAAGTAACAAGATATGAAAATGAAATAACGTTAGACCCAAGTGCATATATAAGGACAATTTTGAGTAAATATAATATGCATGATTGTAAGACTATTAATACGCCTTTGGAAAGTAAATTGAACTTTACAGCCTTGAATTCAGATGAAAAGTGTAATGCACCATGCCGAAATTTAATTGGTTGTTTGATGTACTTAATGGTATGCACAAGACCGGATTTGAGTATTGTGGTTAACATTTTGAGTAGGTATATGAATAAAAACAATACAGAATTATGGACATCTCTGAAAAGAGTCCTAAGGTAGTTAAAAAGTTCAATGGACATTAAATTAACCTATAAAAGAAGTAATTATAGCAATGCTTTAAATGGTTTTGTGGATTCTGATTGGGGTGGAAATGATATGAACGAAAGGAAAAGCACAACAGGATATTTATTTAAATTATATGAGACGAATACAATCTGCTGGAATACAAGACGGCAATTGTCAGTTGCAGCTTCGTCCACTGAAGCTGAATACATGGCTCTTTTTGAGGCAGTAAAAGAAGCATTATGGTTAAGATCATTAGCAATAAGTATGAATATAAATATGTCTAAGCCCATAGTAATTTATGAAGATAATAATGGTTGTATAGCCTTTGCTAATCATCCGACAAGCCATAAAAGATCAAAGCATATTGATATTAAGTATCATTTTTCAAGAGAGCAAATAGAGAAAAACGTAATAAAATTAAATTATATTCCAACAGATATACAACTAGCAGATGCGCTGACGAGACCATTACCTCCCGCGAGATTTCAGCAGCTCAGAAGTGGAATGAGTCTACAGTAAATGGAGTGATATCAATAATTTAATGTTAAATTTGGTAATTTAAGGAAAAGTCTGATTAGGTTTTTCTGGGTTTTCCCTAATCCTACGCAGCGAATGCTGGACTTTATGTAACCTCCCAGAAAGTACAAATTAGATGTGTCTATTTTGTAAGAAGTTAAATAATGTATAAGTTTGAATACTAATGTGTATTATCCGAGTACTAGACAATTTTCGATGGTTAATTTTTGAGAGGGCGTGTTGGTATCTATATCCTTTCATGAAAGCAAAAATTATCTTGCATTAAGATAAGAACAACAAACTTGATCTATTTTTATTGCACGCTCAACTCATTCTCTGCTCAGCTCGAATTAGTATTGTTTGTTTAGGATATTTAAACAGCTGAACCCTTAATTTCGAAATGAGGATTTGTGTGCACAGATGTTGATTTTCGCGTCCTTATGATAGTTTTTCTTGTTGAAGAAGAAAATATGTTAAGACACATCTAATGCGTGCTATTTTAAAAGGTTATATATTCTGTTATAAACTTGAACAAGAGCAAGACGTGTTTTTCTGAACGTGGACGTTTTCGATATCCTACAGTTTCTAGCTTCTATAGTTTCTGAGGAAATTAGCTGTGACGCACGGACATACGGACAGATGGACAGACGGACGGACAGACAGGTCGCGAAACGAATAGGTCTTTGTTTTTTTACAAAGACCTAAAAATAAGATATGCTTATATTACGCGGACTATAAATTGAATGTAATAGCGTATGCCGAAGAACATGGATATATAGTAGCTTAGCAACATTAGTAGATATAGAAGGTAGACCTGGTTGGTGCTTTATGTTTATGAAGCGTCTTGGCTTAGCATGCAAATGAAAATCAAAATATTACAGAAAATGCCACAAAAATTTGAAGAAGAAATGTTATCTTTTCATCACTTATTTATTCAACATCGAAATAAAATCAATCTGGAACTACGCCAAATACGAGGTGCCCATACCATTCAAAGTGTTTATGAGGGAGGAATGGAATAAATGGATAATGTATGAGGCCCAAAGTGAATTCACGTCAAAGAGAGCTTTACAATGACATACAATCAGAACCATCCCCAGTGAATGGAACAGTCGTAGTCTAGAGTGGGAGAAGATATTATTATTAAATCTATTAGGAAGTTCAGAATAAGTAATGCTCTCATATCCGCATGATGTACTGGTTAGAGCACTCAATCCGTGACCCGAAGGTCCCTGGTTCAAGTCTTGTTGGCCCCAACGAAGTTCAGTTTAAGTGATTCTTTGGACGGGTAATAAGTCCGATCGGTTATGATGCGTGCTGGTTTAAAATCAGAACGGGTCGCAGCTGGGTGGATCATATCCTTTTGTGGAGTGCCAATATATTTGATCAAGGTAATGAGATACACTAACTATCTCTAAGCGAAGGCCCGAAAGGGGTTGTAGTGCTAAAGCAAAACAAGTTGGGTAAACAGACCTACGCTCATGTCAGAAGGGTTTTGTATTCAATTTACAAAATGCAGTCACCAGATCGAATCAAATCAAGAAACATGTCAAGACGATTTTATTGGGGAAAATATGAAATACGAAGATCATACTATTATTAACGAAGTTGAACGAATTTCGACTTCTGAGGTTTTTGGTATTGTTATACTCATAAATATCTTCCTTGATAATTATTTCAAATGTCCATCCGCGAAACACATTTTTCATGTATTTCCCCCTCTGCCCCCACTGAAGCAAAAACTGACAGTTTAACAACTGTTTTGAAAAGCTCCCATGAAATCTTTCATTTCATACTCATATCGGCTACGTTTGATGAATTTTTTTTTCAGGGGCCATCTCCTGTACTGTTATCATCGATTCATGGCCAATTTTTTCGAATCCTAGAATGGTTACAAAACCCTTTTGCTAGGAGCTCTCTCCCGCCTCCTTGACTTGTTTCACTTATGAGCATTAATTGTAGGTATTCATTTTCAGTCATTCATTAAATTGAGTCAAGTGTTCAAAGCATGTACCTTAAACGTTGAAGTTGGGAAAAAATCACTCAAAATTATCCAATCTTCGCATTTAAAACAGCCACTATTTTGTTTTACGATTACTGATACCACTAGCTGAACCGATTCTCAAAGATCTACATGACACCTAGCATTCCTGAAATTTTCATGCAAATCCTAGCAAAACTGTAGTGTCTGAGTCGGTAAAAAGTGCATGTTGTTTCATAGCCATATGTTTCGATAGTAATAAATGCAGCGCATATTGTTCCATAGTAATACGGGAAAATTCAAACCGCTATAACTTCGCTAAATATAATTCAATCTTTATGAAACTTTCAGGATAGATCAATCTTATTAATAGACATCTACGTATTGAATTTCATTGAATTTAAGGGTACCGTTAAGATTTTATTCATGAAAATATAAAATCGATAAATCATACTATTACTAACAAAGTTGAGTGAACTGCGACTTCTAACGTATTTGTTGTTGTTGTACTCACCAAGGCCTACATTCTAGATTTTTTTCAGATTTTTCGGATCACAGGTGTCCAATCGCGAGGGGGGCGGACACACATTTTTCGTGTATTTCCCCTCCCTGTGTGCCCCTCAAAGCAAATTTTGCCAAACTAAGACCTGTTTTGAAAAGCTCTCATCAAGGCCTTTCATTTGATACCCATATCGGCTACGTTCAATGAAATTTTTTTTTCGGGGGTCGCTCTCCTATCTGGGGAGACCCCCCTTAATGACCTTATAAATTTTTTTTTTGTAGTTGAACTTTGAAGAGATTACCACTTTACACCTACACCCAAAATTTGATGTTTCTAGCTTAAGTAGATTCCGAGAAAAACTGCTGTGACACACGGACGGACGGACAGACGGACAGACGGACAGACTGGTCGCGAAACTAGTAGGGTTTTGTAAAATTATTTTACAAAACCCTAAAAACAAATGCTCTCATGCATATGAAAAGAACAACGAAAAGGAGGAAGATGATAGTTCAGATGATGGTTTTTAAGAATTTCTAAGGTTAGTTTGGTTGTATAAACTAAGATTTTCTGTAACCCGGCTTTGCAATGTTTGCAGTTTAATAATAACTAGTTGTGTAGACAGAACTACGCTCATGTCAGAGGGGTTTTGTACTAAACTTACAATATGTAGATAAATAGAATGATTTAATTCAAGAAAAACTTTTATGACATGCACAACAACTATAATCTTGATTTCGCAATGAAATCGAGCCATTTTTGAAGCAAATTATTACAGGCAGTGAAAACTGGTAAGATACAAGAATGTCCTTCGAAAGAGTTCCTGGTCAAAAACAAGTGAATCATCGCAAAAGAGTTCAAAGCCAAGATTGACATCGAATTGAATTGGAATTGTTTATCATGAGGTACTAGCACCTGGCCAAACACTCAATTTTGCTTTGTATTGTCAGCAATTAACCAAATTGCAACAAGCACTTCAAAAAAAAAACCAACCAGAATTTATCAAGAGAAAGGGCGTTGTTTTCCATCATGGCAATGCCAGACCAGACACATCTTTGATGACCCGGCAAAAATTGACAGAGCTTGGCTGGGAAGTTCTGATGCATCTACCGTATAGTCCAGACCTTGCACCATTAGACTACCATTTGTTTTGATCTCTGCAAAACTTACTTAATGAAAAGAAATTTACTTCAAAAAGGGACTGTGAAAATCACTTGGCCAAGTTTTTTGCCGATAAACCACAGAAGTTCTTCGCAGACGGAATAATGGCTTTATACAAAAAATGGCAAAAGGTTATAAATACTAATGGACAATATGTACTTAAATAAAATCCATTTCAACAAAAAGAAATATTCAATCGAAAAATGACAAAAACGGCTCTTTACTTTTTAAACCTACCAATATTTATTTGTTTTTCAATTGCTTGAAAATTTTTGCGTATCTTATAGCTCATAGCATCTTACAGTCCGTAAAATACGGTATATTAAACTGAAGAATTCATCAAACTGCTAAAGAGACGAGAGTCAATATCTACATATTGAAACCATTTGAAATTATATTGCAAAATCTCTATCGGTGATCGAAAATCCCCGATTTTGCAGTAGTGCCTCCATTCATACAGGTACATTGAAATTCTTGATATTTGCCTAGTTTTCGGAAAGTACTTAGTTTAGATGGATTTCACAATGCTTTTTCCTCGTCCCTTGTCAAAATTTTGTCTTTGACAGACCGGTTTCGGCAGTGTGCCGTCCCCATTATATAGTAAGACTTGTCTCATCAGTTGCTTGATACATCTACGCATTCGTATTTTTGCACAGGAGTGAGTATGTTTTTGATTCTGACGGTATTGCAATTATATACCATATATATAGATGAGCCATCGATAAGAAGTAAAAATATCTTCCAGATTTAAATTCAAGAGATCAACGATTCCAATAAAGATACTCATTTATTTAGTTTGTTGAGGTTTACTGAGCTAAGACGAAGTAGTCTCATTGTTGGTGGCTGAATAACAATAGCTGAATCTTTGAATGGTTATTCATGGTCTGTGTTTCCGTTTTTTCTTTTTTTATTCCCAACTTACTATTGTTTCTTTTAATATTCCATTTAAAAGCTTGCGCTTACTGTTTTTGATAAATAAGACACATGTTCAATATGTAAGTTTAATCTCATTTCCTTTAAAATTAAGTTAGAGAATATTAGGTATAAGTTAAAAGCTCACTAGTTGTTATATTTTTCATTTCGACGTAATTTTTAATAGAGCTCGTTGGGTGGTTCTTCCTTTTTGCCAATTGATACATGATATGTAATAATTTTCATTTGATAAAAATATAATATTGTTTTTGATTGATTTTTAATGTATGAGTATCATTGTTTAAACTTGGAGTGCCAAGTGAGCTTTTTGGTTTTTTGATTATCTTTTAATGTAATTAAAATTTCTATAGAATTTATAATCATGAATGGAATAAGGCAGATTTAAATTTAAATTTGATGTGTGATCTCAAATCAACAAAGCAGAAAAATTCAGATCGAGGAACCATATGTATTCTGTGTTTAATTCCAATGAAGGTTATTTTTTTCTTTCAATTCATCGATGCTCTTTGTCCTCCTAATATTTATTCTAGCTCAATTAAATTTGGTATCCCGTGCAGTGCAGTAGTCAGAGTGCTCACCTCTCAAGCTGAAGGTCCCTAGTTCAATTCCGTTGGTGGCAACAAGATTTGTTTCGACTCAACCTTCGGGCGCGCTGTAAGTTCATTCAGTTATGATACGTACTGGTTTGAAATCAGAAAGTATTGTAGCTAGATGGGTATACACCAGGCCAAGGCATGCTGTCCATATCCAGGTAATGAGATATTCTATCTTTAAGCAAAGACCCGAAAGGGGTTACTTTCCATAAATGAAAGGTGAAATTTAAATTCCAAGTCAAATTTTAACTACAATATATTTAATAGTATAGTAGGATATGTTGTTGATAGCACTATGTGCTTTAAATTAAATCCCAGTCAAAAAAAAAATTTGCAACTATGTGACAAAAGTTGTTCAGTAGATAGTATGAAATTAGTGTCTTGCACTACAAGTTATTTAGATTTATTGTGTTTCTTCAAAACCTTCAAAACGTTTGAATTTGTTTTTAAAGGTTCAGTAATCATTTGGTGCTTTGGGACAAGGCTGTCGTAATTTCAACATAAACCTATACATACGAATACTTTAAAAAAATTGAGCTTGACTTATAAAAATCACATAAACGGAAAACTTTGGCTAAGTCAGTGTTTTTTATTTATAAGTGCAGATTCATGATATTACCTCTAATATTTCTAGAAAAAAATTTATCGCAATATACCTACATAGGACAGACAAAAAAATATGGATTGACGGATACCGGCTTTATACTGGCATATTTTATTTTCATACCGTACGTAATATTATTTCTGAATTCCATGAATATTTAAAAGTATAGTTCTTAAAAATAAATAAAAGAAAAATACGTGAAGGGAAAAGGGCCATACATAAAGTCCAAAGCCTCTTATATATATTGTATTTCACAAATCAGGCTACTTTACGAACCGGCAACTATGCCTCCACCCATTCGACCTTCACACATTTTTTTCATATCAACAAACGCATTCTACCATAAAACTGTGTATTTTATGCTTACGTTTACTCTCGTGCTGATGTCAGATTCTTGATAAGCAGAAAATCCCTTTCATATTTTTGGTATAATCCTGTCGGTATATATGACTTTCTATAGAGCGTTCAAATCGTTATGTAGAAAGTTTATGTAATCTTGCTCATGGGTACTGTAAAACGTTTAATTTCACTGTTTTCTATACTCATCATAAATAATCCTTTCATACAATGTTATTTTAATTTGGTATGCAACAATTTTGAATGATAATCACCGTTTAGCAGATTGCACATTCCACTTGAAAATTCCTTTAGAAATCTCCATTTAATCGGGCATACTATGCTAACACACTGACCAACTCAAGCATCGATTCTCCTAAGGATTTCATTTATTGACATTTGATCACATGGACACATTAATGGACAACAGAAAGGGATGCACAACACTGGGCAACAATACATTAATTAGCTGTACAAACTTTCACTTTCCTATCAAACCATTTTGGCTTCATTTCAAACCACCACCGAGAAAGGAACCAAACCAAAAAAACAAAACGACACACACCTTAAATTTCTATTCAAAAAATCACTTCAGCACTAATCCTCCTCTTTTTTATTTCGGAAAAGGACCCACGCCCATAACAATTTCACGAGAATTCCATTCAGCGCTTCAACTCAAATCAGATCCTTTTGGAGAACTTCTCACAATTCATTTGCAACGAAAATCTCGTTTGGATGATAATTGTATTTAGATTCAGACAAAATCCCACAAAAAAGCCTTAAATTCAAATTTTCGAAATTGGCGCAAGACATCGTGGCGTCATAAACGATAGACGCTTGGAGACTGGATCCAAAATCACAGATTTTCCCATACATTCCTACACTCTCGAGAGCCGCCCGCAAAACTACGTGCAGCGAAAGGCTCCGTCAAACACGCGTAGCTCCCCTATATGCTCGATATGGTTTGGTATTTGTTTTTGGATTTATCGTTGGGTGTCCGGAGGACGTGTTGGAGAAGAAAATCGTGTGTTGAATTTTCTCTTATTTTCCACAAAATATCGTTCGAGTCCATGTCAACGCGCTACCACTAGTCACGGCAGCAACGTTTTCTCGACGAACAATAATCAACGAAGGAATCTTTCGTGGGGACTGAAAGTTCATAGTGAAAGCATTGTGGAGTTGGTTTCGGGTATTGTGTGGAAAGCGTCTTTCCTGTGTGAAAAGTATCGTCGGGAACGGATGTTCGCCATTTCAGTTTTGACTTGGGCATTGCGGGTTAAATTTTTGGTACAATGTGATACTGCAATTTTTATTTGATCGGTTTTATTGGAAAAGATTTGCTAAGACAAAATATTCATTAGGTAAGAATCAGTGACATATGTAAAGCTTTCACAAGGGGGGGAATGGTCCAAAGGTCAAGGTAGACAGAAAGTAATAAGTTACTGATAATTACATTATGCTCTAAAATGCAGCTTTTTTACACCACTCTAAGCTATTTTATTCAAATTACATACACATTCAAGTAGCTGCGAGCAAAGCATCGTCAAACAAATACGAAAGGAATGTTGGCAAAATATTGTTTATATGTATTTACACATAAATAGTTTTAATGAGAAAATTATAAAACATGAACACACTTATCTAGAATATCTATTTACATTATTTACACCTTTTAGTCATTGTTAAGTTATAGTAAATTATGGAAATTCCCTGATGGATAAAATGCATTTCCGTTTGGCCCAATCTATAAAAAAAAATCATGAGGTGCACTCAATGCCTAAGTAAGATATTTAATTTTAATCATTTTGTATTTCGATTACCTTACACCGTTAAAAACTCATATTTTACGTTCGCTAGACATATTAGCAAACATTTACGCACAATATTTTAGCAGTAATACGATAATAATGTTTTTTGTATACCACCAATGTCTTATCCTCTTTTACATAACTAATTTTGTAGATTTGCAAAAACGCAGTCCACACTTCATTTTTTTAAAAGTATGCTGTGAAATGTACAATAATTTTAATCAGTATTTTAAATGCATATGTATTAGTTTCTTTGAAGCAAAGAACTTATTCAAACTTACTTAAAGTATTAAATTGAGTCTTTTGCGCCGTGTTGCTATCATGTTAAGGACTTCTTCTGCGTCTAGCTGGATCGCTAAATCACGATGAACGCTTATCAGCGCAAGTCCAATGAGTCTCTCATTTCCCCATGCTGTTTCTGAGATAGTTTTTCAACCGCTTTAGGGTTGAGAAACTCCTTTCAGCGGTTGCAGTGGACACTGGAAGGGTGGCCAAAATCTTAAGCAGCATTTTGATGGTTGGGAAGAACTCTTGGTTGCATTTATCAAGAGTTGCTAGAGCAGTTGACGGTTTTTCGGGTATTGATTCCCAGTGATTGTGCCATATTTCATATTCACTAGGAAAAGAGTTTGCAATCGTTTCTCCCAGAAAAAACAATGCTACTTTCCCTAGGTTCCCTTTAACAGTTTTCTCATTTTTCATGTTCTGTATTCCTTTGATAGTCTCCTCGTGTGGCTTAAAGCGAACATTGAGCTCCATAATTACATGGTCAACAAATGGATAAAATATATTCTGCCGATAATTTTCTTCCGCACTTTCTCCTGGTACATTACCACGCTGCGTTTGCCTTCCAGTTGTTCGTGGAGCAATGATGCCACTTGAACTCAGCTCGATTGCTTGGTCGAAAAGTATTTTAAACTCGGTTTCATTTCGAATATTTTCGAGAGTATTTTTAACCGACGTCACGTAGCTGGTTACGTTTGTCAAATCTACATTCACCTTCTGCGTTGCATTGTTTAAGTTTGTTGTATATGAAAAAACTTTTTTCAGAATCACCAACGACAAAATAAATTGGCTACTTTCTATGGCTGCATGCATTTGGTATGCTTGACTCGCCACATCTCTGTTAGTAGATTGTTGAAGTGACTCAAGCGTGGATCTTACTACAGGATACATTTCTGCAAACCTCTTAACCGCCTTATGCTTTTCTGTCCGTAAAGTCTCACAGAGAGAGAGAGAGAAGGGTTGAATGAAGAGAATTAGTTTGGTCTGCTATTTGTTTAAACATACCGTCCCGAAGTGGAGATTGTCGCAAGAAATTGACAGTGCTTTTGAAGGTGCCGATACTGTTTCGTATCATTGGTATCTCACTTGAATGTACCAGAACTAAATTCAGCACGTGAGCTACACAGTGCACAAACTGTGCTCTTGGGTATTTCTCCGCAATTATTGCTCGTACGCCTCTTAGTCTGCCGCTCATTACTGCAGCCCCATCAAAGCCTTGTCCAATAAATTTTGTCATATCCAAATCATACGACAAGAGATTCGTTATGATTGTAGTCGCTAACGATTGTGCTGATACATTATCTAGATGAACGAATTGCAGGAAATCCTCACGAACAACTGATTTTCAAGAGGAGCAATCAACGTATCTCAGGCATAGCGCTAATTGTTCCTTTCGTGAAATGTCTTGGGTTTCATATGCCAATAAGGTAAAATAACCTGCCTTTCTAACCCTTTTAAGGACATGAGCTTGAATAGCATTACCGCATAGTGTAATAATTTCGTTCTGTATAACTGATGAAGTATACATTGCTCTATTAAGGTTGGTTTGTGTCAGTAAATGACTTTTAAGTACTTCATCACCAGATCGTGCACAAAAGCGAAGAAGTGCTCGGAAATTGCCGTAATTATGATCAGGTTCATTTATTCCAATTTCACCGGAGTCATGGTTACCACTTAATGGCATTTCTTGTCTTCCACAAAGAAGTATTGTTTCAATAATGGCTTTGTCTTTGTCGATTTTCTTCGGCGATCTTGTTATTTTCTGTATTGATACTCTCTGTTACATTAAGTGTTTTACCTTCTGCTACCTTTACAAAATTTGCTGCTTGTTCAAGAGTAAATTTGTGGTAGCTCATGCTTGTATGCTGATCGAAGTTTTCCAATGCATTCTTCCAATTGTTAAATGGTTTGTTAGCTAAGGCTTCAAGTTTCTGATCACCGCGGCCACCTTGCATTTTGCCGAGCGGAACACATACTTTGCAAAGCGCTCCCAGCATTATGTTTGAATAAACTAACCATGGATACCGTGTGGTCCAATGCCGCTGAAAAGAACGATTCTTTTTGCCTGTAACTGGAAATTTGAATGTTTCAGGTGGACTCCAAGGTTCCTTCAACGCACGCAGCTTTTCTTCATCGTTCTTCGGAGGATCACATACATATTTCCCAATATCGAACTCCATGGGTGGATCTGGAAGTACGTCGATCCTAGCTGTAAAAGAAGGAAATGAACGGAACCGAACATGGATAGAAAAAGAGAAGGAATAGAGACGGAAAGCAACACATCCACGCACAAAAAATATTTTGATGGTGGGATTTTACGTGATAAATGGTGCAAACGTATTTATTGTATTTGCTATAAAGTGGAAGCTAGTGAAAAATGTCTTAGCCTAAACACCTTTTCTGAAGAAAACATAAACACTCTTTCAACATACATACATCTCCAGTTGTGAAAAATAAGCTTTAAGCAAATGTTTCAGCTGATAAATCTCTAGAGTGGCATATATATATATATATATATATATATATATATATATATATATATATATATATATATGTATATATATATATATATATATATATATATATATATATATATATATATATATATATATATATATATATATATATATATAGCTCAGTTATCTAGATGATTACTGATCAGTGCTCTGATTACACTTCTATTAATACGTTTGAATAAGTTTTTGTTATATTTTTTTTTTCTAGTTTTCCGTCGATTTTGGAACCGTTTTGGTGAATGTTAGAGAGTAAAAAATATATGAAGCTAAATATAAGGAGCAAATATCAACGCTGTCGTTTTCAAATATTACTTTGCATTTAGTTGAAAGTTTGGCAATGTATTGCTATTTTCAAAGCTGAGTATGATTTGCCAGTTTCTTCACTCAGCATATTTTTACAAGTGAGAAAATCTTGGTACGAAGAAACAACAAACTGATGATACTTTGAAGCATTATTTTCAAATTTTTTTCAAAACTGATATGTAGCGTTGACTATATGGCGCGCGCATATTCACTGGTAAAGTATACTTTGGTAGCGAAGATGATAAATGCTAACATTAGGCAAATAAGCAAAATGATATTTTGTTTAGAAAAACAGGACATACGCTACTTCGGAGCAAAGCCAGTAGAGCTCAAAATAAAATTTTTCGGCAACAATAAAATTAGAATAAAACACAAGTTTATATGAACAAGAATGAATGTTTATTAACAAAACATGAGTTAAAACTTTTACTGAGAGAAATACTTACAAGAAAACAGTTAAAATTCAGCTTACCAGATAAATTTGTTAAATAAGTCATAGATTAGTCAAATACAGTAACAATTTCGCGGTACTTCTTACGATAAAATAGTAACCGTTACTAGAAATTGATGAAATGTACTATTTTAAAATTAGAAGGACTTAAAAAATGGTTACTGTGTATAATAAATGCACGACTATATTTAAAAAACTAATCTAATCAAAAAAAATATTGAGACATCTTTCCACATGCAAATATCTAGGCTGCACTGTACAAGACGCGACCTAGCCGCCAAATTTTAATTTTGTGGCGTGTTCCGTTTTGCACGAATGAAGTTTATGACCACTTTTTGTGTTATAATTTTACTTACCTTTCTTTACTTGATTGCTAGATGGGCCTGCAACATCTCTGTCCGCTTCAGCATGGTTTTCATCCTCTGATTTTGAAGTGTCCTTTCTTTTGAAAAAATTCAAGAGTTATTTTCTCTAATACTTTTTTTATTTTTAGTAAGCCACACTCGTATTTTGTTGTTCGCGCATGAACTGATCCTCAACCATAGATTCATACATAGACTACAGGATAAGAAATGGCTCGAGAGAAATTAAGTATTTAGCAGCGTGTGATTGTTTCGTTGCATGGTATCTCGCTCTGCCCTATTCCAATTCATATCTAACTGGAGTTGTTTACATGATTGCAGTCACGTTCTTTTTTGTGCATTTGGCATAAGTTTGCAATTCCACTTTGGGCCGTCGTCGATTGCCCCAATAGACTTTTCTCATGAAAATGGCTTTAAACAAAAATTTAGACCGAAACATTCAAATTCATTTCCAGAAGGAAGTTCTATTGGAGGCAATCCATCGCCCTCGTCTTTTGACCCATTATGATTTTACTTTGTATGACGCTTGTTTCCAATCGCCAAAAAGAAAAAAAAAAATGTTTGCATTGTTTACGTCAACAGAATGTTTAAGTGCAAGCGCGCACGGGTGACTAAAGTCACGGTGACAAAAAAGTTTTTGTCACTGTCACGTCACCTCAAAAAAGTGGAGGGCGCTCACATAAGGTTACATTCACAAATTGTTTTTGAAGTACAGGCGTCAATCGTCAACATGGATTTGAAGAAAACGGTCATTATCTACGATCTCACTATATCTCAAGACCTTTCTTTTGATATCTTGGTGGAATACCTATGATGAATATTAAATTTTGAGTGGTCATGTGTCGTATATGAGGGGACCATCCTTAAAACCTTTAAAAAATTGCATAACACTTTAATTTTCGAGAAACCACCACTTTTAGCCTTCCTACAAAGTTTGATGATTCGAGTTTCTGAGGAAATCTGCTGTGATGCACGGGCAGTCGAACAGACAGGACGCGAAATTAGTAGGTCTTTGTAAAATCCGTTTGACAAAGCCGTAAAAATAGGCAATGGCGCGCAAGCAATGAACACGAAACACAGCTGAGAAGGCAGAATTTCTTTTTAAGGATTCTGCCTAAAAGAAAATTTTTATACTTCACACATACAACAGGAAAGTCGAATTCCAGCATCAAAAGTCAATCGGATAATTCGAAAACCAAATTTCTCTGTCGATTTTTAATCCATAAAATGCGGCTGGACTACTATGAGATTGACTTTTTTGTCACCCGTGCGCGCACGCCTATTTAAACCTAGCGGCACGGTGACAGTTTCATCACGGGCTTGTTCGCTGAGAGGCGGACAAAAAAGTCACCCGGTTGTCACGTCGTAACGTGCGCGCATCTCCATACATGTTCATAGACTTGATGTAAGTGACGAAATTGTCACCGTGACTATAGTCACCCGTGCCCACTAGCGGTAAGCGCGAATTATATGGACTCTTGCGGGTGAAGCTGGAGGCAAGCGCGCTTTCGTCGCGAGAGCATTTCATGGGTGGAGGATTGTAAAAGGGAACGAAAGGTGAAGAAAAACTGTATATTTCGAGAGCATAAGGTTTGCGTGCAGTAGTTTATGTCTTTGCCCGCAACGAATGCCAGTTTCAAGGAATTCTTTTACATGCATGGTATGGGTAAAGCGACAAAGTTTCCTCAAATATAAAATCCTTGTAACCACTTCTGTTTCTGATAGAAACATTATGAGAAAAAAAAAAACAATCGTTTCAGCGAACAGAGCAATCACAAAACAAAAGAAAGTCAAGATTAGCTATATTCGAGTATTCGAATATATAGGGAAAAGGGATACAACTACAAACTTATTTTTTTTAAGGCGGTAAAAAATATTTTATGTTACTTCCATAAGCTCTGAATATGCATGGCCAGGATGATTAACAATTCGCTAGAGCTTACTCCCATATGGGTGCAAAGTAGAAAGTAACACATTTTCTACTGCCTTGAATTAGTACGAAATGTTTCATGTGAAATGAAGCAGCTTGCGATCAACGTTCGGTGATATGAATAGAAAAATTAAAATGTCTTTGCATTGCCCCTAACCTGTCAATAGCCAAACTCTAAATTCAAAAACAACGTTTTAAGCCTTATGCTACTTTTCTGTATGCTAATTTTCAGTTGCGAGATGTTTTCATTACTCTTTCTACGTCTTTGGGAAATTACTTCGCTTTTAATTGCAGATACCATGGTGGCCCGTGATCTCGATACCACTTATTCTACTCTTTCCACCCTTGGCGACACTTTTCAGAGATGTGGAATGCTCCTCTATTCTCTCTTCTAGTCGCTGCTGAAATTTCTATTAAGAAATTTTTAATTCAATATTATTTAGTTTTCCCATATGCTAAGGGGGGGTCCAGACCGCTAAGCCCCCTTTATATACGCCCATGGTAAGAATTATTGTTTGCATTGATGGTAGAGCATTACTTCAATTTTATATAAACTTTAGTGATGGGGTCAAATATTCAGAATGACTGAAGGCTAGTCTAAAATGATTATTAGATGTTGAACGTTATTGGATTTGGAGCCACCTGTACGATGGGAAGCTGATATCAAATTATTGAAGCTGGGCTTATTATGGAAATGACATACGAAAAAGACCGACATCAAAAATGACGTCAATAAGCATTCCACTAGCTAGAGTGATCAAAATCTCAAAAGTTCATAGTTGAAAAATTTGCCAATGAATTTTAAGGAGGTCTCTCGATATAAGCATATAATACCTTATGACATTTATTATTCTTTGAAGATAGTCGAGTAGTGTATCAAATGAGAGGTCCAAATCTTAAGATTGCAAGGAGAGAATGCGGAAAAATTGTGTGTAGGCTTCAAATCAGAAAAAATCACAAATTGTGGTCTTTATGTGTACTAGGGCACAGTGGCGGCCCGTGAGAAATATAACTGTGAGTTCTGCATGTAATCTCTGAAGTTCGTCTGATTTAAAATTGAATAACAATGTCATGCACATGTTAAACCTGTTTTTCCTTTTTCTCTTTCCGTGGCTTTATTTTTATTTCTTTGAAAGCATTACTTCGACTGTTGGCAGTTTTTATAATAATAAACACGAATAAACAAAAAAATATTGATTTCAACATGAAATGTACTTACAATTAACGAAGCAGAAATGGATGAAGATGAAGTAAGGCGAAACAGTGAAAAGTGGCTTACGATTAAAATTCACTTCACACGTTTTATACAAACTACTGGGCAATTATAGGCAAAACTAAACTAATTACATTGAAACTAATATACATTGTAAGTCCAGTTAAAAATAAGCTTGCTAGGAAATCACAATTGTTTGTGAATAAGTTCAAGACGGCGATTCTTAGCAGTGGCGAATTTATCGATAATCCTTTCATTGAAGTTCCCAATTTCAGCAATCAAATGTTTTTCTATAGAAATCATAGCCAATGCAGTCAAACGTTCTTCCGACATTGTATTTCTCAAAAAAGTTTTAATGCGCTTCAAGGTTGAAAAACTCCTTTCTGCTTCAGCGGTACTCATAGGTGTTGTTACCAGGATTTCCAGCAATTTTTTTGTTTCCCTTAGTGGTTCATTTAAATTACTTTTCAAGATGAATTTGAGCAAGACATGGGCACTTGACGTTTCTCGGCAATCACTTCTTGAATAGATGATTGATAATTCTGTTCTCAAGCGTTCTCGCTCCAATGTAGGATAGGCGGCACATGTAGAATTTAGCTCTGAGCCAGGGAAATTCAATTGATATTCTCTGAAGCGGTTCGAGTCACGAAGAGAAGCAGCAACAAGGTGTCCATCGAATGCGAATCTATCTTTGATAGCATTTAAAATTACATCACAAACTTCTAACGCAGCAAGCTGATGGCTCTCAGGACTATCATGAATGCGTCGCTTTTTACCCTGAAATGTATTTTCCATATCATTTGCATGGGACGCTTCGTGTATGATATTATCAATTTGATCGTGGATATTTTGAATATTTTCCTCAAAAGAAACAATATTAGGTTTCAATTGAACCGAGTCAGCTTCTCGCCTCTGCATTTGGTTAAAAAGTATATCTACATGAAGCATAACATAGTGGAAAAGGGTTAGCCAGAAAATAAATATGGTATCTTTCAACATGCGGCGAATACCTGAAGCTGCACTGCAAACTGTTCCATCAGTGAATTCATCTTCTATGGTTTCCATACATTCAATTAAGCTTTCCCTATACTCGTTTACAACATTAACTGTTCTCACATTGAAATTCCATCGCGTTGATGCACCGTGGGGAATTTTTCGTTTTACGATTCGATCATGCACAGCGATTCTCGACGGGGAGCTATTAAAAAATCCCGGTATTTCTTGCAAATTACCAAAAAAACACTCGCACCTGTGAATTCGAAGATGCCGCATTTTTGACGATTAAATTCAATTGATGCGCATAGCAATGTATGAAATGTGCAAAATTATATTTCTTTTTAGGGTTTTGTAAAATAATTTTACAAAACCCTACTAAAATCGCGTCCTGTCTGTCCGTCTGTCCGTCTCTCCGTCTGTCTGTCCGTCCGTCCGTCCGTCCGTGTGTCACAGCAGTTTTTCTCGGAAACTACTTGAGCTTAAAACATCAAATTTTGTATGTAGGTGTAAAGTGGTGTTCTGTTTAAAGTTCAATTACATAAAAAAATTTATGATGTATTTAAGGGGGGTCTCCCCATATAGGGGAGTGACCCCATGAAAAAAAAATTTCATTGAAGGTAGCCGATATGAGTATCAAATGAAAGGTTTTGTTTTTCAAAGTTTGCTTCGAGGGGCGCACAGGGAGGGGAAATACACGAAAAATTTGTGTCCCCCCCCCTCGCGATTGGACACCTTTCATCCGAAAAATCTGAAAAAAATCACGAATGTAGGCCTTGGTGAGTACAACAACAACAAATACGTGGGAAGTCGCAATTCACTCAACTTTGTTAGTAATAGTATGATTTATCGATTTTATGTTTTCTTGAATAAAATCTTAACGGTACCTTTAAATTCTATGAAATTCAGCACACAGATGACTATTTGCAGGATTGATTTATCCTGAAAGTTTCATAAAGATTGAATCATATTTAGCGAAGTTCTAGCTGTTTGAATTTTCCTGTATTACTATGGAACAATATGCGCTGCATTTATTACTATGGCAACATATGGCTATGGAACAACATGCGCTTTTTACCGACTCAGACACTACAGTTTTGCTAGGATTTGCATGAAAATTTCAGAAATGATATGTGTCATCAATATCTTTGAGAATCGGTTCAGCTAGTGGTATCAGTAATCGTAAAACAAAATAGTGGCTGTTTTAAATGCGAAGATTGAATAATTTTGAGTTATTTTTTCCCAAATTCAACGTTTAAGGTGCGTGCTTTGAACACCTGATTCAAATTAATGAATGACTGAAGATGAGTACCTACAATCAATACTCATAAGTGAAACAAGTCAAGGAGGTGGGAGAAAGCTCCTAGCAAACATGCTTTGTAACCATTCTAGGATTCGAAAAAATTGGCCATTAATCGATGATAACAGTACAGGAGAGTGGCCCCTGAAAGAAAAATTCATCAAACGTAGCCGATATGAGTATGAAATAAAAGTTTTTATGGGAGCATTTCAAAACAGTTCTTAAACTCTCAGTTTTTGCTTCAGTGGGGGCACAGTGGGGAAATACATGAAAAATGTGTTTCCTCCCTCGCGAAATAATGAAATAATTATCAAGGGAGAGATTTATGAGTATAACAATAATAAAAACCTCAGAAGTCGAAATTTTTTCAACTTTGTTAATAATAGTATGATCTTCGAATTTCATATTTTTTCCAATAAAATCATCTTTGACATGTTTCTTGATTTTATTCGATTTGGTGACTGGATTTTGTAAATTAAATACAAAACCCTTCTGACATGAGCGTAGGTCTGTTTACCCAACTTGTTTATTAATGCTTGCACTCCAGCCCTTTTCCTACTCATAACAGCAGCGCCATCATAGCTTTGAGCAATAAGTTTTTCGTTTGAATTATCCAATATTGGGTTCAATACAGCCAGTAATTCACTGCTTATAGTTTCCGCGTCTTGTTTTGGAGGATTTCAGTAGCACCAGAAGCGCTCTACTGGACTTCCATTCTGATCATACCTAAATATTTTAACAAGCTGTAGCTTTGAGGATACATCTGTGGTCTCATCTGTTGAGATGGCAAGATATGAAGCTTCTTTAATTTCAGCAGCTATATGTTCTTGGCAAACTTGCAGCATGCAATTCAATAAATCATTTTGAATCGTTTTTGAAGTGCCTTTGAAAAAAGTCGCATTTTTCAAATGATCTTCCAATGCGTTGTCGAGCTCTGCTGAAAAATTTATTAGGCCACGGAATACACCAGGGTTCTCAGAGTTTGCAGACTCATCATGTCCTCGGAGGGCTAGTTCAAAAGCGCCACAAAATTTTATGCAGTTGATTATTTTTGACAGAACATATCGATTCCGTGAAACTTCTTCATTCTGCTTTTGTATATTGCGCCAATATGCAGAATCTAATTGCGCCTGTATGTTAATTTTGCCCAAAATATTTAGCTCCATTTGATTATAAAGGTGAGCTCAAGAGTTCCCATGCCTTTTAATTTTCTCGGAAAGGTATATTAAGTCAGTGATTCCTGTTTGCGTCCACAGCTTGTCACCACCAAATAGCAAACATGGAAAGCAGTATAATGCATTTTTCCTATTGCACCCACATATCCAATTGTTTCTTTTATAAATGTCTCTATTAAATTGCCGTTTATACTGTTTTCTTCTGCTACTTCCTGTTGCGTCAATGGATAGATCAGGCAGAGGCCTACCCTTATTTTTTAGGTCGACCTTCTCCTCTAGGCTGTAGGCGCCGAAACATTTCACGTTGATCAAATTATAAATAACATCCATTTTGTTTCTAAACATCCAAACCAAGTAAAGCCACAGAACATTTTTTCACTACAAAAACACTTCAAATCAACAAACAATCGAAAATTTATGTTAAGGCACACAACAAATCGCGAAAATAAGCAATATACCGAATGGAAAAATCTCGGAAGAATTACAGTCGCAATCAGAAGAGCTTTCAGCAAGACTCGCAATATTGCTCGAAGAGTGATAAAACTAAATTTTCCAATGCTGCAGGCAAATACAGTTCTCATATAAAGCACAGGATGAAACAACAGACCATTTCGTTTATAAAGCGACTAGCAATGGATGGAAAAAACGTTTTCAAATAAACGAAAAATTTAAATATTTTTAGACTATCTGTGCTTAGTATTGATTTGACTCCTCAAGTCAAAGCTTACAAAGTTTTAGAAACATTTCATATTCCTATAAGAGAAAAATAATCGGGTGCGTGAATTCCCCACAACCATCATCAATCATGTTACGAAAAGTTGTAAAACATTCTTCAAACATAAAAATAATACATTGCAGAAAAACAGGATGAAACAATAATTCAATTAAGAGCTGACCAATATTTCATTCATTAATTTAATCACAATTAAATCAAAACTATTAAATAAATTTCTTGCCACCCAGTTCTACTCAGCTTATTTTCGTAGCTTCATGTATGCACCTTCACAAGTCATTTTTATGAACGGAAAATGTTCTGCAGAGTTGCAGCACGAATCGTGCGTATAAACTCCAAAGCGAATGCAAAATTTATGGGAAACACAGGGGAAAGAAGAGATAGAAAATTCGCTTTTTCAGTGCGTAGAACGTCGAACGACATTGTTCTGAGTGATGTTATAGATTATCAAAGACGCATGAAGAAAAATGTTATGTATGGAAACAGGAGAAAGTCAAATTGAAAAAATGATGTCTCTGAGGTACAGTATGTGTAGATATGAATATGCAGGTTAGATGAGCTTAGGATTTTGTTTCTTTGTTGCATAGTGGGGCAATTATTTGAAAATTTTTTATGTGAAATATCATAAACATGATTAAAAAGATTAAAACAAAAATATTGTCATACACATTATTAGAAATGATTAATTAATAAAAAAACTTTATTTTTCGAAAATTTTTGGTGAGCTCTGCAGCTCTTCAGCTTGCATGCACGAGCCGCCACTGTAGGGCAGCAAATACCTGACAAGTCAAAGTTTGATCAACTTTGTTAATAATAGTAAAGTCTGATTTGTGACTTTTAAATTTTTGCCAATAAAATAGTAACAATGCGTCCTTCTTGTAGAGGTGGGTATTTTATATGATTATTTCTAATTCAAATCCAAAGTGACCCATCCCCGTTTAAATTTCTTTAAAACAAATCATGAAGAATGATTGTAATAGTTTTTGTTCATCCGTATGCTCGAGATTTCATAGTAAGAATCTAAACCGACATCTCATCGGTTAAAGATGTGAAGTCTAGAAATGTGCCAACGGACTATACCCAATATGTTTCCAATCCGGACACCCTTGGTCTACTCCAAAGTGACTGCTGGAAGGCTATCTAGTTTGGCGAGAAACTTCGGTCACCGGTCTTCCGCGAGCAGACTATATCCGACTACAATTTGTCAGGAACCGATTCAAATGCCCGGTTAAACGCGTCAAACAACTTCCTGCAAAACAATCCTATTCTACTTTAAACTATTTCATTTTCATCTCCTTCAAACCATACGTCCAGTTCAAAAAAAGGAAACACACATGTTAAAGCAGCAGCAGATTGCTTCTGCCAGAAGGATTTTGTCAAGCAATAGGTAAATCAATCGATATGTTCTAAATACCAAACGTTGACTGCACCCATTGAGTTCGAAAAAAAATCCTGGTTATTCTGTTTATAAATTCACTGTCATTTTATTTCAAGTGCTTTAGCCTCATTGCTTGATTAGTCATTTATTTATTTAATTCGAATCCATTTTAACAGGCAAAATGCCCAATTACAAAAATAGAAAAGACAATATAGATAAAATAGACAAACATATTTAAGATAATTAAGCAATTAATCATAAATTATAACAATTAATGTAGTTTGTTTCTAAGTAAATACTTAAATGCTACTAAAGATTGAGGGAAAGTACCAAGATCTAATTGATTGTGCACGCGAGGCAAACGAATCATGGCAGAATGAAAATGGATTTCAGTACGCGCGAATTGGATGTGAAGATTGGAGGAGCGCAGAGGCCTGCCGGGGCTCCTCCAACTTATTTGATTTACCAAGTTAGAGCAATCAATCAGGCGGTGGTGGAGTTTAAATAAAAGACATTCATCAAGGAAAGTCCTACGTGCTTTTAATGAAGGAAGATGTAAATAAGTGAGTCGGTCTTCATAGGGAACATAGGGAATCTTGTACTTATAAAAAAGACAGCGGGTGAAGTTTCTTTGGACATATTCTATGTATGCAATAAGGTATTCAAAGTGTGGGGACCAAACTTGAGAGCTATACTCTAAAATACTTCTAACTAGAGTATTATAAAGCTGGATAGCTGAGAACATATCTTGGAAAATAAAAGTATGCCGCAGTACAAAACCTGAGACTCAAGAAGCTCTGGTTTTAATGCTTGAAATGTGCATATCAAATTTGAGTTTGGGATCAAAAATTATACCGAGACCCTTAATTTTTAGAACAGTTGAAAGAGATTCGCTTTCAATTGAATAGATAAATTTGATTTGCACTGGTTTAAGGGAATACGACATAACATGACATTTAGATATGTTCAGTTCAAGATTGTTAATGCTACACCAATTTTCCAGGATAGACAAATCATTCTGCAATTGAGAACAATCCTCTACTTGACCGATAGCCCTAAATAGTTTCAAATCATCTGCGAATAGAAGGGATTTTGAGTTTAAAGCAGCAGGTAAATCATTGATAAAAAGTATAAATAGGAGAGGGCCAAGGATTGAGCCTTGTGAGACACCTGACCTAGGGTAAAAGGTTGAAGATAATGAATTGATTACATGAACACAACAAGAACGATATGTTAGATAAGAATTTATCCAAGCCAACATCGGAGCAGGAAATCCATAGTGCTGCAACTTTAGTAGTAAAATAGAATGATCAACTTGATCAAATGCTTTGCGAAAATCAGTATAAATGATATCCATTTGCATATGGTTATCTAGAGCACAAGAAATCGAATGAGATATTTTGAGTAAATTAGTAGTAGTAGAGCGATTAGGAAGAAATCCATGTTGCTCGGCAGCAAAAGTTTGCGATAGAGATAATGCTAATTTATTGTAAACGTGGCGCTCCAACAATTTAGAGAAGCAGGAGAGGATACATATAAGACGGTAGTTGAAAATATTACAAGGGTCACCATTCTTCAGAATTGGAACAATATGAGCAAGTTTCCATATTTGAGGGAAAGTTCCATTGGCTAAACTTATATTAAACAGAATTGAAAGAGGAGTAGATACAGAAGTAATGAGTGACTTAACGAATATAGCGGGAATGCCATGGGGACCCGGTCCAATGCTTCCATCTAACTTGCTAATGAGTAGCTCAATGTCATAGGGAGTGGTTAAGAAATCAATAGCTAATGTCGAATAAGAGAATGGAGGGCAATAGTTTGTAGGTGAGCACGAGGCACTAAAAGATTCAGAGAAAAATTTGGTAAAAAGACCTGAAATAGCAGAAGGCCCATTAGCCTCCCAGCTGTTTCAATGTGCTGAATCTGGAATTCGAGAGGAAGTATTCAAATAACGAATGAAAGACCAAAAAGGTTTTGTTTTGTTAGACAACAGAGATTGTTCTATGGAGAGATAATAATCACGCATGGCTGCTTTAATGCGACATTTAGCAAGAGTACGAAGCCTTTGATAATCTGTACAAGCTGTAGGACACCCAATACGTTTGAAGGAACAGACTTCCGTAGAGTAGAATCCAACTCAGCTTTTATATCGGTTGGATTTAGATCTTTCAAATGAAAGTATTGTATCCCATAACGATGCCCGATTTTTTCCATATTTACAAATTCACTGAGAGCGTTAATTTTAGATGCCTGTAAAAAAATATTAATAAACTTACCGTTATGAATTTTCCACATTAAGTTGTTGAAAGGTGGTCTTGTCAATCACCGTAATTGTTTTTTTTTAAACTATCTGTACTCATAAGTCAGGTCGGGTACATTTGGGACTACCCTCGTAATACAGGAAAATTTGAATCGCTATTACTTCGTTAAACACCATTCGATCTTTATGAGACTTACAGGACTGTGTACTAAATCTTATTGAATTTAAAAGTACCGTTAAGATTTTATTCAAGAAAATATAAAATTTATAAATCATACAATTACTAACGAAGTTGAGTGAATTTCGACTTCTCACTTATTTTTTGTGTTTGTACTCATAGCGGCCTACATTCAAAATTTTTTTTCTGATTTTTCGGATGAAAGGCGTCCAATCGCGAGGAGGGGTACGCGAAAGGTTCGTACATTTCCCCTTCTATTTTAGTACGAAACCCTAAAAATTGTTCGCAAAACAGTAACTTAAGTAATTTTTACAGCTACTTTTTGTATAGAAATTTGATTAGACTCCGCGAAATCTTTTCTACTCTTCTTCGAACGGAATTTGTTTCCCGAAATTTTTTGACCAAAGATTTAGTGATTTTTTGATTAAAAATGCCACAGAATTTGTTCTCGTCTATTGAAAAATTACAAAGTCACTAAAATTACTAGTGTAACACGTGGGCATTTTCAATGAAGGTTGTTTTGTAGCACAAACAATTGCTTGAGTCCCTATCGGAGAAGGATATTACGAAATATTCTTGACCTAAAAATCTCTGATATTTTCGATCAAGACAACTCATTACGTTCATATTCAAGAGGCTGGGACTAACTTTTTGGGACACCCTGAAGTTTACATTTGTGAACCTATGGAAACCGATTTTATCGGAGGCTCAAAATATGCATTTTTGTTGACGGATGGTTTAAGTCGCAGAACATTTATTTACTTTTTGAAAACAAAAGTTGAGGTCTTCAATCCATTTGTCATGCTCGCGAATGTGGTTCAAAATAATATCGACAGGAAAATAAAGGTCATACGATCTGTCAATGGAAGTGAATAGTTCAAACATATATTTATGAAGAATTTTGATGCGCATAGAATTGTACATCGAACGTCTAATTGTATACTTTCGAGCAGAACGGATGAGTGGAGCGAATAAATCCACTGATGCTAGTCTAGATCATAGTATCCACACTCAATCTACCATCCGGAAAAATCCGAAGATAAGTCGAAGAGTGAACCATAAATCCTCGGCAGCAGGTAGGTGGTAACTGCTGACGCAAGGATTCGCGCAAATATAAACATGTGCTTCGATGAGAGATTTCAGGATTACCAGATCTCAAAAAAATTTTAATTTTGCAGAAAAACAAATTCTTTCTATGCAAATTTTAAGTTTTTATTAGGATCTGGCAATACACTCATGTTCTGAAATGCGTAAAAGAACACGTCGGTCTGCCGGTCGGCAATTTTATTTGCTTTATATATATATATATATACATTTTTGAATACGAGAGGCCTCGCCTCAGCTGACGTGCCCCGGCTCAGCTGACCGGCCCTTGGAAAAATTCAGAAAGTGTGCAACACAGGGTAAATGAAAAGTATGGATACTATGTGAATGTACTATGGTCTAGATAATAAGTCTGAGGCTATTTAAATTAAAAACCGGTCGATCCAAGATATTCTGAGTGACCGTTTACCAGAGGAAATTTGGTAAGGTAAGATTTCAGATTTAAGTTATTTTAAGGTATTTAGTTGTGGAGCTTGTTCAAAAGAAAACCCAAGAAGTCTGTATTTGTGAGTTAGTGCTAGACGTAACAACCAGGAAAGTGATTAAAAGTCTAGATGTAGTTTTCTTGGAAAACGTTCCGATAGATACTAAATATATTGCCATCGAGAGATAAGATGCGGATTAAGTTCGGAATCACATTGAAAATACCAAATCAGAGGCAACTATCAAAAAATTATTTTTTGAATGAACAAGTCATGACATTGGATAATATTGATACTAACGACTCGGACTATATACTAATAGGAACACCGGTTAACTCGTTTCTAATAGATGGCGTCACTTGATTTTTATTCCAGTGATTCACCTTTCTAAATATGTGTTGAAAAGCTACTGTCATATAGTTTCAGAATCAGTATGTGTGAAGCGTAAACAACAATACTTTTTTCTACTCTGAAAATGTCCAATTTCGTGCCGAATAAAGTATTTTTGCGGGGAGTACTTCTTCATTGAAGAAAAAGGCTGCCAAAAGTCATCGTATTTTGGTGGAAGTGTGTGGTTTGCATGGTTTAAAAGTGGCAATTTTGACTTGGAGGACGATGAACGGCCCGGACAGCCAAAATAGTTTGAACATCACGAATAGGAGACATTGCTCGACTAAGATCCATCCCCTTGCAAAATCACTTGGCGTCTCTCAATAAACCATTTCTGATCATCTAAAAGCAATTTTCACCATAAAGCTCCAATTTTCGAAAAAACCGCACCGGTACCCCTATTAGATGAGGATATCGAATCATCTGCTGAGATTAGAAGATCTTCAAGGATTGCGAACTTACCCCCGGTTTCATATTCTTCTTCGAACTTTACTGTTTCCACACACGAGACATGTTGCATGGTACTTGGAATCTGGTCAAAAGGCCCCATAATTGAAATCAATTAAATGCAAAAGGCTGTTTGAAATTAAACATGACGATGGCGGTAAGAAAACTCGCCTCAAGGTAAGGTTAGTTGTGAAGGCCTGTAGCCAAAAGTCTAGTACTGATTATGAAGAACATTTTTCACCAGTCATCCGATATGCATTGCTACGTTATTTTATCGTATTAGTTACGAAGTTAAATTTAGAAATTGAACAAATGGATGCTGTCACCACGTTTCATCAGGAAGATATTGCCAAAGCAATATATATCGACCAACTTGAACATTTTGAAGATGGTTCTGGACGGGTATGTTTAATGAAAAAGGCTTTTTATGGACTCAAACAAGCAAGCTGTCAATTCAATGAGAAGTTTAATGATGCTTTGCTGCGATCAACCTTTAAAAAATCTAAAGTAGATCCTTGCATATATTCGAAGCTAGATAGTAAAAACATGTTGTTCCTGGCAGTTTACATAGATGATATTCTAATATTTTTCAACAGACATGATTGGGAAGAGAATTTGAAAATATTTTTATCGAAATTTTAAAATGAAATGGTTGGAACAGCGAGTAATTGCGTTGGATTTTGTATAATTCGAGATAGAGAAACGGGTATAATTAAACTTGACCTAAGCAATTACATGAATAAAATTCTGAAAAGATTCAATATGATTGAATTCAATATTCTGAAAAACACTGACATCAATAAAATTCTGAAAAGATTCAATATGATTGAATGCAATATTCTGAAAAAGACTATTGATCTGAATCAAAAATTAACAAAGAATATGTCACCTATGACACCAGGTAAAGTGAGTCAAGTGAAGGACATTCCTTACCAACAAGCAGTCGGATATCTTCTCTATTTATCACAGGGAATAAGACCTGATATAGCGTTTGGTGTTAACCTGGCTAGCAAGTTTAATAAAAATGCGAGCAAAGTTCACTGAAATACGGTTGAGGATTTTTAGGTACTTGAAAGGAACTGCACATTACAAATTGACTTTCACAAAGGATGGATACTCAAACATACCTGGATTTTCAGATGCAAACTGGGCATCCAATTCTGATCATTGACAGGCGCATCTTTAAACTGCAAAATCACACTATTACATGAACAAATAAAAGGCAACCAATAGTAGCCTTCTCAAGCACCGAGGCTGAATGCATGGCAATATCAGCGGCGTACCAGGAGGTTTCATAGATTGAACAGTTTGAAGAGGACTTACGGTCACCAAGAATGGACGCTATTCATAAATGTTGCGATAACCGAAGTGCTATCAATTTAAGTGACACTGAAGGCTACAATGTCAAGACGGAGCATATTGACATTAAACATCAAATTTTTGTTAAAATAGGGTCAGTAATTTCAATTCGATTTTGATGATAAATTTTGAATTTTTTATATCATATGTTGAATATATTCCGATTGCTAAGTTCAACAACCTTGCATGTTATAAAAATAATTGAAATTTAGAAATAAAGTATCAGTTTTAAAACAGCTATCGATTGGAACAAAGCGTTTTTATTTGGATAATTCCCAGTTCTCCCTTCCCAGCATACCTTTGTTTTGTTATATTCTACAGTAATTGAATATATTGTACCAAGGCTTCCTCCCAAAATCCTCAAGAATACCTGGTGTGGCTATGATTTGAGGATTCTCCATTTATACACCTTTCGGCCTGCAGAACACTGTTGCACGCCGAAACTCGTACATTGATAAATCAAAATTATTTTTTTTCCTTGTTAGGGTATTCTTGAGTTTTTCAAGAAATACAATTTCTCTTTTCATTTGTAATTTTACTTTTCTATATACTTTTCATGAAATATAAGCATTGGTATGAAAAAAAAATAGTATTTTTATTTACTTTTATAATTCTTAGCACCTTCTTATGATGTATTTAAATTATTGGAATTGACTCATTCAGTACAATTCTACACAAAGGATTTCATAGTCACAAACACTATGGCTGTAACCATGCAAATTTTTATACTCTCCCATCTACGTGAAGAGCGATTGGAACCCAGGAAACCGTTGCTTGTAGTAATATCCAAACATCCCTTACTAAAGCACCTCGTCAAACTATCATGTGGATCCTTATAAATTTGCGCATGTATTCTCTTCGTCCTCATTTTCACGTATCCATGCAAAATTTCAGAGAATTTCCCGGGGAGTTGTTTTCAACGAATTTTTAAAGCCTTCCGCACTCTATCAGTTGTTGTCCTTAAATTTTCGTCTCTCAATTCTTCCTGTTCTGAATGAAGACCCAGAACATTCATGGGTAGATGTAGTAAAGATATATAGTTAATTGTATATTTGTATGTATATTGGTGGTGGCGTTGGCGGCAGAGCAGGGAAATGAATCGGAAAAGACGTAATCGTTGATATCAAGCACACTGTACAATGTCTCCTTACAATTGATCACCGTATTACGCAATTGCTGAATTTTGTCAGTGTTTATCTGAGATGATGAAAAATAAAGAAAGATATCCTTTCTCAGCGTATCCTACTGATTATTTGCATTAAATTTATTTTCAACTTCTTAATTGGCTTATTTTAACCCTTTCGCCCATTTGGCAGAGTAAAGATTGGAAAGAGCATCTGAAAAATTGTGAAACTTAATATGGCTGTAATCGAAGCAAGGACATAGCCAGAAGCGCTTGAGAGGTTTCAACGATTTTTGAGGGGGTTTGACGTATGAGTGCTTACTTTGTGTTAAAAATAGCCGGGGTTTTTGATATTGGATACTAAGTTGCATGTTTGCTAATATAGAAAGACTAGGTGGTATATAATATTATTAACTGTCTTTTAAAGGACATGTGCGAGTACGAAAGTAGACAAATTAAAAAGATGCAAATAATTTTCAAGCAAAGGTGACACAGCATGTTGACTTGACATTGTATATGTTTCAATCCAATTGGAAGCCTGGTATTTCAATGGGATTTATAATTGTGGGAAGATACTGTTACGGAAAGCAAATGTCCCCTACCGTTTGACAGGATATGCTTGCCATATGTCAATTGACGTAGAAATTTTAATTTAACATTGCTGCCCGGGGGTTGTTGAAATTAATCTATCTTGGCTTTGGATAATTTGTTTTTTTTGCAGTTTAGCATATCACATGTTATGGATTGATCAGTGCTACATTATACTTTATACAAGTATACATAGTAAAAGGTAAGAAGAAGCAATTCATCGACGATTTTGAGTAGTATGAATAATAATGTTTGTTTGAATTAAAATCATTCATCGAAAGCTGTCTTACCCCCTTCGCTTTATTCAGTTGTGTGCATGTTAAATTTTACTAGTATTTCCGTATTTTCAATGGCTATCAAATTTATAATCACATAGTTTTAGGGTTTTGTACTAATACCGTCTGTCCGTCTGTATGTCACAGCAGTTTTGCTCCAAAACTATAAAAGCTACAGCCATGAAACTTTGTGAAAACGTCAGAAGTAGTAAATACTTGAAAGTTCAAGGGTGAAAATTTTATTCAAAGTGATTTAAGGGGGTCTCTCCATATAGGGAGGTGACTCTTCAAAAAATAATTTTCACCATTGGTAGTCAAGCAGGGTATCGCTGGAAAGATCTTAATGAGATCTTTTCAAAACGAGTCTTAAAATGTTTTATCGGTACTGTGGGGGGCAGGGGAAGGGAGAATGTACGAACTTTTCGCGTACTCCCTCGTGATTGGACACCTTTCAGCTCGAAAATCTGAAAAAAATCATGAATGTAGGCCTTTATGAGTACAACAACAATAGTACAACAAGATAAATTTTAAATTGTAATATTAAATAAACGAGCCAACGCCAGCTTTTATACTTAAACAACTAATGTAAGATTAACTCGTTGTCCATTTAGGACTGCTGCCCCAGCGATTGAAAGATCCGTGCTCAGCTACCACGACCTTACTTGGCAACGCGTGAGTGTGCTCGGAGCTAGCGTTGTGGTTTCGTGAAATGGGCTGTTTCTGACTGCGCAAGGGCCCACTACAAAGTATTTCATACTTACAATTTTTTTCAAAGGTCAATCCGGGACACATTCAACAGGTTTCAAAGGCCAAGATAATGGACCGAAGGGTACAGCAACAATGATAAGGTGAAATGATCTTTCCTACTTAACCGCACTTGAGTTCGAACGCGAATGCGTCATGGATGCGGATATTCACAGCTCACAAAAAAAGCGAGGCATCCGGGTAATATTGGTGCCTCCTCGCACCATTTTCAACCAGATTATCTTCCCCACTCACACAACAAAGCAATGTCCGACGGCTTTTCAAGAAAAAAGAGAATTGGCGTGCGGATATCAAATAAACAAAATAATTGAGTAATTTGAGAGTTTTTCATTTATGTAAATGTGTAAGGCAAAATTAACGCATTAATCAATTTAAAGTTTCCTATAATTTGTTCAGCTAAACCTTTTCTTCTATTTCAAATATGGATTTAAATTTAGAAGTTTAATAAATGCCCTATCTGTTATCGGGCCTAATTTTTTAATTTTGTTTTTTGTTTTTTGCACAGTTTTGTTATAATATAATCAAAAAGAATTCCACCTGGTCTTTAAATTGGAATTTAAAAAAAATTTAAAAAAGCCGCATTTATAGGCAACTAATATCAATGCAATGTCTTCAAATGTATGTTTCATTAAAATTCACCAATAAGTAATTGACACCAATGGATCTCCCCACAATTTCGCAGATTGCACCTGATCTTACAACAATGTAAATTAAAAGTACACTCAACAGTCACATCAAAAAGGACTCCACTAATGTTAGCATGGCGTGAAAAATAACAGAACGTTCACAACCCCGTCTAGAAACCCTTCACAATCTCTTTCGCACAAACCCGTCACAATCTCAAGAAAACTTACTACTCTGACTGAAGTATGCAACAATTGATTATTCTAATAGAATGGCATTTTCTACTCCTACTGCACCTTGGAATTTCAGGCACAGCCTTCAATTTTTAAACTAATAGGATGCCAAAAACGATGGCTTCATCGTAAGCTGCACACACTCTTTCACCGCGATGGATCAGCAAAACTCAGTGGAACAAAGCGTAGCACGGCCTCCCGTAGTGTCATAATTTCACGTGATTTTTCTATAAAAAATTCTCCACACTATCTTGAATATATTCAAAATAAGGAACTAAAATAACAAGCTCGCAGAAATAGTCCTCAGCAATTACATAGGAGGATATCACCTCTATACTGATCCTATTATGGTCTGTGGATGCATATCATTTCACTATCTCATTCACTGAAGCTGTAATACAAGATAATTGCAGATTTAAATACCTTAGCTTGGACTCTAGGATGACTGGTTAATTTTGGAGTTCAAGAAAAGCGCTTGATAATTTGTCGTCTGCGAAAGAGTGTCTTGGACGCTATGTACCTGTTCGATGTCTGTACATACCTCATCGTTAACTCCAAAGACGGTGGTCAAGAGCTTCCCTAGCAGTCCTCTCTTTCTCCTGAATCACTTTATTCAAAGTTTTTGACAAACTCAATCTTCATGCTAAGGCTTGATGGAGAAGAGAGTCGTAGTGGTTTGTATCAGTTGCTTCATTAGTTTTGTAACACACTATCTTGATTTGATTTATGATAAGTCTGCCATTTTTTGATCAATTAAGATTTAGGTCATAGGTAACGTTATTTGTAGCCTTAGAGCTCGTCGCTTGATATGCGTACCCAATTTTTCAATATAAAGCCCAGATTTTATTTCTAGTGTTTCGAAGTCTTAGGCGAAAACGATAGTAGGCGAATAAAAAATTGACAGGATGCCTTCCAGCATCCGAGAATGGTAAAGAAGACAGCATGTGGACCTGCCGTTGGTTTCCCATTAGCTGTTATGTGATATTCTTAGACTATCCAGTATTTTTGACATTAATTATCCAGTATTGCGTCCATATATAGTTCAATGTTAAATTCGTACCTCCATGGAGCGTTTGATGATGAGTATGGCTAATAATCAGATTTGTCAAATGATGTTTTTGAGACAGCTAAATTTGATGCTTCGCATCTGGTGGTACGCTAGACTTTTAGATCCTTTCCTCAATTTGCAGAACTTCCACCTTATCTAGAAATGGGTGTGGCTTTAGTAGCTTATTTGATCTGCTAAACGGCTCACCATTTTTAAGTGATTGTATGTCCTCAGGAATTGTTTCTTGCTGCATGATTTTGATAATGCACATTCTAGCCATGCGTAATTTACCAAAAGATAAATAGTTTAAAGTACTTTCTTTTTTCAAAACCCTGCAATTTTTAATGAGCCCTAAGCAAAAAACAGTTACCTCGACTTGCAGTGTGAAGGTGTTGCTGCTGCTGATTTCAGAACAGGCAACCATCGAGATGAAGACTGGATTGGTGATTCTTGCTTCTTCTACTAAGTTTACCTTGAGTTTCTGCGATGGCCATACACTGGATTTTTGTGGTAACCACAATGATTCTCTCCGCCATACTTTATGTAATACAAGCTTCCTTAGTCTAATTCCTCTGGATACTGCGTCAGCCAAATTTCCCTGCGATGACAAATATCTCCAGATGCTCGAGGGAAATAAATTCTGAATTCCTGGGGTTCATTTTGCAATGAACGTATCCAAAGTATGAGGGTTCTTAGTTATCCATGCCAAAACTATTTCTGAGTCACACCATGCAAGCACATTGGGTGAGTCTATTTCTAGACTAGCTATTGTCATTTTTAGTAGTTTTGTTACCAGCAAGACTCCACCTTGTTCCAAACAAGAAATGGTAATCTCTAGCTTTAAAAGCGCAGCTTCAGGACTTTCTGGCTGAATTGTAGCATAAACTTTATTTTTTGATTCCCTCCGAGCTTTTTGTTTACAGGGTGCCACCTTGGCTTTCGCTGTCAGCATCGTACAGTAAACTTTTCCTGGTAAGCCAGCTGTTTGCACGTATAAAATAGCTGCGTATCCCTTTTTAGATGCATCACAGAAACCATGCAGCTGAATCACTTGGCTTTTGTGGTTGTTAATCCATCCAGGAATCCAGATTGCATGTAGCTCCGGTAACTTCTTTTAAATTTCAATTCAGGCCTTTATTGTATCGGAAGGAGCCTGCTGAACCCATTTGATAAAATCTTTCCAAAAAGCCTGCATGATTAATTTCGCTAATATTCTAATGGGTAATAGCTAACCTAATGGATATAAAATCCTGGAAATTTTTGATAACAGCGCTCTTTTAGTTAACTTCGTGCCAAATGGCTTAATATTTTGCCTAAACTGAAACTCATCAATTTTAGGATTCCAATGGATTTCGAGTGTTTTGATTATGTCTGAGTCGGTAATTTTGAAGATCTCTACATCTTTTCGGTGTAGTTTGATCATCTGGGCCTGTAGTTTCATTGCTTCTTCCTTAGTGCCGGCCATTGTTAGCATATCATCCATGTAAAAGTCCGACATAAGAACTTGCTTAGCGATTGGGTATCGATCACTTCAATCTTCTCCTAGTTGCATTAAAACCTTTACTGCCATATATGAAGCGGGGCCAGTACCATATGTAATCGTGTTTAGAACATATTTTTGGATAAGTTCATGAGGATGTTGGCACCAAAGACTTTTTTGATAGCTCTTGTCTTGTTCAGCTATCTTAACTGCTCGAAACATATTCTCGATATGGGTAGTAAACACGGAAAAATGTGTCTTTTATCTTAGTAATATCTAGTTGAGATCCTGGTGTAGCTTTGGCCCAGCATCCAGAATATCGTTAAGACTCAGACTCGAGGTTGTTTTGACTCCACGGGGCTCATGTGTCCCAAGGCCAAATAATCGGTAACGAAGTCGTTCAACTCCTGTATATCCAATGGGTTTTTCTTTAAACACGTCTTCATTGGTAATAATCGAGCAACAGCAGTCGTTCTCCAGAATCATCATTTCATTATCACGTATGATGTGATAGTAGGTGCCAAGCTGCTTAACGATGCGGAAGTATTCATTAGCATAGACTGTATCTGAATTGGGAAACCGACTTCTGAGATTTTTTTCTCTGATGCAGATTAATTCGAATAGAATCAAGTAGGAGGTTCTGACTATGATTAAGGAGTACACATCCCAGAAGATAAAAAAATGAATATTCAGCTAAAACTTGTAATGAAAGGTGACACTCTGATTCATACCAGTTAGAATAGATTCACTATGCATGGCTGTGATCTAGTCTCAAAAAAAGTAGAGGAATGGATTCAGAATGATATAATTGAATCAAGTTCGTCCAATTTTGTTATATATAGTTATACTTACCGAGTTTGTATACATTATAGGAAGATAAATCGAGTCATCGTAAAAGATAGATATTTGATAGCATTAATTGACAATATTTTTGACAAGTTACAGAAGGCTATGACGCACATAACATTAGATCTATGCAACGGATTCTTTCATGTTGAGGTTGAAGAGAAGGGTAGGAAATTCGCCTCTTTTGTCACGCGAGATGGTCAATATCAGTTTCAGCGTATTCCTTTTGGGCTTTGTAATTCACTAGCTATCTTTCAGAAATTTATAAATACAGTATTTCGAGAGCTGAGTTGCCAGGACATAGTATAGCGATATATGGATGACTTGATCATTCCCTTTAAAGACGCAAAAGACGGCTTACAAAAACTTAAAATGGTTTTGCTAACGTGTAAGGACTACGGGCTAGAATTAAATAAACAGAAATGTCATTTTCCCTACTCAAAAATAGAGTTTCTCTGATATGTTATTGAAGACGGGAAAAATTTCCCACCGACACTAAAAACAGAAGCAGTGTTGAAGTTTCCAGAACCGAAAACTGCCAAAGGCTACAAAGTTTCTTAGGACTAACAACTTATTTCCGGAAGTTCAGTACGCTAGAATCGCTCGTCTGCTAACCAACCTTTTGAAAATGAATGTAAAATATGAATTCCACAAAGAGGCTGAACATACGTACAAACAATGAGTTAGAGGAAGCTCTTAGTGAAAGGATAGTTCTACACATATACAAGCAAGGCGCAGCGCTTGAATTGTACATGGACACATCAAAAGACGGTCTAGGCACTGTACTCCTGCAACTATCAATAGAAGAAGATATGCTACATCCGATATTTTACGCAAGCAAGACTACGATCGATGCGCAGAAGGAATATAGTTCAACCGATCTAGAAGTGCTAGCTATTATCATGGCACTCGAACAGTTTCGATTCTACATGTAGTACATTCAAGATTGTTACGGACTGTGCTGCCTTCGAAAAACTATGAAAAAAGATAATATTAGTGACAGCACCGATCTGGATTAAGATTGAAACACCCTGATACTCTTAGCCATTTTTCTGTAGCAGTGGTAACAATGACAGTTGACGCTATGAATGGCCAAATTAGAAGGGCTCAAGAAAATTATGCTTTCACTAAAGTAATACAACAAGTACTAGAAGCTAAACCTTACGACGATTATTATCTTAAAAATGATTCAGTGCATCGGTTTCAAGATGATGCAGAGCTTCTTGTTTTTCTAAAAGGAACTATGAATTCATTAGAAAAATTCATGAAAACGGGCGCTTATCCACAAAGAAAGTAGTACATGTGATTAAAAAAGACTGCCACATCCCAACACTGAAGAAAAAAGTCGACAGAATAATAAAAAACTGCATTACCTATATTCTCGCAAGACGTGAACAGGGAAAACAGGAAGGATATTTGCGTACATCACCAAAAGAAGAAATTCCCCTTCATATATTTCACGTAGACTCTGTTGGCTCGCTGGAAAGTACTAGTAAAAATTATCAGTACGTGTTCGTAGTTATAGGCTCATTTAAAAAAAAAAGAGATATGCCCTACAAAGACGACTGGAAGCAAAGAAGTATCAGAGAAGCTGGAAAAAAAGAGGAAAGTTTTTGGAAACCCAAGTATCATTACAAGCAACAGAGGATCAGCTTTTACCTCTCATGATTTTGAGGAGTATTTTACTGAGCAGAAGATCTAACATTTAACAAGTTGGGTAGACAGACCTATGCTCATGTCAGAAGGGTTTTGTACTCAACATACAAAATGCAGTAACCAGTAACGAATAAAATCAAGAAACATGTCATGTTCGAGGATCATACTATTATTAGCAAAGTTGAAAGAATTTTGACTTCTGAGGTTTTTGTTATAGTTATACCCACAAATATCTCTCTTGATAATTATTTCAGATTTTTTAAGATCACGGGTGTCCATTCGCAAGGGAGGAAACACATTTTTCATGTATTCCCCCCTCCTGTGCCCCCACTGAAGCAAAAACTATCAGTTTAAGAACTGTTCTGAAAAGCTCTCATAGAGAACCTTCAGTTGATACTCATATCGGCTACCTTTCATGAAATTTTTTTTCAGGGGCCACTCCTCTGTACTGTAATCATCGATTCATGGCCCGTTTTTTCGAATCTTAGAATGGTTACAAAGCCCTTTTGCTAGGAGCTGTCTCCTGCCTTTTCGACTTGTTTCAATTGTATGTACTCATCTTCATGATACCTATCATTCCTGAAATTTTCATGCAAATCCTAGCAAAGCTGTAGTGTCTAAGTCGGGTAAAAGCGCATATGGCTCCATAGCCATATGTTCTCATAGTAATACAAGGCATATTGTTCCATAGTAATGCAGGAAAATTCAAATCGCTATAACTTCGTTAAATACTATTCGATCTTTATGAAACTTTCAGGAAAGATTAATCTTATAAATATTCATCTGTGTGCTAAATTTTATTGAGTTTAAGGGTACCGTCTAGATTTTATTCAAGAAAATGTAAAATCGATAAATCATACTATTACTAACAAAGTTGAGTGAATTTCGACTTCTCATGTATTTGTTGTTGTTGTACTCACAAAGGCCTACATCCATGATTTTTTTCAGAGTTTTCGGATGGAAGGTGTCCAATCGCGAGGGGGGGGTACGCGAAAAGTTCGTACATTTCCCCTTCCCCTGCCCCCCTCGGTACTCATAAGGCAATTTTAAGACTTGCTTTGTAAAGACCTCATTAAGACCTTTCCAATGACACCCTACTCGACTACCAATGGTGAAAAATTTTTTTTGAGGGGTCACCTCCCTATATGGGGAGACCCCCCTCAAACCCCTTTGAAAAATTTTTCCACCCTTGAACTTTCAAGAGGTCACCACTTCTGACCTGTTCACAAAGTTTCATGGCTGTAGCTTCTATAGTTTCGGAGAAAAAGTGCTGTGACATACAGACGGACGGACGGACGGACGGACGGACAGACGGACAGACGGACACAGGTCGTGATTGCAATAGGGTTTTGTATTTTAGTACAAAACCCTAAAAATCACAACAGGACTACCACGAGCTAACGGTCAAGTGGAACGCATAAATGTGATAATTGGAGCTGTGTTAACTAAAATGGCAATTGATGAACCCGCCAAATAGTATAAGTATGTAGATCGATCGCAACGACTTATGAATTCCTTGTAGTATCAACATGACGCCATTTGAGCTAATGTTTGGGGTACGACCACGAGACGAAGAAATCGTTAGAGGACGAGATCAGGAACAGTTTTCCGCACAAACGGGAGGAGCTGCAAAAAACTGCTAAGCAAAATATTTTGAAAATTCAGAACGACAATCGCAAACTGTACAATTTATGATGAAAACCAGCTAAAAGTTAACAAATAGGACAACTCGTGGCAATTAATCGAATACAAGGAATACCGGGTCTTAAATTAAGACGAAATTTTCTGGGACCGTTTATTGCTACCAAAGTAAAACCAGACGATACGTACGATGTAGAGAAGCAAGGCTTTCTGGAAAGTCCATTGCACGCCAGTACTTGTGCTGAATATATAAAGCCATGGGTGAACAAGGACGATGATAGTGACAGCCGTTATTCTGCCGATCATCACAAAGAGTCAACCGAGGCAGATGACGTGCAGGATGGCCGAGTTATGGAATTGGCAACCCGAAACATACCAATGGCCTACTGAACGAAAGACACAGTTGAACAGCGATGCTCGAAGACGAATGACGTCAAGTTACACAACGACGCCAAAAGAAGAAAGATTTAAATTTGAATAACGACGGCTGAGATTGAAGACGCGAGAATTGAATCGAATCATGTGATTATTTTATTAACTATTGAATAGAATTATTGTTCCGTTTTTATCTATTAAAAATATATTCCTGAAAAAGATTATATTTTATTAGCTAAACTTTTTAATTGGATCATTTCACCCTTTTCACATCAATTTAATGTAAATCTATACGACAAATTTGCTCTACATTTGAAGCTTTATCTAACGTCGCGCGGATATCGATCACTCTTTCGGATGGCTCCGATAGCTTTTTAAATTACTTTTTATGGAATTGTTTGGAGCTACATATAAATGAGTTGCATATTTTGAATAATAATTTTTCTGAAAAATTATTAGAGAAGAAAAATGTTAGAAGAAGGTGGTTTCGACGTGTGCACTAATTCTCCTCAGGCCATCACACTTAGATAAACACCATAAGTAGAAAAAATTAAAAATTAACTCCCTCACCTCTGAGCATGGTGGTTGCCATCACCGGTGTGTATCTAAGTGTGATGGCCTGAGGAGAATTAGTGCACACGTCGAAACCACCTTCTTCTAACATTTTTCTTTTCTAATAATTTTTCAGAAAAATTATTATTCAAAATATGCAACTCATTTATATGTAGCTGCAAACAATTCCATAAAAAGTAATTTAAAAAGCTATCGGAGCCATCCGAAAGAGTGATCGATATCCGCGCGACGTTAGATAAAGCTTCAAATGTAGAGCAAATTTGTCGTATAGATTTACATTAAATTGATGTGAAAAGGGTGAAATGATCCAATTAAAAAATTTAGCTAATACAAATACTTACAAGAGAAATTTACCTTGAATATAACTTGCAGATACAAAAACATATTGAGTTTGCATAAGTAGAAAAAATTAAAAATTAACTCCCTCACCTCTGAGCATGGTGGTCGCCATCACCGGTGTGTATCTAAGTGTGATGGCCTGAGGAGAATTAGTGCACGCGTCGAAACCACCTTCTTCTAACATTTTTCTTCTCTAATAATTTTTCAGAAAAATTATTATTCAAAATATGCAACTCATTTATATGTAGCTGCAAACAATTCCATAAAAAGTAATTATATTTTAATATCATAAAACTGTGTAAGAGGTGAATTTCCTACAGTCATGAACAGGTAAAAATGCTGATTACAAAATGGCAATGTACTTAGAGTTATTAATGTTCAAAGAATAGGTGAATATACTTTAAGAATTTGCTCTTCCTTGGATTCGTTTTCCTTGGAGCTGGTGCGATTTAGCACCCTAGCTCCCTTCTATCTGTGAGCAATAATTTGCTCACCATTATTGACGAGATTGTGCTATTCTAATTACTGTCAATTAAATTTTTCTTGAAGTTAGCGCGGATAGTTGGATAAGTTTCTTTTGGTAGTGCTTTGCGTTTTAGGATACCCAGGGTAGTGTTAGGATGGTTGTCCACTTTGTCGAGCAGTTTAAGTGCTTTGTCACGTACGAATATGTCAACAGGTTCTATTCTAAGGTCCTTGTATATGTCCGTATTTCTATCATACCATGGGATTCCGAAAATTTGCCGAATGCTTTTGTTTTGGATGGATTGTAGTGCCTTTTTGTTGGTCTCTGTCGTCTGGTAGAAGGCTGTACTACCATATAGTAGCGTTGGTCGTATTATTTGTTTGTAGATCAGCAGACGGTTCTTGATGTTGAGTTTCTTGGCCTTAAGGAGTGGAAAGAGTTGGGATAGTACATTGTAGCAATGTCCTCGTTTGTTGTAAAGATGTTGTATAGTATGGGGGAGATGGGTGATCCTTGTGGGACTCCAGTTTGAATTGGCCGCATGGTTGAGAGGTGGTTGTCAATTTTGACACGAAATGATCTGCCTTTTAGAAAGGAGCCAATGATTTGGATGAGCTGCAGTGGCATTTGGGATTCATGCATTTTGTAAATAAGTCCTGCATGTCAGACTTTATCGAAGGCTTTGGCTATGTCAAACATAACCAAACCCGTTGATTTCCTGCGGTTTAGCCCTATTCTGATGTGTTGGACCACCCTAGTAAGCTGGAGTTCTGTGGAGTGTAATGGCTTGAAGCCAAATTGTTCTTCTGGAAGTATTTCTTTTTCGGTAACAACCTCAGTTAGTCGATTTAGTAGCACCCGCTCTACTATTTTCGACAGAGAGGATAATAGGCTAATGGGTCGCCAGTTTTGTGGGAACATGAGGTTTTTACCAGGTTTTGGAAGAACAATAACTATTGCCGATTTCCATATTTCGGGGTATTTTCGCAAGCGGAAAATTTCGTTAATTATCGCTGCTATTGCATCGAGAATATTATCCGGGAGCCATTTTAACATGGTGTTTGATATTAAATCAAATCCCGGTGCTTTCCGTCTGTTCAGTACTTGTATGATGTCTTTAACCTCTTGAAGACAGGTGCTTTGTATTAGATCGGAGTCTGTAATGTCTGACCTCATGAGCCTGTTGGTCAACCGATTGACGTGGTCTTCGTGTTCGTCAAGTTCCTCCTCGTCGGATGAATTTTCACAGAACTGTTGTTCTAGAGTATCTGCGAAGGCCTCCGCCTTACCAGAACTGTCGAATTTGATACCGTAAGGGCCGTGAATTGGTGGTATTATACGTTTGTTTTTAATACGAAAATATTTGGAAACCCTCCAGAAAGCATCGCTCCCAGGCTCCAGACTTTGCAAGAAGCTCTCCCATTGTTGATTGCGGAATTTTGATATCCGATCACGTATTTTGTTCGTAATTCGATTTGCTTCCTGGCGTAATCTAGGATCACCTGTGTTCCTAGCCCTTCTCCGAACTCGATTCCTCCTCCTTATTAAATTTTTGATGTCGTTAGGGAGTTCATAGGGGTTCGTCACCCTTGTCAGAGTTGTGACTGTGTTGTCCTCTTTTGCCTGTATTATTTTGTCTGTGATTTCTTCTATCATTTTCTCTGTGTCGCTGGCTGTTTCAGGTGTTTGAATAATGGTTTCTTTAGCCAGTGCGACTTGGAAAGCTTTCCAATCAGTTTTCTTCTTTACTTGTAGGGGTTCGTCTATGTATATTCCTCCTATTAAGAAGAGCACCGGTTTGTGATCGGATGAAAGTTCGTCGAGGACTTCGATGCGTACATCGTGTTCAAAGGTACGTGATATACCAATATCGAGAGGATAACTATTTCGGTAGCCGTAATGTGTTGGTTCGTTGGGGATATGCAGGCTTAGTGGATTATCTGTGATGAATCGGTTTAACTCAGTCCCAGCACGATTGCTTCTCACAGCTCCCCAGCTTCGGTGATAGGCATTGAAGTCTCCGGCAAGGAGTATGGGACCCTGAAAGTCCAGAAGTTTTTTAATATCTTCAATGAGCGTAGCTGCCTTCGGGTGGCTGTATACCGAGACTACCATGAATTCAAAAGAATCCGTCCGCACTTGAATTGCAGTAGCTTCTAGTGTTTGTAACGTAGGTGTCAATACGAGATTATGGTTCACATTCCTTCTCACAAGAATGGCCGTTCCACCTCCTCTGCCTGTTGTTCTGTCATTTCTGTACAGAAAATAGTTAGGGAAGCGTAGGCGGTTTCCAGGCTTCAGAAAGGTCTCCTGGATGAGAATGATGTCAAACTTATAATCAAATATAAGTTGAGTCAACTCACCAGTCTTATGAAGCAGGGAATTTGCATTCCATGTGAGAATGGTTAAATGATCCATAAAGCTCATTATTGTTTCTTTGTCAGTGTGCTGTTGAAACTGTTTTGTGATGCAAACATTCCCTGAATCATTTTCGCCATCATGTCTTGCATCATGGTTTGGAATTGTGTTTGCATGGTGGCAAAGAGTGTGTCCATGTTGTTATTTGTGTTTAGTGGAGTGTTTGCTTGTTTTTGTTTTTGTGTGTTTTTATTTTGTTGTTGTGTAGATGTTGTGGTGGTTTTGTTGTTATTAGCAGCTGCAACTTGTGCGAACGATTTCCTGACATTCACTGGGTTCCGAGGACATCCACCATTGTTGGCTGGATGTTCTCCACCACAGTTCACACATTTCGGCTTTTCCTCTGCTTTTTTAACGCATTTGGAAAAATGGTGGAGCCCATCGCATTTAATACAACGGGCCTGAGCGTGACAATTTCTGGAGGAGTGTCCAAACTGCTGACAGTTGTGGCACATAACTTGTCCTGTACGGGGGCGTTGCGCTTCAACAGTGCATATGAGGTGACATATTGCTCTTATATTGTATATGTCAGTCTCGCTTTTGGGAAGGAGGACCTTCACCAACCTGGATGGCCCATCTCGTAACTTAATATAGTGGATTTCAATGGGGTGAAATCCCTGGCTCTCCAGATCTTCTTTGATGTCGTCAATCGACAGTCCATACAGACCCCTGATTACCACATTTAGATTCCTTTCTTCAGGAAGGATATACGTATGGTATTGTATCGTCATTTCCGTCAAGTATCTTGTGAGTTTTCTGTGGTCTTGTGGTGTCTCTGGGACTATCTGGATCCCTAAGTAGACCCTTTTGGCGGATTCATGTTTTATTCCGAGGTCTTTCATGTCCTTTAGGACCTGGGTCCACTTTTCAGGCTCTCGGAGGATGACAGGTACCGTTGTCCGTTTTTTGTCGTCGTCTGGGGATTTGGATGTGGTGGGCGCTGTGGGGGTGGTCTTCTTTTTTGGTGGGATGGCCAGCTCTGGTAGAGCCATTGAGGGACCCGGCGGTGGCAGAGCAGGAAATTCCTCATCCTCCTCAGCAGAGTCTTCCTGCATCGACTCATTTTCTTCCTCTTCCATCGTTTCTTCTTCTGAAGAAGGAGGAGAGGGCGGCGGGCCCTCTGATGAGGAAGATGAAGACTCCACTTTTCTCTTTTTGTTTTTGTTTTTAGTTTTCTTTTTCGATTTAGCCAGCGCCAAATCCCTCAATTGCTCCATGAGCTCTTTGTTAACTCGGCGTTGTTCTGCCAACTCCGAGTTAACCTCTAACAATTGCTGTTGAGCCTGCCTCAAGTGCTCTATGACTTCGTTAAGCTGTGCCTGCACAGCTTGCGAAGCTTGCAATTGTCCAATCAGCAGAGCGATCTGCCGATCTTTGTCCATTGTGGATATGTCTGTCATATCCACAATCCACCCAAACTAAACTCACACACTAAGAAACCTATCCAACTATTTTTACAATTTTTGTTCGGATCAATAGCAATAATTAAAACAACACGCCCTCGTAAACAAGGAAAGCAAATATCACTCACCCAGAAGAATCCGTGCCTTTTTGCCAGCTTGTTCTTTTCCTGGTAAATGGAAATCTTCCCTCCTGTTCGCACTTTCACAATTTATACACTAACTATATAATCACTGCTTCTATGAACTCACTCACTAATTCACGACTTTGACTTCCGAATGTCCGTAATGATGCACGGCTTCCACAAGACGGTGGTGTAAGAATTTGCAATCGCTAGCAAATATTGAGGCAAGTTATCATTAATTTGTTCCAGTTCAAACACATAGCCTCAGCCCACATTGGATGAAAGCCTGTGGATATGATTTCTGCAACCTCTCCTTAGGAAAAGCTTGTTACTACAATGCACTTTTAAATAAACAATCACTTTGTCATCTTGCTTCGAAGAAAACGGTTGGTTTTACTTCTAATCACATTCATCTTCTTTCGGTAGATCTCTTTTTTGACCAATGATTTTTGATAAATTAGATTCTGAAATTCAACGGTTCATTTGAGTAACCAAATTTTAAAGATTTTCCCAAAATTCGATAGCTTCAAAAACGTATTCGGAATTTGATAGATGCTATTTTGCCATTACGGTAGGCAAAATTAATGAGCGTATACTGCAAAAAAATATTTAATCGTATACGTTATGCCAAGTCACGATTCCTTGTGTAGGATGATTTTTGTCACTGCCACAAAATTTAAATTTTGCCAGTAGCTATGAGAATTGATGAAATCAATAGTCTGAATATCAATGACAACATTTATGAAATTAAATACTACACTAGAACGGTTTTGGGAGTAATTCAATATAATTTTGTCTCAGAGATGACATTTCCCTTTTTGTCTAGACTATATTTTCAATTAGATTCAACAGATCCTGCAGCCCACATCGATATTCCGAGGACTTTCTCGCCCAACCGCAAACGTTTAACTTCACAGCTGTTTCAATGTCAAACTGTTCTCCTCCATGCATTCTACCCCCTTGCCGAAATTCTAAAATGTTCACCATGCACCGTCAAGGATTCTCACACAACCATTTTGTGTAAGGACATCGCATTAATTTGAAATTCATGACGCCCCATGAACATCTTCGCTGTCATGTTCATACACATAAGAATGTTTCAATTTCCATGATGAATTCCACATTTGTATGTACAAATGTAAGGAAACGTAATGTTCATGTGTGGAATTAGAATGCTAATAGGAAGGACTAGGAGCTATGATTAAATTAATTTTATATGAAAGGCAATAATCAATTACAATGGCACTTTATCACGTAACAACAATAGTCTTTGACTGGAACAATTGCATACAATTTGCTGAAACTTGTAATAACATAATATGATTAACTCGAGCATTAACCTTCGCCAGGTGCAAGGATTTGACTGAGTGTTTGGTGGAGATGTGCCTTTGTGTGCGGTTGAATGGTAGCTGAAGTATGTGTGTGCGGTACGTTTGGAGTTATGACAGCAGTTACGGTGGAGCAAATTGAGATATGATCCTGATAAGGTGGTTTATGGGCATAATTACGAAAACCCGAAATATTTGTACGTTTATTTGCGTGATGTGGTTTTGCGCGATTCAGATGGCGAAGGATATGCGTCAAGTACAGGACGGTAACAATTAAATTTTAATTGTTATGGGGTGTGACCAGATGGAAAAAATGTAGGATAAATATAGATAATTGTTTGATGACATGCCAGGTTGTGGTTGTTATAAGAGATCAGGTTGCTTTTGCCGATAATTTCTTGGCGCTTAATATGATTTTTAATTTCTTTAAGTGAATAATGTTCTTGATAAGTCTGATTAAAATTCATTCGTTATTCATGCATACTATTCTGTTGATTTTCCAAGAGTTTAAACGAAAAAAAATTCTGAAAACTCCCTTCAAGGTCCTTTAACTATTTGATCAAACTCCTGGTACAAGAACGTAGTATGAAAGCTCTTTTAATATTTTACTTACTTCACTGAATAAAAATTACTAACGTACACAGCAGCCTACATTCCTTGTTGCTTTAAAAGTAAAACTATCCATACAATGTTCACACCCATTCTTTGTATTATTCCTAAAACACGAGTACATAGTGTTGATTCGTACCTTCTCTTCATTTCCATAAGTGACTTGCCAAAGAATATTTAAAATATCCAACGAGGTGACTCAAATCCTTTTGTATTGTAAAGTTCATCCAAGTGAAACGAAACAGCTTCCTCAGAATAGCGTAATGTTAATGTTCTTGACGCGTATCCCTTTTGAATACGCTCTGTTTCTCACTGTGATGATGATGGCGATGGTGTGGCTCCTAGTAACAATGATATCAGCATGGCGCCAACACCAGGTGAAAATTGTTTATCTTAATAAACGCATCGACTGTGAACGACTCTGCCTCCTTTGGCAATGGCTAATTTCAATTTTCAATGGAAATTTTTGTTTTTTCGCATGAACGTTGGTATATTTAAAGCAGAAAAATGTATCAAATCGCCTAGTATCCGAAGAAATAAAAGGCAAAAATACATTTCTTAAAAAATGTACTTGATGGCTCCTTCGTGATTGTTTAAATCAATTTTTTCAAAAATCATTTTCCTTCCAACTGAGTTTTTGATGTTTATTTTCAGAACAAAAATGGCTTTTCAGAGCCACCGTTATTATAACAATTTTCGGTGGAATTTCGTGAATATTGTATCTGGAAGAAGAGAACAAAAATATCGCCTATATGCCATCGTTTCAAAACAAAACGACTTTTTTCGCACGCGTTATTGATTTTTTGTTCTTTCTTAGTTTAATTAATTAAATAAAACCTTTTCTGTCCAAATTCATAACAATGGTTTAGTTCTATATTAGTATATTTGGTTTTCGTTTGTAGTTTACTACTAATGTTGGTTCTTTACTCTAATGTTAGTTTTGACAGCTGAGTTGGTTGACAAGTAAATTTTGACAGTATACGAAAGTCAAAGTCAAAAGCGCTTTATTTAATACTAATTTTAAAAGAATATAAAGCAAATTCCAAACAATAACAGTAAATAAACTTAATGGCTCAAATGGCTCTCTAAATTTATACGTTATCATTAACACATTTCATCAAAAAAAACACTATAGCAAATTCAATTAATTAAGATTATTACATATATTTAAGAATTCAATTGGAAAAAGGAGAAAAATCAACCAACACTATCCTAAAATTATTTATAATTTAAACACTACAGTGAAACTTTAATCCTACACCTAATATGTTTCAACTTATTTCTAATAAAATGCAATCAAAAACTTTATCTTATGCTAAAAAAATTCTATAACAATGTTCCTAACCTAAGCGTTTAATCTTATCTCCAACGGAATATAGTAAACATAACATATACCTAACCTATACCTAATTTTTAACACAACTAAACAACAACACTAAATGTAGCAATAATGAGCTGAAACTCAAAAAACGAAATAACGAAAAACACCAGAACTAATTTAGACATTGTCATTCAGCCACCAATACCTGGATTGCGCCGTCTCAACTCGATCAGTTTCAACGAATCTAGCAAATGAGTATCTCCATTGATATCGTTGGTCTCGTGAACTCAAATTCGGAGGATATTTTATCTTCTTATCGGTGGCCCGTCGATATATGTGATATACTCGTACGACTGAAATGCCTTCAGAATCAAAAACATATCGATTCATGTCCAAATACACGAATGTTTCTGGAAGAATGAAGCCAGTAGCGAGACAAGTCGCAATATACCCGTCTGTAGGGTGTAACGGCGCGAAATCCAAGGGTTTTCACTCACAGTCACAGATCTTGCGATATGATTCCGAAGAAGTTTCAACATAAAGATATCGACCCTCGTCACTTCAGCAGTTTGATAGATTCTCCTATTCGATATATAATGTTTCCGATCCGTCTCAGGCTTTTTGTACAAACCAGTACATGCACGAAGACATTTCCTTTCGAAAACTCTCAATTTTTCCATAGTACTAGCGCTCTGGTTGTACCAGATCAGACATCCATATGTCAGAACTGGTCTAACCAGGGTCTTGTAACAGATAATTTTTACCCTTTAATCAATGTATTTGGAATTAAAGATTTTTCGTAAGGCAATGACTACTTTTAGTGCCTTACTGAGCATGATTTTTACATGTTCAGTAAGGCACTAAAAGTAGTCATTGCCTTACGAAAAATCTTTAATTCCAAATACATTGATTAAAGGGTCAAAATTATCTGTTACAAGACAGGGACAGATACTGATCGAGATAAACACCGAGGTATCGAACACAGGATTTATGTGGAACTCGTTCTGAACTACCCTCGCCAGCCATGATGTGGAAATCTTTCCAATTATGTTTCAGGTCTTGACTGACCCCCTGCAGCGTTGCTCGAAACAAGATTGTTTCACACTTCTGCGCATTAATTTTCATTTGCCAATTGTCAGTGTACAGCTGCACGTCATTGAACATTTTTTGGAGATTGCTCTGAACTATTGTAGCTTTTTGGTCTGCCGTATTGATGATCAGATCATCAGCAAACACTGCCAATGATCGCGTTGGTGAGACGTTCGAATCAAAGCCATTCAACAGCTTGCGAATGAAGATTGAGAAGAGCAGAGGTGCAGTAACTGTTCGCTGCTGTAGACCATTCAAGACCTTGAACTCGCGCATTATTGTCAGATTTCCATCAATTACAACAAACGATTTCCCGTATAACATATTACGCATCATGGCGACAAGGTGTCTGGGGAACTTGTCCTGAAGGAGTTTAAAAACTAGTCCATCTAACCACACCGTATTGAAGGCTTTCTCCATATCAATGAGACATGCTCCAACGCATTGTCTATCATTTAGTTTCCAACAGATGGCTGAGATTACTTTTGTTATTGCATGTGTGGTCGAATGCCTGGCACGAAAGCCGAATTGGCAATTCGGCATCAACTCATATTTCTGAATGTGGGCGTTTAATGCTCTGTTAAGTATCACTTCAAATATCTTGCTGATGTGAGGCAGCAAGCTGATTTGGCGATAGCTTTTAGGGGATGAAGATTCTTTTCCTTTCTTCAAGATTGGAAATACCTTAGCCTTTTTTGACTCATTTGGGGAATATGAATTGCTCAACATGTTGTGGAACAATATGCAATAATTCCTAATAGCAACCTCAGGCAAATGTCGGAGAACTACGTTTGGAATTCCATCAGTACCACATGATTTCTTGTTGTTTATCCTGCGAAATATGAAACACAAGTCTTCATAGCTGACAAAATAATCAATAAGATTCAAGCGCGGTATGAGGTCAGGTGTTAATGTTTCATTGAAATGAAAAATTGATTCGCTGTTCAGGCTTGATTTGAAGTCAGAAACTTTTGCTTCAACAACCTCTGAAAATATTTCATTCCCTCTCTCAGGGTTTGGTAGATGAACCAATTCAAAATGTGTTCCAATCAGGGCAAGTTTATCCAACCCTTCACAAATAATCCTGTTTCCATTTCTATCCGGAGCCGTAGTATCAATTTCGATACCAGCCCTATCGAGAAGATTTATCTCATCACTAGTGACTTCAAGATTCGATACCTTTACTCGAGACTTCTTGCGGAATATGCTATTCACTTTTGCAAACACGCCGTCTGGGTCCTGTGGGCTATTACCCCTCAATTTTTTCGCCCATTGATTGCTGACCTCACTCCTGAAGTATGACCGGATTAAGTTCCGGACTTTCTTCAGATGTAATTTCAACAAAGACAACGAGGGATGGCTGTAGTCCAAAAATCGTCGATAAATATTGTTGACGCGTGTGAGAAGAAGGCTTTTCAATCTTTTCAACCTTTCGATGGTTGGTGTTTCTTATCCTTCCATACTGTTTCGATGCTTAATCTTGGGAACGACTTTCTCAATTGTTTCCAACGTCAGCTTCTGTAACTTCGACATATAGACATCTATTACATCGTTAGTTAGACTCCTGTCATTAGGAATCATTGAGCAAGCATTGCCATCATCAGAAGGGGGACTTTGCTTCTGGTACTCACGATTAAACTTCTTTTGAAACTTTCCCCAGTCTGTTTTTTTGAAATCCAACCGATGATTTTCATGTTGAACTGGAATGAGGAAGAAATCATCGCTGTGATGATTGATTTCCATTACGATTGCGTTATGGTCGCTATCATAAGGAAGCGCCTGCAGTTTCCGTTGAGGACTATTAAAGCTGAATTCAAGTCTTGCGTCAGCAATGCAGAGGTCCAAGTATGAATTTGTCCTAGGGTATGTTGGGAACTCCGACCCATATAGACTGCACCTGTATTCAATTTGGTTCTCTGTTATCCACGATTTCAGGAATACACCTCTTGGATTATTGGTGGCGTTCAGCCATGATGTATGCTTGGCGTTCAGGTCACCAGCAAGAATATAATAACTATGCAGCCTTTTCAATTCGACTATTTCGATCAAGGAATTGAGCTCCTCCTTGAGCTTGAGAACAGTTCCACCAGTTGCATAGGCAGAGATAACGAGGAGGTTATCCCCACCTGGCAGTGAGATTTTGATGATGGACACTTCAAGAGATTCAAAGCTCTTGAATTCGACTTTTTCAATATTTTGGAAACGATAGGGTTTTCGAACCAATATCTCGGTGCCACCTCCCCCATCACCTGTTACCCTATCGTTTCTTACGAACTCAAAATCCTTGAATCTCATGGAGTGCCATGAACTAAGGTGGGTTTCGGTGAGAAGCACGATGTCAGGCTTTTGTCTGACAATGAATTCAAGGAGACAATCACGCCGATGTAAAGTAACAATGGAGTTGACGTTGACCGAGATGAGATGAATCCTATCTGTGGGAATGTGGCTGGATGACAACTTATTTTGAGGCATTTGAAAGCCCTGAATGCTGAAAAACAATGTTAATTTTCGAATCTTGTTTATTGATTCGCTCCGATAAGGAATTTAATTGCTGATGAATTTTAAGGAGCAGCTCATTATTGCCACTTACATTATTTATTTTATTTACATTGTCTGCTGGTCCTCTCGCAGCAAGTACAAATGACACCCCGGGCTTGACGAAGTTGGTAGGTATCACACTGTGGTGTGCTTAACTTTGTTTCGGAGTGACTTTAACCTTTGCATCTTGATACCGGGGGCATCCTCGATATGATTCTGGATGACCAAAGGCACCGCAGTTCACACAATATAGTTTTTCTTTTGGCTCCACCTGAGCCAATTTGCACTCGCCGGGAGCATGAATGTCTTTGCATTTAATACACCTATATTTCTTGGCGCAACTGGCAGCCGATTGCCCGAATCTTTGACACCTGTAGCACTGGTTGACCTCACTTTTCTGGAGGCGTTCCCACCTCACCACGTGGAAGTTCAAGTACCGTATTTTCTGCAAGGCACTCGAACTACTTTTGTTGGAAATCTGGACTAAGTAGTGAGGCAAGTTTTTGTGCTCCACAATCGATTTTCTCGTTGCAAAGTTTTTAACTGAAATAAATTGTATTTCTGGTGCAACTTCTTGCAGTACCTGAAGGAGATCGACTGTGTCCTCAACACCGTCCAGACCCTTCAATAAAAAGGTTTGGTTCTGTTCACCTTTCGGGGTGTACGTGAAATGCGGAACATCTCCAGAGTTTAAGGCACTTTTTGTTGCCTGGAAATCAACCAACGACTTAGTCCTAATTGTCAATTTATCGGCATTGACTCTTTTTATCTCAAAATCTGTTAGCTTATTTTCGGCTGCCAAAAGCCGAACCATATCTTTGCCCGTTTGCCCAAATACATTGATTGGTGGGACTTTTTCTTATTTTTCATTAATATTAACGGACGGACCAGCAGACAAACTTTTTGGTTTTTTCTCCTAATTTTTAATTTTAAGGTATTCAATGAAGTCATTATCTAACTTAGACGTTTTACCTGGATCCTATTCAATGTTCATCGTTTCTCCAAGACCAGCTAGCGCTGCATAGTAATTTCTGCTGTCGTTTGCGCCTTCTGCGCTGAGGACATCCTCTTGATAAGCTTCTTTGTTTGGCTTTTTAGTTTTCTTGTCTTCGGTTTTTGAATTTGTTTGTCGGCCTTTCTTGGTTTCTTTATCTTTGTTGAACGTTAACGTTCCAACAAGTGCTTCTAACGATTTAACTCGAAGCTTGAGCTCTTCATTTTCTTTTCCAATTTTGTCAGCTTTTTCTTTGTCTTTGATCAGCTGCTCGATTTTGATTACCGATAGGATGGTCGGTTTTTCTTCTTTATCGTCGTATCTTCTTTTTAGTTTTTTTTCGCCCGTCATCGTTCTGGTTGATGGCTGAAGCCATCGGGCTCGTCCATCTCGTTGCTTTTGCAGCGAGACTAGAGGGAATGTTCTCAGACAGGGACTTTCCTTGAACGTATTTCCACTTTTGATATTTCTTCAGGAAATGAGTTTCAGGTATTCGATGAATGTTCGAATAATTCGACGGTGATGGTTTTCCCAATAAAATCAAAATTTGCTTTTGACTGGCTCGTAAAAAAATATTGCAATTATTTGAAACTGACTTTTGCGAAAAATTAATCAATTTTTAAAATTAATGACAGGAGCGATCTAAAACACGTCTACACGTAACGAGTGCTAGACGTAGAATCTTGACAATATACGACAATAAACTCGTTTGTGTGTTACAATTGCACGTAGCCCTTAGTTACGAATCAATCAAAAGTTATGGGGCAGTCCGATAAGTATATAGTCTACAAAAGAAAAACGAAAATCTTAGAAAACCGGCAATTTATATCTCAACACAATCCCCTCTTAGCTTGATACACGTACACTTGACCTAGTGATGCTCCAACTTCCTTAACCCACCTGAAAAATACGTTTTCTCGAGGTATGCAAAGTAGGCCTTCGGGGCAGCGATGACCTCATCATTTGACTCAAATTTCTACCTGCCGAGAGGCTTTTTGAAATGAAGAAACAAAAAGAAGTTATACGGGGCAAAATCTGGAGAATAAGATAGGATATGTCTCCTCGCATAATTCAATTTTTTTAATTTGGTTACATGTGAAACTGCCTCCTTTTCAAAGTCGAGCTGCCAGTCAATTGATTTAGCTTGTACTAAATTATAATAAAAAGAAGGAAGAAAAAAATCTTTTCCGAGCCGAAGTCATCACTTGCGAAGGGTCTACAATGTAACGTAACTAATATATACCATTACTATTGTAAACTTTACATTTGAGTCTATCCGAATCATCGTTGAAACAAAGAAATGTCGTGAGAAGTATCGAAGTAACAGCTCCGAGCATACCGGACCCCAACCATCCTTGCTGTATGGGTGAAGACCAAAAGTGACTCTACTCGTACCCGAAAAGAATGGAGGAAGTACTAACATTCATATAACACCACGGCAGATGGCAAAGCTCGTAAACAAAACTATTTTTGCAAAAGCACACGCTCCTATATCAATGACGAAAGTGTTCGGTTTTGCAGCTACAACTCTATAGGAAGCTTTCCACGCATCAACGAATTAGGTGATGAAAACACTCTCAAGAATAAACTAGTATTACCTTCCGTGGATGAATTCGATGTCATGTTTGGAGAAGCATCCTTCCAGTACTAGCGCCGCTAGCGCATTTTTTCCATCACTCAACAGTAAGCGTGGACAAATTCTATAGAAGTGATATACGCGAACAAACTTTTACAAACATCTTATACGAAACTATTTACGCGTCCAAACTTTTACAAACTTCTTAGTCGAAACTTATTCCTCAAGCACGACGAACGTCATGTTGTTGTTAGGCATCTATTTAAGAGAGCAAAACGAAGGAGTGGGTCTATTTTGGATAATAATCGGTACCTCGAAAGATTGGCGGTTAACTCGTGCGCGGTGTTCGCAGAAGAATTAAAATATTGGTCTTCCATTGAATCGGAAGGAAGAAGAAGGTGGTGATTGTGAGGAGAATTTAGCTGCGGACGTAGATTATTGTGAGGTGAAAGTGTAAACTGGAAACTTATTAAAGTGAGTAACTGAACAGACTAAATGAAATAATTCGGTGAACTGAGAAGTGAGGGATTCGGGAAGTAAATTTCGATAGAAAAACACACACCAATAAAGAACTTTTTAAACCCGCGATAAGTGAAAGCATAAAGGGGGCATCCAACGTCATCGTGGAGAACGATATTGTATCATGAATTTTTTCTCCTTTGATTGTAATACAAATTAATAACTTAAATTGAAATTATTTATCGTTTTTGAGGTTCCTTTTCATTGAAGATTTTTCTTGTTTTCTTTAACAATTATTGATTTTCAGCGGTACTTTGACTCGAGAGGAAGTAGGTAGGAGAGGCAGTACGAGTCAAACCTGAAGGTCTGACGGCAGTTGGAGGGAGTTTCCCTTTTGTTCCTCGCTGGATTTCCTTCACAACTTTGCTTTGTTTTTGGTGTAAATTAGGTGCAAAGGTGTGGATGAGATCGTATTGTGTGATTTGGTCCAATATTTTGGCGACCCCAATCTCGCATGGTGGCTTTGGGAGCCCACTGACTAAGCGGGTGATACTGACGCCTATCTTTCACGGGCTATTTGAGACCGAATGCTCCCAGCCAGAATATTCTCTACGAGGAGGATAACAATCTGTTAGTCAGTCAGTCCTTATTTTAAAACCTGATCAAATTTCAGTTTTCATATGCATTGAAATAAGAGTTGTGTTTTTGTTAAACGCTTGTTTTTACTGCATAAACCTAACAAGTTATGAGCTCAGTGTATGAAACTTATGAAACTTGCAGGGCAGGTCAATCAGCCATTTCTAAACCAAATTTAGATGAATTTAAGGCTACCGTTAAGATTTTATTCTTCTTCTCCTTCTTTGTAGCACTATACCCTCTCTCGGGGCTTCGCTTAGAGATAGTTAAAGTATCTCATTTTCATGACCGTATTGATTTTTTCGGGAGTTGGTTTGGTCAGTACCATGCTCCCCGTGTGCTTGCTCAGCTATGATATGATCTGATTAAATCAGTACATATCACCACTGAGTGAACACTCGTAGTCTGTCCGAAAAATCCCCTGAACTAAATCACGATTTTATTCAAGAAAATTTAAAATCGATAAATCATGCTATTACTAACAAAGTTGAGTGAATTTCAACTTCTCACGTATTTGTTATTGTTGTACTTATAAGGGCCTGCATTCATGATTTTTTCAGATTTTTTGGATGAAACGTGTACAATCACGAGGGGGAGTACGCGACAAGTTTCTAAATTTCCCCTTCTCTTGCCCCCCATAGTACAGATGCGTCAATTGGGAGACTTGTTTTCAAAAGACCTCATTGAGACCTTTCCAACGACACCCTATTCGACTACCAATGATGAAATTTCTTTTTTAAACGGTCACTTCCCTGTATGGGGAGACCCCCCTTTAACCCCTTTGAAAAAATTTTTCACCAAAAAACTTTCAAGGAGTCACCACTTCTGACCATAGTATACTCAAATAGTAGCCACACCTTTCATTTACCCTGTGTTGCACACTTTTTGAATTTTCCCAGGGGCACGTCAGCTGATCCGGGGCATGACAGCTGATCCCATGTTTCGCGCGCTCAAGAAACAAAGCAAAATGCAAATAAAATTTCCGACGCACGTGTTCTTTTACGCATTTCAGAACATAGGAATGCTGCCAAATCCTAATAAAAAACTAAAAGATTGCATGGAACGAATTTTTTTTTCTGCAATGTTATTGATTTTTTAGCTCTGGTAGCCCTGAAATCTCTCATCGAAACATATGTTTATATTTGCGCCATTCCTCGCATCAGCGTTTACCATCTACCTGCTACCGAAGATTTATGGCTCGCTGTTCGGCTTGTGTTCGAATTTTTCCGGAGGGTTGATGGAGTGTGGTTACTAGTTGAGTATACTATGCTTCTGACCTTTCTGCAATGTTTCATGGCTGTAGCTTCTATAGTTTCGGAGAAAAAGTTGTATGACATACAGACGGAAAAGGGTCGTGTTTGCAATAGGGTTTTGTACCTGTATTTTAGTACAAAACCCTTAAAACTGTTTAGCGAATCGAAATCATGAGTGACGATAAAATACCGTTACTTACGAAACAATAGCTATTTGAGGTGGCCATGTACTTTAAATTGTATGGAATGTTGAATATCGTGGATGAAATTCAAATGTGGCCAGAAGAAGGCAAATTGGAAGATCGAAAAGCATGGCACAAAAAGGATGCGAAAGCAGTTCGTATTTTGACTGACGGTTGGTGTGATGACGATCATTTGACAATTTGAGACTGTGTTACTTCGAATCAAGTCTGGTATAAAACAAAATGCCTGTACGAACACAAAACCGAATCAAACAAATGTATCCGGATCAATCTTCTTGCAGTCTAAAATTTGAGAAATCACAGTCAGTTGGCGAGTTCTGCTTGGAGATTGCAGTTTTGAAATAACAACTTAAATTGGTTGGTGAAGAGCTAATGAATTCAGCTAACAAGAAGAGAGAAAAGATCACAACACAATACTGTAGTGGTAGTGTATCTGTCAATGTCACCAGCGGGTCGTGTTTTTTTGCTAACAATTGTGTTCCGATATCTAGTGACAGGATCGGTGATTGCGGTGCATCCTTCTACATGACGAAAAATAAAACCACTTTGCTTGACTTTGAACCTATACATCACAGGGGGAAATAATGAGTCATTAATGATGGCTGATCATGGAAGGTGCTAAGTAGTTTCGAAAAGTGGTGGACAACATACAATAAATGAGTGATTTATGTTCCTAAAGTCGGCAAAAACCTATTTTCGCTTAGCCTGTAACCAAAAGAGGTTTCCAACTAATAATGTGTGACAGTGAAGTAAGACTCATTCTGTGGCTAGTAGTGAAGTTTTGCTACAAACATGGCATGAAAAGCTCGGCCATGCGAATTATCGTATTATTAAAGACATGTTGAAAAATAGAGCCGTCGATGGGCTGAACATTAAATCGGATTCACTAATTGAACCCGATAACTATTTTTGGGAAGTTTATGTATTTGATAAGCTCTGTCGTAAACCTTTCATTTTGACATTGTTGGACCAGTGCCTACAAAATTGTTTGGTGATGCACTGTATGCCGTAACTTTTGTTGATAACTATTCCCATCGTGGTAAATTGGACAGAAAACAATAGAATCACCACTCGTGAGCTACGCGCCAGACGGTTATAAATTGTGACCACCAGGTACATCAAACGTCATCGTATGTATATCGTAATGTTAAAATCAATGAAAACGTTCTGAAGCAGTTGGCTCAGTAGGTGCTAATGGCTCTTGAACTAGACCAACAATTTCAGATATTTGAAAATAGAGGACACGAATCAATATTGGAGAGAGAATTTAACGATGAAGCAGAGGCAAAGTCAAAAATTAAACAGAAAACTTCATCACCATTTTTTCCAAGTCAACCAGTGCCAACTATGCAACATATTGAATTTGGGAACGGAAAGGATGCAGTAGCATCTCAAACACGAAAAAGACTATAGACGGTAGAAAGTCTGCTTGCTGAAGCCAACGCCTTTTTAGCCAGTACCCTAATGTCTGCAAAGTATTAGATGCAATTAATGCCGGTGATCATAAAGAGTGCGAGAGAGGAGCTATACGCACGTGACAGAAATCATACCTGGGACCTAGTCAGGCGTCCTGATAATGGTAAACCAACCCGTAACAAATGAATTTATGGATTCAAAAAAAAAAGAATACATGCTCAGTTCATTGATATCGCGCACGTCTTGTAGTTAAAAGCTCCAGTGAAAAGAAAGGGACTGACTATTTTGAGACAATTTCACCAGTAACGAGGTTTGAATCTGAACGAACCTTGATGGTAGTAGAAGCAGAAAAACGTGATCTGTTGTGTGAGCTAGATGTGAAGCTAGCATTTCTAAATGGGAACCTGATGAAGACCACCTACATGCAGCAACCTGAGGGCTGTAGGATGGGACTGGACAAGTCTACTTGTTACGCAAGAGTTTATACGGATTCAAACAACCACCACGACAATGACATCAGAAATTCAACGCATTTATATGGAGCATTGCAACGAACCATCAACTGCTGATCTCTGCGTCTACAGATCAGAGCAGCATGATTTGATTATTGCACTCTAAGTGGATGATGGATTAGTAGCAGTAGCTAATGATGAGAAAGACACATCTTTGCTGAATGCTGTGCGGAATGAGTTTGAAAACACAAGTAAAATTGTCAGTTGCTATTTGGAAATCGAAATCATCAGAGACCCAGAGATCAGTGCTGTTCGTCTAACGTAAATGAGTTATGCAAAATCGACACTTAAAAATTTTGGAATGTCTGACTGAAACCCCGTATGAAATGATCACCTATCTAAAAATACCGGACACGTGGCAGACGTACCGTTTCATGTGATAATTGATGTATTTTGCTGTTGCGATGAGACCCGATATCTCAAACGCAGTTGTCGTTTTGAGCAAATATCTAAAGACACCGAGTATCAAGTACTGGACGTCTGCAAAAACGAGTTTTGAGGTACTTTTCAGGAACACTTGCACTTGATATTACTTACAGCCCAAATTATGAGACAAACCTTGGACCATACTATGATGCAGACTTTGCATCATGCCCAGATACCCAAAAAAGTATTTCTGGTGTAGTTGTTCTACTGAATAATGGTCATCAAGTAAGCAAACCATAGTTACCACTTCAACTACTGAATCGGCGTATGTTGCAGCTTATGACATTTCAAAGGAAGTAGTGTGGACTCGAAGCTTACTGAAAGATATCGAATGCAAACTGCGCTGTATATGGACAATATTGCCGCACAAAAATTGATCGATAATACAATTTGTCATCACCGCACGAGGCATGCTGACATAAAGTATCACTTCGTTCTTCAGTTGGTACTCAGCGGGGAAATCAATTCAACACACGTACCTAGCATTGTTCAACTAGCTTGTATGTTTACAAAGCAAAATACAAAAGACAAATTTATAAATAACGGAAATTTGCTAAATATTATATAATATCCTCATTTAATTATACTTATTTGAATATTCGACAGTTGACTGATTTGAATTATGGATACTTTTTTATTTTGTTCATTCTTGGCTCGAATAAGTAGGAGTGTTGAGAGAAAGAGATAGTATATGTGTTCTCGCATCATTCAATTTCTAAATCTCTTAGCTGGTTTGTCCGCATTCTGCAACCTGATCGCATCTAAGTTGCATTAAACGTTGTGTTTTTGTTGAACCCTTGTTTTTAACTGCACAAACCCCACAATGGGATAGCAATTCGTAGCCCAATTCAACCAATTTAGCGGTTGTGCTGGTGGAGGTGTAAGCCGGTGCGTTGTCATGATGGAAGAGCCATTTTGCTTTGCCAAATAGGGCCTTGTTTCTTGCAATTCAGCGTTGAATCGCCGCAATAATTCGGAAAGGTTGTGCCTTGTGATCGTTTTGGCCTTCTGCAGGTAGCCGATGCAGATCACACCTTGTGAATCTCAGAAAACGGTAGCCATCACCTTTTTGGCCAATCGGATAATTTTTGCCTTCTCCGGACTCCGCTTAAACAGTGTCAAACACCTCTCTGAAGCGGTTTCATAGGGATGGTATGCTATTTCGCAAACATGCGATTTTTTCACTGTGATTGAAAAAGAGCAATCACAGGTTGCGATCGCATATGAAAAAGAGCTGCGATTGAAAAGAGCAGTGTAAACGAATCAATCACAACCCAATAAGCAAAATATGCTGACTGCTCTTGTTTGAGCTGACTGCTCTCGTTTGAGCTGACTGCTCTCTAAATCACAATGATGTCTTGCCTATACTCATTGATAATTCAAACAATGAATTTTCACTTTGGAGTACCTATGATAAGGCAGTATCGCAAGTCAAACCTTTTCAAATGGCCAACTCCAGAGCAGCTGTGGAGGTTCAAAGGTACCTAGAAGAAAATATTCTGGCGAAAAATGAGGACCCTCTACTTTGGTGGCGGAAAAACAAGCACAACTACCCTTATCTTAGCCAGCTAGCCAGAGAAAATTTGTGTGCAATAGCTACTTCTGTGCTTTGCGAGCACCAGTTTTCAAAGGCAGGGTATGTTCTAAGTGAACGCAGAACAAGACTTCATTCTCAGAAAGTGGAGCAAATTTTGTTTTTGCACCAAAACTGGCGTCTTTTTGAAAACAGCACTAAGTGATTTGTCCAGTATGTGCATCGTGTATATAAAATGTAAAAATATAAATATATTCAAAACATGATATTATATTCATTCGTTTCTATAATTTATTTGGTAAGTGTATAATAATCTTAATAATAAGTATAATAATAATAATGATTTTCAGTATTTTCCACATTAAGTAATTTTCTCAAAAGCTCTCACGGTTTTTATTTTATTTACATGTTTAAATAAATACCAAATATATTGAGTTCATAAATCAATTCAGATTTTGTGTTATGTAATCTGAAATTTCATGAAAACAATTTTTAATTCAATTTTCACATCATTTAATTTATTTAAAATGAAATATAACTTAATTTGCTAATGTGATTGCCTTCAAAGTGTCGTTATTTTTATATTTTGATCTTCAATTAAATTTGATTTTGCTTCAGATAAAACGGAGTTCAAAGCAATTTTTTTTTCAGAAATCACTGCGATTAGAAGAGCTGCTCTTTTTCACCAATATCGAAAAAGAGCAATCGCAGGCGAACTCTGCGAATCAAAAGTAGCAGTATTTGCCATCTTTAGTTTCATAGTTGCGTTTGTTGTTCAGAGTGAGCAAACGCGACGCTCTCGCGCCAACAGCTTCCTTGTGCCCAAAATTTTACGCATAAAGTGACTCATGCAGTCTTTTGAGATACTTACTGTCTCATCTATTTTGCGAACCTTCAACCAACAGCCTGCCAATATGAGCTAGTAGATCTTTGTCACGTTATCTTCTGTGGTAAAAAACCGACGCGCGATCAATTTGAAATTCGTCAAATCAATTTTTCACAGTTGCCATCGCATAAGCAGAATCAGCATGAACAGCATCCCAGCGCTCTTTGATTTTGAAGCCTGATTTCCCTTCCAAAAACAATAATCGACTCACCGACCGATATTGCTCTTTCTCCATTTTTCTAAAATCCGTGGACACACCCGCTTCCACACGTGGTCAAAACAAAACTACGGGCCCGATTCAGCCAAAATTTTGACAGTAGCCGTATTCAAAAATGTACTACATAATTGTGAATCTCTCTTACGATAGTAGTGCCATAGGGCGGTGGGGCTAAGTACTTACCAGACCACTCTCGTACTATATAATATAAAATGTTGGTGTTTTTTTACCCTCATCAGTCTTCTCGAATAGTGAAGGCGCTTCGCACTATCTAGACCCAATTAAAATTGTAGAGTGTCTTGAGTATCTTTAGATGGAGTGACTATTTCGCAATCAATGATTGTTTTTGATTTACTCTCGTTGTATACTTTTTGGTTATAGATGCCGTTGCCGATGTTCTTGGTGCTTATATGGGTCGCAAATATTCGAAATTAATGAGGCGAGTTATTTGAGATTTTTCTAAACAAGGAAAGTGTCGACAGCGATTTTCAATCGCAAATGTCTTTCGTTTATGAGGTGCAGTTGTAGGTGTTATCTTCAAGAGTTATTTTCTTATTGGTGTAAGTGGTTGTTGGGTTATACGGCAGATCCGCTTCCAATAGGCTTGGCAAAAGCAGCTGGTTAGGAGAACCATTGACCAACTGGAGTTACACTGTAGAGTACGTGGTTTCTGGTTTTTTGTTTTTTTTTGAGAGGCGAGATGATGCCAGAAAAGGAATAGAATTGATGATCATTTGCCGTTTTAAGGCAAATATATGAATATTTGGAGTGCCACCTATCATTGCTCTTATGCAGAAAGATGAGGGATATGGTAAATATTCAGATTTCTGAATGAATCCGGTTAAGTTCTCTTCTCAGCTCATATGATGATGTGCATGATTGTAAGTTTAAAAGGTGGTTGTAGAAATTTAGTTGACCACTTTAGAAATCTTTGATATTATATAAGCCCACCATTTCAACAACATTAATCATTAAAGAGCTACTACTCCTTACAGATATGTTTCTTGGCTTCTTAGTTGGTTAACCTGATTGAATCTGGACTCCCCTTTGAGCAAGGAACTGAAATTGATGCTTTGAGCTAGCGGGAATGATGGTTTGAACCTAGTTACTTTGCACGGTTGCACTAAGGTGACACTCATGTATGAATGGCTCCAATCTTACTATCAGACCGTATCCGTCCCGGTAAAATCCTGCCAAGCCTCGGAATACGTTCAAAATTCAAACCATTGGGTTAGTGATGTACGCTTAGTTGGAACGGACTCCTAATAAGCGCTGATCTGGCTTGTGCCAACCCTTGCATATCCTCCTTGCTGTTCAAAGATCGCCATGGGACCAAAAATGCGACTACTTACAAGAATGGGGATAGCGGATCCGAGAAGGGAACAAATTAAACAGGAGTAATTTCTAATAAAACACTTGAAAATATATTAAAACAAGTTGAAGTAGCAAGAGAGTGCTCCTGCCAGAAGGGTTTTGTAAAACAATTAGTAAATCAAACAATATATTCTGCATATCAAAACTTGATTAATAGACAGATTCCATAAATTGAGTTCGAAGAATTATTATGGTTACCATATTTTTTAATATTCGCCGCCATTTTGTTTCAAGTGTTTTGACCCCACCGCTTAGTAAGTCATGATAATCCATCAATATTACAAACAATTTCTAAAATTTTTATCAAAATTCCTGCATATTTATAGTGTCTAGGTCCGTTGCAAACGTGTATCTCACAAGGATCACGTGCTAATGTTGTTGTAATTGTTAAATATTCAATACTTCGCTACTTAGTGTTCGATTACAGTGAAATTTTCAGGACACATACAATTGCTTTCAGAAAACTCAAATGGTTGTTTTTGGGAAATTAAAGGGCTCCATTTGATTTTATAGGCAAAAATGTAAAATTTATAAAATGTACTAGTATCAACAAATTTGATTGAATTTCGACTACTTACTAAATCTTGTGTTTCTAGCTTATGTAGTTTGTGAGAAAAAGTGGTGTGACACACGGACCGACGGGTGGACGGACAGACAGACGGACAGACAGGACGCGATTTAACAATACCCCAAAAACCAAAAGCAGAATAATTTAAAATATTAACAACAATGACTGCACTAACAGTTGTAGCCACGATGTTATTAACACATTGGGAATGATACCAGCGTCGATTAAAGTCGGGACGAATACAATGAAAGAAAAAACGGATGAAAATAGAGAACAACGGTCAGTCTTGTCCAAACTGAGATCCTTGTGGCATTTGGGTGTAGTAAGAAAAATGATGAGAACACCAAAAGGAAGCGCGTGTAAGAAAATATAAAGAACCTCGAGAGCTCGATGGTTGCTGCTGCAATACCTACCGGAGCAATCAAAGCAAGGGTCTTAAGTGCCGAAATAATAATGAACCATCTTGACGTCCTCAAAATGATTACTGCAGAAAAAGAAAGGATTGACCAGACAAATGAAGCGCTGTTGTGTGGTTTCAGCGCCAAGGAAACGGGAACTGATAACCTCTCCCAAGAAAGGAGGTCAAAAATTACTGTCCAGAAACAAGAAAAAGAAAGGCTCATCCAAAAAAAGGAGACGTTTAAAAGAATAAAGTGACTTACCAAAAATAAGCAAACTTCTAAAGAATGGGCTCCCTGAACTAGAGGAGCTTGTAGCCATCACAGAACATTACCAGTGGAGCTAATCAAAGTCCGACGAAGATTAGAAGGCCCAAAAAGGGCAGAAGGGTGTAAAAGCACTGAGAGCTAAGCCTAAAAGGATACGCGCTGATAGCACTACAATCAAACATCGAAAAAAAATGGCGACTGGCTGAATCGAAGAAGATTGAAATGAAAGCAGGAAGGAGGAGGAATTTTATGGGGATGGAATACTAGCCCAGGGATTTCAGACAAAGCTGGTAAAAGGAATGAAAAAAAAAACACAAAACATACCACAGCATAAAGTTCGCACGGACACCTAGTAAGTAAAAAAAACCCGACAAAAAACAGACGAGAAAACAGTAATGAAGAAGATCACGATGGCAGGCACTGCTTGTAAAAACCCAAGATTGCCGATCCTACCCATAAGTGTTGCTGGATATCAGAAAAAGTGCAAGACCCTAAGACATTAAGTTTGCTATCAAAGTAGTATGATAAACGTGGTCTGGCCACATACTGATCAAATTTGGAGCAGAAGCTGACAATGAAATAGTATTCTGTGACGTAGTAAAGAAAGTCTTCTACAATTAGGAGGAGCATCGGAAGAATGAACGTCGAGAGGTTTGTTGGGGTGCGCACGTCATATGCTCCACAGCAGGATGATTTGCAGAGGACAGGAGAAGATATCTAACACATGGTGAGCTCAACTTTGATCATTTTTGTGACTACTTGCAGTGCTTCTATGCCCCGTCGAGAACCCTGATATGGCAAGCCTAGTGAACTGGTAGGCTAATAAAATTGCTGAAAAGTGAAGGGAGTGTCACAAGATTCGGCGTGAGGCTCAACGAGTACGGAACCGTGACGAGGTGTGCAACAGGGTTGCAACATAAAAGTTGGCTAGAAAATGTCTTCGTAAACTAATTAACAAAAGCAAGGCTCGATACTGGCAAGATATAGTGAACAATGTGAACAAGGATCCATAGTGCCTTGACTACTACCTAGCTTGGTGGCCTACGGATGCCTTGCATAAATAAAGTGGAAAAGATGGACTGTCTACGGTGAAACAGCAATCAGGTGCCCTTTTTTTACACGGACTCATAAGTAGCAGAAATCTTATCATTAAAAAATTTGGAAGGCTCCTGCCCCAGATGGCGTTGCAGCTTAGGTATTGCAAAATGACCATCACAATTATCCTGACTTGCTACTCAGCACATTCAACGCTAGCCTGCGGGACGGGGCTTTCCCCGTATGATGGAAGGTGGCAAGGCTCATGCCGTTCAGCAAGGGGAGGAGAAATTCCAGATCATCGTCTGCATACCGCCCGTCATGCATGCCGGTTACGACTCGGAAAGTGCTAGAGGAACTCATCACGTGAAAACTCGCTCACACAATTCATACTGCTGGAGCCTATCTGTGGGACGCTCCACTATTGATGTGATTGCAGGGGTCTTGGGCATAGTCCAAAAGACAGGGGCATATGGCCACATCAAGCGATGGATGGTTCTATTGGTGACAGATGATGCTTGGAACGCCTTCAACACCGCAGCCTTATACAACAAAGGGCCAACAAAGTATGGGAGTTTCAGCGGGTGTTGCCAAGGGATCTATCCCCGGTCAAGACCTGAGCAACAGGTCTTACGGTGAGCTACTGAAACTGAAAATGCCAGATGAGTCTTGTTTGACTGGCAATGCGGATGGTTTTGTGGATTTGGTTGCTGGGCGCATCATTGAAAAAGCGCAACTTAGGCTGGGAATGCTAATGTACAAAACAAGAGACTGGACGACTGCTTGCGGGATCATTCTAGCACTGAAAAAGACCAACGTGATCATTTTGACAAAAAAAGAGTCCCTAGAGTAAGGATGATTAGTATTGGACACAAACTTATCGAATTGAAGCCAACGGTGAAGTACCAGGGTCACAGATTGATTCAAAGACGAGTTTCTCTGAGTAAATCACGGAAACAGCTGAGAAGGCTGCATCAGGTGTATTGGCTTTGAGTTAACTAATGGCCAACGTAGAGGTATCCAAGCCATGAAGAAGATACCTTTAGGTGATAGCTGTAGGGTCAGCGCTACTGCACGGAGCAGAAATAAAGAGTGACGCTCTTAGTCAGGAGGCTTACTTAAAACGCGTGGCACAGGTACAGTGAGAAGCAGGACTGACTATTGCACCTTGATGTCTGACAGTATCTGATTAGGCAGCGAGAATTATCGCAGACATGATACTTTTTGCCCACCTTGTTAGAGCGCGCCCCACTTTTTACCTGTGTCGAAACGTGGACAGGAGATAGACAATTCCCAGTAAAGAAAGGCAGGCAATTGGCAGCAGTCTTCCTGGATAAGGGACCGTGGCTAAATTGAAAAAAGACAGAAAACTAGCAGCAGCCTTGGGTGAATTTGACAAAAAGAAGGTGGGCAGTGTGGACCATCCTGGATAAGGGACCGTGGCCAAATTGAAAGCATGGTGAGCATGACTTCTATCTGACCGAGCTTTTGAGTGGGAATGGCTTTTTTCAGCCTTACCTTCACAAAATTGATAATTCACGGTCCCCCAAGTATGGGTTTAGCCTAAGAGAGAAACACGGTGCCTGCCACACATTTGTTACCCGCAAAAAGTAGGACAGGATGTGATAAACTCACGTTGAATAGTGTAGTCATGGTGATTGTTGGATTGATTGACAACTGGATCCATGTGACACATTGAGTTTAGGCAGTATTGAAAGATGAAAGGGACTCATAGCAGCCGGGGATGTCAGGGCTGGGAGGTAGCTAATCTAGTGATTTTCCATTCTTCCTTCTCTTACACTGCCAGAGAGACCCCAGCTTGAAAGTACCACAAGGTATAGTAAAACGAGGCCTAGCCCAAAGAAATGTGTCAAACATTTCCAGGCTAGTTTCTCAGGTTGGCAAGGCAGGTGTTTAATGGGTAGTCTAGTCTTTTAAAGATTGAGAGCCCAATACTTAGTGTGTAAATAGCATTTACCTCACTATCGAACTTAAGCACATTTGCTTGCAGTTATTCCCTAGTATATTATAAATTCAGGACCTTCCTTAATAACAATGTTCAATCCGAAATTACCACGACACCACCAAATACTGAGGAAGTTCTTGATGCAAGGAGTTCTGCCTATAACAAACATATTGACCATCCAGGGGAAGAGTTGAACGGTACATTTAATAGTCATATTAATAAGGTGAAGAGAAAATAACATTTCGTTCTCATAACAGATGATGCTAAATAATATATTTGAGTTGGGTGAAGCCTTCATTAACCTCACAAAAATGATAGTAATTTTTTCAGCTTGAATTGGAATTATTGCACAATTAACTCTACAATTTCAAGTGAGGAACCTTAAATCGCAACACAAAGGCCAAATTGCGCAAATACAGCAAATATTTATATATTTAAGTAATAAAATTATTGCAGTCAGAACTCGAATTCCATTACTATCGCAAGAAATACAATGTCAGTATGAATAAAATATCATTTCGTGGAACAGTAAAGAATTTATGGAGCACTTAAATTGAAGTTTAAATGGAAAGAACGATCCCTTGTTACCCGATACGTGGAGATGGCTTAAAGTTGGATTGATCCTGCATCCAGATCTAAGTCTTCGCGAACTCCAACTCAAACTTAGTACCACGGATTGATTGGTTGCAACAGCAAATGCTGACCAAATTAGTTCCAAGTATTTCCCGACCCGAAAAATGGCAAATACCCTACACAGAATGAACTCTCTAAGTCAACGTTCATCCGTATTCACCCAATGCATGCACACGAGGCAGCCCGGTTGCTGGGTTCTAACTCCGTGTCCATTGCTCGGCACGGTTCATTCTCGACCCACTTCCAGACATCACAGGAACGGATTGTCATTGATATCAGGGAACCTTTAATCATTAGCCGTATGCGAATATTTTTGCTTTGTATAGGTGATTCAACTTTTGACGCTGTATTTGCTAGCAAAAATAACAGTCTGTGGCAAAAAATAGTTGGACTGCCATTTGAGTTGCGTTTGTTGTGAATTAGATACGAACATTCGCTTCAGCTGATTTACGAACGATTCAGTTACTGGTTTTGGTAATTTAGAGTTTTGCGTTGTATTGGAAGATGTTATATTTGTTCTCTTAAGAGATATTCTCATTATTTGCAGACATTGCCACGGATCGCATTGGAGAAGGAACATTTTCTAGTTTTGGTTCATTACTTTCTTGTTCAATTTCTTTTAATTTTTTACGGTATCCTTCAACTCCTTTTATCCTTTCGAAGAGGTTCCTCGAGCAATTTGTATATGCGGCCTGCTCTACACCGACTCTTGCAAAATGGATTATTTTTATTCCTCAATCAATTAACGCATCAAAGAGGGTTAAGGTACCTCTCCTCTTCTGTAATCTTTAATGCTAACATTTCCCAGCCCTTTTCTTTCTAATAAGTATAATCTTTGCCCTTTGTGGACTTGTACGTTATCCAGCCCCGTATTGACGTGGTTAATATATCGAACTCACTGGCCAGTGCTTTTAATTCTGGTCAGGCAATTTTAAACCGAAATATCTTACCAGTCGCAACGAGATTTCGTAAAAAAAGTATATTCCGCTACAAACTTTCGTTTGAAAAAATATAATCGAAAATTAAAATTAAAACCTCTGTAAATATTTTCATATCAAAATGCTAAAGTGAAATGACGAATCTTGATAATCCAGAAATATTGATCGAGCCCAAGAAACATCAAATTACTCACTTTGTCTAAAAACCCTTTTGAACATGACACGAACAAATCAGTCAATTTAAATTTCATCCAAGTTTCCGTCCTTTCTTCGTAGGCTTTAAAAATTTCGGAAATTTCATGTTAGTAAATCATCAAGCAAATTAACGTGACCATAAAAACGGCAAGGTTGATGTCGGGAACAATAGAGCCATTACCGCTTGCAAATAATGATCCTATCTTCAACAGTAAATTATGTCTAACTATATATTAACCAATTTAAAGGGAACACCACGTAAAGGAATTTTCATCAAATGGCGCCACAACTCCCGGTAGCCAAGTGGCTCCTAGTCGAACTTGTTGTTGGGTAATGAACATCAGCCAGGAACCCAGGATCTCATTTTATGTCTGATTTATTCATAGGCAATGGAGTAACCGGCAACCAACGAAAACCGTCACATTACACGTGATGATGAAAATGATGAAGTACGCGCGTAATTACATTTTCCCAATGCCTATGCCAATGTCGGTGAACTTGTCCTCGTCCTTTCTAGCACTAACATCCTTCGGGCCGCCTTGAAGTTCATGTTGCCACAGCAAATTAAAGTTTCGACTTTTTCTCTTTGTTTGGCGTGGAAAAAAAGAGAAAGGCCATTAGTGACATAATGTGAAGTAAAGTTCCGCATAAATCTAAAAACTTAAATTTCTAAAGCCATTTTCAAGGACCCTTTTCAACGGAAACGCCTGACTGCCGAGCATTGTTTTCGCACAACTTTAATTAAATGGAAGTTAATAAAAATTATAAGGGAATTGCTAAGTACAACCTCAGATGCTTTTAATTACCCTCCGCTCAGCCATATGCTGAAAGTTCGTTACATACGTGGGGGAGGGAGTTGGCAAGAAACTTTCAATTGTAATACGTCGTTAGGGTTGGCGAAAAGAGTTGGAGTGAAAGAAATTTTCCGCTTGTGTACAATTACACGGCGGCCGTGGAATCAAACAAAAGGTTTGCGTTTCTAAAATTAATTTCAAAGTGCTTTTAAATAATGTTTCGTGCGTGGATTACTAAGGACCGGAGGGCAACAGGTGATGAAAATTATGCTAAAGCGATGCCTGGAAAAGAATTATAACCCTTTTTAGAGAGGCAAATGGTCAATCTGCACATTAATTAGAGTAATTTGATTGCTAAGGTAATTTCAATGATTTAAGGAAAGTGAGCTGTATCTGGAAAGGCAATTAATGTAGGTCTAATGAAGGCTGTGAAGAAGTCAAATCCATTAAAACTAATAAAAGGCATTTGATTTAGCGAGCATTTCCCATTCTAACGCTTGACCTATCTAATACATAGCTAAAATTTAAGTCAAGATAAAATTGCACCTGAATTTTAATAATTGCTATTAAATATCCTTTTCTCAGCCCTAAAAACTAAACATGATAAAAACTTAACGACCAAACAAGCTTAAATTCTCTGCTAACCAAAACAACATATGCCTGCCAGCCAAAAAATTACATGTGCAAAAAAACGGAACTCAACGAGTGGGAAAAGCTCAACTTATGGCAAAGTAATCAGTGTAGCTGGGATAAAGGCCTCAACGAGGAGACCAAGCGATTACAATAAAAACTGCAATTAGCCAACCGACCGTCAAACCATTCCATGGTACGTCGCGACGAAATGATGAGAATAACGGGTCGAGAGTTGAGTGAACTACTTTTTGCCATTTCACCACCCGCGCTAGCAGATTCCGACTAACCCCTACTCGCGCACCCCATCAAAAAACATATTGTTTTTGCTTTTCGCGATTGTGCTTTTGTGATGAGCTTACACAGAAAATATCCAAATTTTTGCCCAGATAAGAAAACAAAAGCCATTACGACAGCTAATTAAAAACGTATTTAAATTTTGTGATAAGGATAATACTCTAAAGTGTTGATTACAGCTTTTGCTGAAATGTTGCGGTTTAATGTGGATACTTAGAATAAGCACAGATTGGATTGTTTTTGGTTGAATTTTGGCTTTTTGATGGGGGATATACTATAACTTTTTAAGGTGCATATTAAAAGTTATGTAAATTATAAACCTTTAAATGGTTTTCTATTGAAAAGTTTACTACAGGAAAGTTTCTTCTACTCTTAGTTCCAACTCACGTGGTAAAAAATAATATGTTTAATCAGATAATCCTGAATAAGAAACTCAATTAAGTAAGATGTACTTGAAAAAAAGCTAGGCAGAGTTTTCAAATGAAAATAAAATTTGACAAATGATTCGCGAACTTCTTTTTTTAGAGTCTCGTCTTTTAGCATAACAAATATTTAGGAACTTCCATCAGAGAATGTACTTGATTTTCAATAATTTTGCATGAAATATCGGTAAACGTCGAACATTTGCTGTTTTGTTGAAATTTAATAATTTTTTTTAGGGTTTTGTACTAAAATACAAAACCCTATTGCAATCACGACCTGTGTCCGTCCATCCGTCCGTCTGTAAGTCACAGCACTTCTTCTCCGAAACTATAGAGGCTATGAAACTTTGTGGAAAGGTCAGAAGTGGTGACTTCTTGAAAGTCAAGGGCGGGAAAATTTTTCAAAGAGGTTTAAGGGGGGTCTCCCCATATAGGGAGGCGACCCCTCAAAAAAAAATTTTCACCATTGGAAGTCGAGTAGGGTGTCATTGGAAAGGTCTCAATGAGGTCTTTTCAAAACAAGTCTTAAAATTGCTTTATGAGTACTGAGGGGGCAGGGGAAGGGGAAATGTACGAACTTTTTGCGTACCCCCCCCCCCCCTCGCGATTGGACACCTTCCATCCGAAAAATCTGAAAAAATCATGAATGTAGGCCTTAATGAGTACAACAACAACAAATACATGAGAAGTCGAAATTCACTCAACTTTGTTAGTAATAGTATGATTTATCGATTTTATGTTTTCTTGAATAAAATCTAAACCGTGTCTTTAAATTCATGACTATTAATAAGATTGATCTTCTCTGAAAGTTTCATAAAGATCGAATTGTATTTGACGAAGTTATAGCGATTTGAATTTTCCTGTATTACTATGGAACAATATGCCCTGTATTACTATGGAAACATATGGCTATGGAGCCATATGCGCTTTTTACCGACATAGACACTACAGCTTTGCTAGGATTTCCATGAAAATTTCAGGAACGATAGGTGTTACCCTTACACCTCAAGGGTTGTTGCGCTGTTCAGCCTTGCGGGCCCGGTTTGCTCCGTCGGAGACGGCGCAGTCGCCAACTCGCTGTCCCTAGGCTGGAAGGATTTAAAAATAAGATCGTCAGCGAGTGAACGATCCGACAGCGCACGCACGAGAGCTAAGAACTAGAACAAAGGAAAAAACCGATTCACCTCCTCTAACCACCCTTGATGCTAAACCTCCCCCAACTTACCCTTTTTATCCACACCACGACCTCCTGAAAGAAAAAAAAGGTAGTCTGAAAGGAAAAAGAATCTCACCGCTTGAACGTCGTGCACAATTCAGGTTTTTTCTTTAGCAAAAAAAGAATATTTCCGGTGAAATTTTAAACAATATATTCTCACAAATGGAATCTTACTTCACTCAAATTTGAAACAAACGAAATACTATTCAGTAAATGAAAAGAACAAAACAAAAGATACCTTTTCCTAGTTTCCGCTAATCTATCCCTAACCTGGGGCCCCAGCAAACGATCGTCCGTGGTTACTTGCGCCAATCTCGGGAGCCGGATTCTCGTGCTGACGAACTTTTCGCCAACTGAAATTGTATTGCTGTGGGACAGGTGTTGTACCGCGGTGTGATGAGCGCCGTGATGATGATGATGATGATATTGGTTCCAGACTTCTTGCACTTTTTTTGCGCTTCCAAATTTTTCTCCTCGATCCTTCCTCGTTCGTTCAAATCCCAAAAAAGAGGACCTCGGTTATCCCTCAGCCCTTTAAATTGGCTCGCTTTAACGGACGCCCGCTACATTTGAGGTGGTTGTCCTCCCATTCGCACGATGGTCTTTCATTGTTCTTTGGCGCTGTTCGTAGCGCGGCCACCAACCATCTTAAATACCTCAGCTCCGCACCCATGGTCGTTGTCTGCGAGTTGGTCGAAATTTGCATTATCCATCATTTCGGGTCAGCTGAGCAGTTTCAATATGTGGGTCACTAGGACATCGCAGAATGACATTTCGTCTTAGCAGCGGAAAGTTAATACAAAGCGAATTCTACTAGTCCAGATCAATTAGCTTACGCCCTTTGAGTTGTGTTTCCATCCTGTAAACGTTTTATTGTCGCTAGAATTGCACGCCCTGCATTCAATCGCTTGTTATGACATCAGTGTAAGTGAATGGTTCGCAAGTCAGTGTTCAGATTTGTCTTTAAAGAAAATGTGAAATGAATTGTGAAAAAGTGTCCCCGAAAGAAATGTTTGCCCGCTTCATTTCGCCGCGTCATTACTAATATGTTGCGAGTGTTTGGTTTGCACGTCACGAAAATGTTGCATAACAGGATTTGGTGAAATAATTTAGAAATTTCCGGATGCCGGCCGACTTGAGCGCAGTACAGGTGTTTTGTGTACTTGGTCGTGGTGCCTGTATTTTGTCGTGAATATTGACAAGCTCGGAAGTCGCCACGTTTTGGTGTCGCATCGGAGACACAGTCAGGGAAGTGCGAATTGGAGCCGGCAATTGTCTTGAGGTAAGATTATGCATTCGTCCACGTCCGCGATTACCACGCATGTTGTTGTTACTGTTTGCGCGATTCATCCAGCCACGGCTTTGATTGTTATTTTGCATTTGATTTCGATTTTGATTTTTACTGTCTTGATGCTGGTTGTGTTGATCCATTCCTTTACCTGATGCGGTGATCAGGAGTGGGCCCCTTAAATGCCTTCCGAGTCGGTGATAGCCTTTGTGGAGCGCTTGTGTTGGATGCGTTTCCATAGGCTACCCTTGTTGGGAAGAGTGATGGTCGACCGGCCCCCTTCTGATGTCGTTTGTCATCCATTGCTGCCGTTTGCTTCATAGCTAAGCTAAACGCTCTACTCTAGCTCGAATGATAAGTAAACATTTCTTTGGTATACAACAATACCATTTTAATTGTATTAAAGTTAAACAAAGTATTTGTATTAAAGTTAAACAAAAGATACAATGGATCAACTTGTCACTATCTGATCTCATTAGTGATCGTGGTGTAGACTCCGGGTGGAAGCTGGTCATCCGTAACATAGGTATCATGAAGATGAGTACATACAATTGAAACAAGTCAAAGAGGCAGGAGAGAGCTCCTAGCAAAAGGGCTTTGTAACCATTCTAGGATTCGAAAAAATAGGCCTTGAATCGATGATTACAGTAAAGAGAAGTGGCCGATATGAGTATCAAATGAAAGTTCTCTATGAGAGCTTTTGAAAACAGTTCTTAAACTGACAGTTTTTGTTTCAGTGGAGGCACAGGGGGGAAATACATGAAAAATGTGTTTCCTTCCTCGCGAACGGACACCCGTGATCTAAAAAATTATCAAGCGAGATATTTATGGATATAACTTTAACAAATACCTGTAGCAACCACGGAAGTCACCGCAGTTGCAGACATTAAATATTGGCAGAGGGGTGTGTAGCCCGGGGTGGCATACTGAGGCCGGCTAGCGCTCAGTCGTGCCGTGGGTCTTCCGGGACACCCTCTGCTCGTGCTGAGCCACCTTACATAAAAACTAGCACAAAGGGAAAAGGATGGGAAAGGGAGAGGTCATTTTGAGAAATGAAAATAAGGTTTTTTTAATATGACATGGCCGTTTATTTAATTCAAACAAGAACAAAAGAAAAAAATTCTAAAAAGTGAAACTTACAAATTTTAACTCCCCGTTTTAAAATTTATGCAAGCATAATACAATTTATATACAATTTATTGACAAGAACAAAAAAACAAAAAAAGGAAAATTATTTATTTGAGACAAAAACTAACAGTATTTTTATACAAAAAAAATTCAAATAGTTACTTACACTTTCCTTGTTGAACTCCGAGCGCTCGGCGAAGAACAAAAGAAAGAAATTCGGGGCACCTGAAACTCAAACTTCAATTTACTAATTAATGTGAACAAAGTCCAGAAATTAAAGCACTGAACGGCCACTTTTCGCAAGACGCTGATTCCACTTTCTTCACCAATTCACTACCCTTCATCCAATAGGATACTTTTGAATCCGACAAATTGTATGTTTTTTACAAAGTGCTTCACGGAAACTTTACTCTTTGTTTTTTTTTTCGTTTTTCTTCTCGTTTTTTCATTAAATCAAATTAAGACACTTTTATACTTTACTTTTAAATGTCCAAACACTCTATTATTTTTTCTTTGATATTATTTTCTACAGAATTTCGGATTTGAGTCGTTTTGGACCATTTTATTCCCGATTCACTCCACAACTTAAGTTATTATTTCCTCTGAAATTCACACTTAGCTCCACTCGCATACGCCACAAGCAAAATTTATTAGTTTTTATCTTGAATTTCTCACGTTTATAATTGAATTCAAATTCAAAATCACACGTCGCCAAACACAAATCCTTTTATCTACTAGTCAGAGACTAACTCCTTTTTTCCACACTCCTAACACCTCCAAAAATCACCTTCACCGCGCACCGGAAACACCTTTCCTTCTCCAAATCAAAAATCTGACCCCCCAATTCCAACCACTTAATTTTCCCCTTCCACCTTCATGCCATTCGATCCCGCAATCCCTTTCATTTTCCAATTACCGCTGCCACATCTGGGTAACGTAATCGAAGTTCATTACACTTCGATTCCGCTACCCACACATCTTTTGGTCCGTATCGACAATCACAGTAGTTTCCATTGACTTGCATATATGGCAATTTACATCCCCAAGAATCGCTTGATTGAATGTAAAGTGTCACATATACGAGTACATTACGAAAACTATTGATTTTGCCGATACCCCAAAAAAGAGTGCTTCCGTGCGCCCGGGGGAACTTGAACTCAGGGTTCCAGCAGTCGCACGGTCGAAACTCGCGACGTATCCAATGGAGCTATGCCTTATCGATCTCCCATTCATCAGATTAGCAACTTCAACGATTATCTGGGCATGGGATTGAATTTTGTTAGTAGGGAAACGTGAATTAATTTTCGTTAGTAAGAAAAATAAAATTTGTTAATGGGAACTAGAGAATAGAATTTGTTAGTATGAAGGAAGGAATTAGGTTTTGTTAGGAAGAATGAATAGAATGAAATTTTGTTAGTGGGAATTAATGTAAGGAGTGTTGTTAGTGGGAAAATTGAAATTATTAGTATGTATTATTTTTTTTTTTTTTTTTTGTAGTTGGAAATAAGGGAAAGGGTAAGATTGTGATTATGGGGAAATAAAAATTATAGGAAAAATGGAAAAATGTTAATAAAATAAATAAATTTACAAAGAAAAAGGTAGAAGTGCCCAAAGGGAGGTGGAAATATTACGACGGCAGTTGAAGTTGCGAATGGAAGAAAGTCGGTACGCCGGAATTCGCAACAATCGTGGGGATGACCCAGACCCTGAGTGTCTCATTCAGCCGGGCAAACAAAGAATGTCGGCAGGGGTAACTATGAATCGGGTCGGATGTCTTTAGCGTGAAAGGTCCCAAGCAGCTTACCGGATTCATCCTCAAGTTCATAAGTAACTTGCCCCGTACGGCGGCGAACCACTGCAGGAACAAATCGAGGAGCGAATTTAGCCGCAAAACGATCGGCTGCATTGCTCACGGCGAAATTCCGCACGAAAACTTTCTGACCTTGAAATAGCTCACGGGGGCGAGCCCGAAGGTTGTAACTTTGAGCTCCCTTCCGGTAGGCTTCGGTCAGCTTAGCTCGGACACGGTCTTGTACAGCTCGCAGACGATCACTGTTTGAACTTAGCTGTACTTCTCCATCCTCAAAAGCGTTTAAGCTTCTAAGGAGGGCGTACTCAGTGCCATGCTGGATAGGGTGGTATCCGAACATGAGGAAGTAGGGCGAAAATCCTGTGGATTCATGAATCACCTTGCGGAAGGCAAAACACGATTCCGGAAGATTCTCGTCCCACCTGCTATGATCGGACCCTATGTAGGCTCTGATGGCGTTCAATGTCGACTGGTTTGACCTCTCCGAGGCATTCGCTTGCGGGGAATGGTATGGAGTGAAGCAGTGCTGCACCCCATAGTCACTCATAAGCTTAGCGAATACCTTGGAGACGAACTGCACACCATTGTCCGAGTGAAGCCATTCGGGAACTCCGAAGGTCAAAAAGATTTCGCGCTCCAAGTATCGCACGACTGATTCTGCAGTGGCTTTAGCCATGGGTTTGAGCCATATGAACTTGCTATAATGGTCCAGGACCACAAACAATTGAGTGTTCCCAGATTTTGAACGAGGGTATGGACCCATGAAGTCCACAAACAGGCGCTGCATAGGTCTCGTCGAGTCTCGTGATGCGCCCATAGGAGGTCTCAAAGTGGAATTCGAAGGCTTGACCTGTTTGCATGTTGAACAGCCCTGGATGTGCTGAATAACATCTTGACGCAAACGAGGCCAATAATAATATCTTTGTAAAACTTCCGTGGTCTTTCGAATTCCACAATGAGAGCCCCGGGGATCATCATGAGCTCGCACTATAAGAGCCTGTTGGTAGCCCTCAGGAACCCATAATTTTGTTCGGGGAATATCCGTAGTCAGCTTTACAGGGGAACCAGAACCGATGTACACTCGGCCATCAGCAAGGTGCAAATTCTGAAACTTATCAGGTTGCTTCAGGATTTGTTCCTTGAGATGTTCGTACTCGGGCTCCTGAAACGCAGACTGAGGTATCAAACCATCAATATGTGTGTGCTCCGGGAGGCAAGCAATGAGCGAGGCCACCCGCTCGTCCTGCGAGCAAGATCTCGATAACGCATCCGGTACAACGTTAAGAGCACCTTTCCGGTGTTCAATCTGGAAATTGAACCCTTGTAATTTCAGACTCCAGCGAGCCAATCGACCAGAAAGGTCCGACTGCTGCATCAGCCATTTAAGACTGGCATGGTCGGTTATGATGGTGAAGGGCAACCCTTCGATATATGCCCTGAATCGCTTTACACTCTGCACCGCAGCTAAGCATTCCAACTCAGTAATGCTATAGTTACGTTGCGCAGCGTTGAGCTTCATCGACATATATGCAATTGGATGTTCTCCACCTTCATCGTCCTTCTGGAACAAAACACTTCCAATACCCACTGTACTTGCGTCACACTGGATATAGAAGTGCTTCGTAAAGTCAGGGTTGGCCAGCACTGGAGCAGAAATCAGCAATTGCTTCACTTTATTGAAGGCACTATTGGCGGAAGCAGACCACTTGAAGGCACGTTTACCCTTTAGCAAATCCGTTAGAGGGGCCGTAACCGAGGCGAAGTTTGGAATAAAACGCCTGTACCATCCTGCCATGCCCATGAACCGTCTCACGTCTTTGGCCGTTCGGGGTTCAGGATAGGAGACTATACCCGAAACCTTCTCCGGGTCGGTGCGCAGGATACCATCACTCACTACGAAGCCAAGATATTTGATCTCCTTCTTGACAAACTTGCTTTTTTCAACATTGATGGTCAAGTTGACGTCCCTGAGCAGTTTTGCAACAGTACTCAGGAGCTCCAAGTGCTCATCAAATGTTGAACTTGTAACAAGCAGGTCATCTAGGTAAACAAATACCTTGTCCTGCAGCTCATGCGGTATTACTTTATGCATCAACCGACACATCGTTTGGGGAGCATTACACAAGCCGAACGGCATGACCTTGAAATGGTACAAGGGCCTGCCAGGGACAGTAAAGGCCGTTTTCTCCTTACTTGCCTCATCCAATGGTATTTGCCAAAAGGCATCCTTCAGGTCCAAGCTGGTAATGAACCTGGTACTCTGCAACCGTGCCAAAAGACCTTCAATCAGTGGCAACGGGTAGGCGTCCTTAACAGTCACCTCGTTGAGGCGTCGAGCGTCAAGACACAAACGCACCTTGCCGGGTTTTCTGACAAGGGTCACAGGCGAACTCCACGAACTCTGACTTTCCTCTATTACCCCCAAAGACAACATACGATCGAGTTCGTCATACAACAGTTTCTGTATAACAGGCGAGACAGCATAATGCCGCTGCTTGATGGGTCGAGCAGAACCAGTGTCGATGTGATGAGACACGAGACTGGTCCTACCCAAGCCTTTCTCATTATACGACGGAAACTGTTGTTTGACGAAGTCCAGTCGTTGCTGATCTTTTGGGGACAGTAGATGAAATTCAGGGCTCTGAGGTTCCGAGGCGGCTTCGATAGCGTTGACCTGAATTGGTGCTATTTTGAAGAGATCCCAGAAGTCAATTCCAAGATTCACTGCATGTGTCAAGGAAGGAACAACCAGGAATCTCATTAATTTAGTGGTTTTATTAAATTGAACCAATGTGGTGATGTATCCCAGAACTGGATCCTTGTGCCCTGATGCAGTCTGGACATGAGCATGCATGGTATGCATATGCAAACCCAAATCCGACAGCAGGTCCAAGGCTCCGGCTCCGAGGATACTAACACTGGCTCCGCTATCAAGCAAGCCCGTCAATTTGCGACCCTTGACGGAAATCTCTGCGTAGGGCCTATTGTCGCCAGGAGTTGCAACAATGGACTCCACGCAGGCACGCTTCAAGAGACCCCTGGCGAAGAAATATCTCCAGGATCTCTGAAAGCGATCCCGAAAAGGTCGTGCTCTAAAACTAGCGGGTGACTCACGATCATCGCCCGCCTTTCCATTACTTCCGGAGATATCAGGGAAGCTACCTGGGACAGGTGGGCGGTGGGTTGAAATTAGCTGACAAAGTGTGCCAGGGCGTTGGGAGCGGGGAGAAGAGTTGGCAAGAGGGAAAACAATGCGGGTATTAATAGACGTAGGTGTCAGTCACTGAAGACGTCTGAGCTCCGGATCCACATTCGTGGCCACATCTACACGCTCATATGGCTGGGTGGGATTTGCCCGAGGAAACGATATTTCCTTATGCACCGGGGTTGTTTTGGAATTGCAAGCATTGCAGTGAGGCTTGGTAACTCCTTCCTTCCCACAACCAAAACAAAAAACGTGTCTGATGGGGGAAGCACAATCAAAAAAATTATGGCCTAAATCCTTACAATTCCAGCATATCCTAAATTGTCTTCGTTGTTGATGGTCCGAAGACAAACCAATTTTCGGTTGGGATGCTACCGCTTGAACCTGAGGAATCTCAAGGGGAAGGCATTGATTGGGTTGCGCAAGCTGAGTTGGTAGATCGCATGCTGTCGAATTACGAACATTTCGCCAATTTAAGGGTTCCTCGTTACCGACATTTCGGTCACAATTCGGAGAATACGGTTTATCGTATATGTCCCAGTCCATCAGGTTTTCCGGAAGTCGTACGGAATGCACACCTCCCACCGCACGTCTTTCGAACAGCCTGCGCCGGGACTCTACGTCCCTCCACGTATCCTCGGTGCGACAGCATCTTCTGACCAACTCCCTAGTGGACGGAAAGGTCAGACCTGCCAGGTGATCCTGAAGTCGTGGGCTCATATTTTTGGATACGATGCATTGCAGATCGAAATCAAGAATAGGCACTTGGAGTTGTAATGACAGTGCTTCCAGGGATTCATAGAATTCGATGAATCTTTCCCCGGGACGCTGAAGACGACCGTGCATTGTACGACGAATATCGTCATCAGTGTGATGTGGTGAAAACCGCTCCATCACCTCGCATTTGAATCTTGGCCAGGTCAGATTCTCCCGAAAAATGTCACGAACCTGCCAGTACCACTGTTGTGCTGCTCCTTTCAGAAGCACATGTAGATCCCTCATCAAATCTCGGTCTGACAGGTTGTAATCGCTGGCCAGGCTGCCCACGCGAAATATAAATTGCTGGGCGGACACGCCATTTACTCCACCATCGAAAGTGATACCCCATTTGGTGATGGGAAGTCGATCCGGCGTGGCAAATTCATTACGTCGGGACTCGCGGAAGGTAACGTGAGGTGACGTTTCTTGCACCGCCTGCCGTGTAGAAGAAGCAAGGGAACTACCGGGTGCCCGTATCGGCGGAGTAGCTGCCGCGCTTGGCGCACTAGCTTGAGGAAGTGCGTCTTGTGCTTCTCGCAGGCTGGACGATAGGCTAAGCCGTTCCAACTCTCTATCAAGTTGGGTATAGGTTGGATCCCAACTAGCCGTTCGCCGACGCATGGTTATTCGGTTCTTGTAATATTAAAAAAAACCTAAATCTACTACCTAAATAAAAAAGTAAAAAGAATATTAACGCAAATTATAGATAATACTAAATAAAAATGAATCCACAGACTGACAGACAGACTATGGCAATAATAACAATTAATGGTGGTGGTTATTATTGCGATTTATTAGTAGTGAAGAGGAATAGTGTCGGAAACGATCGAAAATATTGATTCTTGTAATAGCAAGTGAAATGGAGATACAATTCATAAAAAGATTTCATTTCTCAAAATGATCCTCCCCATTAATGGAAAAGGAAAAGAACAAGTAATTATATGGGATGGTGATTAAAATTTAGACATAACACGAAGCAGACAAACCACAACAGTGCCTGGTATAACAATGGAATTTGTAGGCGGACTCCGCTCAAACTGTCGCCACAAAGGGCCGACTACGAGACCATTATGAAACGCTACGGAATTCATGATGGCTCGGACAAGAGCCGCACATATCCCAAAGCTACCACCAGATAGATGATGGAAGGGCCGAAAGCGTTGGCTAATTCCAAGAGATGGATCTAAGTCCAACTATCCCGTGCAGGGAGATATAGCCAACGACTCAAAATTCGGTTGATCCCAACCAACATCCACACTGCTAAAGCATGCCCACTATCATAGCCGGTGGAGACTATCAAACACAAAACAGCACGGTAGGCGCCACTGCAACTGCGGCGAACCCCGTGATCAAAATTTCAATATTTAACTATCAAAACTCCAGATTAAACTTAAAACCATCAATGAAATCATGTAAAAATTATATCCAAACTCATAAAAAATTTCCAACGCAACACAAAAAAAAAAAATAATTTCCCTGGAATGCTCAAACCACTATTCAAGTCAGGCACTCCAGGTACTCAAGCCAAACAAATCTGAAATTGAAAAATTTAAGTTATAATTAAAAACTGATAAAATCAACTAAAACCAAGTTTGGGCGCCATATGTAGCAACCACGGAAGTCACCGCAGTTGCAGACATTAAATATTGGCAGAGGGGTGTGTAGCCCGGGGTGGCATACTGAGGCCGGCTAGCGCTCAGTCGTGCCGTGGGTCTTCCGGGACACCCTCTGCTCGTGCTGAGCCACCTTACATAAAAACTAGCACAAAGGGAAAAGGATGGGAAAGGGAGAGGTCATTTTGAGAAATGAAAATAAGGTTTTTTAATATGACATGGCCGTTTATTTAATTCAAACAAGAACAAAAGAAAAAAATTCTAAAAAGTGAAACTTACAAATTTTAACTCCCCGTTTTAAAATTTATGCAAACATAATACAATTTATATACAATTTATTGACAAGAACAAAAAAACAAAAAAAGGAAAATTATTTATTTGAGACAAAAACTAACAGTATTTTTATACAAAAAAAATTCAAATAGTTACTTACACTTTCCTTGTTGAACTCCGAGCGCTCGGCGAAGAACAAAAGAAAGAAATTCGGGGCACCTGAAACTCAAACTTCAATTTACTAATTAATGTGAACAAAGTCCAGAAATTAAAGCACTGAACGGCCACTTTTCGCAAGACGCTGATTCCACTTTCTTCACCAATTCACTACCCTTCATCCAATAGGATACTTTTGAATCCGACAAATTGTATGTTTTTTACAAAGTGCTTCACGGAAACTTTACTCTTTGTTTTTTTTTTCGTTTTTCTTCTCGTTTTTTCATTAAATCAAATTAAGACACTTTTATACTTTACTTTTAAATGTCCAAACACTCTATTATTTTTTCTTTGATATTATTTTCTACAGAATTTCGGATTTGAGTCGTTTTGGACCATTTTATTCCCGATTCACTCCACAACTTAAGTTATTATTTCCTCTGAAATTCACACTTAGCTCCACTCGCATACGCCACAAGCAAAATTTATTAGTTTTTATCTTGAATTTCTCACGTTTATAATTGAATTCAAATTCAAAATCACACGTCGCCAAACACAAATCCTTTTATCTACTAGTCAGAGACTAACTCCTTTTTTCCACACTCCTAACACCTCCAAAAATCACCTTCACCGCGCACCGGAAACACCTTTCCTTCTCCAAATCAAAAATCTGACCCCCCAATTCCAACCACTTAATTTTCCCCTTCCACCTTCATGCCATTCGATCCCGCAATCCCTTTCATTTTCCAATTACCGCTGCCACATCTGGGTAACGTAATCGAAGTTCATTACACTTCGATTCCGCTACCCACACATCTTTTGGTCCGTATCGACAATCACAGTAGTTTCCATTGACTTGCATATATGGCAATTTACATCCCCAAGAATCGCTTGATTGAATGTAAAGTGTCACATATACGAGTACATTACGAAAACTATTGATTTTGCCGATACCCCAAAAAAGAGTGCTTCCGTGCGCCCGGGGGAACTTGAACTCAGGGTTCCAGCAGTCGCACGGTCGAAACTCGCGACGTATCCAATGGAGCTATGCCTTATCGATCTCCCATTCATCAGATTAGCAACTTCAACGATTATCTGGGCATGGGATTGAATTTTGTTAGTAGGGAAACGTGAATTAATTTTCGTTAGTAAGAAAAATAAAATTTGTTAATGGGAACTAGAGAATAGAATTTGTTAGTATGAAGGAAGGAATTAGGTTTTGTTAGGAAGAATGAATAGAATGAAATTTTGTTAGTGGGAATTAATGTAAGGAGTGTTGTTAGTGGGAAAATTGAAATTATTAGTATGTATTATTTTTTTTTTTTTTTTTGTAGTTGGAAATAAGGGAAAGGGTAAGATTGTGATTATGGGGAAATAAAAATTATAGGAAAAATGGAAAAATGTTAATAAAATAAATAAATTTACAAAGAAAAAGGTAGAAGTGCCCAAAGGGAGGTGGAAATATTACGACGGCAGTTGAAGTTGCGAATGGAAGAAAGTCGGTACGCCGGAATTCGCAACATACCTCAGAAGTCAAAATTCTTTCAACTTTGTTAATAATAATATGATCCTCGAACATGACGTGTTTCTTGATTTTATTCGTTGCTTTTGACTGGTTACTGCATTTTGTAAGTTGAGTCCAAAACCCTTCTGACATGAGCATAGGTCTGTCTACCCAACTTGTTTCTTTCTGTATCAACTTTTTACATTTCTACATGCCCAATCACTCTCTTGTCTAACAATAACAAGATAAACTAGACAGGAAGCTTCAGTTATATGAAAAACCTACATTTAAAAGCAATAACAGCCTGGTTGCAAAACATCTTAGTCCGGACGACTGATTTAATAGAGAAAATGTCAGAAAAGCCAACAACAAAACACTATAGATGCTTCTACACTATGCTAGAATGCGCCTGTGAAGTATTGAGGGAAGAAAATGAGAAAAGTTTAAGTCTTTGGTAGATTTTTATGTATGAGCTGGTACCTCGCTAAATAAGGAAAGTAAGTCATTCTAACCATTTGTAGATTTTCATTATTAACCCTTAAATTCGCGTTGTTGCATATCTGCAACAAACCGAAATTCAACTGATTTAACCGAAACCGTTACGCTCATTCGAATTTAATATACCATAATTTAAACCAAATTTTATGGTTGTTTTGACAGTTGACGTGGCGTCTTGATTTTAAATTACTGCACTTGGGAATCAGACTTTGTTAGATCGCGGGTGCGTGTGAATGTGAACAAGTGATTAGTGCAAAGTGTAATTCAGTTTTTTTCGTAACTTTGTTAGGCAACACCAGTTTTTTTCGTAACTTTGTTAGGCAACACCAGTTTTTTTCGTAACTTTGTTATAACACCAAAAGAGCAAGAAATAAATATTTTTGCGGAAATTCAGAGAGTTGATATACATTTTTCGTCAAAATCAGTTTGTTGCATAAGTGCAACATTGCGCATTTGCACTCAAAGCAATTTGATTTTCGGCTGACTTACTTGCTGCATTCCATCCAAATTCTGGTTGTTTTTCTCTAGGATGCCAAGAGTGCTGACCATTCAAGAAATCGAGGAATACCTCCAGAACCTAGATCAGTCTGAGGATGACATGGAATCCTCAGAAGGAGAAGTGGATGATGAGGTAGTTGAACATAGGAATAATCGTCAGCTATTGGCGGAAGCAGATGCTGAAGATATGGACATCCCTATGGAAAGTACTGTTGATGATCTTTATGTAATTTTTGTAATGATAATGCCCCAACTTTAGGAAATGTAACTAAGGCACCGCAGCCTTCCGTTCAGCAGAATGAGGCAGCACGTCAACGATTTGGCAGCGTAGCCTAGAGATGCATAAATCTCAGCACCAATCAAAACATTACAAATTTTCCACGAAATATTCAATATCCTGACAGCATATTGGAATTAGAAACGCCGTACCAATTTTTTTCTTTCTTTTTCACTCAAGAGCTTAGGGAAAAGATCAAGTCACAGAGTAATTTATATTCTGCACAAAAAAATTTTTCAAATTTCTTTACTATCACTGAAAATGATCTCAATAAGTTCCTTGGGATTCTTATTTATCCTTCTATTGCTAAATTCCCAAACTTCCGGATGTACTGGTCAGATCAATATGGCTATGAGCCTGTAAAATCAACCATGACACAAAAGAATTTCGAAAATATTTGTTCTATTTTACACTTCAATAACAATAGCACTCACTTACCTGTTGACCATCCTAACCATGATAGGTTGCACAAAATTCGGCCAATAATTGACGATCTAAATAGCAAGTATGCTGCTGTACCTTTGGGACAACGCTTGTCTATAGATGAACAAATGTGTGCTACTAAAATGGGCCACTACATGAAGCAATACCTTCCCAATAAACTGCACAAATGGGGTTTCAAGCTTTTCTTGATATGTAGCATATATGAATTTGCACACAAATTTGAGATCTATACTGGCGCTGGCAATCATCCTCGCATAAATGGCGAACCAGACTTGGGACCAACTGGTAACACAGTTGTGCGGCTAGCGCGGATTGTTCCAAGATGTGCAAACCATATTATATACTTTGACAATTACTATACATCGGTGCCCTTGGTCACTTATCTTGCAAAGGAAGAAATATATTGCTTGGGAACAATCCAGTCAAATCGTATCCCAAATAATAAACTGCCAGATAAGAAAAGTGTGATGAAAAGAAAAGTACCAAGGAGATACCATGAGGAACAGGTAGCCAATGTCAATGGTATCGATATCAGTGCAGTAGTCTGGAAGGATAATAAGCCAGTTACTTTGTTGTCAAGCTATACCGGAGCCTTGCCTGTAACCACTACTTCGAGGTATGATAAAGCAACGAAACAGCGGGTACCAATAAATTGTCCCAATATAATAAAAGACTACAACACCCATATGGGGAGAGTTGATCTGCTTGACAGCTTTATTGGAAGGTACCATATCACTCGAAAAAGCAGAAAGTGGACAAATCGCTTGTTTTTCCACCTTTTGGATGTGACCATAATAAATTCATGGTTATTGTACAAAAAAACTCTAAAACAAACCAGACTAATACGAAGCCTTTGAATCTGTGCAAATATAGACTTGAGCTGGCAAATACCTTATGTAACCTGGGCCTACAGAGTAATGGTGCAAAAAGGGGCCGCCCAGGCACTTCAACTTTAGAAGCTGATTTGCAGCTGAAGAAGAAGCGTGGACCAGCACAAACTATGCCCACTTAAGATGTCCGCCAAGACGAGACAGAACACTGGCCAAAATGGGGTGACCGGGCCAGGTGTAAATACCCAAACTGTAAGGGCTACACATTAACATATTGTGAAAAATGTAGAATGAGCTTATGCTATAATAGAGATAAGAATTGTTTCTGTAAATTTCACCAAGAATAAATAAAAAAAATCAAATATCTACTTTATTGAGTGTTTAGCATACATCTTATTCCCTGTACGTAGCTATAAGTGTACACTGTTGCAGGAATGTAATAAATGCGTGCTGTTATAGATATGCAACATATGATTTTTTTCATCTTCAGTGGCTACAAGTCAATGCTATATTTTTTAACAATTTTTCCTGTGCTTTATAGACCTTAATATAATTAAAAATAAATATATCAAATCAATAACAAAATTCACGCATTTAAGGGTTAAGGTCGCATAAGAGTGATAACATATTGGACTAAAATGCATCGGCAAAGAATTGAAATTCTTTGAGGGCTTCTGCTGATGTATATAGTTAAATAAGAAAAGTTCCGGTCGCAAAATCGAATTTCAGCGCATTTTTGTTCGCCTAGGAAAACATATATATTTGGCGGGTATACCATACAAACTCGGCCGTAGACGGTTCCAAGTCTGTTTGAGAAAGGAGGAGGGAATCCCTTGTCTGCCCAACCCAAAGCTTCCATGATTCCTCATCCCAAACCCCCCAATTAAATGATAGTAAATGCTCTCGGGATCTCACATTGGGTTTGCTGGCTCCCCAATAATAGAACATTAAATGCCGAGAAATGCTAATAGCTGTAAATACCCTAACCCAAGCATCCGCAAATATATTGAACGCCTTTGAGCGACGGGTCCTGAGGCAAATAATTGAAGCGAAGCTAGACGGGGACCAATGGCGAATGCGATCCAACTATGAGTTGTATGAAATTTTCGACAAACTGGATGTCTCAACGATTGTAAGACTGCGGAAACTGCAATGGGCTGGCCACGTGAATCGTATGGACAAACACCGGATACCCAAAAGGTATTCGTTGGGAGAAGTGAAGACCGGAGACTAGTGGGGAGACCAAGGAAACGCCGGCCTGACTCGGTCGATGAAGACAGTTCATCGCTGCTTAGATTTCGAAACTGGAGGATGCGGTCAATGAACCGAGACAGTTGGAGGCGCTACTTGCAGGAAGCGAAGGCCCGAGAGGGGCTGTAGTGCTGAGAAGAAGAAGAATATACCATATAAAGCTTTTCATGATTTGATAACATCGAAAGTTATTTGCATGAGAATAAAGGGAAATCACTCAAAACCATTGATACATGAGTATGTGAAAAATATACTGTGTTAAACATTTTTTTTTTTTGATCATTCGACCCTTTTCACATAAATTTAATGTAAATGTAGTAATCAAACAGTGCACCCAGGCAAACTGCCCAAGGGACCTTCACGAAAAGGGCAATGAAAGTAGTGTAGCCAACTCAAATACTAGCAATGGAAACGGAACGATTGCCAACAGTACGCGTAGTTAATCGAAATTGTGTAACGACTGTTGACTTGAAATTGCTCGTAGACGGATAAATCAAATGCCTACGAGTTTTTCGAAGACAACGAAAACTGTGAAATGATCAGTACGTTTCGTAAACGTCACCGCACTGACAAGAAATACGTTTTTTTAAGATCATCTCATTTATTACAGCCAAGACTTTCGATCGTTCTGCAGTTTGCTGACTGGAACTAATCGATTGGTATGATTTGCACCCGGGCAAACAATGCAAAAGTCACCACCATACCAGCAGCAACAAATGGCAGTTACACGGCTGAATACATTATCTTTGCGACAAATCGTCATACTGAAGCGGGCTAATGAAAGAGATTATTTTATGTCCGCGTCCCCCATCCTGTTCCCATGACGAGACGATTATTTTCTGCAATTAGTATGCTCAGACAAACCAACATGTACAAAGAAGTTTAAAAGATGATATGTTGAAAAGGACGATGCACCGTCTGTAATAACAAGTGAGGAAGTTGTCTGCGTTTCCCCCGGCTATCAAACATCGCTGCCAAAAGAATGAGATATATATATATATATATATATATATATATATATGCACATATATATGCATATGTATATATATATATATATATATATATATATATATATATATATGTATAAAGATATATATGTATATGTACATATATATATATATATATATATATATATATATATATATATATATATATATATATATGCATTTGTATAGGGTGGTCCAACCAGACCGCACGTTTTTAATTGTAACATATCGTCCAGGTTTATAACCTCAATTTCTAGCCACAATAAGTCCATTATCATCTCGCAATAGCGAGTATCATTCACGGTAACTGCTTGGCCGTCCTCATTTTCGAAGAAAAACGGCCCGATGATGCCGCCAGCCAATAAACCGCACCAACCGTCATTCTTTCTGAATGTATCGGCTTTTCGACAATCACTCGTCGATTCTCGTTGGCCCCAAATGCGGCAATTCAGCTTGTTAACGAATCCATTGAGGTGAAAGTGTACCTTGTCGCTGAATATGATTTTTTTGTAAAGTCACTATTCCCTTCTGTCTGTTCAACCAACCATTCAGCGTATTGCCGACGCTTGAAATGGTCGGTAGGCTTCAGCTCTTGAGTCGCTCTAGTGAGCGTGTGAATTTAAATTTTTATTCAAAATTCGCATTAGTGATGTTTGTGAGAAGTTCTATTGTTGGGCACGACGACGAGTTGAGGTTGACGGCTCTTTTGCTTCACTATCGCGAACAACAGCAATGTTTTTCGCAGAACGAACTGAGTGAGGACGCCCAGGTGATTTCACGTTTCCTGCAGATCCAGTTTGCTGAAATTTGCGCACGATTCTCCCATTTGTGCACACGTTTGCTCGATTATGCTGTCCAAAAAATCATGAATTGCGCGTAGTGCATTTTGATTCGGATGCCAATTTTCATAACAGACTTTAACAACCTTAAAACGTTGCTCAACTGTGTATCTCTCCATGGTTGAATTTGTCAAATACCGAAACCAAGAAATGTCAAATTTAATTTGGCGGAAAAAGGTGTGACTCACAATCAACATCGTGCATTATGGTTGGGCCACTCTTTCTTTTGGCCAATAGCTATATGATGGCAGGCTGTGGGAATTTCTAGGGTCGTAAAAGGGTCTTATTTTAAAAAGAAGAAACTGTTTCTGGACCGATTCTAGCCTGTCAGCGTGGATATCATAAACAGGGTTCCAAATCAAGATGGCATATTCAAGAATAGGACGCACTAATGAGATGTATCGTGATATAGTAGCCCAAATATCCTTGAATTCCTTAGCTCTTCTTTTGATGAAACCTAGCATTTCATTAGCCTTTGTGGTGAAATGATGGTAGATAAAAATATCCGCGAAAAACTGCTGCCTCAGTGGAAGAGTATAGTGAGATCCGCCGAGATTGGCCTTACCTGGGGACGCGTGAATGCGCTGGCAGGCTAGCGAGTTTCGTAGCGAGGCGTGGGCGAGCATAAAAAAAATAATTAATTCCACTGAAGTTGAATGAAACACATTTTTAACAGGAAAAAAATTATTACATTATTATTTCACTCGCGTTACCGTCGTTTACGTAAATTACATAGATTGACTGGGGGCGACGTCATGTATGCGAGAAGTTTAAATAGATGATTTTTGCTGACGCTATGTCTGCGGTCAGACATGTGTCGTTTCCGAAATCTTCACGTTGCATTTTCCTGAATGAGATAAATGCAACGTTTGCAGTAAATCTTCAACAGAAATGTTATTTTTTATAGGGTTTTCAATTACCGGATACATGACTTCTTCCCCCTTTGAATGAGAACTCTCCTGAATTCTATAAATGCTTTCAATTTTTTCTTTTACATTTTTAAATGATTTTAACATGCTTTTGTTTCTTTTGAAATTCACAAACATCCATCAAGCCAAATTGATTAAAATGATAGAAATGATTGCAAAAGTGATATAATTTATGTTTGTATGTATTTTCAAATGGTTTATGTGTTTTACATTTTCTATATTTTTCAAAACTATGTCTTCAAAGCTTATTTTTTTTTCTAAAATTATAGGTTTCATCATCCATGTAAAAGTATCTATCTACAAATTTTTCATTATTGTTACTGAACGTTTTGTTTAAAATTTTTACAGTACAATTATTTATGACTAACAAGTAATTTCCATATAATGTTATTTTTCTATCATCACAATAGTTGATAATTACTTCACTCTTTAAGTTTTTACATATTATTGTTTTTTCGTCTATTTTTCTTATTTCCGTTTCTATATTCTTGGTCAATTTACAATTGTTATTCGTAATACAATTATTTAAGGGTTTAAGTTCATCTAAATACAAAGTTTCTCCATCATAATGGTATCTAGTTGAATTAATTTCAATAACAAATTGGTCTTTAAGGACGATTTCGAGATTGTCTTCATCAGGCATTGCTATAATTACTTTATAATCAATAAGTTTATAAGAGTCTGGAATTTTCATCGCAAGAATAATCGTATTATCGTCATGTTTCAAGAGTCCAGTTCGTACGTGTTTTAGTTTGTAAAAGTCGAGTTTTGTTTCTTTAATTTCGTTTGCAGTCAATAAGCTAGGATGGATAATGCCATGTCTGATCAGTCCTACATTGTCTATATAGTGATTTAATTTGTCCTTTAGCATTTCAATTTTGAAAATTTGGTCCAATTTCACCTGATATTTAATAATATTCTTTTCATTTTCAGTCGTCTCTTGGTACGTTTTAATTATCCTATTTCTATCTGATTCAATAATATGCTTTAAAGTTATAATGGAATCATTAAGAAAAGAATTTATTTCAATTTGTTTGTTTAAATTTGTAATTTCTTCTTTCTGGTTTCCTTTAATTGTTTCTAAATGATCAAATATGACTTGACGATCTTCATCATTCATTGTGCCGAAAAGAAATTTTTGTGCTGTCCCTACTAAGTTAATAAGTCCTCTTCTTTGCCTATTCGGGGGATTTATAGCAGATAATTTTGCATGTAGGTTTTCTATTTCATTTTGAATGAAGGGGTCGTTAATGATTCTTAGTTTTTTCATGTTATCTTCAACTATGTTTATTGTTGATTTAATCTCGTCAATGTTGATGATATGTAAAATAGTCCTGGTCGTCATTATTAATTCAGTTTGTCCTAAATTTATCGTTGTGTATCCGTTTTTTGTCACTAATGGATTCAGTAAAAGTGTCCCAGTGGTTGACTGAACAAATGCAAAAATACAGATGAATACCGCGATCAGGATATGTAATTTATTTAAAGAAGTTTTGCTTGCACTATTTCTATTATCATTTTCTGTCTAAAATAAGGCATTTTTTCCTGCGAAAAGTCAAATTCTTGGTTTCTACTAATATACTCAGCGAACATACAACTAAACACTCCACAGTCACTTCCGTTAGTTTGTTTTGGAATATTCTTTACATGTTCTTTTATAAATTTGCCCGTATTTAAAGGTTGATTTGATTTGTCAAGTGATTCTTCGATTAGATAATTTTCTAAGATAGTTAGGGCAATGGGATTATGGTTACCCAGTGAATCGTAGTATTTTATGGAATAATTTTTGAGATTTATTGCAGCTAAGCACCAGTGGTTCTTTTGAAAGTGTACTGGAACCAATATTATATCGAAAGTGAATAGATTAACTCGCTTTGTTCATTTGCGGATTGCAATATACCCTGCTTCCAGTAACCGTGGTAGGAAGAATGTGTTCATAGCATAAATTTTTGGCATGTTTCCAGAACTGTGCATTTCACTACGTTCGGCTATTAATCTGAGGTAAAAATTTATTATGTTATCGTTTAACCAGTTTAAATCTTTCAGTGTTTGGATGTCGTCTCGTGTTATATTTAAATTGAATTTGGAAACTAGAACTTCATTTTTATGTCCTTTCTGAATTGCGTTTTCTAGGACTAATTTCTGGCCTTCATTAAAACTTTCACCCTTTTCAGTATTATTTGATTTTTTTATGGCTGCAGGTTTACAATCAAAATCTATTTCTTTACTTTTATCCGAATACTTTAGCTCCTTTATAATATTTGTTGGGTGGATGTTGTCTAACTTTGTTTTCCTGTATTTAGGGAGATGTTTAAGTCTTGCAGCTTTATAATTTTTTATAAATCCTGTCGAACGAGTTTCCTCATAATATTCTCTTGTTTCATTTGTTTTTCGTTTCTCCGATATTTGTTTTTACTTTCTCCACATTAACCTGTCCAAACTGTACTTCTTTAGGTGTGCATTTTATAGTTGAATGGTATCTCTCGTTATAATTTCTTATTGTTCGTTGAATGGTATTCTTGAGAGAAATTTTTGTTTTGTCGATCGTTGGAGTTCTAAATTTTTTTAAAAGACTATTGTGTAGCCTTTCAACATCAGCAATTCCCGTATGGCTATTAGGCTTCGTTAAATGCAAGGTTATGTCTTCAGATTGTAAGAAGTCTTTTACTAGGACTCCACTGAATTCATTTCCAGCTATTATTTTTTTCTGCTTTCCAATTTTTGCAAAGTGATCTTCCAATTTTTCTATGATTGTGACATGATTTCTATCTGGGAGGTGATAGGCTACCGCAAATTTAGAAAATTTGTCAATAATTGTCAAGAAGCTATTTTTCATTATTATAAATATATCCATATGTACTCGTACAATCTCATTAATGTTTGATGGAGTCTTAGTGAGTTTGAATTTAGGTTTAATAGGACGTCTGTCGTACTTCACCCGTTGGCATATTTCGCACTGGCTGATTACGATGGTTATTATTTCTAGTAGTTTTGGAAAATAAATTTTTTTCTTAAGGGTTGCGTATGACTCTTGTATTTCGGAGTGAAGGCTTTCCCTTACATGATAGAATGATACTTGTTTAATAGCTTCAGTTTCTGTGGCAATGTCTTTTGCCCGCAAGGAACATCTAAAAAATCTTATTTGGCTGTCGTTGGAGAAAAATTCTCGAATCTTTTGTTGGACAATGTTATATTTATGATCATCCAACTCAGTGTAAATGCCTATTTTACCCTTCTTCACATATGATTTGAAGATATTACTTAAATTTTCGAAATCGTGTTCAGATATGTATATTATTCTTTTACCATGAATAGTTTCCAGTTCAACCTTTTTATTATTTGTTACAATAAATTGTGTTTTATATTTATTTACGATCTCGTCCTTTATAGGAATATGATCCAAAAGTTCTTCTTCGGCAGAGTGAATTGTAGCCAAATCTGAACTTTCACCATTATCCATATTAAATATTCCTAAGTCAGAATATGAATGAACTTCATCACTGTCTTTTTGTGAATCGACCTCATCAGTTTCAGGGTTTTTAATCCTACTTAAGAAATCAGCAACTCTGTTTTCTTTTCCTTTTAAATGTTCTATGTTAAATTGATATTCACCCAATTTTAGTAGCCATCGCTGATGGCGTGGGAATAAATCCTTCCCTTTATATTTAGTTTGTAAATATTTTATAGGCTGATGGTCTGTGAAGATGACGAATTTGTTCCCATATAAGTAAGGTCTGAAGTAATTCACGGACCACATGATAGCTAAAAATTCCTTATCAATCGCTGAGTAGTTTTGTTCATGGCAGTTTAAGGTACGTGAAGCAAAACAAACCGGGTGTCCATTCTGCGATAGGACCGCACCTATTGCGTATTGGGACGCATCTGTTGTTAGCTGGAATTGTTTGTCAAACTCGGGAAACCGAAGCACAGGGTTCGAGCTGATTAAAGTCTTCAGTTTTTCGAAGGCTTCAATATAATTGGGGTCTTTAGTGTTGATTCTAACATCCTTCTTGAGGTATTTCGTTAGAGGCTGTACAACTTTTGCATAGTCTCTGATAAATTTTCGATAATATCCAGTTGCTCCCAAGAAACTTTTTGGCTCCTTTTCTGACTTTGGGAGATGTTAATTTTGAATTGTACGTACTTTTTCAGGGTTTGGTTTAACGCCGTCAGGAGTAATAATATGGCCCAAGAATGATGTCTCTTTTTGCATAAAAGAGCATTTGTCGGCTTGAACCTTTAATTGGTGTTTTTCTAAAGTTTTAAATATTTGAGTTAATGATTTAATGTGTTCTTGAAGGGATGTGCTAAATATGAGTACATCATCAAGATACACTACGCAACTTTTATTGATGAAGTCACGGAGGACGTCGTTCATCAGTCACTGAAAAGTTGCCGGGGCATTTTTCAACCCAAACGGCATCCTTACAAATTCATATTAGCCGTGAGGGGTTACAAATGCTGTTCTTTACTCACCAGTATTTAGTGATATCCCTTGGCTAGGTCAATGGTTGAAAAATACTGGGCCCTACCTAATTTATCTAAAATTGATTCGATATTAGGCAAGGGAAACTTGTCGTCAACTGTTATTTCATTTAATCTTCTGTAGTCTACGACTAATCGATATTTTTTCACACCGGAATTATCTAATTTTTTAGGAACAACCATCAATGGGCTGGAGTACCTAGAGTTGCTTCTCTGGATGATACCTTGTTCTTCCATTTCCGCAATTTGTTTGCGGACCTCATATTTATGTTTAGGAGGGTATCGGTACAACTTCGCGTTGATTTGCTGGTCCGTACTTGTCTTGATTTGGTGTTCAATTGTAGGGGTACTCGTTCATTTGTTGCCATCCTTGAAAAATATGCCCTCAAACTTTTTAAGAACCTTGAATAGTTCTCTGCTTTCTTCAGCATTTAGGTGATCTAATTTTAATCGATTAAGGAAATCTGGTTGTATTGTTTCCAGATAAGAAATTTCATGAAAAGAGACAGGATTATTGATAAATTTAATACATTGTTCATTAAGGGTAATTGTTTTTTCTTCGAAGTCGATAAGCGTACCTAAATTGTTCAGGAGGTCAATTCCAATGATAAATTCATATTTTCTCCGATTTAAAGGTTTCACTTTCCATCTAATCAAAGCATTGTTTGGAGCTTTAAACTCAGATGGTGGTGGGGTGTGAACTTCAAATTCAAAAAAGTCTTTTTCCGTGACTGTGAAAAACGGGATTGGGTTGATTTTTGTTTAAGGAAAAATTGTTATGGACTCATCGATAAGACTAAACGAGGATCCTGTGTCCACTAAGGCTGTAAATTGGTGGTTATTAATACTAATTTTTATTGAGGGTAAATTTTCCGAGGCTAGTTGAGAAAAAATGCTTCATTTTTTCCCATATAATTAATCTCTGGACTCTCTTTAAAGTCACCTTTTATATTTTCATTATGATTTTCTCCCCCGGTAAATTTTTGAGAACCATGAAGGTTTTCTACCTCCATGGGTTCGACATAAGGTTGTTTTTGTGAGCGAGAATTTCGTCCACTTCCAGATGAATAATTTTGTGGTTTAAAATTATTGGTGGCAGCTGATTGATTTTTAAAATTCCGTCTACCAGAATTTTGGTATTTACTATCAAATGATTCACTACTTTAGGTTGATCGCTAGAACTTTCAAAATTTCGATTGTAATTTTTGTGTTGTTCTTGGAAATGAGTTTTTGTCTGTTGTTGTTTCTGAAAATTATTTGTATTGTCAGGTAGTGGTTTATTGTTAATTTGTACGTCGGAATTATGTCGGTGGTTCATGCGATCATTCGAATTAAGAAGAGGCAAATTAGGATCATATTTAGAAAGTTTTTGTCTATCTTTATAATATTTAATTCGAAATTCTGGCCTAATGCAGGAATCTTCGAATCTCCTTTCTTTCATTATATCTAATAGCTTATTCATGTTTTGATGCTCATAAATTTTTTCATAAAGTAATCCTTGCGTCATCTCCTTTACTGTATTTACTAGCAAGGAATTGACGCTACTCAAATCTACATGTAAAGAATTTTTATGAAATAATTTTAATTCATCTACTTTGATTTTAATTTTTTGTATATTGTAAACAAGATCACTTACATTATTGACTTTAAGATTGCAAATCCTCCTGTAGATCTCTGCCGGCTCCGTGTCTGGTCGATATAACTGCTTTAAGGCTTGTTTAATTTCCTCCCAATTGTCCGTTCCTTCCATGGTGATTATTCCTTCCTTTGCTTCGCCCTGAATTTTTTCATAGAAGATTATCCGTGTGGCTGCTTTTTTTGCTTCCTCATTAGCTATTCCTCCGAGGTAATAATCTGTGCTGGCGATAAAACTATTTATTGTAACGTCGGATGTGCCAGTGAAATTTGCCATGTATCGGATTTCCTTCATTATATTTTCACGTAGTTTTGTGTCTGCCGCTTCTTTTTCTAGTTGTAATCGTCTCAAGGCCTCCGCTAGTTGGGCGATTTGATTATCTCGTGTATGGATTTCTTGTTGTAGTTGTTGCACTTGTTCTTCCATGTCGTCTATCTTGATGTTACGTCGATCACAGAAAACCAGAAATTTTTTCTTATTGTTCATTCACTCAAGTTACTTCCTATTTTTTTATTATTTTTCACTTCTTTTGCACTTAGTTTAGATTCTGTTCTGTTTATCGTCACTTATCGTTTTTATTTTCAACACTTGTTTTCATTGCAGTTTTGATTATTTTGGTTTAGTTTTGGGAACATGAGCAGCCTCACTCAATGGTTTAAGGATCGTTTTAGGCTTAATTGATCCCCCAAAGAAAATTGTTATATTATTTCACGATTTGGAACTTTCGTGCTAATAATAATTATTAGCTGACTCACAATTGAAATCAGAGGCAAATCTTTTTAAGATTCTGCCTAGGGCTTTGCAATACCCTGATTTTCACTTATTTCGATTACTTTTAATCACTAATAACGGATCTTTTCGTAATCGCGTTTACCAACTGCGCCAGTTTCGTAACGAGGCGTGGGCGAGCATAAAAAAAATAATTAATTCCACTGAAGTTGAATGAAACACACTTTTAACATTAAAACAATTATTACTTTATTATTTCACTCGCGTTACCGTCGTTTACGTAAATTACATAGATTGACTGGGGGCGACGTCATGTATGCGAGAAGTTTAAATAGATGATTTTTGCTGACGCTATGTCTGTGTCGTTTCCGAAATCTTCACTTTGCATTTTCCTGAATGAGGTAAATGCAACGTTTGCAGTAAATCTTCAACAGAAATGTTATTTTTCATAGGGTTTTCAATTACCGGATACATGACTAGCGTAGTGGTGTCGTGGGGTGGGATCTTTCTCCCTAGCACAAGACCCATACAAACACATTTTTCGCATCCACGAATTTAGACAGGTTCTTTGATTCTTGACCAGAGTCGAGAAAGGACGTAACCGGCTAAAGACTATGAACACGCTGGTTCAGAGGACAAATAGAGCCTTGCAAAAATGGATGGACTTGAGGAGACTTCATCGTAACCGTCGATTCTTATGGTCCCCAAATAAGGGTGAGGCAGCCAGGTAGATGCGTTGCCCTCTCGCACCCTCCCAACTCGATCAAGATCCAAACGTAGATGTGTTCCGTTTGAGTGAAAAACCCATAGAAATATAATTTGCATGAGCTTTTCCATCGAAGGAGAAATACCACGAATTTATGTTATAATGTTATGTGATGCAATAACATAACTGAATACCATAAAAGGGCATGTGAGTGGAAGGCCACTCTACCCGTGGAGGAGTCTGCCATCGTGGCGGGTCGTATACCCGGTCCGGATTGGCGAAATAGAAAGACCGAACATACTTTTTTCCTCACACATTTGATTCTTTTTATTACACTTTAGTAATTTATGTAAATAGATGCTGATATGTGGGGAGTCAATTCATTGAGGAGGCATTATCAATTTTTCGTACTAGCCGCATTTCGTTTCAACGACGTTACAAAATTCATCGACACTATTGCAAAAAAAATTTGAAATACGTGAACAGGTAAAACTTAATGAATTTAAACGTGACTATTTACGGCAATTCACCTAATTACTACTTCAATTATTATTTCTCCTAATATTCAATGGGGCAAGCATTTTGGTAAATGATGAACAATATTTTTTTTGTACCTTTTTAAACAAACAAATTTAAACAAACAAATCAAAATAAGTAAAACAAACAAACGCACTCACCTACAACCTCGCCGGGCGCCCGCTGATGATGTGTAAGAAATGACAGAAACTGATTTTTACAATTAATGAGAATGGTGCAATAAATTTCAAATAAGTCTCTTGCACTGAACATAAGTTCTTAAATAGATATGATGACGAGTCAACCACATCCGCAAGTGGTTTCGTTGTAGCTATTTCTCGAATACAAATCATCTGATTAAAAATTATCTTCTTTTAACGCCTTTAGCCTTTGGTCCCTTCGGGTTTATACATCGTCGAGGTTTAAATTGTCGAATTTTTCAATCTCTTCGTCCAATTGTTTTTTTTTAGGGTTTTGTAAAATAATTTTACAAAACCCTACTAAAATCTCGGCCTGTCTGTCCATCTGTCCGTCCGTGTGTCACAGCACTTTTTCTCGCAAACTACCTAAGCTAGAAACATCAAATTTTCTATGCAGGTGTAAACTGGTTCTCTCTTCAAAGTTCGACTACAGAATAATGTTATAAGGTATTTGAGGGGGTCTCCAAATATAGGAGCGTGACCTCCCAAAAAAACACATTTCATCAGAGGTGGCCGATATGGGTATCAAATGTAAGGTCTTCATGAGAACTTTTCAAACTATTCCTTTGTTAGAGGGGTAGCTAACATCCTGTATTTCGGTGGATGAATGGTGATGAACGGTGTAGTATTTGACATTAACCGAAAATCAACGAATACACGGAGAACGCACAGAACAAAAAATTGGAGAACACCCTGAGAGCAGCGGTAACATACTTTCTTGTTTTTGGACGAATCAAACAGATATTGAAGACGGTGAACATCGCGGCAATACTTACAAGTAAAAACTCAAAAATTAGAACAAGATTAGGCACAACGAAGGACAAGAGGCTCATTCTGCGAGCTACTGTCGCAAGAACATCAACAAAATGAATTTACTCGAAACCACGAGAGTCCACCAAGCATGATCACCATTTGAAAGTGAGTCACTGCTCCATTCATTAAGCTGCTCGAATATACCAGGTACCTCTCGGCAGAACATTCGCCAATGTACGAGAGGTGCATTGAACGGCTGGAGACCCTATATAAGGGCGAGCTGAATGAATGGGGGGATCATCATTCATTAGAACCACGATAGTAAAAACTGCCAAAGTGTGAAGCGAATTTGTTCGAGTAATAGTTGTGATTTTCGTTGATTGTTAAGTGAAGACAGTTGTTAGATAAATTTATGGAAAAGGTGAAAATTAAAATTGTGAAATAGTTAAATGAGTGATTGTGCATTTTTAAGTAAATGAATAAACTCTTTTAATTTAATTTAAAAGATATTGCGTTTTCACTTTCCCGGAACATCAAAATTATTGACCGCGAAACATTACACGTGACAATATATTTTGTATAACTACAAAAGGCTTTTTGTTTGTTTTGGATTTGTTTTTTAATTTGCGTAATTGGGAAAATAAATTTTGTACATCATTTACTAACAAGTGCAAATCACCTTTTCAGGCTTTTTCGTCGTCGCGTTAAAAACATTACTATTGACTCGTTTAGCTATATTTCTGCTAACACCATATACGAGTATCTCCAAATGAAATCTGCTTTTATTTACTTATTCGCGTTTGCATTCAGCTACGAGCAGGCTACTCAATCAATCTTCCGTATTGTAGCCCTGTTGAGTCATTGAGTGTGAGACATTTAGATCCTTGTATGTATTCTTTCGAAAATTTGAGGACATTAAACAATCCAGTCTGTGTGGTCTAGTGGTTAGAGCATGAACGCATAAGCCGAAAGTCCCAGGTTCAAATCTCGTTGGGAGCAACGTGATTTAGTTCAGGGGATTTTTCTGACAGACTATGAGTGTTCACTCAGTGGTGATATGTACTGATTTAATCAGATCATATCATAGCTGAGCAGGCACACGGGAGCATGGTATTGACCAAACCAACTTCTGAAAAAAGCAATACGGTCATGAAAGTGAGGTACTCTAACTATATCTAAGCGACCGCCCCAGAGGGGCTGTAGTGCTACAAAGAAGAAGAAACAAACCAAGAGAATTTAAAAAAAAAAATATTGCCAATTGAAAAACACCCATCGCGTCCACACCTGGTATTGAGTGGCATTCACTCCTCTCACGATAGAGGTAATGTTTGCATCATTCATGAAATGTTTCCATGATGATATTGCAAATCTTTGCACTTCACTTCATCGCGTTCAATCTGCCATTTACGGAAATTACTGGTAAAGGTTGAAACTTTGCACTACCCGTGGATCGAAACACAATAGCTAGCCTTTCTAATAGCACACATTTCCCGTTGCGTCGTTAAACTCATATTGTGATTTAGCCAACATATCTAACGATTGGAAATTACACTTCGCGATGTTAATCTATTGAAAATATATTTTGCTTTGTATTTGGAATAGATAGACATAAAACAATATGCCAGCAAGCACAATCGAATCGTCGAAGCGTTACTTTTTCTCGCTATAAAGCTGGTGGACAGACTTTCCGGTATGCTTGCGGTTTCGCGATTTTAAGTGGACTCCCCAAGCCGTCCGAATCTTTTCTAATTTCCCTGTGTCGCAACTGTACATCGAATCCAAGTGCTTAATCAGCCGAGTTAGATTGCATTCGGCAATGCAATACACGGATGTAATGCACTGAATCAGTGTTCTAATGGCCGATGTTCTAATTTGCACGTTTGAATTTTTTAAATTTAACAGAAGTAAAGAAATATGAAAAAGATTTTTAATTAATTATAAAAAGTTAAAAATCATCAAGAATATAATTAAAAGAAATCGTTTAAATTTAATATAAACGAAAATGATATAAAATTTACATTTAATAACAATAATTAACAAAAATATATTTTATAATTTATAACTATGAATGAAAGTAATGAAATTTTTTCCAAATTTGCAATTAAAATTTCGGATAAGTGCTAGGAATGCTTTCGAGTTGTTTGTTTGTGTGACTGCTCGATTACTACACCTCAGATAGAACTCCATCGTACTGTAGTTTTGAGCAAAGCTTTTGGTCTAGACCAGCACCAAAGTCTACAATGCCATCGACTCTACTAAGTGTTGTTGATGTGATGGTCAAATAAAAGAAGGTTCTTTTTTCTTGAAAAACTTATCACCTGGCATTTTGCCAAATTTATGCAAAGTTGATTATTGTTGCACCAATTAGGAAGAGTGTTTAACTTGAACTGAAGAAACATCATAACCGACAAAGAAGAACTTTAAGGTCATCTGCATAAAAAAGATGAGGTACATCATGTAATACTGATGAGAGGTCCGATATGAAAATACTAAATAAAAGTCCAAGATGACTTCCTTGCGGAACCCGGAAAAGAACAGGAATTGGTTTGGATAATCGTCCTTGAAATTTGACAGCTTGAGTGCGGTCTTTAAGGTATGAATGGATCTAGCTGAGTAAACGGCCTGTCATACCAAAATTATGGAGTTTATTTATCAGAACTTCATGATTTACACAATCAAATGCTTTGTTAAAATCTGTATTTATTACATCAATTTGGTGACCCTTCTCGATCTCACATAGACTACTTGATGTAATAATTAGAAGATTGGTGGGAGTAGATCTATTTTTTCAAAACCCGTGCTGCTTTTCATTAACCTACTCTGGTACTCTGGTCACCGTAAAGCTTGTGGGCTCCTGTGCTGTTTGAAAAGACCCGCCCACGACACCGCAAAGCTAGCTTGCCAGCGCACTTACGCATCCCCAGATAAGGCGATTTCCAGCTGAGCGTGAATCTTGCACTCGCTGAGGTAGAAGTCCACCGCTGTAGTCCTATGCGGACATTAACCACTCTGCAAACGCTACATAAATCTATACAATAATTTGCTCTGCACTGAGCTCTTTGCATCGTTCTTTCAAATTACTTATGAAAATTGTTGTATTAATAACACTGGTCTGCAATGGAAAAGTATTCGAAATAATTTTAACACATTTCGACTTCCATGCTAAATACAAGTTGATAAGTAAAAGCCATTTATTAGTTACAGTTTTTGCGATACTTGACATTTTCGGAATTTAATGATTCTACCCTCATTGAACTTGATAATCTTGACATATATTTACTAAGTTGGCATCGAATGTTAAAAATATTGTGATTTAGTGCTCTGCTCTGCATTATTAAGTGATAAAAGTGTTAAAAGTGAAAAAATATTAAATTTTTATAGCAAAATGTCTCGAAAGTGTGTGAGTATACCGGACAATTTTCGTTACATTAGTGTTGAAGTGATATTAAGTAAGCAAAGGTGTTCTGTATTGCCTCCTATGAAAAAAAAAAGCTATTCTAACTACTTTAACAAAAAGATAAAACACCAGGATCAAAGCTGAGCTCCACATTTCTTTTGCAACCCGTATGCTACAGGTTTGAGAAATTGGTTGAGTGGCAAGAAGACATCATTTCGGTTGAAGTGCCAATGCAGTGGCGAAAATCTACTAATCATGCAACTGATTTTTATATCCGCCTGACAACTCATGTATTTGGAAACCATTGGCATCCGATTTTCAACCGATTTTGAAACGTCCTCACATTGACGAAGATGAAATCAAACTTACTTCACCATCAATTTCTTCAATGTTCCTCGTACGTTATCACAGCCACACAGGATAACACAAGCTGAATTGAATGATCTTGCAAGGAACTTACGAAGGCCCCAGGACAAACCAGAACTTCTAACCTCGAGGTTGCAACAATGGGACCTTTTAGAAAGTGTTGTGACTATTACATCTTCCTGTACTAGACAAAAAGAGTTCACGCAATTTTTGAAATGGATGAAAGTTCAATTTTTTATAAAGATGTCAGCGGTTTGATTGTAGCTCTAGCATTTCGTATGAACAGAATGAATGGCAACTTTTCATAGATTTCACCTTCGATTCCTATTGGTTACGCAGTCCATATGGAAGAATCTTATGAAAATATGAAAACCGCTCTGCTGCGGGTTAAGTACGATAAACACCAATGTCAAATCAGCGGGGATTCGAAAGTCGTAGCTCCACTGCTTGAACTACAATAAGAAGAAAAGAGTATTATAAAAAAAGTTTTGGCCTCATCGTAAGACACTTCAACCTGGGCAAAAAAATTTAAAAAATGACCCTTTCGTTAATCCACAAAAAGCTTGACTTCCTTCATTGCATATAAAACTAGGGCTGATGAAAAATTTCGTAAAAGCAATGAACAACAAGTTGAGTAGGCAGGCCTACGGTCATGTCAGAAGAGTTTTGTACTCAACTTATAAAATGCAGTAACCAGCAACAAATAAAATCAAGAAACATGTCAAAGACGATTTTATTGGAGAAAATATGAAATTCGAAGATCATACTATTGTTAACAAAGTTGAACGAATTTTGACTTCTGAGGTTTTCGTTATTAATATACCCATAAATATCTCCCGTGATAATTTTTTTCAGATTTTTCAGATCACAGGTGTCCATTCGCAATTGAGGAAACACATTTTTCATGTATTTACCTCCCCCCCCCCCCCCCCTGCGCCCCCTCTGAAGCAAAAACTGACAGTTTAAGACCTGTTTTGAAAAGCTCTCATAAAGGCCTTTCATTTGAAGTCAAAGTCAAAAGCGCTTTATTTGATACTAAGCGTTATAAATTTTAAAAGAATATAAAGCAAAATCCAAACAATAACAATAAAAAACTTAATGGCCCAAATGGCTCTCTAAATTTGTACGTTATCATTAAACACATTTAAAAAAAAAAAACAAACTATAGCGAATTCAAATCAATGAAGATTGTTACATATTTTTAAAATTCAATTGGAAAAAGGAGAAAAAACCAACCAACACTATTCTAAAATTATTTATCGTCTTAACACTACAGTGAACTTTGATCCTACACCTAATATGTTTTAACTTAATTCTAATAAATGCAATCAAAAACATTATCTTATACTAAAAAAATCTATAACAATGTTCCTAACCTAAGCGTTTTACCTTATCTCTAACCTAATATAATAAACATAATATAAACCTAACCTATAACTTATTTTTAACAAAAATAAACAACAATACTAGATGTAGCAATAATGAGCTGAAACTCAAAAACTAAATAACGAAAAACACCAAAACTGAAAATAAACACGAATAATTTAGACATTGTCATTCAGCCACCAATACCTAGATTGCCCCGTCTCAACTCGATCAGCCTCAACGAATCTAGCAAATGAGTATCTCCATTGGAATTGTTGGTCTCGTGAACTCAAGTTCGGAGGATATTTTATCTTCTTATCGGTGGCCCGTCGATATATGTGATATATGACTGGGACGCCGTCAGAATCAAAAACATATCGATTCATGTCCAAATACACGAATGCTTCTGGAGGAATGAAGCCAGGAGCGAGACAAGTCGCAATATACCCGTCTGTAGGGTGGAACGGCGCCAAATCCAAGGGTTTTCACTCACAGTCACAGATCTTGCGATATGATTCCGAAGAAGTTTCAATATAAAGATATCGACCCTCGTCACTTCAGCAGTTTGATAAATTCTTCTATTCGATATATAATGTTTCCAATCCGTCTCAGGCTTTCTGTACAAACCAGTACATGCACGAAGACATTTCCTTTCGAAAACTCTTAATTTTTCCATAGTACTAGCGCTCTGGTTGTACCAGATCTGACATCCATGCGTCAAAACTGGTCTAACCAGTGTCTTGTAACAGATAATTTTCGCCTTTTGATCAATGTATCTGGAATGAAAGAGTTTTCGAAGGGCCATGACTACTGTAAGTGCCTTACTGACATGATTTTCACATGTTCAGTATAGTACAGATACTGATCGAGATGAACACCGAGGTATCGAACACAGGATTTATGTGGAACCCGTTCAAGACTACCCTCATCAGCCATGATGTGGAAATCTTTCCAATTACGTTTCAGGTCTTGACTGACCCCCCGCAGCGTTGTCTGAAATAAGATTGTTTCACACTTCTGCACATTGATTTTCATTCGCCAATTGTCAGTGTACAGCTGTACATCATTGAACATTTTTTGGAGATTGCTCTGAACTATTGTAGCTTTTTGGTCTGCCGTATAGATGATCAGATCATCAGCAAACGCTACCAATGATCGTGTTGGCGAGACGTTAAAATCAAAGCCGTTCAATAGCTTGCGAATAAAGATTGAAAAGAGCAGAGGCGCAGTAACTGTTCCCTGCTGTAGACCATTCAAGACCTTGAACTCACGCATTGTTGTCAGATTTCCATCAGTTACGACAAACAATTTCCCGTACAACATATTACACATCATGGCGATAAGGTGTCTGGGGAACTTGTCCTGAAGGAGTTTAAAAACTAGTCCATCTAACCACACCGTAGCGAAGGCTTTCTCCATATCAATGAGACATGCTCCAACACATTCTCTATCATTTAGTTTCCAACAGATGTCTGAGGTTACTTTCGTTATTGCATGTGTGGTCGAATGCCTGGCATGAAAACCAAATTGGCAATTCGGCATCAACTCATTTTCCTCAATGTGGGCGTTTAATGCTCTGTTGAGTATCACTTCAAACACATTGCTGATGTTAGGCAGCAAGCTGATTGGGCGATAGCTTTTGGGGCGTGAAGATTCTTTTCCTCTCTTCAAGATTGGAAATACCTTAGCCTTTTTCCACTCATTTGGGAAATATGAATTGCTCAACATGTTGTTGAACAATATGCAATAATTCCTAATAGCAACCTCCGGCAAATGTCGGAGAACTACGTTTGGAATTCCATCAGTACCACATGATTTCTTGTTGTTTATCCTGCGAAATATGAAACACAAGTCTTCATAGCTGACAAAATAATCAATAAGATTCAAGTTCGGTATGAGGTCAGATGTTAATGTTTCATTGAAATGAAGAATTGATTGGCCGTTCAGGCTTGACTTGAAGTCGGAAACTTTTGCTTCAACGACCTCTGAAACTATTTCATTCCCTCTCTCAGGGTTTGGTAGATGAACCAATTCAAAATGTGTTCCAATCAGGGCAAGTTTATCTAATCCTTCACAAATGATCCTGTTTCCATTTCTATCCGGAGTCGTACTATCAATTTCGATACCAGCTCTATCGAGAAGATTTATCTCATCACTAGTGACTTCAAGATTCGATACCTTCACTCGAGACTTCTTACGGAATATGCTATTCACTTTCGTGAACACGCCGTCTGGGTCCTGTGGGCTAATACCCAGCAGTTTTTCCGCCCATTGATTGCTGACCTCACTCCTGAAGTATGACCGGATTAAGTTCCGGACATTCTTCAGATGTAATTTCAACAAAGCCAACGAGGGATGGTTGTAATCCAAAAATCGTCGATAAATATTGTTGACGCATGTGAGAAGAAGGCTTTTCAATCTTTTTAACCTTGCGATGGTTGGTGTTTCATATCCTTCCATATTGTTTCGATGTTTAATCTTGGGAACTACTTTCTCAATCGTTTCCAACGTCAGCTTCTCTAACTTCGACAAATAGACATCTATTTCATCGTTAGTTAGATTTCTGTCATTAGAAACCATTGAGCAAGAGTTGCCACCATCAGAAGGAGGACATTGCTTCTGGTACTCCCGATTAAACTTCTTTTGAAACTTTCCCCAGTCTGTTTTTTTGAAGTTCAACCGATGATTTTCGTGTTGAACTGGAATGAGGAAGAAATCATCCCTTTGATGATTGATTTCCATTACGATTGCGTTATGGTCGCTATCATAAGGAAGCACCTGCAGTTTCCGTTGAGGACTATTAAAGTGGAATTCGAGTCTTGCGTCAGCAATGCAGAGGTCCAAATATGAATTTGTCCTAGGGTATGTTGGGAACTCCGACCCATATAGATTGCACCTGTATTCAATTTGGTTCTCTGTTATCCACGATTTCAGGAGTACACCTCTTGGATTATTGGTGGCGTTCAGCCATGATGTATGCTTGGCGTTCAGGTCACCAGCAAGAATATAATAATTATGAAGCCTGTTCAATTCGAGTATTTCAAACAAGGAATTGAGTTCCTCCTTGAGCCTGAGAACAGTTCCACCAGTTGCATAGGCAGAAATAACGAAGAGGTTATCCCCACCTGGCAGTGAAATTTTGATAACGGACACTTCAAGAGATTCAAAGCTTTTGAATTCGACTTTTTCAATATTTTGGAAACGAAAGGGTCTTCGAACCAATATCCCGGTGCCAACTCCCCCATCACCTATTACCCTATCGTTTCTGACGAATTCAAAATCCTTGAATGTCATTGAGTGCCATGAATTGAGGTGGGTTTCGGTGAGAAGCATGATGTCAGGCTTTTGCTTAACAATTATTTCAAGGAGATAATCACGCCGATGTATAGTAAGAATGGAGTTGACGTTGATGGAGATGAGACGAATCCTATCCATGGGAATGTGACTGGATGACAAACTATTTTGGAGCATGTTGACCTAAACTTTGAAAAACGAAATTGATTTTTTGGTCTTGCTTATTAATTCTACCTGAAAGCGATTCAAGTTGCTGGTAGATTTTGAGAAGCAGCTCATTATTGCCACTTACATTATTTATTTTATTTATATTGTTGTCTGCTGGTCCTCTGGCAGCAAGTGCAAATGATACCCCGGGTTTGATGAAGTTGGGAGGTAACAGATTGTGATTTACTTTGGTTTGCTTTGGGGAAAATTTAGCTCTTGCATCTTGATACCGAGGGCATCCTCGGTATGATGCTGGATGACCAAATGTACCGCAATTAACACAATACAATTTTTCTTTTGGCTCCATCTGAGCCAATTTGCATTCACCGGGGGCGTGGATATCTTTGCACTTAACACAGCGATAGTGCATTGCACAATTGGCAGCCGAATGACCGAATCGTTGACACCTGTAACACTGGTTGACCTCAGTTTTTTGGAGGCGTTCCCACTTCACAACTTTAAAGTTTAAGTACCTTACCTGTTGGAGTGCACTCGGACTGCTGTCGTTGGAAATTTGGACCAAATAAAATGGTAATATTTTACCTTCTACAGTTGATCTCCTTGTAGCAAAATTTTTCACACACATGAACTTAACAGCTGGTGCTGCTTCCTGCAACATCTCAAGGAGATCAACTGTATTCTCCCCACAGTCCAGGCCCTTCAACAGGAAGGTCTGATTTTTTTCCGCCTTTGGTGTATATGTAAAGTGGGGAGCTTGGACGCTATTAAGAGCATCTTTCGCCTGTTTGAAGTCAGCCAGTGTCTTTGTCTTGATCGAGAGCTTATCACCGGTCACTCTCTTAATTTCAAAGTTTTTGATTTTATGTTCGGCTGCCAATAACCGAACCATATCTCCTCCACGCTGCCCAAAAACGTTTATTGGAGGAACTTTTTCATTTACCTCATTAATTTTATTAGGAGGACCAGCAGACACACCGGTTGGCTTCTTCTCCTTTTGCTTATTTTTTAATTTTAAATATTTAATGAAATTATTGTCGCTATCAATATTACCTATCTTATCGTTGCTCTCTATCTCGACGTCCATTTCTTCGTGCATTGCAGACAGCACTGCATAATAATTGGCATTGTCGTTCGCTTCTCCTGCGCTCAGGATATTTTCCGCATCATGGATTGTCTTGCTCATATCTTGCGATTTCATTTTATATGTTGGTACTCCTTTCCCGTTGGCCTTGCTTGTTGTTTCCTGTTTTTCATTCTTCTTAGTTAGTATCGGCTCTTCTTGGCCGGACGTATTCTGCGGCTTCGCTTTTTGTTTGTTCCCATTTGACAACGTCCGGACCATATCTTCTAAACTCTGTATCCGGAGTTTTAATTCAGCCTTTCATTTGATACTCATATCGGCTGCCTTTGATGATTTTTTTTTTTCAGGGGCCACTCCCCTGTTATGTAATCATCGATTCATAGCCTATTTTTTTGAAGCCTAGAATGGTTACAAAGCCCTTTTGCTAGGAGCTCTCTCCTGCCTTCTGGTCTTGTTTCACCTATGAGAATTAATTGTAGGTACTCATCTTCAGTCATTCATTAAATTGAATCAAGTGTTCAAAGCATGCACCTTAAACGTTGAAGTTGGGGAAAAATAAATCAAAATTATACATTCTTCACATTTAAAATAGCCACTATTTTGTTTTACGATTACGGATACCTCGAGCTGAACCGACTCTCAAAGATATTCATGATACCTATCATTCCTGAAACGTTCATGCGAATCCAAGCAAAGCTGTTCCATAGCCATATGTTTCCATAGTAATATAGCGCATATTGTTCCATAGTAATACAGGAAAATTCAAATCGCTATAACTTTGATAAATCAATCTTACAAATAGTCATCTGTGTTCTGAATTTTATTGAATTTAATGGTACCGGTAAGATTTTATTCAAGAAAACAGAAAATCGATAAATCATACTATTACTTACAAAGTTGAGTAAATTTCGACTTCTGATGTATTTGTTGTTGTTGTGCTCATAAAGGCCTATATTTATGAAGTTTTTCAGATTTTTCGGATGAAAGGTGTCCAATTGCGAGGGGGGGGGGGTACGTGAAAAGTTCGTATGTTTCCCCTTCCCCTGCCCCTGTTGGTACCGATAAGGCAATTTTAAGACTTGTTTTGAAAAGATCTCATTAAGACCTTTAAAATGACACCCTACTCGACTGCCAATGGTGAAATTTTTTTTTATGAGGGGTCATCCCCCTTAAACCCCTTTGAAAAATTTTTCCACCCCAAAACATTCAAGAAGTCACCACTTCTGCCCTTTCCACAAAGTTTCATGGCTGTAGCCTCAATAATTTCGGAGAAAAAGTGCTGTGACATACAGACGGATGGACTGACGGACGGACGAACAGACGGACACAGGTCATGATTGCAATGGGATTTTGTATTTTAGTACGAAACCCTAAAAATGGAGCTGCTATTTAATACCCTTGCTAAAAATTTCCAAAAACATCTTGGGGAAATAAGAGGAATGAAAAGTATGCCAGACTTGTCGAAAATACGAGTATGTTACCATCATTCCAAAAACTGGGTTGCAACATATCTTTGAAAATCCGCTTCTTATATTCTCACTTGGACTTCTTTCTGGATAGTTGTGGAGCTTTTAGCGATGAACTTGGTGAGCACTTCCATCAGGACATCACAAGAATGGAAAAATTGTATCAGGGACATTAGAACGTTTCAATGCTGGCGGACTATTGCTGGACTGTTTTTCGAGATGTTATGGAAGCAGAATACAAAAGGGCTGTAAAAAACCACGTTGCAATTCTGCTGATGATTGAAAATTTCCGTCAATTTTTGCAAAATACCTTTTTTTTCTAAAAAAAACTAATTTCAATATATATCAATTATTTTTATATTCAGTACGTAAAAATAAATGAAAAAATCTACTTTACATAAGGAATAGCATTTAAAGTCAAAACTTGCAGACCAGTGTAATTTTTTGGAAAAATTATTAGAGAAGAAAAATGTTAGAATAAGGTTGTTTAAACGTGTGCACTAATTATCTTCAGGCCATAACACATATAAGGCACACACGGGTGATGGACACCACCATGCTTATTCTAATTTATATCACGAGAACTCAATATGTTTTTCTGACTACGAATTATGGTCAGGTTAGTACTTGTTTTTGCTAAACTTTTTTATTAATCATTCTCTGACCTCTATGCATGGTAGTCGCCATCAGTGTGTCTAATAAATTTGAATGCTTGTAAAAACTTAGTATAGATGTTCAGACAACCTTCTTCTAAGGTTTTTCTTCTGTAATAATTTTTCAGAAAAATTGTTAATGCAACTCAATGAAGCAGCTGCACACAAGCAATTTTCAGAAGTATATTGATGCTGTTTACCTTAGTCTTCTTTCGGTGTATGAACATTTATGGCTTCTTAAGGATTCAATATGGACCAAAATACATTAGATCATCATTATCATGTACGGTTCATCATCATCTATAGCAAGACAGCCCAAGCTGGGCCTTGGTCTCCAGGATTAATCTCCTCCAATCATCATAGTTCTGCAAGCTGGTTCATCAGAAGCTCACAGCAGGCAAGGATTTTCTACTGTATTTCCCATTGTGTCCTCAATCTTACCACTGGATGTCTACATTGTACTCGATCCTTTAATATTCTTCTGGGTAGCCGGGTTTCTTCCATTTTTTCCACATAGCCAGCCCATTGTAATTTGCGTAACTTTACGCAAGCAGATATAGGTGACTTTTCAAAAAGTTCAGACAACTCATCGGTTTAACGTTTTCTTCACTCTATTCCTTGTTTTACTAAGTCACAGACTTTACGGAGCACTTTGCATTTAAATATGATCACTGCTTTTTTGGATTCACTTGTCAGGGTCCATGTCTCACTTCCATATAACAGCACAAGTTTGACTAGTAACTTGTAAATACAAAGCTTATTTTTATTTGTGCATAAATCTGGATATAAGAATGGGAAGTACAAATCAAAAAGATTTATCAGCGGTGTGTAAGGCATCAAATCTCACGTTTTATGATGTCTCTTATATTCAGAACGGCTCCAATAAACAAAAAATTGTCCACATCTTCTTACAGCCATGATTTGTTGGACTGGAATGATCTACCTCGTTTGAATCATGAATTTATTTTTAGTTTCATTACTTACTTCAGATTCTATGCTCAGAAATGCTCCTCTGGTATCTGAGGTTGATCGTGCCATAATATTGACATCATCAGCGTACGCTACCAATTATGTGGCCATGAATATAAGTGTATCCGAGGTTTCAGCTTTTGTATTTTTAATGACGCACTCCAGCGAAATATTTAAGAGCATTATGGCAAGTCCATCCCCTTATTTAAAGCCTAACTGCATTTTGAAGCTATCTATTATTCACCGTTTATTTGACTTGGACTCTGTATTTTACATCGTGCCTTTGACCACGTGAACTAGTTTTATTGAGACTCAAAATTCCAACATTTTGCTCATACAGGACATTTCTGTCAACACTGTCGCATGCTTGCTTGAAGTCAACAAAGAGTTGGTCCATGTCGGTGTTATATTTCCAGCACTTTTCGCGCATCTGCTCATCTGAGAATATTTCTTCTATTGTAGACCATCCACTTCGAAAGCCTCCCTAATACTCTCGTTAAGTTATGTCATAAAACGGCTTTAATTTTCTTTCTTTATTTTTAGAGAGCAATTTACAATATTTTCTATGTTCTGAAAATTGAAAACATAGTATTCTCTATAAATCAGTTTCCTGAATCAGGTTTTATTATAACGTTTATTTAGAATATATTTGATAGTCCCTGTTTCACGATAAAACTTTAGTTTAATTTTGAACTTATGTATTTACAATCTTTTATTTCCATATAACACTATTTTAATTCCCGACTTGGAAAACTTGCAAACTAATTACACACTTTATTGCGATCGAGTTATCTTGGGAACGGACAATGCAAAACTGAACAATAGAAAAATCTCTTTCAAAGAGTTTTCCGTTTTATGAAAATATCGGTACATTTTTCCCGCGTAAAATTAATCTTATACTAAATTTATTATATTCTAAACAATTACGTGATTCTGCGATATTAACAGTTTACGGGCACCCTGTGACATTTTGTAGCATGTCAAGTTGACAGTTCATGGTGTTGGCAGAAGTTCGCGTCGTGCAGGAGATCAAAACAACTTCAACATCAGATAAGTATATCTTATTATATAATAAGTCCGATGCTTTGTGGGGTTTTATTATTTCCAGACCATTTACCTCGCATCGCGTGGAGCGGAGACAGCAACCAATATAATGAGGACAAGTTGGACAAGAATATGCAGAACGGTGAGTACCCAGCATACTCCCCCGGCTGAGGGGTGCAACGCCTCAGCAGCAACAATGCCCTGTAAGTAAACTAGTAATTATTTAGTTTTGCAATTTGGAATACCTTTGGTGTCGTTTCATTTCCAATCGATTCTTTGCTGCGCTACGCTTTATCTTTAGTTGACTTCGGTTGAATTAATCTTATCTATTGAGTTAGGCGTGATGAAGTTGTCCCACCTATGCTGGGCGTCCACCTCCACCTGTACTGCAAACCACCTTCAAATTGTTGGGTTAAAGCAAAATTGACTTCAATCGCAATATATTATTAATGTTTGTTCGGCGCAAGGTCTGAGTGAAGGATAGGATAGGGGAAAGTAAGGATGGTGCGACAAATATATATATATATATATATATATATATATATATATATATATATATATATATATCTATATATACATTAATGTGTAGATTCCTGCGTTGGCAGCAGCGCAATTTTCGTAATTGGTCTTGTATAGCTTTTGCCATTTGTCCACACAGTCACGACACGAACTAAATTATCCCTTCCGGGGTGTACTTGAATGATCCTCGCTAATGGCCACCGGTAGGAAGGAAGTTTTTCATCCTTGAGGATACACAAATCTCCCACCTTTATGTTGGTTTCGTATTTAAGCCATTTTGGTCTACGTTGCAAACGACTCAAGTATTCTGTCTTCCAACGTCTCCAAAAATCTTGTGCAATCTTCTGAGTCATCTGCCATCTATCAAGGTAGTTAACGTTGACATTTTCCAATTCAGCTTCAGGTAGTGCTATCATTACGTCACCAATCAGGAAATGAGCTGGCGTGAGTGCAGCGGTATCCATCGGGTCATCGTTGAGAGGGCAGAGAGGACGGGAGTTGAGACAGGCTTCGATTCTAATCAACACTGTGGATAGTTCCTCACATGTTAGAGACACGTGTCCGGCAACCCGACGTAAATGTGCCTTAATAGATTTCACACCAGCCTCCCAAAGTCCGCCAAAGTGAGGTGATGCTGGTGGATTGAAATGCCAAGTTACGCCTTCATTTGCAACAATCTCCGCCGCTTCATTACTAATTTTTGTGATCCGCTGCAACTCAGCAGCTGCGCCAACAAAATTGGTACCACAGTCCGAATATATATGACTGCTGAATCCTCGTCTTCCCATGAACCGCCGTAATGCTGCTAGGAATGCAGGCGTGGACAAGTCACTAACGATTTCAATGTGTATGGCTTTTACAGCTAAACAAATGAAAATAGCCACATAACCCTTTGTCGTCCTGCTGCCTCTTCCTCGTCTATCTTTAATTTCAAACGGGCCACAAAAATCGACGCCGGTGTGTGTGAATGGACGCGACATAGTTACCCGAGCTTCTGGCAAATTGCCCATCAACTGGCTGGCTTCCTTTGCCTTTGCGCGAAAACAACGAACGCATTTATGGATAGATTGTTTAGCCCGGTTGCGCCCATCAATTACCCAAAATTTCCTTCTTAAGGTATTCAACATCAGTTGCGTCTGTCCGTGTAAAGTAGCTTGATGGACTTCTTGTAATAATAAATCGGTGAATACACCATTTCGCGGTAAAATCATCGGGTGTCTTGCATCAAATGTTAAAGGCGCGTGCTCGAGCCGTCCACCGACCCGCATTATTCCCTTGTTATCAATAAACGGGTTCAAATTGACCACCCGGCTTTTCTTTCCGACGGACGTACCCTTTTGAAGCTCACATATTTCTTCCGGAAATGCATCTTGTTGAACATGCCTGATCCAAAACTCCGAAGCGTACCGTAATTCGTCGCTAGTTAGATACTTTGGCAAATTGGGTGGTGTGGACTTCTTTCTAAGAAAACGGAAACAATATGCCGTGACTCTAATTAATTTCATTAAGCTAGAATATTTTTTCAACAATTCATCCAAGAGATACTCTGTCTTTAATCCCACATCGACCATCATGGACTTTCGTTTTTCTATGTCAGTTAACTGTATGGTTTTATTTTTAGGCCAATCATTGACACCTTTAGTTAACCAGCTTGGCCCATGCCACCATAGCAGACTGTCGATTAAATCGCAGGGCTTTATTCCTCTAGACGCTGCATCTGCTGGATTATCCTTCGAAGGTACATGTCTCCACGGTATGTTACCAGTGACGTCTAAGATGTGAGCTGTTCGGTTACTGACAAAGACAGTCCATCGTGTCGGCAATCCTTTCAACCAAGCCAAAACGACCTCGGAATCGGTCCACAACCACGTAGGTATTTGATCAAACTTTAATGCTGCCTTTACTTCTTTTAGCAATCGGGCCAACAAAACAGCTCCGCAAAGTTCCAAGCGCGGAATCGTAATTGGCTTCACCGGCGCCACCTTAGTTTTGGCCACTAACAAATGACTTGCAACTGTGGAACCTGATCGCACCGTCAAATAAATAACTGCCGCATATTCTCGTTGGGATGCATCGCAAAACCCGTGGAGTGATAACTCCGAATCCTTCTGGTATGCTACCCATCGTGGTATTTATATATTTTCGATTTCAGGTAACTGTTTTAACCAAGCACTCCATTCTCCATTCAAAACATTGGGTATCGGTTCGTCCCAATCTTGACCTGACAACCATAAACCTTGCAGCAATATTTTAGCCCTTATCGTGAAGGGTGCTAACCATCCTAATGGGTCGTAGAAACGTGCTATTGTCGATAATACTGATCGTTTTGTATAAGTTTCTAATCTTTCATGGCTTTTGAGTCGAAATGTAAAATAATCACCGATTGGGTACCACAGTATTCCTAATGATTTAGATCCATGGTCCATTTCAAACTTAACGCAGTTATTCATTTCCACATCTTCCGTTGGAAGTCCTACCAAAATTTGATTGTCATTGGCTAACCATTTCCTCAATTGGAATCCGCCAGACTTCAAGAGCTTAATCAGCTGATCTCTTTTAATGACGCTTTCTTGCACGCTATCACCTCCAGATAATAGGTCATCCACATTAAATTCCTCCAAGAGCGATTTACTTGCCTCAGGGTACGTTTCCCTTTCGTCATATGCAAGCTGGTGTAAAGTTCTAATAGCCAGAAATGGTGCTGAGCTAGTTCCAAACGTCACAGTATTGAGGGCGTAATCTTTAATTGGGCCATTTGGTTCGGGCCGCCAAAGGATCTTTTGGTAATTGGAATCTTCTCGATGCATGTTTACTTGTCGGTACATCTTGGCTATGTCAGCCATCATAGCGTACTGCTTTAGCCTCCACTTCATTACAATTGCTGTCATGCTGCACTGAAGAGTTGGTCCGGTCAACAAGGTATCATTCAGAGACACACCAGAACTTGTTTTCCGGGAAGCGTCGAACACCACTCGTACTTTCGTCGATGTGCTTTCCTTGTATACTGCGTGGTGCGGAAGGAAGTTAGATGTAATCACCTGTCGACCGTTTTCCATTGCCCATTCGTTGCAATGAGGCACTTCATACATATGTCCTAAGTCTAAATATTCTCGTAGTACAGCTGCATATTCCTCTCGGAGACCTTCAGTATTGGCAAAACGTTTCTCTAGGTGCAATAAGCTTGCAATTGCACTTGATCTCGAAAACCCTAAGGAATTTCGACTTTCCGAGGTTTTAAATGGTAGTCTTACTTGATACCGACCATCTGATTCTCGCTTTACATGGGTAACATAATGATGTTCACAGGCATCCTCATCTTGCGTTCTAGTTCTATCCCCATCGACTTCCTCCATTTCCCAAAATCGTTTTAACTGTTCGCTTATTTCCACATTTTCGTTCAGTTCAACTTTGAATGAATGAAGGACTTGCTGCTGACCAATGTTCACACTCCCAGATACTATCCAGCCTAGCTTGGTGTGCTGTAACACTGGACCTAAAGTCAATTTTTTAATCTCGCTGAGAATTACTTGAGCGTATACATCCGCTCCCAGAATGACGTCAATTTTGCTCGGATGATCGAAGTACGGGTCAGCCAAATCAATGTTTCCTATCTGATCCCAAATCGACGTGGAAACCAACTGCGATGGAACCAAGCTAGTTAGCTTGTTCAAAATGAGTACGTCCACTACTAAGCATTCATTTGTCTTGGTACGCAGTCTAAGTTTCAAAGTCCCATTGGTTTGAATTCCTCTCGTCTTCCCAATTCCCGTTACAGATATGTTTGTGCAACCTCTTTTGATCCCGAGTCCTTGAGCTGCGCTCTCCGTAATGATGGACGCCTGTGATCCTTGATCCATCAAGGCACGAACCCGATTGGAGATTCCACTGTCACCAGTGCTGTCGCTAACAATACCGCTTTTGGAGCACTGATGGTCGATGAGTTAACTTTGGCGACTGTTGAGCCTGCCGTTGGAAATCGATGATCAGCTGAAGACGAAGTAGACGGTTGTCCATTGTGTGACCCAAATGTCGGCGATTGTTGTCTTAGCGCAGGTGTCCAAGGTTGATTATTCTGCGCTGTTAGTTGCGGTGACTGACTATTAGGGATAAACGGGGGCGGCAATTTATGGGACTCCTTTCCGATAATTGAGGCATTTGGTCTATGTAGGAGCGTAGGAGCCTTCTTACAGTGAAAACACCTCGATTTGCTAGGGCATTTCCCAACAAAATGTCCTTTGTTTAGACAATTGAGGCACAAACCATTTTTCTTTGCCATTTCAAATCTCTTAGGATATTCTAACTTCAGGAAGCTCGAGCATTGTCTCAAATAATGTGGTCCTTTGCAAAGAATACACACGATTTGTTGCGCCTCCTTTGTCACAAATACGTTGTGTGATGTGCGAATGGGTTTATGCCTTTCTACCCCAGCAGCTTCTAACGCTCTGAACCTGCATTGTAGAAACTCTTTCAATTGTTGAAACGATGATATCTCCAAAACCTTAGCTTGCTGTTGCTCCCACATCTGTCGTGTTTCGGCTGGTAATCGCTGTGTCGTCAAATGCACTAATATTGCATCCCATATGTTTCCTACCTTTAGATTGTCTATGGCCTGCACGCAATCAACTGTTTTGTCTAACAGCATTTTGATCGACGATGCGGTTTCGTTTGCGTTGCTTATATGGAGTAAATGGTTGAACTGCGTTTTCAACAACACATTTTTATCGTCGTACCGTTCCACGAGCATTTTCCATGCTGATTCATAGTTTGCTTCGGTAATCGAATAGTGCTTCAATAATTGTTCTGCTTCTCCTGACAGACTGCAGTTCAGATAATGAAGCTTCTCCACTTTCGGTAAATTGGCTTTTTTATGGATCAGAGACGTGAACAGATCTTTAAACGATGCCCATTCGTCATATTTTCCATTGAACTTTGGCAGGTTGATCCGTGGGAGCCTAACGTCTGTATCATCCATTGCTTTCGATGACGGACTCGCTCCTTCTTTACAACTTTGCGCTCCATGTGCCACTTGCTCCACTCTCAACTCTTCCAATTCTACCTCGAAATTCAATTCTGCCTCCTCAAACGCCAGATATACGTTCTGTTTAAAATAATCTGCTTCAAGGATCTTCTTTCCATCTACCAATTCAAGAATCTGATGATGATTCTCCGTGAAGGACCGACGAATTTGTTGCACCCGTTCCAGTAGTTTTGTAGCATACGCAGTTGTTTTCCGTGCCTTAGGGTCCTTTCGGAAATTCGTGACCATTTTGCTTAGCTGCTCACTTAGTACACTTTGTTGTGCCACTAAACCATCCATCGTTCGTGAGGTCGCAGGACGTGATTCCAATACAAAATTCAAAACTATTAAATTTAATCAAATCGAAGTTTATCAAATAATGTAATAAACAGTCGCACGAAAGTCTATTTGTTACTATTAAGTAAGCGGCACGGCACAGGATTCGAACTTACTCAAGTTTGAATGACGGTTCACAAATTCCGCCCAATGTCCAGTAAGTACCGTTACCTAAGCACCGCAACAAGGATCCAAATCTAATCCAAGTTTCGAATTATTTAACCTTTTCCCAAATCAACAGCAAACAACTAAATTTATCTGCAACAATGATCCGATGCAGTGCAAACTTGATGTGTGGTTCGCACTCTTAAACGCACGAACAATAGCAATTGTGCATAAAATTCTAAATTTGATACCAATTTGAAACCGATACAGTGTCTGACCAATAAATTCAACCGCAATACTCATCCAATGTAGTGCGGATTTGAGATACGGTTCGCTCTTTCCAAAATAAATTAAACTTGCAATTGTGCACCAAATTTTAGCAAGTAAAGTTGATGTGTGACCAATAAATTCAACCGCAATACTCATCCAATGTAGTGCGGGTTTGAGATACGGTTCGCTCTTTCCAAAATAAATTAAACTTGCAATTGTGCACCAAATTTTAGCAAATAAAGTTGATGTGTGACCAATAAATTCAACCGCAATACTCATCCAATGTAGTGCGGATTTGAGATACGGTTCGCTTTTTCCAAAGTAAATTAAACTTGCAATTGTGCACCAAATTTTAGCAAATAAAGAATTCAAGATGATGTCGATTATGAAATTAGGAAGGAAAGGACTAAAATATGGAAAAGGACTAAAATATGGAACTTACCAGACCTTGCCTTGCTCAATTGCTCACTTTCATTAACCCGCGCGAACCGATCTTTAATCGCTTTTTCACTGCACTTAAATCAACAAAATTAAATCGTAACTGACACACCATTTAAAATTATCCGGAACTATATCCGGCTCGACGGACCAAAAAATGTTTCACGATAAAACTATAGTTTAATTTTGAACTTATGTATTTACAATTTTTTATTTCCATATAACACTATTTTAATTCCCGACTTGGAAAACTTGCAAAATAATTACACACTTTATTGCGATCGAGTTATCTTGGGAACGGACAATGCAAAACTGAACAATAGAAAAATCTCTTTCAAAGAGTTTTCCGTTTTATGAAAATATCGGTACATTTTTCCCGCGTAAAATTAATCTTATACTAAATTTATAATATTCTAAACAATTACGTGATTCTGCGATATTAACAGTTTACGGGCACCCTGTGACATTTTGTAGCATGTCAAGTTGACAGTTCATGGTGTTGGCAGAAGTTCGCATCGTGCAGGAGATCAAAACAACTTCAACATCAGATAAGTATATCTTATTATATAATAAGTCCGATGCTTTGTGGGGTTTTATTATTTCCAGGCCATTTACCTCGCATCGCGTGGAGCGGAGACAGCAACCAATATGATGAGGACAAGTTGGACAAGAATATGCAGAACGGTGAGTACCCAACAGTCCCTGAAAACATTATGAGCCATTGAATTGTATATATGGGATGATTCATAATGAGGTTTGATTTTTGATCTCAATTAAAAGACATTAAGATGAATTCCGTGGTTAAATTTTTGTTGTAAGTCAAAAGAACAATCTATGACAGTTACTTTTTAAAGATTATCTTGTTTAAATGTTAACCGTCACTATGCAGTAAATGATCCATCCTGAAGGTCCAATTTTGGATGACGCATTCCAACATAGCGACCGATGATTCCACCGGCCCTCAAACCACACCAAACAGTGGATTTCTGTAGCTATAGTGGTAGCTGTTGAAGCTTTTTAGGATATTTATCAGCCCAAACGCAGCAATTATGTTTATTGACGTGTCCATAAAGCCAAAAATGTACCACATCACTGAAAAAAATCTCGCGATAAAACAGCGAATTTTCATTGAGCTGATATTCGTAATACAGCTGAACAATTTTGATACGTTGTTTTGGTGTAAGTCTTTCAATGATAATACGTAAGTTTTGTACAGTTTGACAGGAGTCACGCGTGATCTGTCAAAAAAAGCCTATTGAAAATCAAACCTTATAATGAATCACCCTTTACTATGAATAGTATCTGCAGTCCGCATGGCATAATACTTCAAAGGCCCCCCTTTAACCAAAGGTCCCTGATTTAAATACGATTGGTGACAAAGAGATGTAAATTAAAAATAATTTTTTAAACGAAGAAAACTTCAGCAAATTTACCAAGTATGCCATAGCTCTATTTCGAGGGATGTACATGTAGCTTGCACACATAAACTTGCATATGAGCAATTTCCACTTCGTTCCTAAACTTCTCAAAAATTCTACGTCCCTAAACTCTACGCTGTATACATATGCGCTAATTTAAGCTGTTTTTGTTTTTTTGTTGGTAACTGGTTTTTTTCTGAATCCTCTGTTATTTTTATGTGGTTTTAGTGTTTTGTAAACAGGAAAAAATAGTCTTTGGACTGGTTTTTCCTAATTAGTAAAATGCATCGGCATAGCAAAAGCAAGTCTTCGTTGGACGAACTCAAACAAAAACTTTACGGGACGCAAGGGAAAATATGTTGAGAGAAAGTTTGTCTTTTCTAACGTTTCCTATGGATAAACTTTGCATATCATACAGGCAGGCGGCTCCCTCATTGAAAATTGTCTGGTTGCTTCACTGTGTTGAACGTTTCGCGTTTTTATTTCAATAGAGCTAAAATAGAGTGCCAGACTAAAAGCTTTTCAGGGAAATTTTTCGGGATACTATCAAAAGGCATGAACATTTTTTGCAGTACTATAAAGGACAAAGAGAATTGAGTATTCAGTTCAGCGGCTTTGTGTTGAAATGGTAATGAAAGGAAGTGTGAGATATTTAGACAAGTAGAGTTTAATTTTTAAGAATGGTAATTTGGTGAGGTGTGAATTTGAGTGTGAGTGCTATTTGGTCCAATGTCACTCAAATATAGTACATTTTTATTTAGTAATCATTTCAATTCAAGGTGAAAAAAATTTAAATAGTTGAACTCTGAAAGGTAATGATGTGCAGCGTTAAGGATAACTCTTACGTAAATATGATTCTTAAGGGGTCATTTCTAATCTCTAATTAGTGTTTCGGATCACTGGTGTCCAATCACAAGGGTGAGTATACAAATTTTTCTTGTATTTCCCCTCCCTGTGCGCGAAGCAAAAAGAGTCATATTAAGACCTGTTTTGAAAAATGCTCATCAAGACCTTTCATTTGATACCCATATCGGCTGCCATTGATGATTTTTTTTTTTTTGGGGGGCCACTTCCCTATATAATACATTATAAAATTTATTTGTAGTCAAACTTTGAAGAGGGCAAAACTTCACATCTGCATACAAAATGTTATGTCTATGGCTTATGCGGTTTGCGAGGCAAAGTGCTGTGACACACGGACGGACGGACAGACGGAAAGATAGGACGCAATTTTAGAAGGGTTTTGTCAAATTATTTTAGAAAACCCTATAAAGGCGGTTTACTGGAAAAGCACGATAGAGGAGCAGGAGGGCTTCGACCATCCAACGCAAGAAGCAACATTGCTTTCAACTAGAGAAAGACTGTTAATGTGGCACGTTTCAAATGTACATGAAACCGAGGTAAGTCCGAAAAGGAAATAATTGCAGAAGTGAAACTAAGCAAAATTTTGAAGCAAAAAAACGGTAACTTGAATTGACATAAAATCCCTTCATTGCATGTAATTGGCCAATAATTACAAGAAGAAATAGAAACTTAAAAGTTAGTCAATCAAGTAAAAAGCCGAGTAAATACATAAAACAGAACAAGCGAGAGAAAATAGCTGGGAGAGCAAATGCGTCGAAAAAAGAAAGGGGAAAACTGAAGAAGTGATATCAAGAAACAGCTAAAAACTCAAGTACTGATGAACTAAACAATCTTCTTCTTCTGAATACTACAGCCTCTCCTGGGCCTTCTCTTTCTACAAACAGCGCATCCAACTGTCTTAGTCCATTGACCGCGTCTTCAAATTCCGAAATCCGAGCAGCGATGAACTGTCTTCGTCGACCAAGTCAGACCAGCATTTCCTCAGTTTTCCCACTGGCCTCCGACCTTGAGTTCTCCCAATGAATACCTTCTTGGGTATCCGTTGTTCGTCCATACGATTCATGTGTCCAGCCTATCGCAGCTTTCCCAGTCTTGCAATCGTTGAAACCTTCGGATCGTCAAAAATTTCATACAGCTCATGGTTGTATCGAATGCGCCATTGGTCCCCGTCTAGCGTCGCTCCGATTATTCGCCTCAGGACCCGTCACTCAAAGGCGTTCAATATATTTACGGTTTTTATACTGTTTTTAATTCGTCCTGGTCTTCCTTCCTAGATATTGCTTGCACGCCTGATTCTTTTTCTCTAACGCATTCTTGCTCTCATCATCGAACCAATAATTTCTCTTGCACCGGGCTTGATGTTCGATTGTCTGTTCTGCCGCGTTCTTAATTGCCACTTTCACTTCCACCCATAGCTCGTTGCTTGTTTTCAGTTATGTATCTGATACGATAAGAGCTAGTTGGTTGTCGAGGATCTTTGAGAAATTTTTGACCACATACGCCGTTTGTAGCCTTTTGATGTCCAATTTTTTTTAAGAGGGCTGGTCTTTGCTGAATTTGCCTTTTACACACTACATCGATAGGTTAATTTGATAAAATAATGATCCGAGTTACAATTGGCTCCTCGGTATATACGGACGTCGAGTATGCTCGATACCCAACGTTGTTGGATCAGAACATGCTCGATCTGGATTTATGTGTTGCCATCCAGTGATACCCAGGTAATGAGAAGCAAGTTAAACGTATGACTAGATTTCTGCCACAAGCAAAGTCAATCAGATACTGGCCGTTGTCATTCGTTTCATTGCAGTGACTATATCTTCCAGTCGTGTCCCAATGAGAAAGCTCGCTGCGAACTTTACCGTTGAACTTACCTAGAATTATTTTTGTGTCATTTGTAGGCAATGAGTCGACTAGTCTTTCTAGATAAATGTAGGACGTTTACTTCATTTTTCCGTCCTTTTCGTCGATGAGTAATCATGGATGCTAGGAGCGGGGAAACACGGGAATCCCTTCTCCTTTCTCAACCTAGCTTGAGAGCGTCTGTAGTGGAGTATGATCTAGAACTGAAAAAATTGCGTCAGTATTTGTTAAGAGTTGTTCGTTGATGATGCTACCAACTATTTTCTTGCGTTTATATATTTCAATCCTTTCTATGATGTAAATTCTCGGTTTTTTTATGTATTTGTGTAGCAATGTCATAGAGTTGTTCATAGCATCAAGTTCGTGTGCAGTCCTTGCATGTCAATTTGGACATGCCTTTATTCTCGTATACTAGTGTGTATTTCAGTTTTGTTTTCATTTTGTTTCCAATGTTGCTGTTAGTTTTGAATGCAGTTCGTAGTTCCAAAAAAAGTTTGATTGTTTGTATGTCTCTTTGCCCAAGTATGTTAACAAAATGCACTATTGTCATTCTTATGCGTTTCAGTCAGTTGGCGTCCTGGTTTTTGATTGTACTGTGCAATAAAATTCTCGATGTCACGTAATTTGTATCCATTATTACTAGCTATCCTGTAAATATTGTTCAGTTCGTTAGAGTAGTTAGTACGAGTCATGAGGATGGAGTATATCACCTGCACCATTGATCTGTATGCTGTTTATGTTATGTAGAGTGGTTCGATTTTTCGTGTATGGTATGATCAGTTGTGGTATGTTTTCTGCAAATTTTTAAGTTTAATCGTGTTTGCTCGTGAGTCACGGTTAGGTTCATATAGTTAAGTTGTATATTCAGAAAGGTAAGTAGGAGTTGTTTCTCTTGTTTATTTTCTTGTTACTCAATAACAGTCATCCACATATCATCTGTAAAACATTACATTAAACTTTTTGATGATTTGTGTATAAAGACTTCTTCCAAAGATCGCAAGAATACTTCTGACATTATTGAAGACATTGTATGTCCCATACCAAAATCATCCTTGGCGGTATATGTGTTATTATTGAACATAAAATAATTCTGCTCAATCGTGATCTTTTTGAGATTGTGTACTTACCCTTAAATCGTCCGCTGTTATTAAATGAAAGTATTCCTTTTAGCATAGTCAGTGTTTTATCGACAGGTATATACTTATAGAGGTTCGTGATGTCTAGGGACAAGAGTCGACACGTGTGAGTCAATGTTGAAAAAGTGGTAGAGTTCATTATATGATGCCCTGATTTGTTCAGGTACTTCACAGATGGCTTCAATTTGATGAGTATGTCTCCAATGCTAATCATCCTTGCTCTAGGGATTCTCTTTTTTATGAAAATGACCACTCCAATTTTCATCAGTGCTAGTCTGAACACACAAGCAGACATCCAGTCTCTCACTCGGTACATTAGTGCCTCCAGTGACTAGAGCCATCATCAGCATAGCTGATCAAGCATGTCTCACCCGGCATCTCTAATCACGGTAGCCCGTCGTAGGATACGTTCCACAGGTCGCGTTAAGGACGGATTCTTCTACAACACTCGATGTAACTTCCATCTTTCATTGGCCCTGTTCTGTGTCAAAATGTAGAATTTATTCCTTCATATAGTCCCTAAAAAGCCACATCAAATATTCTGAAACTTAAAATGGGGTTTCCAGCGTTTCTAAAATATCCGTTTATCTAGCGGAGTTGAAGGCATTTCTAACGTCGAATGTCATCAACAGAACGATGCATCGCTTAGTGCGGCTATATACCTCTGCCTTTTGGACAGCGTTCACCACCTTTACAATCGCATCAATGGTGGAGCGTTTTGTCTACAGCCATACTGCCAAAAAGATAAGTCCCCAGCAGAATGGATCGCATCAGTGAGTTTTCCCATGACGAGTATCTCTACCACTTTTCCAGCAGTGTCTAGCATGCATAACGGACAGTATGCAGATTATGATCGAGAATACCCCTTTGCTTTGCTGATCAGCACGAGCTATGCCACTTTCCATCGTAGCGAGAAAACTCCGTCGCATAGGCAAGCGTGGAATGTGCTGAGTACCGAGGACTCCAGGGTGAATGTCACATCTAGTATGGTTCCTTCAAAGGCAATACGACAGAAACCTGGCGTATTACTGGTGTTTAGTACATCAAGCTTCATCTTCTCTGCCATTTCTAGGATTCGCTTGCACTGCAGATCTGTTCAAGGCCCATTCGAAGTGCTCTAGCATTAAAGTCTCCGCAAAGAGCTCGTTGCCACCAGCGTTCAAGGCAGTGCCCTCCAAGGCATTAAGCTTGGCTTGGAAAGATGATATTAGCTCGTTCGGCATTAAGTCCACACTTATGAAGGTGGTCCCAGAGCACCCAACCTACACAAAACCATCCATCCGTCCACAGCCTTCCCCCTAGAAATTACTGTTCGATACCCTGATTTTAGCAGTACCAGTTATGTTAGAATACTATGATGTAGCATTTTCATCGTAATTTCGCTCACTTAGCAGCAAAAAGTTGACTCATATATCCGTTTTCAAGCAGGTTTTGGGTCGTCGAACTACGATGTAGGCTTACCTGTGCAATACGGGTCACCGAAGTTCTGATTTTTCCTTGACTCGGGCTTCCGAGAAAGCATTTTCCTGATCTCAGGACATGCCAGCATTTTTCTGATCTCAGGACATGCCCAAAATCTGATCTTGAATCAGCATTCATGGATAGGGTACAATGTGCCTTCTTTGCACACTCTTTTCTTATATATCCTATTTCACCGCATTTGAAACATAGGGAAATCCTATTGGGTCCTTTGTACACTTGTGCGGTGTGACTATAGCCAAGGCATTTAAAGCATTGAAGAGGCGCAGCTCTTCATCATATCCTGCAGACATTCTTACTTTCTCCTCATTTAGAAATTGTTTCGCACCCTGTTCAGTCAAGTCAATGATGACTATGTGTTGTCTCAGCTTTGCTTTGATCCTGCCCACGCTAGTGAGTTCCCTTCTGCTTCTACTGTGACACAGTAAAAGTCCCTTACTTTGTGATGATGGTGGGTGCTTTGATTGGGACACCTTGGTCCCGCTAGCTCGCTGGAGACGAGCCCTTGAGTCACCGGGCGAGACACCAACTCATTGGAAAGGCAAAAAACCACTAATTAAATTTCCGTGACAATTCCGCAATTGACCTATCGCAAGGCTTAATTCCTACTAACCGGGTATATAGAAATCAGAAGGGGCAGAATCCACCTCAGCACCTTTCCCTTCTAGTTTCGGGCATGAATTATGTGCCTTATAATTTCCATTTGGACTTCCAAGTCAAGTTTCACAAATTCTCGCACGTTCGCAAATAGGAAAGAAAGCAGAAAACACCGTTTTCACTTTACTTTTGTAATTCATATGGAATAGTAATAACAACAAACAATATAATAAATTCTTTCCTAAATCTACAACTCTATTCAAACTAACTTCACTCAGAGCTCTCATCAATAGGAGCCCCCGGTAAACTTAACGCTTGTCGTACTCGTCTTACAAACTCCAAGATCCAGAATGCGAATTCTGTACAATTGCTAGCCACTCAATTTCTTGCTAACCATGGTCGGATTCTAGTCTGTGTTTCCTGTTAGATTGACTCTCGCACACAGTGTGAATATCAGAACAAATTGACAAATCTAGGCGTGCATTTTTCGAAATAAACTCATTATTTTTGGAGAAACTGATGGAGAAATGAATATAAAAACTCAGCCAAACTGCTGACTCCGTAATTACGCTGCCAGTGCCGTATTTCCTCGGCGCGAATCGGATATTATTCCTGCGCTCCAAAACCACAATCGATTTTTCTCGCTGAGATGCCCTTCCCACTCGGGTTTCCAAAAAAGAAAAGGCTTCTAGTCCATGGCCAGGTTTGCACTAGCCTCGGGTGGGATTCCAGCCCTATTGAAAAACTCTCCAGAGAAGTCGACCGCAAATTTCCTGGAATCGTGGATTCCAGCACCACCATTGAATTTTCAGATCTTCGGCTGTCCATGACTTCAACATTCTTAGCTGTAAAATAAAAGTGAACATACATGTTCGCTGAGAGCTTTTTCGTTGTATTTTTATCGATTTGACTTTGTTCTATTTTCAACGTTGGTAGCAGTGCATGATCAAAACGTCCAATGTCTTTCGTTTGTTTATATTTACTCTATTCTCGAGCTGAAATTAAATTCCGTTTGTGAGTGATTTTCCTTTTAGTGTAGATCTTTTATTGTCAGCAGCTCTGAGTTGACAATGTTGATGGCTGGTTTGATGCATAAGAAGCTACACCAGCGTCGATATCGTCTATATTGTAGCCCACTAAAACATTACAACTGCTCCAGAATAACTGTCCGCTCAAAATTCTTTGGTGCGTTAGTTGGGGTTACTATCGAAGGCTGCTAAGCACGGTTCGATTATTGGAGGTAAGTAATGGTTTGCCAATTCCTAGGATAGCCTGTTGCGCCATGGAAAAGGATAAATTGTGTGTTTGACACTAAATTCAAGTCCTTTATATCAGCGATCTGAACGGTAAATTCGAGTAGGTTTCGTTCGTAATATATCCAACTTTGTTAATATCTGCTGGGTAGGTTTCCTTATTATTCGATGCAAATAATAGTGTCGCTGTTTCAACTAGTCTTAGTTTCACTTGAACTACCGTCATGAACAGGAAAAATTATCTTCATATGATAGAGCCCAACACAATGTTTCGTTTTGAAGTCGATACTCTTCAGCCACTTCTACGCACAGCTAGTCAATCAAATTGCACGTTCGATTGCTTTTGTGTGTCTACGTAGGTTTGTGGTCAATTTTTTAGCTTCATGGTGTTTCTCATGTTGTAGACTAATAACCTGCCTCTGCCGCAACTAGTTGTTGCTGCTGCCGTTTTGGTTGTAAATACGTCTGCTATCGTCCTAACGTACGTGCTATGTTCGGAATTGTTGTTATCATTGAGTACATCATATTCACAATTGCATAAACTTTAGGATTAACTTGGCTCGGAGTGGTTCCACCTGTTTTAATAAAAATGGTATATTTATTGCAGAAGCAAGTGCTGAGTTTTGGAAGGAACTTAGTCGTGACGATTTTGATCATTATCGTTGGCTCGAGCATGGTTACACTTGCGCTTTTGTTGAGGACTTTCTTAGCTGCATGACAAAATGCTTCTGTGTTGCCTGCCTTTGCTCCGAATTTGAACAGTATGTGGGCTAATCGGGTAAGTCGTACTGCTTCAAAAGTAGTGTTGGTGTGTTTGAGCCTTCCATTTTCCTTGATACCCCGCAACACTTCTGCATATGAGCGGCCATCTTCGGGTTTTACAAGCAGTATCTCCTATCGAAGTCTTCATCGTGGCTTTTTTCTCTCCTGTTTCGCATAAGGTCTTTTTCTGGGTGGACGTCCATGTGAACTTTATTGGGTGGACGTCCATGTGAACTTTATTTTTAGTTTATTTTATTATTTTATTTATATTCTTCTGGAGTCTTTGTTCCTTTTGTCGAAATTGCCTAAAACTTCTGATCTAGCATTCCACGCTCATCAAGTGCCTCTTCCAGCCTTCTTTTATCCCGATCACCTACGATTGACCCAGACGCTATTCTTTTATTGATGTTTGATAGTGAGGCTATCTGCTTGTGCCTTTGATGGTTAACACTCAGCATTTCTTTAACTTCCTGCCCTTCTTTAGCCTTCTGGTCCTCTTTGGCCTTTATCTAGCTCCTGCAGTAACCATGGCGGGTCGCATGTAGATTTTATTATTTCTAGAACGTCTCCCGATTTTCAGATTATTCTTTCTTCTTGATATCGCTGGATGGCAGTTGAACTCTGCGACCTCCTTTCTTCTTATTTTCCTACCGTGATCACGTTGTGGATCTCGGGATGGTTTGTTATTATTTCAGGATTCAAGGCCCTTTTCCGGTTGCTTCAGTAGCGACTGCAGTAGTAGCCATCAAATTCGCGATATTTTCATATTTTTCTCCACAGTACGAACATTTGGGGCGTGCTGCAGACTTTCTAGCTCCTCTCTTTTAGGATGCTGCATCCGAATGCCAGAAGAATATTAGTCTGGACAAGACTGTTCGCTAATTTCCATTTTTCGTTCGTCTTAACTGTCATCATATTCGTTGTTGTTTTTGTCGTCGTTAATACTACTCACGATGTGCTGCTAACACCGGGGCTACATTTCCTGGTTGCGTCAACGATGTTGAAATTCTCGCCAAATTTGATGGGTCTCCCCCAGAGCCGATATTTTTGTTCGTGTCTGCAGTCACCTTTTTGGTCCCATGGTTATCTTTGCAGAACAGGGAGACTATCTGAGGGTTTGCACAAGCCCTTGTGGGGACAAGTGCTCAGACAGTATGATAGTTCGATTGGAGCCTTTGATGCATGAGTGCCACCTTGGTGCTACCGTGCAAAGCAACTAGATCCAAACCGGGGAATATAATAAAACCATGCATATAAATAATGTTCATGATAATGCATTCTTCTATTTTGAAATAACTTTATCATGTGAGTAATTAAACTTGTTATAATTTTCATCATATAGAGTGGTCAGAATCATTTATCTTTAAAACTAGGCCCTAGCGGTAATGTACCGCACTAACTTTTTTGGGATCTTATTTATATCTCTGCAATTAAAAAAGGAAAAATTTAAATTTATGAGCACTGTAACGGAAAATACTTCATAAGTCGAAATTCACTCAACTTTGCTAGTAATGGTGGTGGATTTGTCAATCATACATTTTCTTGAATAAAATCGTAAGGGTAGCCTGAAATTCAATAATATTCAATAGTTAAATGTATATTTACAAGGTCAATCATTTTTTTTAATTTCGGAGAAATCGATCCGTATTTAACAGATTTATTCTTCTTCGTAGAACTACAGCCTCTCTCAGACCTTCGTTTTCTGCAAATAGCGCCTCTAATTTTGAAATCCGAGCAGCGATACACTGTCTTCGTCCACCGAGTCAGACCAGCGTTTCCTCGGTTTCCCCACTGGTCTCCAACATTCAGTTCTCACAGCGAATAACTTTTTGGGTATCCGTTGCTCGTCCATATGACTCACGTGTCCAGCCCATTGCAGCTTCCGCACTCTTAGAATCGTTGAGACTTTCAGCCCGTCAAAAATTTCATACAGCTTATAGTTGTATCGAATGCGCTACTGGTCCCCATCTAGTTTCGCTCCGATTATTCCCCTCAGGACCTGTCGTTCAATATATTTGCGGATGCTTGGGTTAGGGTCCATGTTTTACACCCATAGCATAACACTGGTCTTATCACAGATTTGTGTACTTGGCGCTTTGTTTTCCTGTGTATGCAGCTGGTCTTCAAGATCGTCAATACTGAATAACATATTTTGTTTACGGGCTGTATTCTTCGGTTTATTTCGTCTCTTTCACTACCCGTTTTCGTTATTTTGTCGCCTAAATTCACAAATTTGCTCACATTTCCGATACTGTATTCGCCAAGTATGACATTTTATATGCTTGAGGTATTTTTCCTCGACTGCATCATGAGCTTTGTTTTATTTTTGTTGATTTTTAGCACTACTAGTTTTGGTTCGCTGTCGAGTTTCAGGAAGAGTTCTTTGGCAGTTGTTAATGACCGTGGCAAAATGTTTATATCGTCCGCATGGGCTACTATTTGGCTCGACTTGAATAGTAATGTACCTCGCGTATCGACAGGTAGCTTCCGTATGACGTACTCCAGAGCCAAATTGAAAAGCAACGGGGCCAGCCCATCCCCCTGCTTTAGTCCGATATCTGTGTCAAAGGCATCGGTGAGTTGGTTACTGATGCAGATTTGGGAGGTCGCCGACATCATTGCCGTTTTGGTAAGAAGGATTAATTTGGTTGAGATGCCAAAGCAAAGCATTATTTAGTACAGTACGTTACGATCAATACTGTCGTATGCTTGATTGAAGTCAACGAAAATTTGGTGTACGTCTATGTTGAAGTTCATCATTTTTTAAGTACCCAGGATAAATCAATTGAGCAAAAAATTACATTTTTCGGAACAATTTTACCATACGCTTCTTATTTGCAGCCCCTCAATAAGGGCAATTGCGGCAACGGCAAAATGAGCAGCTTAATCAGATTGGGACTATACACTGGTAGTGCAATAATTTGGTCTTTTATCTGTGCCACAAGGGCATTTTTGGTACCCAGCTCTTTTCCCGAGGTTCAAGTAGTACAGGTTTTTACGAACTCCTTCCTATATTTTGCCTAAGTTCCCGAGGAAACCTCGAATACTTCAGGCGATTTTCTAGGTATGGTTCTATGAGCTCTCTTGCTAGAATTTTCATGTAATTTCTTCGAGATATTTCCAAATTCCCTTGCTTATGTTAAGCAAAATATAGAAGAAAGCCATGGGCCACCTTCTGCTTCTTCGACTAGCTCAGTAGACAGAAAATTTTTCATCCAAGGCATCTGCGCCACCCCTGGTACTGATGTATTGTAGAAAATAATTATCCTTGGCTTATCGGTTTCTTCCAGTATCAGAGACTTGTTCTTTTTGGGTATATATGAGACCAATGTCATGTACCTTGTAAAGCCATATAAAGAAAAACCTTCTTCTCGTTCTTTTGAAGGAAGAAATTCTTTCGGGATTTCAACATTTTCTTGCCTTCAATTTCATCACCAAGTCAAATGAACTGAACTATTTGTCTTTCGTTATATTTCTGTTGCTACCCTCTATTGGCTCAGTGAGGTGCAGCACAGACTGCGTGTGTTTCGAAAAAGTGTTTTCTTCATTGCTTAGTGCTTTTCCGTCACTGTCCTTTCCTGTATAAATATATGCATTGAGGGCATAGTGAGTTTTGGCATCGATAAGTTCCATAATTTTTATTCCGTATTTCCTGGGTTTACTGGGTATATATTCTGAAAGAGGATTTTCCTTTAAAGCCAACGAGAATTTCATCCACACAAGCGTTTTCACCGATTGGATAGTTCAGTTAGCAGTTCTTAGTGAATTTCTCGAAGATGTTAGATTGATGCACCCTTGTCGTCAACTTTTCTTATGTCTCTAACAGAAAGGTTGTCAAAATAGAGGCTTGTCAGAATCAAAATTAGCCCCTTCAAGGATATAGTAGCATAAAAGATGTCTCATCCTGTGCCATTGGTTGAAAATAGAAACTCTAAATCTTCATTATTTGATTTGAATATGGCGGTCATACACGTAACTCAGAGCAATGCTTTTAATTCAACGACGTACAAGTCTTTATATTCACTTTTCATGTCATTGTCAAACTTTGTCCAAACCTTTGCGAGCTTTTCGTTGATGCGGAGCACAATTTCATTCAATATTTCGTCATAAAAAAACAGCGTCCAAGCAGAAGTTGCCCTACAAAACGTCGCCAAGGGCTTTGGCAGGACCAATTCTTCCAGGAAGTCGTGTTACTAAATTGTACTCTCTAGTTAGCGTATTGATAGTAGGTGAGCACTTCTTCCAAACAAATCGGTTTTTCCCGAAAAATTTGCCACTATTACATATTGTTACATGTACAAATAATTCTGCGAGCTACTGTCGCAATTGTTTTCACAACCATTAAGAACATCATCAAATGAATTAACTCGAAAGCACGAGAACCCAACAAGCATTATCAACATCTGGAAGTGAGTCACTGCCCATTCATTACGCTGCTGGAATGTTCCCGCTAATTCACCAATGTACGAGAACTGAGTTGAATGATTAGAGACCCTATATAAAGGCGAGCTGAATGAATGTGGGGGTCATTCATTACAACCGCGATAGAAAATTGCAATACGTCAAGTACAGGCGATATTGATTGTTTGAGTGTGAAGTGATTTTAAGTAGACAATTGCGATAGAAATTTATGGACAAGTGGAAGGTAGAATTTTAATGGTGAAAATTAAAGTTGTGAAATTGTTAGTGAAGTGATTGTGCATTTTTGACGAATTAAATAAACTCTTTTCATTTAATTTACAAGACATTGCGTTTTCACTTTCCCGGAACATTAAATTATTGGCCGCGAACCAAAACACGCGACAATGGTGTAAAGAACTAAGAAAGAAAATTTTGGAAGTGAAAACGATTAAACATTTTTGAAGTGCACAATAGTGAGAATTAAAGTGGAAACTGGTGGAAAAATAGCCGAAACAATAAAAATGCCAGGAAATTTACATCTAAAAATTAATCAATTGAGCATATCGGAGCTCAAAGAGGAAATGTAACAACGAAATCTGGCCACACAAGGTACAAAGGCCATACTGATTGCACCCTTGCGTGACGCGATCGAGTCGGAAGGCGTGAATCTGGATTCGGGTGAGCTCTCAGATGCGGAAAAAGGCGCAGAACGTGGGGAAGTAGAAACACCAAAATCAAAGGAGCCAGAAAATGCGCTAATGCAAATGTTAATGGTGATGTCATCCAGTCTGACTGCGAATCTAGATAAACAATCAGCGAAGCTGAATGAACAGTCATCCAGTCTAACTGCGAAGCTAGATGAACAATCAGCGAAGCTTAATGAACAATCAGCAAAGCTTAATGAACAATCAGCGAAGCTTAACGAACAATCAGCGAAGCTTAATGAACAATCAGCGAAGCTGGATCAACAAGCGATCGAAATCAAGGCAGATTTTCAAAAACAGTCCACCGAAATAAAAGCGGAGCTCGGTAGTCTTAACAAACAAATTGAAGGCATCGAGGAAAAGGTTGACCAGGTCGAGGAAAAGGTTTACCAGGTCGAGAAAAAGGTCAGCCAGGTCGAAGAGAGAATGAACCACGAGATGGAAAAAGTGAAAAAAGAATTGGAAGCAGCGAAGGCAGTAGTAACCATGTCACCAGCCCCGCTTATAACCGCAGCGCAAAGCACATTCAGAAATGTGCAAGCACCAATATTCGACGGGCAAACGGTCTGGAGTATTTACAAAATCCAGTTTGAAGCTGCCGCTAGGATAAATCACTGGAATGAACAGGAACGAGCAACTGCATTAATTCTTGCTCTAAAAGGCCCAGCTGCCAAGATTTTGCAGACTATCCCCGTTGAGTTGCATTTAAACGCGGCTGCTATAATGAATACGCTGGGCATGCGCTATGGGGACGATCATCTGGAGCAGATTAACCGGGCACAGCTACGGCATCGGATGCAGAAGTCTGGCGAAACCTTACAGCAGCTAGCCCAGGACATTGAGCGACTGGCACTTTTGGCTTATCCAGCTTACAAACTAGAATATCGAGATGATGCAGCGACAGAAGCATTCATCAGCGCCTTAAAGGACCAGGAATTGCAACAAGCCGTGCGATTAGCTCAAAAGCAAACGGTTAAGGACGCATTGGTTTATAGTCTGAACTATGAGGCAGTGAAAAATGTGACTCGTAGCACAGCCTGGCTCCATGAGGTAATGGCAAACGAGTGCAGGTGTGAGCGCGTGAAAAATGAGCGGAAGCCGCATGTAAATGGTGCGCCTAGATGCCGGATTTGCGGAAAGAAGGGGCACCTGCAAAGAGACTGCAGGAAGCGAAGGAACCGGAGCTATTGTCCAGGATGGTGGAGATCCCGACCGTGTCAGGAGCCTAGAATGGAGGCTCATCAAACTGCAAGGGCCTAATTCATGAGGCAAACGTTAGCTAGCAGGATCGACATCGCCAGCACCCCCCTCACCGTGCTAAGGCGACATCGTGGAGAAGCAGACAGATGCCTTCCTGGTCAATTTGATTGCACCATAACAAACGACACGGGTGCAACCCGATCGACGATCCGGCCAGACCTAGTGAGGCCCTAACTACTTCAGAAGGGCAGAGTTCATGGAAATGCTGACGCCCTATCTTGTCATCCATGTCCAGCTAACTACAAGCATTGCCGGCGGATTGAGGAAAAGGAGCCGACCGTTGATCTCCGAGTGATAACCGCCGAATTCGATGAAGGTTGGTCAGCGGAGGAGATTCGAAATGCCCAGTTAGCCAATGAAGACATCGGACCATTGCTCGTATGGAAGGAGACGACTGGGCGGCCTGAGTGGAAGGACGTTTCAATGCATGGCGCAACCCTGAAAAGCTATTGGGCACAATGGAACTCCCTTCAGGTGGAGGGTGGCGTACTCAAGCGGAAATGGGAAACGGCGGATGGCAGCTCCTATAGGATGCAAACTATACTACCCAAAAGCCGAATCCACGATGTGGTTAAGGAAATGCATGAAGGATCCTCGGGAGGCCACCTTGGTGTTAACAAGACCTTAGCGAAATTGCGGGAAAGGTTCTACTGGCTCCACGCTCGAGAAGACGTAGAGGACTGATGTCGCAGATGCACACTTTGCGCTTCCGTCAAGGGCCCAAAGCGACGACTGAGAGGACGAATGCAAACCTGTAACGTACGGGTGCCATTTGAAAGGATTGCTGTTGACATCGCAGGACCCTTTCCTGAATCCGATTGGGGAAATCGATACACGCTGGTTGTAGCCGATTATTTCAGCAAGTGGCCCGAGGTCTACCCCGTTCCCAATCAGGAAGCAACTACTGTAGCCGAACAGCTTGTGTTAAATTGGGTCAGTACGTACGGCGTACCTTGCGAATTACATTCGGATCAAGGCCGAAACTTTGAGTCACTAGTTTTTGGCGGAATGTGTGAACTACTGAGAATACGGGAAACGAGGACAACACCTCTGCATCCCGAATCCGATGGAATGGTCGAACGGTTCAACGGCACGCTCAATAAACATCTGGCCAAGATGGTTGACGAGAACCAAAGGGACTAGGACCGACATATCCCACTATTTTTGATGGCGTACAGAGCTGCTGAACATGCATCAACGGGCCAAGCCCCAGCCAAAGTCCTTTTTGGAAAGACTATTCGTCTGCCAGCCGATATAAAGTTCGGAACACCCCCTGAAAAACCCCAAACTATTTCGGAGTACGCAAGTGATCTAAGGCAACGGTTGAACCAAATACATCGGGCAGTGCGAAATCACCTTGAATCGGCTACTGACCGCATGAAGACCATGTATTATCTCAAGGCAAATTTTACTGGTTTCCAGCAAGATGACTTGGTGTGGCTATATAACCCGCAACGGCGAAAGGGTAAGTCTCCAAAGTTGCAACATAACTGGGAGGGACCATACCGAGTCACAAAGTGAATTAACGACGTCGCATATTGCATACAGGAACAACGTAAGCCGAGAGCCAAAATGCAAATCGTGCATCTGAACCGTCTTGCCCCATATTACATCCAGGGAGAATTGACTACAAATGGCGACACATCTCTTCGGGGCGAAAAGAACTGAGGTGATGGCAGTGTTACATGTACAAATAATTTTGCGAGCTACTGTCGCAATTGTTTTCACAACCATTAAGAACATCGACAAATGAATTTACTCGAAATCACGAGAACCCAACAAGCATTATCAAAATCTGAAAGTGAGTTACTGCCCATCCATTACGCTGCTGGAATGTTCACGCTAATTCACCAATGTACGAGAACTGAGTTGAATGATTAGAGACCCTATATAAAGGCGAGCTGAATGAATGTGGGGATCATTCATTACAACCGCGATAGAAAACTGCGATACACGAAGTACAGGCGATATTGATTGTTTGAGTGTGAAGTGATTTTAGTAGACAATTGCGATAGAAATTTATGGACAAATGGAAGGTAGAATTTTAGTAGTGAAAATTAAAGATGTGAAATTGTTAGTGAAGTGATTGTGCATTTTGACGAATTAAATAAACTCTTTTAATTTAATTTAAAAGACATTGCGTTTTCACTTTCCCGGAACATTAAATTATTGGCGGCAAACCAAAACACGCGACAATATTGCAATTTCTGGCAGGGGCTCATCGCTATCATAAAAAGATGAAGATTTGACACTAGGAGCTATAGAAGAAATAGATAGGTTGGCTCGTAGATTAGTAATTGGAGAATCATAAGCACAAGGAGTAAAATTGTTTTCACTATCAGACGCTTCAAGCTCCGATTTTTATCATGATCACTTATTATTGAATCAGCGTCAGTCTCGCTGCCATCACTTTCAGTGTTTAACACAGATCTTGCCCGCTCATCCAAGCGAGGGTCATCGATCCTCAAAGAAAACCGGTTTGAAGCTATTATAGCACATGAGCAAACACTACGAAGAAAAAAATATGGAGGAAAATACCAAGGAAAAAACAAACCCAAAATAAAATTAATCGCTAACTACCAAGAGTGTCTTTACCACGAACAGCTTTTGTGGTCTTGCAAACTGTTGGGACTTGATTTATTGAAAGGTATTAAGACTCACGTCTACGCTGTAGATTCTGTTAGGTTATACAGACCCCACGTCTCAGGTTATGGGTTAAATATCTGCATATCGTATGTTAAGTACAAAACCCTTCTGACATGAGCGTAGTTCTGTCCGCCCAACTTGTTTAATCTGCATTTCATGTCCTACAACCATTGACAAAAAATTTTTTGTTGTACTAGCCGCTTCTCTGTTACAGTTGTCGAAACAAAAACCAACTTTTAAGCCAAGTTGATAAAATTGTTCCAACTTTAAAAATTGATTGCGGTGGACCGGCTAAATCAATTTCGCCATTCTTGGCGTTATTTGACGCAAAATTAAAGCTTCTTTACAAAAAAAAAAAACGGTGAAAATTTTTTATTGGATGCAAAACACTGAAGAAAGTACCGAATTTCCACGGTTTGTTGGCCACCAAAATATAAACAATAGTCAAAATCTGTTGCAAACTCACAGCATCAAAAGGGATAAGAAAAAATTTCAGCTTCCCAGATTTTTGGGGAAGCATTTGTCTAATTTCCCTGAGCTAAATTGTTTCTATTTTCAAACCACATAATCAAATTAATTTATAAAAAATTTAAGTGTAACTCGTAATTTGTGTATATTTGTGTAATAAAAAAAAATGTCCAAACCGGTTGGAATTTGAATTGTACTTTTAAAGATTAAAAAATATTTTTAAATGACTTATTTTGTATTCTGTAAAAAAACAATAAATCATTGCGCCATGTCAAACATCAATTGAAAAAGTTTTCTGGTATCCTGAATATTTTTAATTACCTTGGCATTTCCTGCTTTTTGCACCAAACTCTCCCAATTTTTGCCTTCAACGTTCCTATGAATGTTAAAAAAGTCAACATTGACAGCAAGGAGGCTACGGATAGAAAGAAAAACTGGAAGCCAAATAGAGAAAAAACATAAAATTTTTAATTAGCCCACCAATGCATAGTACGTTAGAGAGGAATTTCGCCAATTAAATGGCTTTCGTTGGATCCAGTTTAAAGAGCTCTCAACTTTAAGCCTTCCAACTTTTCAAACTTTACAAGGATCATACGGACAACCATGGCCTTGTATGCTAGTATTGTCTGAATCAAAAGTCCACGTGTTTCATATAAATTCCTAGTGAAAGAGATATCGTTTCAATATATCCTTTATTGAATCGAAACTTTAATAAAAGCATTGCTTGCATTTTGTTACAACGAATTTATTTTGGGACTAGATTTTTCTCAAGTTTTTTTTGTCTTTGAGATATTTTCTATTTATATATGCTGTTTGAACTTCATAGGAATCTGAAATGGAACAGAGAACACTACGTTGTGACGTAATATGAGCTGCAAAAAATGGAGACTTCAATGGAATTTTAATTTTCCTGCTTCCCCAAGCTTTGCGGAAAATCAGCTTTTAAAGTTAAGTGAAGCAAAAGTAGAACAAATATCAAGTGAGCAAAGGGTGTCTAAATTAAAAAAGTACAGAAAAAAACATCAATTACCATCTATTGATTGCATGTTAAAGCTGAGACTCCAGAAAGAGCGGTTAAAATATAACAGTACAATTGGTTTGATGACCTTGAGGTACGCGGTAGCTCGTTGTCCCATACAAAAACTTGATTTAAACGAAAACAAAACAAGCAAAGTAAATGAATTAATTATACCAGAGCTTAGCTTCTGCAATGCGTATTGAATGGTTTACAATATGGCATAGCTGGAACTTGCCACAATGAAGGCTTTCAATCGCAAGAAGCCAGTCAAGAAAACCAACAAAAAGCAGTTAAGCAAAAAATAGCATTTGGTATCACCCATAATAACTGGACCGATTCCAAACTTCAGAAAATTGATATTTACAAGTATTTTTAGAAAATAACTCTTCCTCATAAATAACAGCACAAAATCTCAAGCTGTGTAGGATAAATTTGTTCAATCCTTCTTACCAACTAAATTCCAATTCTCTACAAATATCAAAAAAATGTTCCGAATCATTCAAAAATGTCTTATTGAATATCAAACCGGATCATTGGGGAGCCTCTTCAAAATTTGATATGAACGTTGAAAGATAAACCCACAACATTTCACTCATGAAACAATAAACTTTGCAATGGGCATATAAAATGGAATACATATGCATATATATTTTTGTTTTCGCTTCTCCACTCTTTTCATATGTATTATAAATAAGTAGATTCGCATCTGGATGTAAGGAAAAATTGGTATTCAACCCGTGGAAGTCTGCACGCAGCAGGATAAATGTGAACATTCGATAAAAGCGCGTTTTTCAGCATGAAAATCGTTAACGAACAACAGGAACGTAGCGAAATGTCAGTGGCAAGAAAACAATAAAGAATTTAATATAAAAATGAACCTGGCTAGAACGATCCTAGAAGGGATGGAATTGTTTTAGTTAAGATGAGATGTTATGCGTTGTCTTCTGAAAATGATATTGAAAGAGTTTATGAGCAAATGGACTTATATAGCGCTATGGCGTATACCTGAGAGTGTTTGCTCAGGAAATTGAGTAGGAGCCTGAAAAAATGTATTTATTAAAGCTAAAATTTTAATTGTAGGCGGACTATACAGTAAATGAATAAATAAAATGCTAAGTGTGGGGACCATAATTGTTTTGCAAAATGTTGCAAGGGAAACGGAAAAATTCAATTCAAAAATGCCAAGAGCCGTTTATTCCGTTGATAATTTAAAAGCAATAGAATTCAAAAATTGTTTTATTTCTTTGAACATATTGCGAATTCTTTGGAAAAAGAGATAGCTATTATAAACTTTGAAAAACATTACTCATTGAAAGGTTTAGGATCATAGAGGCATCCTTGCCAATCCACTTCTGCTGACTATCGTTGCTCATTCCAGGTCATGTCCCAAGTAGCAATTTCACATATAATAAGTTTTAAAGAGCTGCCTATTTTGCTTCTTTACAGCTTCTGAAAAGGTTTGGTTAGGCTAAAAAGGAGAACATTTTCTTAGTTTACATCAATAGCGCCTCCGTAAAAGCTTTCATAACATCTCTCGCAAGTCTCATTGGCTCCTCTAAAAGACCTAAAGGAAATACCTAAAGAAAGACTTAAGGAAGTTAACGTTTCTAAACTTCTGTAATGATTCGGTAAGTATTTTATTAGATCTTTCGCATGTTTCATTGAATTCTCCAAAAAACCTAAAGGAAGCCTAAAGGAGGCTTATAATTTTTTCTGCTTCCATAGTACTTCGCTAAGAAAGGGATACTTCTTTTACGGAGACTAATATCAAGAGCTGATCGCTTCTTTAGTGAGGTTCGGAAAGGTCTTTTACAAGCAATGTATGAGAGTTAAAGATATTCCGCCTTTAGTAGAACTTTCAAATATAAAGAAATGAAAGAATGTATATACCCTTTAATTCTACTATTTATTTTAAATTTAGTATACAATTGTTTCGTTCTCTACTTGAGAACTTCCTCAGTACTACTATTTCCTAAACTATAAGTGTCATAATATTTATACTAAACTCATTAACGTATTGATATGAATCTCTAATTACATCTAATCCCTCAAAGTACTTTTACTTAATCTCTAATAACGTGATCCTTTACCATTCAAAAATTTGTTTTTCCTTAATTATTACTTAACTAGCTTCATTATTTTGTAAGCTTGAATAGCCAGGTGTATCCGTTACCTGGGTCGCCGTTCCAAATGTCCTGCGTCTTCCGATTGAATATCTCTGAGCTTTTTGCTACATCAAGCTTCCATCCGTTTGTAACCGTTTTCAGCATGCTTACGTTGTCCGCAGTGATGTCATGTTTTTCAAGGACTATATGCTCCGCTACTTTTGATTTGAAGTTTTTTGCATCCTGCTTTTTATTTTTGTTGACTGCTTTCCTTAAGTGTTCATTCCATCTGACACCTAGTGATCTCCTCGTTTGTCCAATTGAACATCCATTAAATTTCGTACACGATACCTTGTAGACTCCACTCCGCTCCATTTTGGGAATGGGGTCCGTGGTTGATCCAAGCAAGTTCTGCATTTTTGTGGCCCGGCTCGTATAAACTAGGTCGATATCTACGTTCTTCATGGCCCTCTTCATTGTTTCCGTCCTTGAGTCAAGCGTTACAACCAATCTCTTCCGTTGCTCGACTACCGCAATTAGCGTTGTGACCTTTTATTGAAGATCTCCTTCGTTCGTTTGGCTATCAATTTGGTGACTTCATCCGTAGGGTATCCATTCCACTCGGCTAGCTTGTAAATGTGGGCGTTTCTTTTTTCAGGCCTTCCTTATTCAATGGAAGCATGAACATTCGATTCACAAGCCAGCTAAATGTCGCCCATTTTTGCTGTTGGCAATGGTTCGAAGAGAAAGGAATTATCCGCATGGTGTCCGTTGGTTTGCGGTATACTTCGAATTCCAATCCATTGGCTCCTCTACATACCATTACGTCAAGGAATGGTAGCCGCCCCTCCGACTCCAGCTCGTGGGTGAAACTGATGTTGTTGTGTATTGAATTGATCGCCGTGAGAGTTTGCTGGACCTGATCCTCTTTGATGATCGTGAAGATATCGTCTACATAACGCACCCATCGATGTGGCAGTTTACCTTCTTGTGCTAACTTCTCCTCCAAAAATGCCATAAAAACTTCGCTTAGAAACGGGAAAAGAGGGTTTCCCATTGGAGCACCACGTGTTTGTTTAAAAAATTCTCCCCTGAAGGTGAGATAGCTTTCACCCATGCAGAGTTTAGCCAGTTTCAAATACATTTTGGCTCGTGCTCTCCATTGTTCTCCTGATCCTTGTATCAGAATCCACTCCATTCCCAAAATGGAGCGGAGTGGAGTCTACAAGGTATCGTGTACGAAATTTAATGGATGTTCAATTGGACAAACGAGGAGATCACTAGGTGTCAGATGGAATGAACACTTAAGGAAAGCAGTCAACAAAAATAAAAAGCAGGATGCAAAAAACTTCAAATCAAAAGTAGCGGAGCATATAGTCCTTGAAAAACATGACATCACTGCGGACAACGTAAGCATGCTGAAAACGGTTACAAACGGATGGAAGCTTGATGTAGCAAAAAGCTCAGAGATATTCAATCGGAAGACGCAGGACATTTGGAACGGCGACCCAGGTAACGGATACACCTGGCTATTCAAGCTTACAAAATAATGAAGGTAGTTAAGTAATAATTAAGGAAAAACAAATTTTTGAATGGTAAAGGATCACGTAATTAGAGATTAAGTAAAAGTACTTTGAGGGGTTAGATGTAATTAGAGATTCATATTAATACGTTAATGAGTTTAGTATAAATATTATGACACTTATAGCTTAGGGAATAGTAGTACTGAGGAAGTTCTCAAGTAGAGAACGAAACAATTGTATACTAAATTTAAAATAAATAGTAGAATTAAAGGGTATATACATTCTTTCATTTCTTTAAATTTATGAGAGTTTTACACAAGCAAGCAAACTTTTAAAATATAAGAATGTTCCTTCCATTTAGATACCGCACTCAGTTAGCATAGTATATCTGGCGTATTATCTGTTTGTTAATTTGTTATACGTATTTAAATTGTATTCAAGAATGGAATGATGAAATACTCTTGCGTGGGGATTTGAACCTGGGTTCCTGCGTTCCGTTGTCCGACGTTCTACCTCTGAGCCAAACCTGTTATATGCTGATACAGGTTTTAAATTCGTCGACTTCTATATATATTATGATCTCTATTAAGCTTCTCTAAAAACACTAAAAGCAAAATATGCTTATGAGAAGTGTTGTTTCATTGCAATATCATAGCAAAACATGCAAAATCCATTTTGATCCAGCAGAAGAAAACAATTTTAGCGTATGCGAAGAGCAATTGTTTTTAATTCTCAAATCAAGCTAAGCTATTTCCACCTTGCTACAGAATTTTCGAACAAAAGCTTGCAGTCAATGTCATGCTTTGGAAAGAAAACATGTAAATACATGTAACTATATTTTATCGAAATGAAAACAAAATATATTTTTCTTCATTTCCGATTATGTAACGATATCTAAGTATCCTTCGCGATATTTCCTCAAAGCAAAGCTGTTCAAAATAATGTACTCGGAAGTCCATTTTCCTGGCTGAGTTAAACATCTTGTACTGGAATAAAAGGTCTTTGTATATTATAAGCGAGCTGAAGCCTCGATGGATGCTGCGAACAATAATATTTTAGAAACTTTACAGAAGTGCCCGCAAAGCGTATAGAGTCTTCAGCTTGTGAAGGTATAAACTGTGGCAGTTTGCGACAACTATATCACGAATAAGTGTTCCAAATGCATTTGGCAGAAATTTAAGGGCACGAAAATTTTTATATACGATCTCTTGTGGAGTGTCAAGCGTTCGTTGTTTACGCGCTATCTAACAGAAAACATTAAAAACTGTACACTGCAACCATGCATGAAAACTTCGGTAAAGCTTCAAAAGCGGTTTTGCTTACAGCATTTACCGAGCTCTCAGTTTGTATTGGACACACAACCAAAAACTTCGAACCACACGGTAGTGCAAATTTGTGCATAGTGAGTTGAGGTGCATTGTGAAACATGGAGTTTAAAGTGATCGAAAAGTTTGAAGGTGGAATCAAAAAGATAGCTGCAGTGCCATCAGCGTGGGAGGTATCGGGAAAACTTATGTGGCCACCGGATAAATTGCATGGCAAAGCAATCAAAACCCCATTACAGCCGCCCGGAGCTGTAACTGACGGATGGGTTGAATACCCTTGCATTGTGAAGCGCCGCAATATTAGTTCTTATGCGGAGGCTATTCAGGAAGTGAAAAGCATGTTCAATCACAGCGACACTAGTGAGATGGAGGAGTCAGTAAGAAAAAAAAATGTTTCCTAGGCGTTCTGCCGCTTCCAGAAAAGTTTTTGTGAGAAACGGGGACGCCAACCGAACAAACTACAACGAGGTAATAAATGAATAACACATTGTAAGTGATAATAATTTGAGCATTTTCCTTTCACCCAGTTCATTTCCTCAGAAAAGTCAACTGCGTATAGTTCAATTACGGAAAATTCAAAGCCGGTTTCTACTAGCGGCCCTACAAAACCACTTCAACTCGTAAGCAGCACAATAAACAATATGCCAACGAATTCTGTCCAAATCACCTACATTTTTCAAAATGAAAGTGATTTTCAACCATCCGCGCAAGAACTATGATCAATTATGAGCACACTTCTTGCCATAATTGAAACGCAAGCCAAGCACGCTGCAACATTGGATTACTTGGCAAAGGGGCAGGACAAAATTTTGGCATCACTGGAGTCTTTAAAGTCCCCATTTTCATCATCCCAGCCCGTGTTGATTAATTCTGCATTCAACCGAATGGATACTATCGAAGAGCTAGCTGATTTTGAGGAGAACTTTAAATAAATATGCGCAAGAAGTGGTAAAGTTTTAAATAAATGTGTTACTTGTAATATTCTATTTTGCTTTCACATTAGATCAGAAAACTTGTCTGTTTGCGGCCAAAAAAGTGGCATGTATGGGGACGATGTGGCCTACGCGCTCGTGGACCATGTATTTACCCGGCGACTGTTCACACTCACAACGTGGACCGGTCTCTCTAGGAAATCGAAAAAGGAATGCTTCCAAAAGTTCTCGCGAACTTTCTAGCTGTTCTTTGATGTAGTTTGGTCGGTTGATACAAAATATACAAAGAAATCTTTGAAAGATTTTTTTCAAAAAATCATATCGAATTCTGCAAGGCGCTTCACTCAACCGGCTATGCGGGCTTCTCGGGTGAAATGTCAAAACAGATCATCATTGAAACATCATGAATCAAAGACGTCGAATGTAACAAATATTGATCAACATAATCATGACAGCTCCAGCGAGGATAACCAATCTCATTTAGATTGAATACAACCAACGTTTATTTTGTTACTTATAATGAATATTTTTTAATTTTGTTACTTGTATTTAATGAATTTTTTGAGTCAACCAAAAATAAATGTCTTGAAAACTATTCATAACATTTTTTTAATATTTAGTTGGTTGTTGGTGTTCAAAAGAGGCATGTATACAAATAGATCATGATAAAAAAGGCGTACCAGCTTGCATTTTACGTTACTTATATTAAATAGTCTTGGTACGTTTTGTTTCAGGTAAGTATCGCGATGGATACAAAAAATATTAAAATGTCTCGACTCAATTGGGAGTGCGAAAAAATTTTCTTTTGTATTTAATTCGATGCAATATAATTGTATATGTATCCAAATTGTTGTATTGTATCCAAATTATTATGTTAGTGACATAAGCTATTTTGTTCTCTTTTGAAAGAAACCAACAATTTGATGGACCTGTATCAAGGCAAAAATTATTCAACTGGATTTTTGAATAAAACGATAGTTCAACATTATCTGACGATTTTAACGATACCGGGATGTTTTCTTCATTATTTCGTTTGGTCAATATGCAGTTTAGATGGGATGGATTAAGCTTTTTAGTGTCAATATGATTATATGGCTTCATACTAATCATATCTTTCATGATTCGTCTAGCAATTTGAGACAGAGGACAATCTCCGTGTCGCAGTAGGCGTTTAGTTCTACCAAGCATATTTTCAAACGGATACGTGCTAAAGGAAGCAAGCTCACCAAATCTTTCTACCTCAGCCACTAAATGTGATAGATTGTGAATGTTGCTGGTAACATACTGCTCACCATAAAATTCTGCAAATATTTCAATATATTGAAGAAGCATCGTGTAGCCAATGGAAGCATAAGAACGTCCTGTGCAGAAGAAAAAATTTTCACCGCACAGAAGAGAAGCATAAAATGTTCGTACACTTCCGGTGTCAAATGATCTTTTAGTGCAACAAATCATATATAGTGTAAGAAGGTACGATATTTGGTTCCCTTCCAATGCGGGAAACAGTATAGCCCTCTCACTGCTCGGTGAAATTCTCTAGGCATCGTACATTTAAATAGATATTCGGAAACCTCATTTATCGTTTGAGCTCTCCACTTTGTGTCGGAATTACGGAATGTTACGTCGCGCCAGCCAAGCAAAAGGCGTTTCATAACACCTAGATGAAGTAAATGAAACTCGTTTCCGAGTGGAAATTGTTCGATCATGTCTATGTTTAGTTTCAAAAATGGAGAATCGGCTCTTTGATGTGATCCATATAATTTCTCCCCTTAACTTTTGGTTCGTGCGTTTCTCACACTCCGTTCGTGGAAATATATTTGTGTGGCTCTCATAACTATATTCACCAATGGTGGTACATTTCAAGCAGCCATGCTGAGAATTGAAATTAGCGACTCCTGAAAATATGAAAAGATTTTAATTGGAACACGCATCGGTTACAATGTTATATTTGCCTTTGACGAAAGCTCGTGCTGGCGAATCACATATCACACATCTAATATGTACTTCTACTTTTTTAAAGCTTATGTATACTCCAACGTTGGCCAATATGCTATTCATTTCATCGACAAACGGGTTAAGAAATAATTCCAAACTATTCGGTTTAGTCTTCCCGCAAAATATTCCAATAACCATTGCTGGTACTTGCGGCATTTCTGCGATGTTGAATAAAATTTGGCCAGAATTCTATCTTTGAACTTTTAAATAATGGTAAACCATCAATATTTATATTCAATGATATCGCTGTAGGCTCAGCGATATTGTAAAATATTTTATTCAGGCAATTTACTAAACCATGATGCCAGTACTCTCCATCGCCAAGTACCAAAGTATTGAGTGATTGGGGTGTTCTCAACAGTGTTCGTGGATCTTGCGGCAGAAAATTCCTATCGTTTTTCAAACGGACGTTGATTATATCCATTACCCCTTTCAACGCTGAATGGTTTATATTGTATTCCATTGCCCAATATCTTAAATTCGAACGAAGGTTAACGTTTTTTTCAAAGTCTTCCTCGTCTTCGCTCGACTGGTCGACACACAATGATGTACCTCCGCTGTTCTTTGCATCTTTTACGATTATGCTGGTTGTTTTTTCAATATCTACATAATAATATACAAACGTTAATACCTTAAATGAATCACTTCGATCATACGTACCCAGATCACGAGATGAAGTACTACAATTCTGATTTTCACTAGCTGTTACGGAAATTTTTGATGTAGATGCCAATGGTTGACTGCAGACTTCTCTTGAATCCCTCCTGGATACCATATCTAACTCAAGAGCTCTAGTTAAAATTTTTGGTTGCTCCTTCACAATAATTCGGTGGAAATTCCCCGATCTTTTCGTTTTTTTCCAGGACTGAAACATTTCCTCACTTTCAATTATGCACGTCACATAAAATATAAACAAGCTTCGATTATGAAAGCTATACAAGTTTGGGTTGGCAAGAGCCTTTGTTAAGGCTCCGTAAATAAATGATTGCAAGCTAAATCGAAGTTTTAAAATACAGTTTCTTTAAAGCTTCCACTATGACTTTACGGAGGCCCTTATGCAAAGCTTGAATATCTAGTTCCATAACATTGTTGTTTGAAACGTTATGAAAGCCACAACTGCTAGCAGTTTTTATAAGAAGTATTTCCGAAACTTAATGCAAGCCTAATCTAAACTCTCCATAAAACTGCTGGATTTAAGCGTATTAAGGTTTTTTAGGAGCATCTATAACAGAAACTCTTTCAGTAATACCAAATCTTCTGATTAGTAGCTTTATATAAATCTTAAAGAAGTTCATACTGCAATTTTTTAACCGTATCGAGCCCTAATTGCTACTTGGGGTATCCTTGCATGCAAAATAATTTCTTTAACTCTAGAATCTACGCAGCAAATAACTATTCTTGCCAAAAAATTTAGACTTATTTTTTTGGTTCCCCCTGGCATTCTTTATTCAAATGTTTTAGTGAATATCATGTCAAAATTTTCCGTCTCTAGTTGTACATGGTGTCGTAACAGGCTTTTGCCTAAGAGAGGTTGTGACAAGTATAGCCACAAGCTTTTACCTAATATCGGTTGTGGCAATGGCAGCCAATCCTGTAGCTGCCAAAATGACAGTTCATAGTTCGACGACGAATTTCACCGGGAGCAAATGACGAGTCTGACTGTTGGCAGCTAGTGAAAATATAAAACTTTGTTTTCGAATCATCAATGAATCAAACAAGTCAGTTTCTCACAGAAGCAACTGAAATCGCAACTTCCTCCAAGCTTAATGGCTGAAAAACCAATAGAGCCACTTCAGAAGCTATATGGGCAAAAGAAAATTTCACTTAGAGTTCGACGACTAGTCCACCTGTTAATCAATCAACATTTCTTTCTTTAGAATTGATATACAAAGGTATTAGCCCTCGGATTTGCAATACAATGAAAAATGCTAAAGAAATGGTTAGAACAATACTGGAATTGATGTTTTTGTAAATATGCTACTTGAAGATGTAACAGAATGTGAAACACTCTTCATAATCACTTCATTTTAGGCGGACCTCAATAAGAAACCTGCAGATTTCCGGAGCAAGTGGCACCCTTTCAGCTTTAAGGGCACTACAGATTTTGAGACCTCGTCCATGAAAAGGTCGCATTTTGGTATTTGGTGTTAAATTCAACTGTGTGTAGCGATGTTTGGTCCGAAAAGTGGTCCGCAAGAAGGTCCTTTCGCTGGTTGCATTGCTTGGTCCATGACAAGATCTCAAACATGATGTTTTGATGATGCACTTTCACTAACTGTGGCGATGTTTGGCCCGTGAGTTGGTCTGCAAATAGGTTCGTCGGTCGGTCGCAGTGAAATCGAAATCTTTTGACTGCCAATAGCAGTATTTGATGATAATGTTTTGGAAATAATATTTTGAAAACAACAAGCAAAAGATTATTTCTGTGAGGTGGGGTTTTGAAACCCATTTTAAAACCACGAGTGAGGAGAAAAAATTTGCTCTATCTCGAAAAAAAAAGTAACAACCATATGTAACGATGATATGCTACCGTACGTATTACAAAAAACAACGAGGTCAGTTGGGCTTAAGCAAATTGGCAAAATTCCTCTCGTTTTAAATTTACTGAAAGTTGCTTTGTTTGCACCAATTGATTTAAATTTATGATTTGCTAATATGTTTGCAAACCCCTTTAAACAAGACCACTCTCCTGTTACTTCGACTAGTTATTTCACGCTTTTTTAAGTTCTGCTAATCAAAACAAGTTTTATGGATAGAACTACTTACGCTCCTGTCAGAAGAGTTTTGCTAATGATTTTTGACTACTAAGCTCTTTGTTGTTGCTAAAGGAATATCTCGATGATATTTTTCAGATTTTGAAAATCAAAGCATTTGCTTGTTTGAGAACATAACTCTTTTAGCAAGAATAATCTCGTAGTACTTCAACTTGTTATGCCTTTTGAATGGGACCTAGTGCATATTAAACGCAAGAATTCTCAGAACACAGTACTCTAGAAATAAATACAGAGTACCAATAATATTTACACATGCTTTCCGTGTATCACACCGATACAGTTCGGGAAATTTCACCTTTTCGAAAAACCATCGGCTATATTCATCCACTTTTCTTCAGTTTTCGGTGTCTGGAAAAATAAAATTACGATTACCCAACAACTAAACATTGTTGAATTATTATATTTTTGGAAATAATATATTTCATTCATTTCAATCAATTTTTTCTTCATAAAACATACTTTTATTTCAAATTTGATAATTGCCAAGGAGCAGATCCAATTCCGTTGAAATCATTTTTAAGTTGGTTCCTGACTTCCGTCGCAGCTTTTTTAGCGTTACGTGACCTTGTTGGTTGTAAAGAAATCGCTGAACGTTGTCCAGCTCGCCATGCTCTATCAGTTATACTCCCAGTAAAGATATTTGTAAACTCGACACTGTCGCGTCAGTATAATTCTGAATTCATCTTCCTTAAATAATTATCTAGGTAACAGGATGCTCAGGTTACAATAGCTGCCTTTTGAGGTCTCACGTTTATTTTATTCAAAAGAGTTCTAAGCCATGATGACAGAGTCCCAAAGGCATTTTCTACTATCCTTCTTGCACGAGACAGCCTAGAATTGAATATATGCTCTTCCTTCCCAATGTTGTCGACTCCATATGGTTTCATTATAATAGTCTCGAGAGAAAATGCTTCATCACTAACAAACATAAAAGGAACTTTCGTAAGAGTATTTGGAAGTACACACTTGTCTGAAACTGCCAGCGAATTCTCTGATAATTTTCCATTAAATTTGCTATTCGAGAATACTCATCGATCAGACACCCGTCCATTTGCACCAACTTTCACCATAATAAACTCCTACTCTGCATCAACCACCACAAGCAAAACAATGCTGAATTTCTTCTTGTAGTTGAAGTAATACGAACGCATGTTATAGGGCTTCCGGATTAACACATGCTTCCCGTGTATCACACCGATACAGTTCGGAAAATTCCACCTTTTCGAAAAACCATCGGCTATATTCATCCACTTTTCTTCAGTTTTCGGTGTCTGGAAAAATTAAATTACAATTACCCAACAACTAAACGTTGTTGAATTTTTAAATTACCTCTATATATCCTTTCAAAGCCTTAATGAGAACAGAGGATGTTTCCATGACAGTAACCCCAAGGCTTTGAGGAGAGATTGCTGTGAAGAATTTCAAACCCTCAAAACTTTGTCCACAAGCAAGGGACCGCAGGGTCGCTGATGATCTTTCATTCGCAGAAATCGCGTCTCACATAAAAGTATCCTTTTTCTCTATCAGGGGTCTCACTGCACTTAATATCCGTTGGCACACTATGATTAGTTCGTTCATTAAATTTAAGTGCAAGAATGTTTGCCGCTTCCTATACGAATGTTGTCAACGAATGCCTTGAAGATGCCATTCAAGTCAACAAGAAGAATAGACTATGCTGCAAAAATTGGTATAGGAAGCGGCAAACATTCTTGCACGTAAATTTAATGAACGAATTAATCGTAAGTGTGCCAACGGATATTAAGTGCAGTGAGACCCCTGATAGAGAAAAAGGATACTTTTATGTGAGACGCGATTTCTGCGAATGAAAGATCATCAGCGACCCTGCGGTCCCTTGCTTGTGGACAAAGTTTTGAGGACTCTACGAACCTAAACAGCACATGATCAGACAACACGACCAGCAACCTCATAAGCTAGTAGAAACGCACTTCCGGATAGACGCGCTTGACGTCACGTGCAGGCCACGAGTGAATGAGGCAGACCAGCGAGCAATAAATATAGTCAAGCAGACAATTAAAAAGATCAATAATGGATACGAAGTCGGGCTGCCATGGCGGAGAGACGATATGGCATTTCCTTCAAGCTACGAGACAGCCTACCGCCGACTGAGAAAAATTGAGCAGAAGATGGACGATGACCCCGAGTACGCCAACCAATATGCAGCCCAAATAGAGAACCTGGTCAAGAAAGGCTACGCTGTACCATGCGACGGATCGGAGCAGAAGAGTGCAATCTGCTGGTATCTGCCACACTTCACCGTGCGAAATTCAAACAAGCCCGGTGAGCAACGCTTGGTATTCGACGCAGCAGCAAAGAGTAGTGGTGTGAGCCTCAACGACCAATTGCTAGAAGGACCGGACTTGCTGTTATCACTGCAAGGCGTTTTGCTCCGGTTCAGAGAGAAACCCATTGCAATCACCGCAGATATTCAGGAAATGTTTCTGCGGGTGAAATTCCGCCTGGAAGATCAGCCAGCACAGCAATTTCTATGGAGACGTGACGACAGGATGGAACCTCCTCATCGCTTTAAGATGACAAGTATGATCTTCAGCGCAAAGAACTCACCCTTTTTGGCACATTATGTACGCGATTTATCCACACGCCTTTAGAACCATCACACAAAACCACTACACGGATGATTTTGTGGCAAGTTACAATGATGAAGAAGAAGCCCAGCGTACCATTGAGAAAATATGGACGGTGCAAGCAGATGCTGGATTCACACTACGTGAATGGAACGCTAATAGCAAAAGCGTGTTGTACGAAGAGCCAAAGGAACTACAAACAATTAAATTGGCGCGACTAAGTAGAGGTCCTGAGAACAAAATTCTTGGACTTTATTGGAATGCAGAACAAGATGAGCTAGGTTTCAACACATCAATGAATCGAGTTCCAGCCGCGGTGCGCACACAGACCCGGATGCCAACAAAACGAGAAGCACTCAGCGCGGTCATGTCAATCTACGATCCACTGGGGCTGTTAAGTCATTTTACGATCCGAGCAAAGATCATTCTTCAGAGCCTGTGGCGCCTAAAGATCCACTGGGATGAACCAATTCCAGAGGAAGAAGGAGAACTCTTCACCGATTGGCTAAAGTGTCTTGTCGATATTGCAGATCTATGTCTCGGACGGTGCTACACGCTTAAGGATTATGCAAGTGTAGAACTCCACGTGCTATGCGACGCAAGCACGCAAGCTTACGCAAGTGTAGTTTATTGGCGGATCATCCAGTGTGACGGCAGCATCAGTGTCGCCCTAGTGGCAGCCAAGGCTAGGGTGGCACCGCGACGCACACAGACCATTCCTTGTCTTGAACTGCAGGCCGCCGTGATCGGAGCCAGACTCGCTGAGACTATTAAGAAAGAACATAGCATCAAAGTAGTAAGAGCATTACATTGGACCGACTCGACCACAGTAGTACACTGGATACGTGATGACACGCGACAATACATACCTTTTGTCACGCACCGAATTGGCGAGATTGCGGAACTTACGCATAAAGATCAATGGCAATGGCTACCAACCAACGACAATGTAGCTGACGGCGCAACGAGATTTGCCCGTACGCCCATCAACCAGAACGACCGCTGGGCTCTGGGCCCTAGCCCGCGATAATGGCGCTGTGATGTATGGCGGCGCGCCGAGGATAGCCTCGACAATCACGAATTACGAATCGCTTACGCCGAATGGGCACCGCTACTACGAGACGAGGGACTACTACACCGGAAGGAATTGCGTTACATACCCCCTGGTGCTCCCAACCAAGGTGGCGCATGGGAACGATTAATACGATCAGTAAAAACCGCACTGAGTGACACGTTGCGAGAGAAGGCACCACCCGAGGAAGTCTTAAGAGCCCTCTTGGTAGAGGCAGAGTTTTCAGTTAATGCTCGACCGCTTACCCACGAGAGTGTAAACCCAAACGGCCCAGAAGCACTCACGCCGAACCATTTTCTGCTAGGATCATCCATGGGCCTGCCAACTACTGGACCATGTGACGAGGCCGACCGACGAACGTGGCGAGCAAGTCAGGCGCTCGCCGACCACTTCTGGCGGCGGTGGATAAAGGAATATTTACCCACGCTGGTGCCACGTGGCGAGTCAACGAATAAGTTGCGACCACTACAAGTTGGCGATATCGTTATCGTAGCCGACCACACGCTTCCCCGGAACATCTGGCCAATGGGCTTTATCGAACGCACCTACAAAGGACCAGACGGTGGTATACGACTCGCTGACGTAAGAACGAAAGCAGGCATTTTCAAACGCCCCGTTAGCAGGCTCGTCGTGTTATTACAAGAAGAGGCTGCGAAAGCTACGCCGGGGGGAGAAATGTTAAGGACAACGAGCCTGCCCAGCGCCGAAGGAATCGTTAGTTCTTAGTCAAAAGATTTCACATAATATCAGTGCCGTTCTTTTCGCTTCTCATATGTTAATATACCAATTACGTGTTTTGATCTTATGAAGTAAAGTTGTTATAGATATTTGTATGAAGTAAAGTTTGTATAGATATTTGTATGAAGTAGTAAAAGTGAAATAGATATCCTGCAACATATATATATATATATATATATATATATATATATATATATATATATATATATATATATATAATATACATATATATATATATATATAGTCCAACTGTAACATATATATATATATATACATATATATATATAAATATATATATATATATAAATATATATATAAATATATATATACATATACATATATATATATATATATATATATATATATATATATATATATATATATATATATATATAAGGTATTCTCCGCAATGGGTGAATTTCTCTCGAGAAATTCACCTAAAAGTATTCAGCGAGTGAATGGAAAATGAATATATTTTCAAGATAATAGACCGGGAATTCACAGGATGGATTGGGAGACAAAGTAAAGACCTAGATGATTGTGATGAAAGAAGCTGGAGGAATAAAATACGCAGCCTTTAAGGATCATACCAACAAAGCTTGATTAACGCAGCATCTGCAACACTGAAGACCACGACAAACCCGAAGGTTTGTCAGCTAATCAGGCATGTCTGTTAAGTAGGATCGTATCCAGCATAGCTTGCGATCAGTAAGTGAAATCGACTTCAAATTTTTTGATCGGTAGGGAGAACCTCTGTCTTTGGCGATTTGAAAAAAAATGGAGTCAAAAATCGCGATCAGTGCCATTTACGGAAAGCGCTTCGAGGCCGTTTTCCTTTGTACACACCCTGAAGGACCAAAAATTAACTATATGGTGACGGCTAAATACATTAAAAAGTTTGTATCGTTTGTCAAAATGTGAGTTCAACGATTAAAAGAGTTAAAAACCGTCGATGACCTTCCAAATCTTGGTTCGGTAAGAAAAGTGACCAAAAAGGACGAAAAGCAAACAGTAGCTTTTCTCCAGGCCAACCTGACAAAATATCAGTACGAGTTGATTCGACAAGCGCCAAAAGGCCTTGGATGCCATGTATTTCCAAGTTATAAAAAATAAATCTTCCCAAAGAAGCAGTGCTACCCTGAAAATGTGTTAATTAATGAAACATCTGCAATGGTCCCTTTGAAGAATTTGCTTGACTATACTGTCAAACTAATTTTGGAAACAAAACCTCCAGAAGAAATAGATAAATTAAAAAAATTATGAATTGATATTGACGTCAAAATGGGCATTTGACGGTGCCTGAGGCCAAAGTAAATTTGCCCAAAAATAATCGGTCAACGATAACGAAATACGTGATTCAAATTTATTCATTACATCAATAGTTCCTCTGAAGCTCAAAACCCCAGTTGATGTTGATCAAAATGCAGCAAATCATTGCCACTTACATTAATGACATTATTTACAGTATTATCTGCTGGTCCTCTAGCGGTCAGTGCAAATAATACCCCAAACTTGGCGAAGTTGCCAGATATGACACCGCGGTATACTTGTGTTGGCTTTGAATAATTTTTTTTTTTTTTTGCATCTTGATATCGGGAGCATCCTCCATATGATGCTGGATGACGAAAAACAGCACAGATAACGCAGTAGAATTTTCCTTTAGGCTCTATCTAAGCCAATTTGCACTCACCAAGGGACATGACGCTTTTGCACTTTACGCAACGATAGTGCATGGCGCAGTTGGCAGCCAAATGACCTAATCTATGACACCGGTAACACTGGTTGACTTCTCCTTTTTCAGAGGAATCTGCAGAACTGCAAGCTGGTTCCTTCTCTTTATTTTATTTTTGTTACACTGAATAAAATTTGCATCATTATTTTGATTCGAATTATATTCAAAACATTATTCCTCTTGTAGTCCATCCAGGGCTACATAATAGTTTTGGCTATCGTTAGTGCCTCCGGCACTTAGGATTGGTTCTCGGAAAGTTCGTTTTGCAGTTTTCTACACCTTTGTTTCTTCATTGATTTGCTTTTGCGGTTGTGCGTCGTGAGTCTTCATCCCTCTCTTGAATAGATCTTCAAGGGATTGCAGCTGTAGCCTTAATTCATCTTTATCGTTTTCCACTATTTGCGTTTCACATCCGCCATCTGTGGATTTTTCCTGATTATATCTTCTTTTGGTGACGATTACCACCAATTTCGTATTCACTGCCTCCCCCGGGTTCCCCTAACGGCGTGAAGCTGTCGGGAAGTTGTCTCCTCCATACCAGCAGCCTCCATACCAGTAGCTCCGAATTTGCTTTTCTTAATTTATCTAGATAAAATTATATTCGATATTGCATGGGTCGATGGCTTCGCCGATATTAGCTCAATACGTACAGTGTTATCGATTTCGTGCTAGGAAAAGTATAACCCTGCCATTTGACATCTGTCAGAATTAAATGTCATCTAAAGCGTGTTTTTGTTAGCTGAAGGTTTGTCATTTAAAAATATGGATCGTTTAACCGTCGAAGAATGCGTTAAAATTATCAAATTTTATTATGAAAATGGTGATTCTGCTGTATCAACATTTAGGACTTTACAAGCCGATTACTTTCGACATAATCGACCTACACAGCAAACAATTTCGAACACAGTGATAAAATTTGAAGAGACTGGATCGGTTATTGATATTGCAAGGCCTGTGCGTCATCGCAACATTCGTTCTGCTGAAAATATCACTGTCGTTGCTCAAAGTGTGGAGGAAGACCCGAACTTGTCGATTCTTCGACGTGCTCAAAATTTGGGCTTGTCTTACGGCTCATTGTGGCGGATTTTGCATTTGGATTTGCATCTCCATCTATGTAAAATCCAACTCACTCAAGAACTTAAGCCTCAAGACCATACACAACGCAGAATGTATGCAAATTGGGTGATTGAACAACAAGCCATTCATAACGATTTTTCGAACAAAATTTTCTTTAGTGATGAGGCTCATTTTTCGCTCAGTGGTTACGTAAATAAACAGAATCGCCACATATGGGGCTCCCAAAATCTTAAGGGGATTGCAAAAAGGCCTTTGCATCCGGAAAAGTGACCGTTTGGTGTGCATTATGGTCTTGTGGTGTTATTGGCCCGTATTTTTTCGAAAACGATCAAGGAATAGCCATTACAGTCAATTCTGACCGCTATGGACGGATATTAACCGATTATTTTTGGAGAGAAATTGAAGGTTTTGATCTGGAGAACATGTGGTTCCAACAGGACGGAGCCACAAGCCACACAACACAGGCTAATCGAGCACTTTTGCAAGAGAAATTTCCAGGACGCCTTATTTCGAGATTGAGTGATGTCAATTGGCTCGCAAGATCTTGCGACCTAACACCTTTGGATTTCTTTTTATGAGCCTATGCGAAAGATCGTGTTTACGCAAATAATCCTCAAAATGTTGAGCACTTGAAAACCAATATTCGTGAAGTTATGGCCGAGATATTGCCGGAAATGTGCCAAAAAGTCATTGAAAATTACCTCAAAAAGATTGAGGCCTGCAAAAGGTCCCGTGGAGAACATTTGAATGATGTTGTGTTTTACGTATAATGGCAAGGTTTAATCTTTATACTGAATAAAAAATGTTGTTTCCATCTGAAAATTTTATGTGTTTTCTTGAGCTTTACTTTCCCAAGCGTGAAATGGATAACGCTATACTAATTTCAATTGCCATGGAAAGCTCATTTTGGAGTACATCGGTTGTATTTTAGATAAATTTCACAAGAGAAATTAACCTACTGCGGAGAGTACTTTATATATATTTGCTCTGCTTTTGATGTAGTGTCAGTGTAAGCACACCGAACATCAGACACACGACGATACTGTCATTCGACATGAGACAGTCGAAGTCCGCCATCCGCCGTGAATTGATTGCCAAATAACTTGTTTAATTAATATTTTCGTTCTTTTTGTTATTATTCACATCCATTGTTCCTCCCCACTGAATCATCCTGACAGTTCAGAAGTGGGATGATGGATTTGATAACCGAATTAAATGGATTGACGGTGAAAGTGCTGCGCGGGAAGTGCCGATATCATGGATTGGCGACCGCCGGGAACAAGTCCATGCTGGTTCAACGCCTCGCCGAATTGGGTGATAAAAGTGCGACAGGGATGGATAGCGTGAACTCGAAGAAACAGTCCGTCAGCTGCAAAATTTGAGTGTTGGTGTGCCACAAAGCGTTTCGACGCCAGTAACACAAACAGTTTCACGACGCGTGGACGAAAAGGTTCAATCGTTCATAAGTGGAAGTGTAAACACGAACGCACACACACAACCGTATGTGCCACCGCAGTTGCCGTCGTCGACCAATATGACTCAACCACTCGCATACACGATGCCTACGCATATACATGGACCGATGATGAGTAATTTTTCGTTTGCTTCACATCACCAGCCGCGTATGCAGGTCACAAATGCCTCCGCTCCGACGGGTCCGCATCTCGCTCAACCGCCAACAGGCATGTACTCGTATGTATATCAACCGACGAGCGAGATCGGGTCTGTGAATGTTCGCGACATTGCCGATGTGTTGCCGGAGTTTCACCCCTTTGCCGCCGATTCTTTAACGTCCGAACAGTTTGTGTGTCGTGTCGCATAACTAAAGGAAGCCTGCCGATGGAGTGACCGTCTTGTGCTGCTTTCAATGTTTTCGAAGTTGAAGGGTACTGCTAAAACATGGATCAACATGTCGCCAGTTTTTAATTCTTGGACAGAGTTTGTCGGAAAATTTCTTACAGATTTTCCGTGTCTCATGAACATAGCCGATATTCATCTCCGTATGGCTGAAACGAAACGCAATTTTACCGAATCGATGGAGGAATATTATTATCGAGTTCTAGCGTTAGGCCAAAAAGGTGGATTGCCTGACGCAGCAATCATAAAATACGTAATAAATGGTTGCAACGATATCGATTTCGGGAAAATATCATCGGCACAACAATTTAATTTTTGCCACGAATTATTATCTGCAGTTCGACGCTATACTGACACTTGCCGTTCAAAAAAATCTTTCCAACTGAAACTCCGATCATACGACATGCGTCCGCCGTGTCCTACGAGTAAGCCTGAAACACCGTTATTACCGAGGAAAATCGAAAGAATCCGTCTGCTATAATTGTTTCAAGCCCGGACATATCTCCGTCCATTGTCCACAACCGCAACGCCATGCAAGATGCGCAACATGCAATCGTACCACTCGTCAAACCACCGATTGCCTTCATATGAGATCTGCGCCGGATAGCGCGAAAACGTACGAAATCCAGACGAATGAAAACGGAAAGGAAATCATCAAAGTGGTGTCAATACGAGGTCGTGAGATTCGAGCATTCGTGGATTCGCGGAGCAATAGAACGTTGATGAGAGCATCGTTGGCGAACACTATAGGTGATATCGTTCCTTGCAATGTTGTTCTGTGCGGATTTGCGGGTGTTAAATACGAATGTACGAGCAAAGTTATCGTCTCAATGAACATTGATCACAAGACGTACGACGTAGATGTGTTAGTTGTCGAGGATGATTGTATCGAATACGAAATGCTATTAGGTCGGGACATGCTATGTAGAGACGGACAATCGCTGGTATTTCTAGGGAAAGAATGCTGGTAGGAAAATGACGAGGTATTAAAATTGGGAACATCCTTAAAAGCCAAGGAACAAAACCAAGTAAGAACGTTGTTGTCTGAGTTCCGTACACTTTTTGCAACAAATTTACACGAATTGGGAAAATGTTCGGCTGTATAGATGGCAATATCGTTGAACACACGCGAACCGGTTACACAACGACCATATCGACTCCAATATGCAAAACGACAAGCCGTTGAAAACATCATAGACAAACTACTCGCCGCCGATATTATACGTCCATCGGAATCCGCATATGCTTCGCCTATCGTTCTCATAGAGAAGAAAAACGGCGAAAATCGTTTATGCGTGGACTATCGCCAATTAAATGGAAAAAAGATTAAGCAACCTTTCCCTATGCCGAATACCGAGGATCAGTTTGCTAAATTAGCAGGCAACAAATATTACACCACGCTTGATCTAAGGATGGGCTACCATCAAATCGAAGTGGACGAAACGTCGAAACCGTACACCGCTTCCGTTACTCATAATGGACATTATGAGTACAATCGCATGCCTTTTGGTCTGGTGAACGCGCCGGGAGTTTTTCAAAGCTTAATAAACAAGATCATTTCAAAAATGGGGCCCGGAGGAGAGATTGCGTATTTGGACGATATAGTTCTACCGAGCAAAGACATAGAGACTGGTCTATCGTCACTCCAAAAATTTTTAGAACTTTTGAAATGATTAACAATGAGACTTGATAAGTGCAGTTTTCTTGCCGACGAAATCGAGTACTTGGGACATATTGTCGACGATGAAGGCATAAAACTGGGAGAACAAAAGGTTAGCGCGATAAAGAACTTTGAAGCGCCGAGGAATGTAACCGAAGTGAGACGATTTCTCGGACTCACAGGATTTTTCCGAAAATTCGTACCCAATTATTTGCTGATTTCGAAACCGATCACTCAACTGCTGAGAAAATACACGGAGGGATCGAAACACTTTCTATGGGGAAGTGACCAATCCGAATCGTTCCAGAAACTCAAGGAGGGTCTATGCAACGAATCAGTGTTGGCGCTGTTCGATATTAACGCACGACACGAAATACACACTGACGCCAGTACAGTCGGACTTGCTGGTGTATTACTGCAGTCGATGGATGGAAAGAATTGGAAACCCGTCTTTTACTATAGCCGCCATTGTTCCGAAGCCGAAAGCCGTTATCACAGCTACGAGCTTGAGGTGCTCGCTGTGGTCGAGAGTCTAGACAGATTTCGTGTTTATGTTCTAGGCAGACCCATCCGTGCAGTTACCGATTGTTCAGCGATAACACATATGAAGACGAAAACCGAAATGATCCCTCGTATTGCTAGGTGGATGTTACGATTGACCGAATACGATGCTGAGCTTGTGCATCGACCCAGACGACGACTTACATATGTCGATGCACTCAGCCGAGCTCCCGAGCTGCCGCCCGAAGATCCTGAAGTTGCAGGACTCGTCATGGCTATAACAAGTGGATCAGACGATTGGATTAATACTATGCAGTTGAAAGACGCTCAACTCCGGCACATAGTGAACGTTATTCAAAATAAAATAAAAGATGAACGTGTTAAACAAGTCAAAAGTGAATATGAACTAAAAGATTTCCGTTTGTATCGAAGGGTTAACGAGCAGCTAAAATTAGTGATACCAAAATCCATCAGACTACGCGTAGTGCAAAATTTTTACGATAATCATGGACATTCCGGGATTGAAAAGACAATGGGGCGCATCCAACAAAATTATTGGTTTCCTAAAATGCGTAAAGTGGTAAGAGACTAAATAGACTCGTGTGTTAATTGCTGCTACATTAAATCGCGTTCAGGAAAGCCTGAAGGACTTTTATATACGGAATCGATGTTACCGATACCATTCCGTCAATTGCATATCGTCCACCTTGGACCGTTCAAACGTAACAAAAGGGGCAATATGTATATAGTTGCAATTTCCGATCCTTTTTCGAAATATCTAGTGGCAAAACCCGTCCGTAATACCTCTAAGCAACCCGTGATTAATATTTTAATTGATCTAACGAGCTATTTTGGTTTGCCTACGCGAATTATAACCGAACGTGGTTCCGCATTTGTGTCGCGAAAATTTGCTGCGTTCTGCAAGTCACATGAAATTACTCATATCAAAACTGCCGTCCGTACTCCGCGTGCAAACGGACAAGCGGAGCGTGCAAACCAAACCATATTGTCTTATCTACGTACGACCGCCGAAAATAAAAACGATTGGGACGATTTACTACCCGCGTTGCAATGGAATATAAATACGCAGAGAAATAATACTACTGGATTCAGTCCAAACGAAATCATATTCGATTTTACACTCAGAGATGTGACAAATAACAAGCTTATCTCAGTTCTGCAAGACGAGTTTATTAACAAAAATGAATCAGAACCAGTACTCGTGGACCTAGCAACTAAACGAAATACAGCTTTGGAGAATATTGAAAACCAGCGGCTGCGTTGGAAGGAACGTTTCGGCAAAAAGCATTCTTCGCCCAAAGAATATATGATTAACGATATTGTACTCATTGAGAACGAAGCTGTTTCGACTGGGGAGAGTCGAAAGTTGGGACCCAAATTCAAGGGACCCTATATAATCGCCCGCATTCTTGGCAAGGACCGGTACCTTATCGAGAATATACCAGGTTTACGAATTTCACAAAAGCCGTTTTGTTCAGTTTACGCCGTTGACAAGATCCGACCGTGGTGTTCAAAACCACAGGAAATCGAAACCGACGAAGAAACCAATGACGAAGACAGCAGTGACGAAATCGAGGACGATTCCGATGCAGGAATGGCCGAATTGTCAGTGTAAGCACACTGAACAACAGACACACGACGATACTGTCATTCGACATGAGACAGTCGAAGTCCGCCATCCGGCGTGAATTGATTGCCAAATAAATTGTTTAATTAATATTTTCGTTCTTTTTGTTATTATTCACATCTATTGTTCCTCCCCACCGAATCATCCTGACAGTTGCAAATTCTCAAAATAACGAAAACGGTCTAGGTTGACCATTTTAAAACCTTTTCAATGGAACCATTTACAGGTATGTAAGCTTAATATTTTTTGCTCGCCGCTGAATAATCACTACTCTTTTTGGATCACCGCTCGTATATCAGATTAAAATTCGACTGAATAATTGCAAAAATACTTAAATCGTGACTAAAATTTTGAAGGAAATTACATGAATTTCTATCCAAAGGGTAGGTAAATATTAAAAATTAAACATATACGATGCATCTTAATTTTCATGAAGTTAATGAAAAAAGCAAGTCATTTCTCACATCCAACCCCCCTGCATTCATTTGTTGCCCTTTCGTTGATTTCAAAAATCAATAGAAAACATTGCCCACGTTCGACTTGGAGAATGCTACAATTCCGTTTTCAGCTTTCTATCGAATGCCGAGAACGTATGTAAGAATTTCCAATTACCCGAGCAAAATTCAATAAAAAATTCGTATCCGACAAAAAATTCGACTCGTACCTTTCCGAGACGGTGTAATCCGTAAATTCTATGATGTCGGTAAAAATTGATTCTTTGCTATTCCCGGGCTTCAAGTTGAGCATCAGTCTCAGCCGCAGCCTTGCCTTGATTTAATTTTTTTCCGGAAGATTTGTTTAATTTTTATCCCTCATCGCCAAATACTAGACTTCGCCAAGTGGAGCGGTTGTGAAAAAAGGACGACCGGGAATCCAAGGCTGTGCACGGAGCAGTTCACGTACGTTGCTGAGCTGGTACGCGAAAAAATGAATCTTTTTGAAATCAGGATATCAGGGTGACCAATCAAAATTCGATTGAAGGTGGTATCTGTAGACTTTTTGATAGATGTCGTTTGTACGTTCTAGAAGATTGAACTTGTATCTAAAGTCAAACAACGGCTCAAAGAGGATTACGAAGGACATGTTATGGCATAAACTTTTGCTTCATTACTCTTCAAGAGCCTTTTGAAGAAATTTGGAAAATCTACAGTAAAATCCAATTTTAAAATTGGAGCTTCATTGCTTGTGGTTTCCGCATCTCAGGTATATCCGATAGTACAACCCCGATTCCGAGAACATATTGCACAAAGTAAATTGCAATATTCTGCACAAAGGACTCCTTTAATGGCCACACCGACAGCATTTCCCAAACCATTGCCATGGTCACAGAGTATCCCGAAAATGGCAGAATAATGTCAAAGTATAAGGTTGCAGGTAGTGTAGCTATCCATGCCTTTCAATCATCTGCCCGAAGGATATTGAATTTACCTTTTGTATATTTATCGGCAAAATGACATCAAGAAGGATGAATGTAACGGAATTTCCTCGTTGTCGTCGTTATCGACGAAGAGGCAAAGTGCAGTCAAGTGTTATGCTGAGATGCAATCAAGGAAGCTGCTGTCGAAAGTAGGTTAATTTCACCAAAGGTTTAACCTTTGCCACTTTGATGGAATTTCCACTGGCCACCGCAGGCTCAGTGCTCGGATTTGTATTTATTTTATTTGCCACAACATGGCTATGACTTCTTGCCCAACTGACAACCACAGTACTGGGACTCTATTTGACCAGAGCCTCACTACAACCGGATACTACTTGAGGCGATGAGGGTTAAATGAAATTCTCTGGCACAATCCATAAAACATATCCTGGAGTAGCTTCGTGGGAGCAAAAAACGGGGACATCGTGTAATGTTTGCTTTGATGGCTTGTATCCCATGGGATGATAAATGTACACAGAGGAGGCAAATAGAGTTTAGTGGATGATTTTCATGCTGTTTGATGGGAAAGTTTGTGGAAAAATTTCCCTGAGAGGTTCGCAAATAGTCGTAAAGTCTGTGATTTCGAAAAAATCATTGTTTACTCGGCAGAGTGCATTGCAATATAGGAAACATCTTTTTTATCTTCAGTCTTCTTTATCAAAATGATAATTTCAATATCGAAGCTCCAAAGTTGTTTAAACCATTTTCAAAACACACTGTTTGCTCACCAAATGAATCCTTAGTCTACAATGGACACACTTGTACGCAGAATGCAGATAGACTGGGAAATGGAGTGCCAGCTCTTGCTGAATAAACAACAAAATTTCACTATTGTCTTTCGTTGTGGAAGTCCTTCTGGCAATGGACAAACGGAATGCTTGAAGACATCGTAAATCACGTAGATCTTTGGCGAGATATGTTGAAGAACGGAGAACAGAGAAAGAGAAATTCAAATGGAAAATTAAGTCAGCAAAAAAGTTAACATTACTCATGAAAATGATAAACTGAAGCTGTCGCACTAATTTCTCAACATCTAAAATGTTTCAGAGATAAACAAAGTTGCCTAACGAGATATTGCACTAGAAGGGTGGACTGATAACAAATTAAAGTTTCATTGACAAAGTTCAGTTAGTTTCCAACAATTTTTCGATAATATTAGGAATATTATCAAGAAATTTTATTGGCCGTTCACACAATTTTAAGGTTTACTGACATCGATTTTTTGAAAGCTCAAACCTTCATTATTGTGATATATACGGTTAATAATGAGGAATTACTTAGTGAATCGGAGTCAGCTCTAGGATATAGGATGGTGTAACATTAAGTGACACTGTAAGCTTCATCAAAATAGGTTAGGTTGCGAAGGGAACTCGGAAACCCCCCTCTGTTAATAAAGTTGCGGTGATGCTCGATTCGATTGACAAATGGAACGAGGTAGCACATTATGCTTGGGCAGTCTTAAAGTATAAAAGGGACTCACAGCAGCCGGGGCGTTGGGGCTGGGGGATCGCTTTTCCGGCATTTCCTCTTCCCCCCTCTCCTCCAACTAGGAAAGGGATCCCCCAGCTTGAAGGCGCCCCACGGCGTAACAAAATGAGACCTGGCCCGAAGTAATGTGTCAAACGGTTCCAGGCTGGGTTTTAAGGATGACAGGGGAGGCATTTAGTGGGTAGTCCAGTCACCTTCTTGCGAGCATAGGAGTCCCACACTCTGTGCATAAATGGCATTCACCTCACTACCACAAAAAAAGCTTCATCCTTGGCTGATTCCTGGGAAACATCTCGCAAAATAGGCTACAGAGATACAAGCTAATGGATGAGCTGGATACGCAGATACGTCGAGCGAAGTACTAGTGGATGCTCGCAGGTTAAGCCTAGCTATAGAGAACGCCGATGCGGTCTATTCTAATAAATAAAAAATTTCCGGAGTAAAATCAATAAAAATTGCAGATGTGCTAGTTCAGTCGCAATCTGTGGTGAATTATTTAGACATGCTGATAGACTTAAAATCGAGTTTTTCTGGGCAAATTAGGCACCTGATGAGAGTATCGGCTTGCAGTTGCCTTTGAAGTTTAATACCGACGCCACAGAGGAGTATTTATGCACAAAAGTTGATCAAGATTATTTTTTGATTTTTAAAGACATGATTTATAATAAAAAGCAGTCGGAAGGCATTATACTGTGTTTTAATTTTAAATCAATGTATATTAAATAAAATTCACTATCATCTATGGTGCGCCAGCTGAAGTCGTGCCTTTGCCTCCAGGATTAAACGTCTACAATCCTCACAGTTCTGTGACTTGGCTCGCCAGTTGATCACTCCTAGTATGTGTCTGCTGTCAGCTTCTAATATGTCTTCCCATTGAGTTCTCGGGCTTCAAAATAAATTAGTATTTGAGAGAAGGCTATATTTATATATGTTAATCAAACGGATTGATTTTCGCTGGATGTGTCTTCGTCATTATTATCATTTTGTAGTGTGTCCAATGTATCCGGTATTAAGAGCTGTAATGTTTCTCTGGAGAAAGGTTTACTTTTTTTTTGAGGCCTCTTTCTCGTACTGCTCAGCAAAGGATCAGAACTCAGCAGGAGTCTGTTTAGAATATCTCTATTACATGTTTCCCGCGAAAACTTCCTTGAATACTTCTGCCTATATGCGCGGAGATGTTTATTCCGGGCCTCGGCAGCTTTTTCCGATAGTTGACCAATAGGCAGTATAGCGTGGTCAATTATTGTAGCGCCATGTCTCAAGATTTTATGCATTGTCGGAGTCATTGGATACCATTTATACATTTCAATGTAAAGTTTTGCTGTCTGTTCAGCAAAATTTACAAATTTATGAAGATCGGTTTTGTGTCCACTTGATAAGGCCTCTAAAATGATTTTAACATTGGGTGATGAGTCTTATATCAAGTCCTGTGATGCGAGCAGAAGTTTGAGGGTCCGAGAAAAATCTCCTGGATGTATTTTCGTCATTTATATTGCCAAAAACTGCCTTGGGAATATCCCACAGCAGCCCCATTTCCTCTCTAAATTTATTTTGTATAAGCTGTTTTCTTTCAGCGACGATTTTTTTTCTTCTTGTGACCTAGCTTGCCATTTTTTTATTGGTATTTTGTATGACAAATGAAGTAAGGATTCAAAAAATCGGATTCTTGTGTGAAGTACAGACAGTCCAAATTTGAGGGCTTCTGGATTCAATGTGCATTTTTTATTTAAGTTATTGAAATCTTTTGACGTTTGCCCGCATACATAGCACCTCATAGTCGATGATGTGTTTGTCACAGCATTGCAGACCTTCCCATCGATCATTGTAAATGCCAATGTGTACTTTATTTGAAGTGTACCATCAAAATCTCTCGGTATTTCAGTTTTTCTCAAGTTGTTTATTTGAGTTTGTACATAGCGGATTTCTTCATTTGTGATGTCTCTACTTTCTTGAATAAAGCGAATCCGTATAGGACGACAATACCTAGTAGAAGATGGCACTGGGTTTTGCCAAATTACCTTTTTCTGATCACCAATATGGGTTATGAGCCTTAGTGGTGGAACAAATGAACTTTGGAAGATGTTCGCGTCACTTTTGCTTGAATGTTTGTTGTTGCGAACCATCACAACCCCATTTAGATAAAAACTCTAAATTGCTTTTTTGTTGTTCCGTTAAATTTTCCGAAACGTCATTTAAATACTCACACAAGCGCGTCGAAGTGTGATCTAGAAGATCTTGTAGATTGATATCGCAATACATTTCAGTAACTGTCATCGATTCTTGCCGTGGATAACATTCCATTTTAGCTTTTTTCAAAAGCGGATAACAAGGATATATATTCTTGTTGGCAGCATGAATTACTTCGTATTACTTTCTTGTGAGATCAGCTTCTACGAAAATTGCGAGTGCTTGTGATGGGATGTGCTTCTTTATGCTATCCGTTTGAGTACAGCGCACCGTTTTTCTATATCTTTGGGCCCTTTTTGGTGTGGAAAGAATATCTTTCATTACCTTAGAAGCGTCGCTATGTCCTGCATCACGCAAACTCATTTGAGCAGCATAAGTTAACTGGTCGCATGGTACTTCGTCTCTTACCCTTCGTTTTGCGTCTCTTGGTCGGCGAACTCGATTCATTGAAGTTTTTTGATGGTCGTCCGGGCCTTTTTACTCTCCAGGATGGTAACGTTTTGGTGTTATTAAGCCATAATTCGTTTTTCTTTAAGAAACGTTCTTCTTTATTGGCAGCGGCTTCCCATTTTTGTTTGAATTGGTATTTGAATGCCTTTAAAATAGCTTGAGTGAGCTCTGTTGATTTTCAGGACATTTGCTGACACTTGTTATGTTGTCTTCCAAAACAACGAACTTTTCGTCAATTTTCCTCTTTGAACATTGTTGTAGGACATCATAGAGTGATTTTCTAGTCACCTTCATGATACTGACTTGGAATTCTGAAATTTAAGTGTTAAAAAAGATTTGCCATGAAAACAGCTGATTTAGCCCTCTTAAATAAATTAAACGATATCAAAAAATGGCAGGTATGCGGGACTTTTCTGTTCAATAATATTAACAAAAATAAGCAGCTTTAATGTTTTGCACAAAATCATAGCTTAACTAGGCTTAACTAACATACAAAATGAACTTTGAAAATAGTGTTTACAGAAAAATACACTAAATTTATGGTGTCTCAAGTATAATGAAAAGGAATATATTTTTTTTATTTACGTTCATACCTTCTTCTTCAAGATCCATTAGAATTTTCACTGAATTTCCTGTACACAAACTGAAACAACCGTTTGAAATATAAAGTTTTGAAAACAATTCGGAATATAAACACAAGTGATTTGCGCGATGTCTAAGTTTCGACTGCTAGTACGGTCGGAGTAAGAGCGCAGCATCACCAAGTTGTGATGGACTGAATGTAACAGTTATTAAGCTTTAAAAATGTACAGTGAAAACTATGAGTTGACAATATTTTTGTTATCGACTTTTGATCAACTTTTTGTAAGAAATACTCCACTGTGCGGCGTGGGTTTGTTATATTTTATTCGGCAAAATAAACAGTTTCTTAATAGATGGTGCCAACGAATGCAGGTGTTATGCCCGTCATCGTTCTTGCTGAATAAAAAAGGCGATCAGGAAGGTGTTACTTACGATGAGGGAAGGTAATCTAGCGTGAACAAAACAAATAGCAGATGAACCATTTTCTTCTTCTTCATAGCATTACATCTCAACTTGTTTCTTTGATTTCTGTAAAAAGTAGGGTAGACTGGATACGGCTGTGACAGTCGTCATGTCAGCAAAATCAGAAAGAACATCGGATAGAATACAATAGAAGAGAATAGCGGCGTGCCCCTCTGAACTTGTTTTACTCTACATTTTAAGAGTAAAAAATAAATTTTTTTATTTGGTTTCGTTTAGTTGTTTTATGTGTACAGATAGAATAATGAGTGTTTTTCCTTAGTATGTGTTTGCGCACTATCTAAGCTTTTGTTAAATGAAATAATTGCGGGTTCTCCAATCATGTGAATACTATTTCTAAGGAAGAATGGAAGACACTTAACAGAGGATTACCTGGGTACCCAACAATCTTTGATGCTTTCACAATCCACTCAATAATGCTTTCAATTTACTGAACACATGTACAGAATCACTGGGTATTCGTTATTGGAGGTTCGGGTAGTTCGCGTTTTCACTATTTGGGTTTTCCGGAGCAATTTTATTTTTAGCGGAGTTCACGATTTTACTTTTTTACGTTTTCCGGAGCCGATTCATTCGCGACGCACGCCATGCGTTTTCATGCTTGACTGACCTGAACTTTTTCACAGTCGAGGTCTAAAACCTTTGTCGGTTCAATGGTTTGATTGGATGTTGTTTCCAGCGGTGCTCCAATTCACTCAGAGGGAAAATGAATATTTGGAAGGGAAAGGTAATAAATGGATATTTGAAAGGGAAAGGTAATAAATGGATATTTGAAAGGGAAAGGTAATAAATATAGATCATTATTACGGCTTAAACAGTATGAGTGAAGCAATAGTAGTAAAATAATGGTGATTACTTTGTTTCTATATTATTTTATTTTGTCATGGTGAAGTCTTTTTTTGTGAAGAGCGTATTGGGTGTGGTTGTGACATATTTTCTGGGTACGGTTGTGACATACGTTTTTTTTTGTTTTTGCTTTTAGATGCCTAGAAACCTCGTGAGGAGGACCAAAAGCAGAAAGCGCGACATCAAACAGTATGAAGCCGTTTATGGAGAAGTATAACGCGGCACTTCTTTACAAAAAACCGCGATATTGTACGAAGTTAATCGCATGTCTTTATTACGATACATTCGGAGACGCGATATAACCTGCATGGCCCAAAATGAAAATAGCATCAGCATTATGCTCGGGCAGTCCAAAAAGATAAAAGGGATTCACAGCCGCGGGGCTGTTGGGGCTACAGCATCACTTGTCTGGCAGTCACTCTTCCTCTCTTCCCTCTTCCAGCTTGAAGGCGCCTCACGACGCAACAAAACGAGACCTGGCCCGAAGTAATGTGTCAAACTGCTCCAGTTAGGATTTTCAGGTTGACATAGGTGGTGTTTAGTGAGTAATCCAGTCGTTTGTAAGCATGGAAGTTCCACACTCTGTCCATAAATGACATTCACCCCCAACCACAAAAAAAACCTCTCGTCATAAAAATAACGCTTTGTGAACTATTTTATAGTGGTTTTTGAGTTGGAACTGGATCTAAATTTTTATTATGTGGCTTTTTAGTTCGCATCTTCCTTATTAAATGTTACGATTTAACTTTTCAAGTGTGTCAAGTGGATTGCGGTATTTATCATAAATCAGCACAAGTTTTGTTGTTTTTTTTTTGATATTCTTTATAAACAGTGAGAAGCACGTCGGAAATTTTCTAAATTTGGCACTACTATTACATCATTATTTGGGTTCCTTTACGAAGATTTATACTGGCTAGTTAAAAATCATATTTCAAAGGACGAAAGGCCTTTTTATTGTTCGAAGGTGCAAAAGCCTTTCCTAGCTCCAGCTCGTGGACCTCTACTGCAATACTCGCGCGTTCCACAGGATATGGAGCGGGATTGATTGGGGTTTCTTCAAGTATTGGCAAAAACTTCAATGGAACTACTGCGGCCATGTATGTTGTTGGCACTGAAATAACAGTAAATAGCGCCACACTGGGATGTGCCATCTTTGGAAGGTTTGATGCGGTAGCGGAAAGTTGTATGAGGCCCCTTTTCCGAAGTTCATTGTTTATGACTCCTTTAACCTTTGTTTGACGATGCGTATGCGGCGCAGCACTGCTAGTATTTGGTTCCATCAAGGAGTCTACTTGAGACTCTATGCTCAATCAGTGTCACTAATTGACGAGGTATGGTTAATAAAGTAATCTCTCCATAATAAATCCATGCATTTATATAAAATTTCAGTCGTCATGGCAAACTGAAACTGTGCAATGTCGCCGTAGATCAGTTGACAAATGGAACCATGTGGTACATTACATTTATTTATTTATTTGATCAAACAAGGTATACATTTTTACATTCTATTAAAATACATATCACAGTTTTTTTATATTTTTTTTACAATATAAATTTACATTTGCAGTGAAGGATTAGGAACCGAGGAACTTCGATAAATTGGATTTAAATTGGGATCTGGATATGGTTGGGGAATAGAGGTAGCTCATCTTGTTGAACATTTTGACACACCCATTTATCGGCTAGTTATCAACATAGATAGTATGATGTTTACTTTCTACGCGCAAAAGTGAATGTCTCGTAAATCTTACTGGCTCGTTTAATGTTATTTTTTCGATCAGATATTGGACTTCGGCGGTTCCTCTAAGGACATCAAATGCGAAACAAGAGCAAAATGTGGTTATACGGGAGGCAAGTGGTGTCATATTGAGAAGGGATTGCCGGTTATCGTATGATGGCAAATTATGGAAATTTTTTGGATCGTAGAGGGATCTCAGAGCAAACAGTAAGAATTGTTTCTGAACGGACTCAAACCTCTCTGAGTGAAGATCAAAGACCGGATTCCAAACGACCCAAACGTATTTCAGAATTGGGCGCGCTAATGATGTGTATGACGTTTTCGTTACCCACAAGTTCTTAAATACTTTCGCGCGTCGTTGGATGAACCCTAAAAGCTTATTTGCTTTGCAGAGAACCTCATCGTAGTGCGAATTAAAGCAGAGTTTCTTATCCAAGTGGACACCAAGATCTACTACACTATCAAATTGGGAAAGCTTTGTATCTTTGAGGTGATAATCAGATAATAAAATTGTACTTTTCCGAGAAAAATTATCACCTGGCATTTCTCAAAATTCAAATGCAGAAGATTTTTGTCACACCACTCTAATAGAGTATTTATTTTGTCCTGCAGGAACAAAGAATCACTTTGGGATGCTATCACATGATATACTTTGAGATCATCTGCATAAAATAAGTGTGGTATATCGGATAACACTTCAGAAGGGTCTGCTATAAAAATGTTGAAGAGAAGAGGTCCGAGGTGACTGCCTTGAGGAACACCGGAATATACATGAATTCTGTTTGACACATATCCCTGAAATTTAATGGTTTGAGTCCAATTTTCGAGATATGGGTCCAGCCAATGAAGTAGGGAGCCAGTGATCCCAAATTTATTGAATTTATGAGACAAAATCGTATGATTGACACGGTCAAAAGCCTTACTGAAGTCAGTATAAATTGCGTCGACCTGGTGTTCATTTCCCGTTGCAAAAAGGATGTTAGAGACCAAACCTGTTAAGTTGGTGGTTGTGGATCGATTCTTTCTGAAGCCATCCTGTTGGTCATTGAGACGCTGTTCAATAAAAGGTGATATCTTTGAACATACTATCTTTTCAAGTAACTTTGGGGTAGTGGATAGTATGGCAATCCCTCTATAATTTTCAACGGCTCCTTTGCTTTTGTTTTCATGGATTGGAGTTGATTGGGAGGATTTCCAGTATGCTTGGAACATGCCGCTTGATAGCAATTTGTTAAAAATGATGCAAAGAGGTAAAACCAATTGTTTTCTGCATTGAAATAAAAAATATGGAAATAGTAAATAAGGGCAAGGTCCATGATTAAAATCAAGGGTTTCAATTGTGTCGAATATGTCACCCTCCGAAACTGAAATTACTTGCAGTACAGGCCAACATTCTGTGTCTAGTGGGGAAAACTTATGAAAATTGTTTGCTGAACAGCAAATTGATGGAAAATGGTCTGCAAAATAATTGCTGATTTCTTCAGGGAGACTAGAACTGCAGCCTTTAAAGGTCAGTTGTTTAGGATAGCCATGAGCTTTGCGCTTGATGTTCACAAATTCAAAAAAATGTCATGGGGTCCTTGATGATGTTTTCACCTATAACATTAACATATACTTCATAGGCCTCGCGCGACTCAAATTGAAATTCTTTTGACAGTTCATCATGCTCTCTTTTAATTTCGTCATTCACATCAGATCTACTTTGCATGGTTTTATGCAGCTTATTTCTTCTGTTCCTTAACTCACTATCCAGCCAGGGCTCTGATGATTTATCCTTTTTCTTGATTTTAGGAACATGTTTTTCAACGGCATCAAGGATGTGCGGATAGAATAAATTTACTGCATCATTTATATCTAACGTTGAAAGCATGGCAGTCCAGTCTATATTAAAAATATGCTTTCAAATGCTCTCGTAATCAGCATTGCGAAAATCAAATGCAATCAAGTTATTGTACGAAAGAGTGTTTGTAGCTTCAGCAATGGAAAATTCAACCGCAAGTGCGGAATGGTGGAGGGTGTTTGAGAAAAGATTTTCCACCTCACTGGTTGGATTAACCACCACATCATCATAAGCATTGGTAAAGATAAGATCTAGCCAATTACCATTGCAATTGGGTGTCGGAGCTACTTGCTGTAAATCATTGCCATAAAATGTAGAAACTAGGTTGTAGTCACTGTCGTCCAGAATATTGACTGGAAGGAGACGATTATCAAGTTCGTCGACTATAAACGTTAAATTAGGCCTATCAAAGTCTCCAAGTATAATAATTTTATCTTCTTCATTAGAAAGGCCAGAAAGTGAAGAAATAACTCCACATGCATCATTGTAAGCGACTTCATTGGACTTTGGAGGAATATAAAATGCACCAATGTACAAGTCAATTTTTTTAAGCTTGATTCGAACTATTGTATGCTCGAAATGTTTATATGTGGTCGTAGTGACGAGGTCACTCAATATCGAGTATTGTACAGCAATTAGGACTCCACCACCTCGTGATAACCCGGTACTTTGATAGTCTCGATCATTCCGATATATAGTCCAACTACTATCGAGAATCTCTTCATTTCGAAAGGAGTTTTTCAAACAAGTTTCCGTTAGAGCAAGGATAGTCCGATAAGATAAATAAGAATTATAGCATTATAGGTCGATTGGGGTGGAGGATCACTTACCAAATAGTTTCTCCCCGCTAGAAGGTACCTCACGGCGTAGCAAAACGAGATCTGGCACGAAATTGTCCGTCAAACGGCTCTAAGCTAGGTTCTCAGGTTGACAAGGGAGAAGTTTAGTGGGTAGTCCAGTCGTTCATGAGCATTGGAGCTCACAATTCAGTGGTAAATGGTATTTACCTACCAACCAAATAAAGTTTAAAAAATTAGAAATCTGCTCAGGGTGAAATGGTCAATTGCTTCTTTTGATATTTGGTCCCCTTGTTGCAATGTTTTTAACTGAAACAAATCCAACCTTTATTTTAGCTTGTTTGAGCGCTTAAGGAAATTGACCATGCACTTTCCGCAGTCCAGACTCTTCAACAAGAATGTCCTTTTTTTTGGATGTGGATAAAATACGTGACCTACCCAATAACTTAGAGCATCTTTGGCTGACTTGAAGCTTATCAGCAATTTTGTTTGAGTTGTTATTTTCACAGTGTTTATATTTTTAGTTTTAAAATTTTTGAATTTATTTGCAGCTACCAACAGCCAAACCATTTCTCTACGCTCTTGACCAAATACATTTATTAATGGAACTTTCTCTGCCTTGTAGCTGACTTTACCCAAGGAATCAGCAAAACTGTTAGTTGGGTTTTCTCCTTTAATTTTAGGGTTTCGTATAATGATTTTACAAAACCCTACTAGTTTCGCGACCAGTCTGTCCGTCCGTCCGTCCGTCCGTCCATCCGTGTGTCACAGCAGTTTTTCTCGGAAACTACTTAAGCTAGAAACATCAAATTTTATGTGTAGGTGTAGAGTGGTGATTTCTTTAAAGTTCAACAAAAAAAAAATTTATAAGGTATTTAAGGGGGGTCTCCCCTTATAGAAGAGTGACCCCCGAAAAAAAAATTTCATTTAAGGTAGCCGATATGGGTATCAAATGAAAGGTCTTGATGAGAACTTTTCTAAACAGGTCTTAGTTTGGCATAATTTGCTTCGACGGGCGCACAGGGAGGGGAAATACACGAAAAATTTGTGTCCCCCCCTCGCGATTGGACAGTACCCCCCCCCCCCCTCTCGCGATTGGACAGTACTCAGTACCTAGATGTCTATTTATAAAGTTGATCTATCCTGAAAGTTTCAGAAACATTGAATCATATTTAGCGAAGTTATAGCGGTTTGAATTTTCCTGTATTACTATGGAACAATATGCGCTGCATTTATTACTATGGCAACATATGGCTATGGAAAAATATGCGCTTTTTACCGACTCAGACACTACAGTTTTGCTAGGGTTTGCATGAAAATTTCAGGAATGATAGGTGTCATGAATACCTTTGAGAATCGGTTCAGCTAGTGGTATCAGTAATCGTAAAACAAATAGTGGCTGTTTTAAATGCGAAGATTGAATAATTTTGAGTTATTTTTTCCCAACTTCAACGTTTAAGGTACATGCATGAATGAGTGAAGATACCTACAATTAATGCTCATAAGAGAAAAAAGACAAGGAGGTGGGAGAGAGCTCCTAGCAAAAGGGTTTTGTAACCACTCTAGGATTCGAAAAAATTGGCCATTAATCGATAATAACAGTACAGGAGAGTGGCCCCTAAAAAAAATTCATCAAACGTAGCCAATATGAGTATGAAATAAAAGTTTTCATGGGAGCTTTTCAAGACAGTTCTTAAACTGTCAGTTTTTGCTTCAGTGGGGGCACAGGGGGGAAATACATGAAAAATGTGCTTCCTCCGTCGCGGATGGACATCTGAAATAATTATCAAGGGAGATATTTATGAGTATAACAATATCAAAAACCTCAGAAGTCGAAATTCGTTCAACTTTGTTATAAATAGTATGATCTTCGTATTTCATATTTTCTCCAATAAAATCGTTTTTAACATGTTTCTTGATGGGGTTCCATCTGGTGACTGCATTTTGTAAATTGAATACAAAACCCTTCTGACATTAGCGTTGGTCTGTTTACCCAACTTGTTTCGTATTTCACCTACTTCTTCGCTCTTGGCGATTATTTACAATTTACTTCCGCTATCTCCGGAGCTATCGTGTTTTTTTCATGATCATTGTCGCCAGATAATTGTTTCACGTTTCCCCGCAACGTCGCAGTGAGTCGGAGATTCTGCTGATGATCGCTGAGAAGTTAGTCATTGATTCGCTTTCTTCCCAACGGGATCAAATCAATTGAACCACGTTTTGATAATTAAATTAATGTAATACTGTATATAGATGTAAATATATAGACTTATGTGATTAACGAAAAAATAGAAATCGCGCAGAGAGCCACGTGCCGCGGACAAGTTACGCGTTTAGTGAAACAAATTGAAGAATTTGTTAAAGCACTCGCAGTTTCGTACGAGGTGACCGATATACTCCTCAGGAGCTGCCACATCAGTCACCTCGGGGCAGCTCGACTGCGGGGTTCCAGATGACCACGAACCCATATATATATGTTGCAGCATGGCAGTGCTCCAAGCTCTATCGAGCAGTAATTTCCACATTTACGCAGTGGTGGCGAACTTATAAGAAAGTTTTGTTTGAGGATTGCTGGTTGTCCTAAGTGAAAGAACTACATTGTTCTTTCACCCGAAACTGCGAGATTTTTAATGGAACCAGCCTATATGCTGGAACCAGCTGAAGTCCATCGAGCGAATAATGCTATTATGTTGATAGCTAAAATGCTCGGGTGAAAGAACAATGTAGTTCTTTCACTTAGGACAACCAGCAATCCTCAAACAAAATTTTCTTGTTAAAGCAATTAACGTGCAAACGAAGGATATAAACGAAATTGAAAACGCAATTGAGGAACTTTCTATATTATGCGATCGTGTAAATGCTGCGCTAGAAAATCTACGTGAAGCGAACAAAGCTGTAAAAAATACCGTTTAGGCAGAAGACTGCGAGAAAGAGTGCAGAACGATTGCCGAGAATGAGGACTCCGCAACAACGGCTTTGACTCGAGGGAAATATCGAATCGATAGATTACGAAGAATGCTACCACAGCAGAATGAACGAACGCATAATCTTAATTCAACGGATATACAAAGAAAAGAAAACAAAGGTATAAAATTGCCCAAATTGCAACTTAAGAAGTTTAGCGGTGGCATACGGGAGTGGATACAGTTCTGGGAACAGTTCAAGAGTACTGTGCACGAGAATGCATATCTCAATTCGAGTGAAAAGTTCAACTATCTACAAGCTGCTCTTAGCGGCAAAGCCGCAGAAACAATATCTGGTTTTACTCCATCAGAAGCTTGTTACAGTATGGCTGTCTCTCTTCTGCAAGAAGAATACGGTGACACAGAGCGAATAATTGATCATACCATGACAGAATTGATGACGCTTTCTCCAATTTCATCTAGGAATGATGCAAAGGGACTAAGACATTTATATAATACTGTTACGGCTGCCATAGGATCACTAACAGCATTAGGTGTAAACTCTAACCAGTATAACATTATGTTAAAAACTGCGATTTTATGTTAATTGCCACAAGAACTAAGAGTGCAGTATCATCGCAATATAACGGAGAGTGATTATTCAGCCGAACGCGGTTTAGAGGGAGAAGCCGAGTCAGCATCATCTGTAAGTCTTGATGTGGAAACTGGTGGCGGCAAACGTGTAACAAAGCTACTCTCTTTTATCAAACGAGAGGCAGAGTCGCTAGAAAAGGCTGGTGAAATGATGATGCTGCGTCATGGCGATGCCAGTAAACGGTCAAAAGTAAATGCCACAGCTGCTGCTCTCTTCACAAGTAGAGATGTAATCAATTGCATATTCTGCAACTCAAGACATCATAGCACGGCTGAATGTAATTCAACATTAGGAATTGCAGAAAAGAAGAAGATTTTAAGAAGTCAAGGCCGATGCTATCGTTGCACGAAACGAAACCACACTTCAACAAAATGTTCGCGAAAGGGAGTGCAATAAATGCAAAGGTTGTCACGCTTTTTCCATGTGCGATCCCTGCTACAAAGAAAAAAACGCAGGAGATGAATCAACGAAAACAGAAAGAGGTGATGAAATGAAACGAACCAACGTCGTTAATTTATATGCATTAAATCAAGGCTCAGCAGTTTTCTTACAAACGGCTTGTGTGTTTTTGTCTTCTCCTGTGAATAACAAGAAAACCTTTGTGCGTATTGTATTAGATGGGGGTAGCCAAACAGCATTTGTAAGGGAGGATATCGTGAGAAAATTAAATTTACCCATAATTGGAACACAAAATACAAGTGTGACTCCATTTAGTGCGACGAAAAGTTTGCCGAAAAGGAACTATAGACGTATTAGATTTTGGTTGGAGAACCAAAACAATCGTAAACGATATGAGTTAGAGGCTCTTGAAATACCACAAGTGTGCATGGATATGATGCCAGCTCCCTCATCTGAAATATGTGACAAATTACAGGGAATGCAATTAGCCGATGCTACCATAGAAGACATAGAGTTGGAGAATGGAATAGCTGCGATGATTGGAGCAGATAATTATTGGAATTTCGTTACTGATCAAACAAAGCGTCTATCAAAGAATCTAGTAGCGATTAATACTAAATTAGGGTGGACATTACAGGGACCCTACGAAGATGTTAGTCAAATGAACTCCGTCGATACTAATTTGCTTGTTGAAGATCACAGCGATTGCGAAATATGAAAAATTTGGAGTCTGGAAGTGCTAGGAATTGGAGCAGACCTCGATAAGAATGTTAATTTTGCAGCAGATTTCTCGCAGCATTCAGTCATTTAGAAGGAAAAAAGGTACGAGGTAAAATTAACCTGGAAACACATCAACGAGATTCTTGATGACAATCGATTAAATGCAATGTCGCGGTTGCAATATTTATTGCGAAAACTACAACGAGATCCAACGAGATTGCGCGAATATGATGAAGCAATGAGACAAATGATCACAGCTATTATAGCAGAGCATGTAACAAACGCAACATCAAACATTAGATATTACATGCCACATCAACCGGTTTATCGCCTTGATAAGCAGACAACGAAGCTTCGTATTATTTTCGATGCTTCATCTCATTCACCCGGTAAACTTTCGCTAAACGATTGTTTGCTATCAGGAGATAATCTTTCACCAAATCTGTTAGAGGTTCTATTGAGATTTCGAATTGGCATTATTGCGCTTGTGGCTGACATAGAGAAAGCTTTTCTGCAGATATCTTTAGCAGAAGAAGATCGTGATGCTCACCATTTTATATGGCTTGAAGAGCCCATTTCAACTACAAGTAATATACCACGTTGGAAAGAATACCGTATGAGTAACCTTTGGTGTTACAAGCAGTCCATTTTTACTGGCCGTTACGCTTCAAAAGCATTTTAAAGAAAACGTAAAAGAGTATCCGGAAAGTGCAAGTATTCTTTCTAAATGTTTCTGTGTTGATGATTAAGTCGTTAGTTTGAACGACATCGTTACCGCTAGGCGTCTTTATAAAGAAGCAATGATTATAATAAATCAGGCAAACATGAATCTACGAAAATGGGTATCAAATGATATGCGCATGAATCGATTATTCAATCAAACAGAAGACGTCACACCAATCGTACAGAAGGTGCTTGGAGTTAATTGGTTTCCAAACTCTGATGACATTGCTGTGGATTTAAAGCCTGTGCTTGATTTTATTGGGTCGGAACGAGAGCCTACTAAGAGAAGTCCATTTGTGGTGAAACTGAAAATCTTATTGCAGAATTTATGGCGAAAAAAATATGATTGGGATGATGTTATTCCGGAGGAATTGCAGAAGGAATGGAATAAATGCTGCAAAGCCTTACTGAAGTTAGACGTCTTTTGCGTGTCAAGATGTATTTTTCTGAAACCTAGCCCAACCATAATTCAACTTCATGTATATGTGGACGCTAGCCTACAAGCATATGGATGTGTAGCTTACCTACGTACTACTTACAACGAAGCATGTACGCACACCGAATTGATTTGTGCGAAAAATCGGATAGCACCAATCAAGGAAACTGGTGAAAGGGAGTTAACGCTACCTAAGTTGGAGTTGACAGCTGCCTTAATGGCTGCGAGGCTAAGTAAATTCTTAATTAAACTATTGCACTTGGAAGTAGATTCGGTTTACATTTGGTCTGACTCAAAGATTGCGTTGTACTGGATAGCTGGTGATTCTGATCGATGAAAACCATATGTTTCACAACGTGTTAAGGAAATCAACGCGATTACAAAAGGTGTTTCGTTTAAGCATTGTAGCAGTAAAGATAACCCAGCAGATCTCCTAACAAGAGGTATATATGCTGACGAGCTAATACGGTCTGAAAAATGGAGATGGGGCTCCGCTTGGCTACGAGAGGCTGTTTTGAATTGGCCTATTGAAAATGATAATGACGAAGAATTAAGAGCGATTGTATCTTTATCAGCACAGGCTGCCGAAAACAAAATTCACGTAATTAATGAAAACGGACGAATATTTCCAATTTTTAAATTCAACGAATTAATACGAGTCACAGCGCTATCACTAAAATTCATTCGTAAACTACAACGACAGAAGGTCGACAACGAGTACATAACCGCAGCGGATTATAAATATGCCGAAGAATATTGGACTAAAGTCACGCAAATAGAATTTTATAATGCAGAAATAATAAACTTACAGCGAAGTAATCCTATTCCTTCCTCGTCTGAGTTTCGAACTCTTTCACCGACACTAAAGGAAGGCATTCTTCGAATTGGTGGAAGATTGCAACTCATGGACGGTGATGAATGTGCCAGCCACCCTATAATCCTGCCAAAATCAGCACATTTAAGCAAATTAATAATTCAGCGGCTTCACAAGGATTCATTTCATGGTGGTACTGAGACAGTTCTGACATTGCTACGAAAACGCTTTTGGATCCCCAGAGGTCGGCAGCTAGTAAAGTCAGTTATACGAAGCTGTATTGTTTGCAAACGGTTTTTCAGCAAAGCTCTAGCTCAAACAACGGCTCCGCTACCATATGAAAGAATAAACGCTACAAGACCCTTTAATACAACGGGGGTAGACTGTATGGGTCCACTGTACGTTAAAGCTAGAGGAGAGGAACGGCAAAAGGTATACTTCATGATTTTCACATGTGCTGAAATAAGAGCATTATATCTGGAGATGACATTGGATCTTTCGACTGAAAGCTGTTTATCTGCTCTTCGGCGTTTTATAGCACATAGAGGACCTCCGAGTATTATAATGTCGGATAATGCAAAATCCTAGAAACGAGCGGCTCTTGAACTTGCAACCTTGGGAAAATTTATATGTTCCACGAATCTTCAAGATTTTATGAACCAGAGAGGGATTAAGTGGAGATTTATCGCCGAAAGAGCACCATGGTGGGGCGGCTTCTGGGAGTGCCTAATCAGGAGCGTAAAAAATGCTCTAAAGGTTTCTATTGGACGAACTACATTAAATGGAGAACAGTAAAGAATGCTTGTAACTGAAATTGAAGCGGTGGTAAACTCAAGGCCCCTAATATATCTTAGTGATGATCATCGGGATATTCAACCTCTGACGCCTAACCATTTTTTGCTTGGAGTTCAGACAGAGACAGCACTGACTTCTAATGAAACAGGAAGCAATGCTAGCAGATCTACATTACTGAAGCTTTGGAATATCAGACAACAAGTTTTAAATCGGTTCTGGAACAGAAAGAAAAATGAGTATATCCAACTCCTCCGTAGTGCACATCATACGAAACAAGTAAAACCCAGTTTTCTTAAGGTTGGTGATGTAGTTATCGTTCGGGACGACTCCCTTCCAAGGCTACTTTGGAAATCGGCACGAATAAAGGAAGTTTATCTGGGAAGGGACAATCAAATAAGGTCATGCGAGCTACAGTTTTCAAATGGCGTTATACGGAGACCTATCCAACACCTTTATCCATTGAAAATACCTGGAACTGATCAAGCCCGGCCGGAGGATGTAAAAAATATGGCAACGTCGCAGTGAGTCGGAGATTCTGCTGATGATCGCTGAGAAGTTAGTCATCGATTCGCTTTCTTCCCAACAAGATCAAATCAACCGAACCACGTTTTGATAATTAAATTAATGTAATACTGTATATAGGTGTAAATATATAGACTAATCGGTTGCTGGAATTGTGCTTCAATTACATCCCTAAGAACGAAATTATTACAGCCCCAATTGGATTGCTCCATGCCACCGGTGGAAAAACTTTTCTGCTTGGTAGCGCTTACTATAATTGAATTGGCTCTTCGAAACTGCAAATTCCAATCACAATGGTATAACAAGTTGGGTAGACAGACCTATGTTCATGTCAGAAGGGTTTTGTACTCAACTAACAAAATGCAGTAACCAGCAACGAATAAAATCAAGAAACATGTCAAAGACGATTTTATTGGAGAAAATGTGAAATTCGAGGATCATACTATTATTAACAAAGTTGAAAGAATTTTGACTTCTGAGGTATTTGTTTTAGTTATACCCATAGATATCTCCCTTGATAATTTTCCCAGATTTTTTAGAAACACATTTTTCATGTTTTTACACCCCTCCCCCCCTGTGCTCCCACTGAAGCAAAAACTGTCAGTTTGAGAACTGTTTTGAAAAGCTCTCATAGAGAACTTTCAGTTGATACTCATATCGGCTACCTTTCATGAAATTTTTTTTCAGGGGCCACTCCTCTGTACTGTAATCATCGATTCATGGCCTATTTCTTCGAATCCTAGAATGGTTACAAAGCCCTTTTGCTAGGAGCTCTCTCCTGCCTCTTCGATTTGTTTCAATTGTATGTACTCATTTTCATGATACCTATGATTCCTGAAATTTTCATGCAAATCCTAGCAAAGCTGTAGTGTCTAAATCGATAAAAAGCGCATATGGCTCCATAGCCATATGTTTCCATAGTAATACAGGGTATATTGTTCCATAGTAATACGGGAAAATTCAAATCGCTATAACTTCGTTAAATGCTGCTGGATCTTTATGAAACTTTCAGAAAAGATCAGTCTTATAAATAGTCATTTGTTTGCTAAATTTTATTGAATTTAAGGGTACCGTTTAGATTTTATTCAAGAAAACATAAAATCGATAAATCATACTATTAATAACAAAGTTGAGTGAATTTCGACTTCTCATGTATTTGTTGTTGTTGTACTCATAAAGGCCTACATTCATTATTTGTTTCAGAATTTTCGGATGGAAGGTTTCCAATCGCAAGGGGGGGTACGCGAAAAGTTCGTACATTTCCCCTTCCCCTGCTCCCCTCGCTACTCATAAGGCAATTTTAAGACCTGTTTTGAAAAGATCTCATTAAGACCTTTCCAATGACATCCTATTCGACTACCAATGATGAAAATTTTTTTTTGAGGGGTCACCTCCCTATATGGGGAGGCCCCCCTTAAACCCCTTTGAAAAATTTTTCCTCCCTTGAACTTTCAAGAGGTCACCACTTCTGACCTTTCCACAAAGTTTCATGCCTGTAGCCTCTATAGTTTCGGAGAAAAAGTGCTGTGACATACAGACGGACGGATGGACGGACGGACGGACACAGGTCGTGATTGCAATAGGGTTTTGTATTTTAGTACAAAACCCTAATAAGTGGTGAATTTTTTCAATATGAATTTCTAATTGACGGTTGCAAAAATTTAATTTTTAAAAATTGATGACAGGGGCGACTAAAAACACGTTTGTTCGGTCGATTACGTGCGTTACGGCGGCTTGAGGAAAATAGGTATAATGCTGAATGTCTTTGAGGTCTCCTGTCATTGATCAATCAAAAAATTACCAAAAATATGGCAGCTGGAAATTAACTAAATAGCCCACAAACTATTCATGCTTAGAAAGGAGCTAGTAAGCAATTTTCCCTGTACCATTTCTCATCTGGTGTATTTTTGAAACATTTTCCAAAATCAAACAAAAAACCTTGAACCCTATCTCATTCATCACTGTCAAATTAAGCATTGACTGACATACTAGCATCACCAAATACTCATCCTTGCCCAAATGAACTACTTCCCGTATTGACGCTGGTCACTGCAGAAGCACTCAATCACCTCGAATTCACCACATGTTTAATTTAATGTATCTAGTTAGCTGTCAAACTCGCTGTTGTAATTTGTTGAATATATTCATATCACTCGGAACCTATGTAAACATTTTCCCAACCCTGCCAACTACTACAACCAGGAGCTATTTTCATTTCCCTTTCGTCTATTTTTCCGGGATGGTGTTTACTGTAAATATTTTCCATTCGACAAGTGTATAAAACCTACGAGCTTACACAAGCTCACATTACTGATGGGTTTGTGTTAGATTTTAATGAGTGAAGTATCAAAATTAAAGCGGTTGTACTAACTGTGGTGACATGACACTTATTTTATATCCTTTTCGCTGCGAAACTGTATCCAATCTTCACTTTGTCATTTCGTTGTGGTGAATTTCACTCGGGTCGTACCTTCATATGAGTACTTGTATATGAGGGTGTAAAGAGGATAAATTCATAAACTCACAATTTATATGATAATAAATTTTATCTTTGCTGTTAGATAAAATTCACGCCCGTATTCGGAAGGTGCGCTAAACAGATTTTGATGGTACTCGTAGAGTAGGGGTGAGTGTAACGGAACTTTTATGCATTCCGAATTTAAATGGAAAATCATGTTTCCAAATGGAAACAATCAAAAAGAATCTCTTTATTGGAAAAATGAAGAAGAAAATACCTAACATAGCATGCATATGTACTAGTTAATGTCACTGTGTAAGCACAAACTTCCACGTCGTAAGCTCAAATATTTTTGAAATCTTTATGTTAATTGCTAAATAAAATTTAAACACTAATAACCCTTGGAATATTAAGGCAAGCGTTTTGTCCTAATCCTTAAAATCCTTCTTTTGCTGTACATAAACCACAATGGCATAAATCACGTACAAAACATCATGATATCAATTTTACAACGTCATCATCTAAAATAAAAACTAAAAGCTCCATTCACGATTACCGCAAACCGCTTCTCTCGCATATCGCGTAAAATATCTACTCCCATTTCACATTGCGCGCGACAATTTTATCGGGAAATCCTGTTCAGTTCGTACATACGTACATTTAACAAGAAATTATATTCTCATCTGTTAACAAGGACATCAGAAAATAAATTGCATGTAGCGAACTTTTAGGCATCTATAAATTTGTCACTGTAAATATCTGGTTATCATGTTATCCGTGGGTACAAACGACAGCCAAGTGAGAGCACAGAGATTATCTGGATTTGGTGTTCAATTTTTAAGCAGCTTGCGGGCAGGACTATGACAACAAAAATGGCGGCAATAGAGCTTATTATCATGTATGAAGTCTAGAAGGGATCGAATATGGAAGAGTATATGTTTACATTTGGAAATTAAGATAGTCGAATGGTTTATTGAGTTTAGAGTGTAAGATATTCTTATTTGTCATACTAGGGAACATCTATGTTGATAAATTATGTTGAGAGTAACTTTGAAACAATGTATTTCATATGGAATTGGAATATTCAATGAATTATTGTTAAGGTTTTAATGCTAATATTTCTTAGGTAAGATGGACAGGCGAAGAGGTACTCGTATAATGCGTCCTCTACACAGCAAGAGTGTCAAGTTAAGGTGTGAAAATTATAAGGCATCGCTTTACTGTCTTATGAAGTGCTCTCTAAAATGATAGAAGTAAAATAAAACGTATTATGAAAGCATTATAGGAGGGTACCAGGGAGGCTAACATCCCTCCGGCTTTGACTCGGAGTCTATCGATGCGAATGGTGCATATCCAGGCTACGGATTAAAGCCATAAACCTCCGAATTATTTCGATGGCAACGATTTCACTGTATTTAATTATTTTGTTAATTATCAGTGCAAAAATCATCGATGTTACCCAACATCGATGTTTGGTTCATAATAAATATTGAATATTGTAAGACGAAATTAACATGAAAACGATCTTTTGTTGTTTTTATTTAGTTTCTTGGTGAGCATATGCACGCATAACAAATTTTATTGTATGGAGGGCTGTTGGTTGATCGTGGGTTGCGGCGGTCCAAAGGGCCTGCAATGAAATAAAATAAAAACTCGTAAGTACACATGCATGCCGTGTGTGTGTGGATGACTATGACCAATCCCCCTAGGAAATGGAATTAGTTCGTAAATGATTATGTAATTGATTCCAGGTAATCATGAACCCGTTCTAATTTGGATCTTTAAATGTTTAGTCTGCATTACATTTAACATTGCATGTCATAGGCGGTAACCAATAGCTCCCGCCTCGATTACAGTGGAGCCATTCCGTAACCAGTTACCGGGACTCCTTTTTATCACAGGTTACTTGGTAAAAAAATGTAACCAATTCGTATATGAGTTCATTAATTCATTTATTAGAATGGCTTTGTGTTTGGAAGGAATTCGGACAATCAATCCAAGACTTTCCATTCTCTAGTGGCTATAATAACAACAATCGAACGGATAATTTTGAAAATTAGTGGAATCCATTTTAAGGGCTTTGTGCTATCTTACGGAACCCTATTGAAATCGCTGTCTGTCCGACTGTGTGTCACAGCTCTTTTTCTCCGAAACTATAGCAGCTACGGATACCAAGCATTGGTACGCATATTAGAAATAATTGCTTTTTGATAGTCCAGGAATTAGAAAAATGTTAAGGGGGGTCCTTCCATACCGGAATGGGACCCTTGCATATTTTGTTAAGCGAAGGTAAGCGTGTGGGGTATCAAAAGAATGGTTTTGATGAGAACTTTCTAAAACGAGTCTTAAAACAGTGCTACCTGCTTCGTGGAGTGCAGCGGGGGTAAAGGCATGAAAAATTTGTGTGTCCCCCTTCGCGTTTGGAGACCTTTGATCTGAAAAATCTAATCATGAAGACAGTCCTTTATGAGCACAACAACGACAAATACCTTAGTAGTCAAAATTCGCTCAACTTAGCTTATAATAGCATGATTTATCAATATTAAATTTTCGTCAATAAATTTGCAACGATACTCCTAAATATAACGAAATTTGACATTTGAGTATCTTAGGTTCTTATATCCTGTAACTTTGATAAAAATCCATACATTTTAACAATAACTACACGTGACATTTTTACTATATGGGCTTTCCATCGAACCAGACACTACAGTGTTGATTGAATCTTCTTAAAATTTTCAGATAATATGAAGAACATAAAATAATAATATTAATAGTACCACACCAAAATAACAGCCGCTTGAAATGAAGTAACGCGGGCTATTCTTTCAAACCATGTATGTATTTCATGTGAATGTCACTGTAGATTTTCTTGAGTATATTCATAATGGGCGATTGCATAACATAGTTTGAGAATAAAACCCTTCTGACAGGAACGTAGGTCTGTCTACCCGACTTGTTTGGTTTGTTCTTCTCTTGTTTAAAAAAAAAAGAATCTTACGGAAGTTTTAAATTTCTTCACTCAAACGATAGAATCCATTCGCGCTACAGCATCGTTAAAAATTAAAAAATATCCATTTCGAAAAAAAATTTTAATGCATAAACTTTGAAAATAATTAACATAAACATATTTTGAATTCAATTCATTGTTGCAAATGAGATGAATCTTAAAAATCCAAATTAAATAAATCTTAAAAATCCAAAAAAATAATATGATAGGTATGAGAGAATATCTAATTTTGTTTATTATTTATACATGCTTTTTTAAAAAAATTATTTTTTCCTCTTTTTAATGCTTTTTGATTGTTGTATCGTAATTATATGCACCGACTGACTCTGAATTTGTGTTATAGAATATTATTGTAGAATTCAAAAATTTTATCTTATTTTTCTTATATACCTGTGAAAATTTCATTGACTTTTTCATACGTCCGGAATGGTAATGTGCCATGCGTACCATTATAGTTGTGGGATAATAATATATCCTCTGACAGAAGTTTTTTAATATTTTTAACGAAACAACCGGCTTTGATTTTGTTTTTTACAGCTTCCACCTGGTAGCATTAGTTATTAATCAATTATTATTTATTAGCGAATGGAAAGCAAGAAATACTCTCACCAAATAAGGAATGCCTTCATGCGTTAAACTTTCATTGAAAAGCTTCAAGTCTTCCGAAGTATTTATTGGAAGATTTGTTGATATTTCCTTCTCGAATGTTTCCTGCTAATATAACTTTTTCAGAAGCACTGAATTTGCTGCCAACACGTCCATTATAGCTTTATTTTGAAGCTCAATTTTATCTGAAATCAAATTTTATAATCTCCAATAAGCTCTGGTACATGCTGTAGAATTCATACCTTCCAAATTTTTTATCTGCTGTTTTAATTCATTGCAGACACAAGACTTTTCACGAACTGAAAGAAAAAAATATCAACTTTTGGAGTCTTGTTGATCAATCGTTGTACTTACAGGGAGAAAACATCTGCTCTTCTCCTGAAACTGCACTGTAGCGTTTAAGTTTTGCTGGAGTCGGCGGAGTATTTTCTTTGTTATCGCTCATTTTCTGAAATTATAAATTACGGGTATATTCTTCATTATTCATCGCAATTGTGCAATAACGGTATGAACAAAACATTTTCTTGTTTCCATGGTAGTATCATCAACTTGCAATTTATGTCTTCCAATGCGAATTTTTCATCTTCACTGCTCAAATCTTTATTTGCGATACATATACCCAGAACGTCCTTCGATGGTACTGGTTCCATAAAAAAGTCTCTCAAATCTTTGAATCTTTTCCCGATAATAAGATTTGTATCTCCTTCTAAGAAACCTATAATTTTTATAGGTATATAAGGTTTAATAGCGCAATAGCAGTTGGGCTCTTTCACGCTTAAGTAATATGATGATAGTATTCGATCTTCATGCTTTTGTTTATTGCTTATTTGTTGTAAAATGCCAGTCGGTTATTTCACTTGCTTTTTTAACGTTTGCAAATAATTTTCAAATTTATACGCCGAATAATCCGAAACGATTCCATGCTCTCGGACACAATCTGGCAAATGAAGTAGACTATGGACGTTGTATGTTACGCTGTTTTCCCCATATACCATAGGAAAGTTTTCAACAAAATAATTGATCATCTCCTGTATATTCGCAATGTTTCGAAAATAATTCTTTGAACACAATAGAAGGCGATAAGCACAATGAAGCAATAAAAAATGGTAATATAAATCATCATGTACGTTGTCTTTTAAAACCACAATTCCGGTGTATAAGCCGAACTGTCTGAACTCTGTTGCTTTGAATTTTTTAAGCTCAGAAAGAATGCTTCTCGGCTTTTGTGAAAATTCTTTGGGAATATAAGGTCGTAGTGAGACTAAGGACTCCAATATATTTTGCTTCTTTTCTTTGGAGATCTTGTAAGCAGTTTTGTTTTCAAACAATCGGACCAATATTTTTCTGAGTATTCCCAGGTCAAGCAAGTGCATGACATCATATGGAAACTGTGATAACATACGTATTCCAATTTGTTCCAATGGCGTTTCGTTGTTTTTAAAATAATGATTATGAATTTCTAGGTAGTTTCGTGCGCTAAATTGGCTGTCAGTCACTAAGTCGCAAAATTTTGTCTCAAAAGTTGTTACTCTATCAACTGATTTGCCTTTTTGCTTACATCTCATGCACCCTTTCAAAGATGTGTGTCCAACAATGCCGCAAAGAAATGCTTTAGCAGGTTTGCCGAAAAAAATTTACAAAATGGAGCAAATCCATCACCAAACACAACGCTCTACACCTTTTTCAAATCGTATGCATTCGATGATTTTGCAAAAACATTACTGTATCACGAAGTGCCCAAATACTACACTTGGAACACATTGACAAAAAGTACGTGGGAAGAAACTGGGACGCAATTGTCCCAGAGTATACTGCTCGACGGATGCCTTTAAACATGTGTATACAGTATATCTGAATAACGCGGAATGTTGTTATTTAACCTGCATCATACATTGCCTTGAAAACCGTTGATGGAGTAGTATACCAAAAGTGTAGAGAAGCATATTTCAAACTGGGCTGACTGGAAAATGATCAGCATTGGTACACAGCACTAACAGAGGTATCGCTTACGTGTCATCAGGAGTATTCGGAAGGCATTTTAAATAAAGCTCCAAAATTGACTGAGGACTTATGCGTATCAATCAACAACAAAGTCCTTTGTCAACTTCGTATGCCGGCATCGACACGAAACAGATATGACAGAGACGTGGTCTAGGAACAACAATTGAATGTAAGCCAGCAACAACATTTTGTTAAAACGCAAACAAGACTTTAAGTTGCTGATTTAAAAAAAATGCCTTCACAAAGTCATGCAACGTGTAGCCAACAGAAATGGTGGAATTTTTTTCCTAGAAGCTCCAGGAGACACAGGCAAAACATTTCCATCAGCAAAAATTCCGAAATGATCACAGCCCTTAAAACGTTAAAATCGGAATTTGGGATGAATGCACCATGGCCCATCAAAAATCACATGAGGCACTTGACCGGGATCTGCTCGATTTGCGAGGAAAAATTGACTGATTGGAGGAACTCTAATTCTTCTTTCAGGTAATTTTCACCGGAATGATGATGTGAATAGATTGAAAAACAAATCTAGTTGAAACTGCCGGACAAAACAGTCAAATACAAATCAATTGACACAGTGGTGGATGAAAAACAAGCAGACAACTATCCAACCGAATTTTTAAATTCAATGGACCCACCAGGAATGCTTCCACACATATTAACATTGTAAGTTCAATTGCCGACGATGCTCATTCGAAACTTGAATGCGCCAAAATTGTGCAACGGAACCAGACTGACGGCCAAAAATTGACACCAAATTTAATCGTCACATCAATCATTAATGGTGAATTCAAAGGGGAAGACGTGCTCTTTCCACGCATACCGACAAGTACCAACGATTTGTTATTTGACTTCAAGCGGTTTCAGTTTCCTTTACGTCTTGCCTGCGCAATTACCATCAGCAAAACATAAGGGCGATCGTAAGCTATTGCTGGTTTACATCTGGAAAATTCATGATTTTCGCATGGCCAATGGTATGTTGCTTGCGCTCGAGTTGCAAATTAAAAAAGTTATACATTTATACATAAAACGAAATGACTGAAAATATTATTTATTCGCTACCATTTAGATTAAATAAAGAAATTGATTCTTAAATATCACATTAAATATATGTTTTTTTCTTAGAGGTAGCAACGTGAGCTAGATACCGCTGGTTATTGTCCAAAATATGAGTTCTCCCTAATGCGCAATTAATTTTTTTGCACTTATTCATTAATCACTTTATTTTTCACTTTTTCTTTTTCAATTTAAATTAAAAGCAGCAATAACTGAAGAATATTTTAAGCAAATGCCGCGCCACGCAAGTTTCGAATGTTTCCCGATTTCGCGACGCGATAATTAAGCAAAATTCACCAAATTCACGTCTGTTTCGATTCGTTTTCGCAATTTCTTCACACTTTTGACGCTTATCAGTAGAACAATCTATTACATAACATTATTAGCTCATACTTCCTTATCATATAACTTCTACTCCGTTTGACTTTACTTCACTCATGCATACTGTATACGTGCTGTATTGGATTTCCTGCAGTACTTTTCCATGGGCCCGTACAAAGCAATAAAGCTCACTGTAGAGCAAAAAATTATCTCATAGATTTACATTCAATTGATGTAAAAAGGGTCGAATGATCAATTTAAAGTTTAGCAAACAAACTTTTGCCAAGCAAATTACTAATTTCAATTGACGTTTTCAAAATGCTTCAATTTTAAATTGGTAAGAGGACTTTATGTTTTTATAAAAGTTTGTTCTTCTTTTCTCGGTGCTAACGTACATGATTGTATTCTAATTATATACTTTGTAACGTATCAATGGTATTTAATCTTATTTCATTACCAACGATGGCAACTTCAACCAGCAAGAGACATGTCTGCACAACCCAATGTTCAATTCATAAGGGACTGTAATCTACCAACAACAAATACCAGCTGCATACAGCAGATTTAAATGCATGCTCGACTCCCATGTCCAAGCGAATCATATTTCATATTTGACCTTTATAAATTGTTTTCGAAACCCATTTTATTCGTCATTATAGTCGAGAAATTGAAGTTTGGCATTTCATGGCTATCAAATAGCTGTCACTGAAGCCGTAAATCATCCAACGCAGACATTCAGGTACTAACTTTTGCCTTCAACCTCTTGTAGAGCGCATTGGATGTGTTTGAAAAGGATCACATCACGTTTAAATCATAATAATATTTGTATCGAAACCTTTCCAAAATGCCAACAGAAAAATCTGTTGTAAGTCAATAATAACGGTATCAGAGTAGGATACTAGGAACTGGGAACGTCCTGAGAAAGTACACATATGTGTGTACGTCTTCCAACTTGCCCTTGGGATATTACATCAGGCAATGTAGATACACGTTTTTCACATTCACATAACCACAAAGAAAAAGAGCGTTACGGCTTCAGGTTTAGGTACACTCGTGCATAGAAGACCTAGAAAGGACTCGAGTGTAGAAATAAATCACTGAGTGATTTTGATTTAAGATATATGCGCTCGAGTCACGGCGATGTAAATCACGCACCCGCCGGGAATGAGTATCTCCATAAATAAACATAATCATAAAATTTATAGAGATTGTAAACGAACGAATGAACGAGGAATGAGCTGAGAATGAGTCAAGACGAACCCGGCAAACCGATGAATCCGGCAAGGAGATGGATTGGTTCTCTGTATTCCGAATGCCATGCAGAAGGGATGCCGTCAGCTCAATTCATCTTCGTCTTTCGCAAAGCGGGTGAAACATTTTCGGATTGCCCTTGACCCCATTCCGGAGATGCATACGACGCTCATCATCATCACCATCATCATTTTACCAACATCCTGGATCTTGATCGCAGTGGATTTTAACCTGGCAATGAAGGATGCTTTAAAAATTTTACATTTTGCGGAGCATTTGTTTCTTGATATCCGACTTTTTGAAATTTTAATATTTAACCTCAAGTCACTAAACTTTGTACTTGTTTAGTTTAGATGTATATAAACTAAAAAAGAATAAAAAAAAATATTTTAAAGCTGGTCCTGTGCGAATGTATTGTAAGATAGCCTTAGCCAAAAGTAGAAAGTAGTATTTCGAAACGGTTGGCCCCCCCTACCAGAAAAGGTGAATCTATAAACCAGAATATCCCTTCCGGGCAACAATACACCCGTTATCCTCATCCTGGGTTGAATTGTTATGAGCCGGTCGGTATCGTCCGGAAGCGATTTCCATGCAAGCGGATGGAAATTTTTATTTTTAGGAGGTGCCGATGAATAGCGTCTTGGATAAAGGCAAAAATTATATCACGTGATATACGATATACACATCTTCCCCAAATGGTACATCCTTTATCTCATTCTCAACATATCCTGAGGATATATGGAAAAATCGGAATCATTTTTATTTTCACCATTTCACCAATTTTACATCTTCAGCTCCTGTTGTCGTTAAATTTATGTTTATTTTTGGGTGTGAAATATATTCAGCTGCTGCTGACATGACACAGTGCCGAGAAAAATAAATAACTCATCATCCGTCGCAAAGGTTACATAACGACTTACTTCCGTCATACAATTCTTAGAAAACTCACATGTTGTTCTCTACATATGTAGCATGTTGAGTTTTGTCTTCAAAGAAATTATGCTGGGCTCTTTTGAAATGAGCAAACCCGCGGTAGCGGGCTGCGTTGAAATTCATGTGCGATTTCCAGTTGGCAGAAATGGAGAATGTCTTTCATCTGACATATTTTAACACTTAGAAGATTTCCAGGAAGATGAACGGAGTCCTTGAACAAAATTGCTATGTTTGAAAAGGGGGTGAATATGCTTCAGGTTATATAAAAATTAAAGTTATAGTGGATATTAAGGATGAATAAAAGTTTAACTTCGCTTACTATGTCATAGAAACCTTAATTTTTAGAGCAATCTCAATCATTTTGGTATTTGCAAAGAACGTTTGTAGGGTCGCTACGTGTACCATTAGTTGCAAACAGACGTGTCGTTGATCGCTCCTCTCAATAATTTTTAAAAATTAAATAATTTTGTACAAAAGCCAGTTGGGAATTAATTTTTTTTTCATTGAAAGTCATCACTTTCAAATTATTCGAGCAATCATCGAATGCATGAAGTTTGACCTCTGAAGAAGTTTCGAGAAGCGGAAAGGAGACACTCAAGGCCCACCCCCGTTTGATGAATATTGTTATTTATTGAAATGAATTATATTATAGTTAGTCCTAAACATCTAATACATCTATGTTTAGTACATAAGATGATATGATATTTAGAGGTTAAGCTAAAATGTCAAAGGGTTAGTACTGTGTAATAAATAGCATGAGTCAGTCATAAATCAGACCGTCTCAATCATAGAAAGTTGATATATAACATGGCCCAGCCGGGAAAATAATAAAGAAAAGATAAAACCAAAGCCAAAAGCATAATTTGAAAGGCCGAAATGGATTCAACGTTTAGGACTCCCGGACCATTGAATTTTGAAGGAAATTTGAGCGGAGAGTGGCAGAGGCTCAAGAGATCTTTTGAAATTTTGTACTTGCATTCAGAGCCTAACAGCCAGATGATTAGGTTAAGATCACCAGGCTATTAAATTTAATGAGCGAGAAAGGCATCGAAATTTTTGAAACAGTTAAGCAGAGTTATAATCACAAGAAAGTATTTCAAAATTTAATCAAGGCATTTGACAGATATCGCGATCCAAAGACATATGTCATATACAAACGTTTCAAATTTTATACCAGGCAGCAGCAACCGGGTGAACCATTCAATAATTTTTTTACCGACGTTACGAAACAAGTTCAAAAATGTATGGTGAGAGGTCTTATTGTACAAGTGATAAACAGTACTGACTTATAGGAAAAGCTTCTGAGAACAGAAAATTTATCTCTGCAAAAAGTAGTCAACCTGTGTCGACTGGCGGAAGTTACACAATAGCAAGCAAAAGATGTCCAGCGGACATGAAAAAAAATAAATAACATACTAATAAGATACCTGATAACAATATCATTAATTGCAAAAGATCTTCATTTAGCCATCCTACCACATCGTACAATAAGTTACGAGACTAACCCAGAGATGGTGCTACCAGTACCAAATTGGCCACGTTTCCATAGAGTGCAAGCCTTTACATGAAATGTGTAAAATTTTCACGTCGATTGGATCACAGACAGCAGAGTTATCGAGGTTAGAGTAAAGTCACTTTGTAATTCGTTTGAAAAATGGAAAAAAGCGAGTTTCGCGTGTTGATAATACATTGTTTTTTAATGGGTAAAAACACAGTAGAGGCCCAGCAATGGCTTGGAAAACATTACCCGGAATCCTCTTCATCGAAACCAACGATTTGTCGTTGGTATGCTGAGTTTAAATGTGGTCGTATGGATACAAACGATGCGGAACGTTCGGGTAGGCCATTGGAAGCCGTTACACAAGAAAATGTGATCGAAGTGTTAAAAATTGTAATTGTAATGAAAAATCGCAAAGCGAAGGTCCGTGGGATTGCAAAAATCACACAGATATCGTCTGAAAGCGTATTTACAATCGGTCATGAAAAATTGAGCATGAAAAAAAATTATTCCTAGTGGGTACCGCGATTGTTTCAGTGGAACAAAAGCAGCAACGAGTCGACAATTGGGAGAGCCGGTTATCGCTATTTACTCGCAATAAAAAGGATTTCTTGCATCGATAAATGACAACGGATGAAATATGGATACATCATTTCACTCCGGAGTCGAATCGGCAATCATCTGAGTGGCGCATGTCTGGCGAAAGTCGCTCAAAGCGTCCAAAAACGCAGCAGTCTGCTGGCAAAGTCATGGCGTCTGTTTTTTCGGATACACATGGCGTGATTTCCATTGACTACCTGGAAAAAGGTAAATCGATCAACAGTGATTATTATATTGACTTGTTTTGGTACGTTTGAAGGAGGAGATCACAGCAAAACGACCGCACCCGAAGAAGAAAAAAATCCTTTTTCATAAAGGCAATGCACCATGCCACAAGTCTATGAAAACAATGGCAAAATTGAACGAATCGGGCTTTGCTTTGCTTCCCCACCCCCCGTCTTCATCAGATCTAGCCCCTAGCGACTACTGACTCTTTGCTGATCTAAGAAAAATGCTCCAGGGAAAAAATGTGGCTCGAATGAGGAGGTCATTGCCAGAACTGAAACCTATTTTGAAGCAAAGGATAAATCCTTCTTTAAACATGATATGGTAATGTTTGAAAGGCGTTGAAAAGATGATGATTTTTGAAAAAAATGTTGTTTTCGTTGTAAGTCTCGGGACTTATTGAACGATGTGTTATTAATAAGTGACTAGCTTATGAAGTGTCTAGCTTGTATGAAATGAAAGGAACTGAATCATTTTGCATATAGATGCACGGCTAAGCAAATTAAACGCGATAGATGGACATGATGACATTGATCTTAATGCTTTTATTATTGACATGGTAAAAGTGAAAGGAATAGAGAAAGGAGACTCATGGTATACTAAAATGAAGATAAATGGGAAAGAAATACAATTTAAAATAGATTTGGGTGCTGAAGTAAATATTATTCCTGATTCAGTATTTAAAATGATAGAAAATGAGACAACTATTGTTGAGCCTGCTAAGTTAAAATTGGAGGCATATGGTGGTTACAATTTAGACGGTTTAGCCGCAGTAAAACTTGAGATAAAATATCTTATTGCTAATGTGGATCAGTCTCCAATTTTTGGATTGAAAACGTGTGCTAAGCTTAAATTAAGGAAGCGCATAGATAATCGTAACTGGAACTCTAATTCAAAAAGGGAATTTATCCGGAAAAATGGTTCATTATTCGAGCGATTGAGTACTTTTCCAAACAAATGTAAGATTTATTTAAAGAAAAGTGCGGTTCCAGATATACGAGGTGTGACAATTAAGTAATGAGACTAATTTCATTGCCGCCCTTGTGGTTAGCCTGTGGCCTTGAAATTCCCTTCCTCTTTTTCAGCATCCTTCTTCTCCCCATGGATATATTTATCATCGCTCTAGCTTGTTTAGTTTGCCTGCTGTGCTATTTTGAGTAGACGTGTGTTGGTGGTGCTCGTCACGAAAATGGAGAAACAAAATCAAGAGCAACGCGTCGCAATAAAATTTTGCGGCAGATTGGGCGAAACAGTTTCGAAAACGTACGCTGAGGTTGTTAGAGTGCATGATGACAGTGCTCTAAGTTGTGGCCAGGTGTTTCGATGGAATAAAGAGTTTAAGGAGGGGCGGAGCGGGAGCCCAGTTGAGGTGCGGACTGATGCAAATGTGCAGCATGTAAGCTCCCTAAACCGTGAAAATTGGCCGGGCAAGCCGTAAATCAAGTCTACTATCGCCAAGTACTCGAAAGAATGCGAAAGCGAGTCAACAAGGTTCAACTAGATATCGCTCATAACTGGATCCTTCATCACGACAACGCGCCGTGTCTCACCGCCCTCAGCGTGTCCCAGTATTTGGCCTCTAAAGGGATCGCCGTGTTGCAACAGCCGCCTTATTTGCCCGATATGTCACCCTGTGATTTTTTTGGTTCCTACAACAAAATTGGAACCCATTTTGAGTCGATTACGGACATCAAGGTGGCCGTGACGAAAGTACTCGTGGACATTCCAGCTGAAGCGTTCCAGAAATGTTACGAAGCATGAAAAACGCGCTAGAATCGTTATATAGCTGCACAAGAGGTCTAATTTGACGGGAATGGCAGAGTTGTAGAATAATTTTTAAATATACGGCTTTCATGGAATCAGTCTCATTGCTTAATTGTCACACCTCATACATGCACCTCGCTGCATAGCGAGCAGTCTTAAGAATAAACTGAAGACCAAATTAGATGACATCCAAAATGCAGACGTCATCAAAAGAGTTAATCATTCCACTCAATGGGTCCACAATCTAGTTATGGTTGAAAAACCCAATAAATCTGTTAGATTATGTTTAGATTATTAAGGATACAAACATAACAAGAGAGCCTTTCCAATTACCACGATCATCGGATTTATCGTCACAACTCAAAAGCATGCAGTTTTCACGGTATTACACCTCAAAGATCGATTTTGGCAGGTTTCACGGGAGGAAGAATGTAGCAACACCGTTCGGAATTTATAAATTTTTAAGGTTGCTATTTGGTCTCAATTTTGCTCCCGAGCTATTTTAAAAACTTAGTACTAAATATTTAAATCACCTACTAGGTGTATTCGTCTATTTTGACCATATTTTTATTTTTGGAAAAAATAAAGTAGAACACGATAGCAATCTGGCTAATGTTCTTAAATTAGCAAGTGAATTAAATATTAAACTTAATACTATAAAATTGCAATACTGTCAAAAAGCTGTAAATTATATCCCTTACGCTTGGTATTTTCCAAAGAAGGTGTTAGAATCGATAGATCTCGGATTAAAGCCATTGAAAAAATAGAAATCCCTAAAAACAAAATAGAATTGTAAAGCTTCTTGGGATTAGTCAATTTTGTGAGAAATTTCATTCCAAATATGTTATGTTGATTTTATAAGTAGCTGTCGGACATGTCAGAAACATCAAAAAACAAATTATAGGTCTCCATTGATTCCACATGAAATTCCAAATCTGCCATTTAGTAAAGTGGCTTGTGATATACTTGACTTCCGAGGAAAGCCGTTTTTAGTTTTGATTGATTACTTCTCGAAGTGGTTAGAAGTTAAATTGTCTAGAAATATAAATCTGAGGAAATTTCGAGAAAACTTAAGGAAATATTTGCTCAACTCAGAGTTCTTATATTATTGTATGGGATAGTATGCCATTTAGTTCATACCAATTTAAACAATTTGCATAAGAGTAGAGTATTGGCTTAATAACCTCTAGTCCAAATTACCCTCGTAGTAATGGTTTGGCGGAGAAAGGTACTCGTATAGGGATAGCGAAAAGCTTACTTCGAAAATGTGGGGAAGAAGGAAAAGATTTAGAGAGTGGACGGCTGGTATAAAGAAGTGTTCCAATTTCGAGTTTATCGGTATCACCAGCGCAACTATTAATAAGCCGAGAACTTCTCCCCGAATATTCTGTTAGAAAAAAGTTATTGAAACCAAAAGTTATTGAACGAACTTATCAAAAATAGAAACTAAATCAAGACAGATATAAAACATACTACGATAAGACTGTAAAAAAATGAGAAAGGAGGGGTTTCAAATGGGAGATAATTTCGTTTATTTGGGAGCCAGCCAAGTTTATAGAGTCACATTCAACGCCAAGATCATTTATTATTCAGAATGAAAATAATCAATTATTGAGACGAAAAAGCATAAACTTAAGAAAATTAGAGTACACTCCTAGTTTTAAAGTGACAGGCTCACAATTTCTGCATATTTTTTGAACCAACGCTTAATATTTCGGATTTTTGCATTCCACGTATAAGAAATGAAACAGGGCAATGTAAACTAATAATGAATGAAAATAAAGAAAACAATTTTGATATGAGTGAAAAATATTATACACGATCAGGCAGGTTAGTAAAATCCATAGAAAGATACCAAAGTGCAAATTGAACTAAAATGTGGTTTATTTCAAATTTCAAATTACAAATGATAAAAAAATTACAATGTACAACAAGGTAATGCTTTCAAGTGTACAATGATGAAGAATTTGTAAGGTCCGCTAATAGAAATTTGTTTCTAATATGATGAATCATTGTAATTGTTGAATTTAAAACTGTAAAGAAAACAAAAATATCAAAATAAAAAGGGTTGATGTTATATATTGAAATTAATTATATTATAGTTAGTCCAAAACATCTAGTACATCTAAGTTTAGTACACAAGAATATATGATATTTAGAGGTTAAGCTGAAATGTCAAAGAGTTAGTACTGTGTAATAAAAAGCTGAGTCAGTCATAAATCAGTCCGTCTCAATCGTAGAAAGTTGATACAAAACAAATATCGCCTTGAATCTCGCTGCAACAGCAACGCGATGGAGGCGGCCGATGGCTTCAGTAATCGAATAGAACGATCATGTCCATCACCAACAATGATCAAATTTTCAAATTGTCTTTTTCTTTCTAATCTTCGTTTTAACTTTTCCTCGCCGGGAAAAGTTAAAACGAAGATTTGTAAGAGAAAACAATGAAGAAAAAGACAAATTGAAAATTTTATCAGTCGACAAAATCGAACAACTAGTTAAAGCTTATGACAAAGTAGAGAAACACAACAGAAACAAGTTGGGTAAACAGACCTACGCTCATGTCAGAAGGGTTTTGTATTCAATTTACAAAATGCAGTCAGCAGATCGAGTCACATCAAGAAACATGTCAAAGACGATTTTATTGGAGAAAATATGAAATACGAAGATCATACTATTATTAACAAAGCTGAACGAATTTCGACTTCTGAGGTTTTTGGTACTAGTAAGCTCATAAATATCTCCCTTGATAATTATTTCACATGTCCAGCCGCGACGGAGGAAACACATTTTTCATGTATTTACCCCCTGTGCCCCACTGAAGAAAAAACTGGCAGTTTAACAACTGTTTTGAAAAGCTCTCATGAAAACTTTTATTTCATACTCATATCGGCTACGTTTGATGAATTTTTTTTTTCAGGGGCCACTCTGCTGTACTGTTATCATCGAATAATGGCCAATTTTTTCGAATCCTAGAATGGTTACAAAACCCTTTCTAGGAGCCCTCTCCCGCTGCCTTGACTTGTTTCACTTATAAGCATTAATTGTAGGCACTGATCTACAGTCATTCATTCAATTGAATCAAGTGTTCAAAGCATGCACCTTAAACGTTGAAGTTGGGAAAAAATAACTCAAAATTATTCAATCTTCGCATTTAAAACAGCCACTATTTTTTTTTACGAATACTGATACCACTAGCTCAACCGATTCTCAAAGATATACATGACACCTATCATTCCTGAAATTTTCATGCAAATCCTAGCAAAACTGTAGTGTCTGAGTCGGTAAAAAGCGCGTGTTGTTCCATAGCCATATGTTGCCATAGTAATAAATGCAGCGCATATTGTTCCATAGTAATACGGGAAAATTCAAACCGCTATAACTTCGCTAAATATGATTCAATCCTTATGAAACTTTCAGAATAGATCAATCTTATAAATAGTCATCTGTGTACTGAATTTCATTGAATTTAAGGTTACCGTTATTCAAGAAAACATAAAATCGATAAATCATACTATTAATAACAAAGTTGAGTGAATTGCGGCTTCTAAAGTACTTGTTGTTGTTGTACTCAGCAAGGCCTACATACCTGATTTTTTTCAGATTTTTCGGATGAAAGGTGTCCAATCGCGAGGGGGGGACACAAATTTTTCGTGTATTTCCCCTCCCTGTGCGCCCCTCGAAGCAAACTTTGCTAAACAAAGACCTGTTTTGAAAAGTTCTTATTGAGACCTTTCATTTGATACCCATATCGGCCACCTTGAATGAAATTTTTTTTTCGGGGGGTCACTCCCCTATATGGGGAGACCCCCCTTAAATGCCTTATGAAATTTTTTTATATTTGAACTTCGAAGAGATCACCATTTTACACCTACATACAAAATTTGATGCTTCTAGCTTAAGTAGTTTCCAAGGAAAACTGCTGTGACACACGGACGGACGGACAGACAAACAGACAGACGGACAGACGGACAGACGGACAGACAGGACGTGATTTTAGAAGGGTTTTGTAAAATTATTTTACAAAACCCTAAAAATGAAGAATTCAGACTAAGCATCCATTCGCTAGAGGAGCTAGTTGGCAATTTGACTTTCAACCAAGAAAAACAAACGACCAAAAAAGAAAAAGAAATAAAACCAAAAGCAATTGAAGACAGAAACCCAAAGAAATCATAAGAGGTCCCTAATAATGAAGACGTCCTCAGCGCGGGTGGAATGAACGACAGTACAGATTATTATGCAGCTCTCGCTAAGCGAGATGATTTAATGAATATAGAAAAGGACTATGGTAACCGAAATTCTGAAAATGTCCATACTAAACCTGATAATACATGCATCAAATAGTGAAAAATTAAGAAAAGGGAGAAACAACAAACAGTTTTGTCGGATGGTTTGTCTGTCAATATTAATAAAAGAAGGAAAAAGTGCCGCTTCACTTTTGGTAGCCAGAAAAATTAAATGATTTTGAAATCAACAGAGTAAGTGTCAACAAACTGACGATTAAAACTAAGTCACTGATTGACTTTCAGACAGCAAAAAGTGCGTTGAATCCTGGAGAGGTTTCACACTTTATAAAGACCTGCAAGAGTGAGAAAAACCAGGCCTTTTTGATGAAGGGTCTGGACTGCGGAGAGGACACAAAAAATCTCCTCCAGGTGCTTAAAGAAGCTGCACCAAAAATAAAATTTATTGCAGTTAAAAACTTCGCAATAAGGACATCGATTTTATCATATAAAAATTTCAAGTTCAAATCTCGAACAAAAGCAGTCAAAGTGCTCTCCAAAAAATAAAGTACGTGAAATTCAAAGTGGTGAAGTGGGAACACTTCCAAAAGAGCAAGGTCAACTAATGCTAGAGGTGCCAAAGATCCGGTTATTTGGCTGCCAACTGTATCATGAAATACGGATGTGTGAAGTGAAAAGATGCCTATGCCCGAGTGCAAATTAGCTCAGACGGGGCCAAAACAAAAACTATATTGTGTGAACTGCGGTGTATTGGATCATCCAGCATAGTTTCGAGGATACTCCCAATATCAAGATGCAAAATCAAAATTTATTTTAAAACAATCACAAGTAGACCCCAGTATGTTACCTTCTAATATCGTCAAGTCTGGGGTATGATTTTCACTTGCTACTAGGCGACCAGCTGACAACAATGTAAATAATTTAAGTGGCAATAATCAGCTGCTTCTCAAAATTGATCAACAATGTGAGTCGCTTTCAACAAAAATTAACAAACAAGATGAAAAAATTAACTTTATGTTTCGACGTTTAGATCAACATGTCCCCAAACAACTTGTCATGTAGTCACATTCCCACGGATAGGCTTCACCTCATCTCGATCAACGTTAATTCCACTATGAGTTTACATCGACGTGGTTGTCTGAAATTTTTTGTCAAGCCTGACATCATGCTTCTCACTGCCATCCACCTCAACTCATGGCACTTCATGACATTTAAGGATTTTGAATTGATATTGATTAAGAGACCCTATTTTTCCCAAAATATTGAAAAATTCGAATTAAAAATTTTGGGTCTTTTGAAGTGCCTTTTATTATTATTTCACTGCTAGACCGGGATAACGCCCTCCTTATCTTTGCCTACAAAACTGGTCGAAACGTTCTTAATCTCAATTCTTTGTTTGAAATACTCAAATTGAACAGGCTGAATAGTTATTATATTCTTATCGATGACCTGAATGCCCAGCATACATCATGGCTGAACACCAACAATTATCCCGGAAATCTATTCCTGAAATCGTGGATAACAGAGAACCAAATTGAAAACAATCTGAATGGGTCGAAGCTTCTATTTAGATCTCTGCTTTAATAGTTCTCAACGGAAACTGCACGTGCTTCCTTATGATAGCGACCATAATGCAATCGTAATGGAAATCTATCATAGATGGGATGTTGTCTTCCTAATTCCAGTTCAACATGAAAATAATGTTCGTACATTTCTCCCTCTCCTACACCCCTCAAAGCAAAACTCGTCATTTTGAGACCTGTTTTAAAAATTTGTCATTAAGACCTTTCATTTGATACCCATATTGCTTACATGCGATGAAATTTATTTTTGAGGGGCCACTCCCCTATATGCAGAGACCCCCTTAAACACTTTATAAATTTCTTTTTGTGATGAAACTTTGAAGAGGGCATAACTTTCTACTTAATTACGAAATCTTGTCAAAGTCAAAGTCAAAAGCGCTTTATTTAATACCAATCATTATAAATTTTTAAAAGAACATAAAACAAATTCCAAACAATAAAACTATAAAAAACTTAATGGCCCGAATGGCTCTCTAAATTTCTACGCTATCAGTTAAACTCATTTAATGAAAAAAATACACTAGCAAATTTAAATTAATTAAGATTATTACATATTTTTTGATTCAATTGGAAAAAGTAGAAAAAACCAACCAGCATTATTCAAAAATTACTTATATTAGTAACACAACAATGAACTTATATCTACTACCTAATATGTTATGACCTAATTCTAAATAAGTTCAATCAAAAAAAAAAAAACGTTACCTTATATTGAAACGTATACCTAATTTATAATACAATAAACAAAAACAACACTAGATGTAGCAATAATGAGATGAATCTAAAAAACTAAGTAACGAGAAAAAGCACAAAATAGAAAATAAACACGAACAATTCAGACATTGTCATTCAGCCACCAATACCTAGATTGCTCCATCTCAGCTCGACCAGCCTCAACGAACCTAGCAAATGAGTATCTCCATTGGAATTGTTGGTCTCGTGAACTCAAATTCGGAGGATATTTTATCTTCTTATCGGTGGCCCGTCGATATATGTGATATATGACTGGGACGCCGTCAGAATCAAAAACGTATCGATTCATGTCCAAATATACGAATGCTTCTGGAGGAATGAAGCCAGTAGCGAAGCAAGTCGCTATATACCCGTCTGTAGGGTGGAACGGCTGTGAAATCCAAGGGCTTTCACTCACAGTTACAGATCTTGCGATATGATTCCGAAGAAGTTTCAATATGAAGATATCGACTCTTGTCACTTGAGCAGTTTGATAAATTTTTCTATTCGATATATAGTGCTTCCAATCCGTCTCAGGCTTTCTGTACAAACCAGTACATGCACGAAGACATTTCCTTTCGAAAACTCTTAATCTTTCCATTGAACTAGCACTCTGGTTGTACCAGATCTGGCATCCGTATGTCAAAACTGGCCTAACCAGGGTCTTGTAAAAAATAACTTTGACTTTTTGATCAATGTATCTGGAATGAAAGAGTCGCCGAAGAGCCATGAGTACTTTAAGTGCTTTACTGAGCATGATTTTCACATGTTCAGTATAGTACAGATACTGATCGAGATAAACACCGAGGTATCGAACACAGGGTTTATTTGGAACCCGTTCTGAACTACCCGCACCAGCCATGATGTGGAAATCCTTCCAATTACGTTTCAGGTCTTGACTGGCCCCCTGCAGCGTTGGCCGAAACAAAATTGTTTCGCACTTCTGCGCATTGATTTTCATTCGCCAATTGTCGGTGTAGAGCTGCACATCAATAAACATTTTTTGAAGATTGCTCTGAACTATTGCAGCTTTTCGGTCTGCCGTGTAGATGATCAGATCATCAGCAGACGCTACCAATGATCACATTGGCGAGACATTAAAATCAAAGCTGTTCAATAGCTTGCGAATGAATATTGGGAAAAGCAGGGGCGCAGTAACTGTTCCCTGTTGTAGGCCATTCAAGACCTTGAATTCGCACATTGTTGTCAGATTTCCATCAGTTACAACAAATGATTTCCCGTATAACATATTACACATCATGGCGACAAGGTGTCTGGGGAACCTGTCCTGAAGAAGTTTGAAAACTAGTCCATTTAGCCACACCGTATCGAAGGCTTTCTCCACACCAATGAGACATGCTCCAACACATTCTTTGTTGTTTAGTTTCCAACAGATGTCTGAGGTTACTTCCGTTACTGCATGTGTGGTCGAATGCCTGGCACGAAAACCAATTTTGCAATTCGGCATCAACTCATATTTCTCAATGTGGGCGTATAATGCTCTGTTGAGTATCACTTCAAACACTTTGCTGATGTTAGGCAGCAAGCCGATTGGGCGATAGCTTTTAGGGCACGAAGATTCTTTTCCTTTCTTCAAGATTGGAAATACCTTAGCCTTTTTCCACTCATTTGGGAAATATGAATTGCTCAACATGTTGTTGAACAATATGCAATAATTCCTAATAGTAACCTCCAGCAAATGTCGGAGAACTATATTTGGAATACCGTCAGTACCACATGATTTTTTGTTGTTTATTCTGCAAAATATGAAACACAAGTCTTCATAGCTGACAAAATAATCAATAAGATTCAAGGTTGATATGAGGTCAGATGTTAACGTTTCGTCGAAATGAAGAATTGATTGGCCGTTCAGGCTTGATTTGAAGTCGGATACTTTTGCTTCAACGACCTCCGAAAATATTTCATTCCTTCCCTTTGGGTTTGGCAGATGAACCAATTCAAAATGTGTTCCAATCAGGGCAAGCTTCTGCAATCCATCACATATAATCCTGTTTCCATCTCTATACGGAGTCGTACTATCAATTCCGATACCAGCCCTATCGAGAAGATTTATCTCATCACTAGCGACTTCAAGATACTTCCTGCGGAATAAGCTATTCACTTTCGCGAAAACGCCATCTGGGTCCTGTGGGCTAGTACCGCTCAGTTTTTCCGCCCATTGATTGCTGACCTCACTCCTGAAATAAGACCGGATTAAGTTCCGGACATTCTTCAGATGTAACTTCAACAAAGCCAACGAGGGATGGTTATAGTCCAAAAATCGTCGATAAATATTGTTGATGCGTGTGAGAAGAAGGCTTTTCAATCTTTTCAACCTTGCGATGGTTGGTGTTTCATATCCTTCCATATTGTTTCGATGTTTTATCTTGGGAACTACTTTCTCCATCGTTTCCAACGTCAGCTTCTCTAACTTCGACAAATAGAGATCTATTTCATCGTCCGTTAGATTTCTGTTATTAGGAACCATTGAGCAAGCGTTGCCATCATCAGAAGGAGGACATTGCTTCTGGTACTCCCGATTAAACTTCTTTTGAAACTTTCCCCAGTCTGTTTTTTTGAAATTCAACCGATGGTTTTCATGTTGAACTGGAATGAGGAAGAGATCATCCCTTTGATGATTGATTTCCATTACGATTGCGTTATGGTCGCTATCGCAAGGAAGCACCTGCAGTTTCCGTTTAGGACTATTAAAGCTGAATTTAAGTCTTGCGTCAGCAATGCAGAGGTCCAAATATGAGTTTGTCCTAGGGCATGTTGGGAACTCCGACCCATATAGGTTGCACCTGTATTCAATTTGATTCTCTGTTATCCATGATTTCAGGAATACACCTCTTCGATTATTGGTGGCGTTAGGCATGTTGAATGCTTGGCATTCAGGTCACCATCAAGAAAATAATAATCATGCAGCCTGTTCAATTCGAGTATTTCAAACAAGGAATTAAGTTCCTCCTTGAACTTGAGAACATTTTGACCAGTTGCATAGGCAGAGATAACGAAGAGGTTATCCCCACCTGCCAGTGAAATTTTTATGACGGACACTTCAAGAAATTCAAAGTTTTTGAATTCGACTTTTTCAATATTTTGGAAACGATAGGGTCTTCGAACCAATATCCCGGTGCCACCTCCCCCATCACCTATTACCCTATCGTTTCTTACGAATGAAAAATCTTTGAATTCCATGAATGCCATGAATTGAGGTGGGTTTCAGTGAGAACTATGATGTCAGGTTTTTGCTTAACATCAAATTCAAGGAGATAATCACGTCGATGTATAGCAACGATAGAGTTGACGTTGATCGATATGAGGCGAAGCCTATCCATGGGAATATGACTGGATGACAAGTTATTATTAGGCATTTGAAAGACCTAAATGCTGAAAAGCAAAGTTAATTTTTGAATCTTGTTTGTCGATTCTCTCCGATAAAGAATTGAGTTGCTGGTAAATTTTGAGAAGCAGCTCATTATTGACACTTACATTATTTACATTATTTCCAGCATTTTCTGCTGGTCCTCTAGCGGCGAGTGCAAATGATACTCCGGGCTTGACGAAGTTGGAAGGTATGATATTACGGTGTACTTGTGTTTGCTTTGGAGCAAATTTAACTTTTGCATCTTGATATCGGGAGCATCCTCGATATGATGCTGGGTGACCAAAAACACCGCAGTTAACGCAGTATAATTTTTCTTTAGGCTCCGTCTGAGCCAATTTGCACTCACCGGGAGCATGAACGTCTTTGCATTTAACGCAACGATAGTGCATGGCACAATTGGCAGCCGAATGTCCCAATCTTCGACACCGGTAACACTGGTTGACTTCTCTTTTCTGGAGGCGTTCCCACCTCACCACTCTGGAATTTAAGTACCTTATTTGTTGAAGGGCACTTCGACTGCTCTTATTTGCAATTTGTACCAGGTAAAGTGGTAAATTCTTCCTTTCTATGGTCGACCTTCTTGTCGCAAAGGCTTTGACTGAAGCAAAATCAATATCTGGTGCAGCCTCCTTGAGCACCTGAAGAAGATCGACCGTATCCTCTCCGCTGTCCAAGCCCTTCAACAAGGAGGTCTGATTCTTTTCACTTTTTGGGATATAGGTGAAGTGTGGAACCTCCCCAGAAACCAGCGCATCTTTGGCTGACTTAAAATCAACCAGCGATTTCGTCCTTATAGTTAATTTTTCGGCATTAACTCTTTTGATTTCGAAATTGGCCAGTTTATTTTCGGCTGCCAATAACCGAACCATATCTTTCCCGGTTTGTCCGAACACGTTGATTGGCGGAACTTTTTCTATCTTGTTCGAAGCTTTTTCAGAGGAACCAGCAAAACTGCGGGCTGGTTTTTTCTCCTTATTTTTGTTGTTTAGATATTCAATAAAATTAACGTCATTATCTTGATTTAAATTACCTCCGATGTTTTCTTCAATTTCCGTATCTTCGGGTGATCCCTCCAGCGCTGCAAAATAGTTTTGGCTCTCGTTGGTGCCACCAGCACTTAGAACTTCTTCTAGAATCGCTTGCTTTGTACTTTTCTTCGGCTTTGTTACCTGTCGCCATTGATTTTCGATAGAAATTTCCTGAGTCGATTACTTCGACAAAATACGATTTTTACCGATAAAAATTAACTCGGACAAACGTTTTTAAAAAATTAATTTAACTTTTGAAAACTTTTGACAGGAGCAATTTAAAAGACGTCTATACGCAAAGACTACTACGATCCAATCCATATTACGAAAGCTTGTGTTTCTAGCATATGTAGTTTGCGAGAAGATGTGGTGTGACACACGGACGGACGGGCGGACGGATAGATGGACAGCCAGGACGCAATTTTAGTGGGTTATTGTAAAATGATTTTAACAATGCCCTAAACAACGGATTGGGGAAAGTTTCAAAAGAATTTAATCGGGAGTACCAGAAACAATGTCCTCCTTCTGATGATGGCAACGCTTGCTCAATGGTTTCTAATGATAAGAGTCTAATTAACAATGGAATGAATCTATATTTGTCGAAGTTAGAAAAGCTGACGTTGTAGATTTTTTTACCATATATAGCCATTATGGTTGTCAAATAAAAGATTTTGGTGAGAACTTTTCAAAATAGGTACTTTACAAGAGGCATTTGCAAGGTGGGATTCAGGGAAAGGGAAATGTACGGACAATTTAGTGTCCCCTCCTCGCGATTTGACATCTTTGAACAGGATAGTTTGAAAAAAATTACGAAAGCAGGCCTTTATGAGTACAAGGTCCACAAATACCTCAAAAGTTAAAGTTCGATCAATTTTTTAATAATAGTACATTTTGTGAATTTTACGTTTTCATCTATAACTTTGAAGGGCGACCTTTGAATTTGCCAATAACTTGTATCTGAATTTTTTATGTATGCGTTTTAGTTTCATAAAAATCGAGCCGTAAACAACCAAGTTATCGGCAATTGAAATTTACCAATTACAACATTTACATGTGATACTTTGTAAATAAACGTTCGCAATGGACCCAAACACTACAGATTTGGAAGGGTCTTGATGAAAGTTTTGAAAACACTTTAAAACATTGATATCTTATCATGACTACTGAAACATTGAGGTCAACAGACTGAAAATAAAGTGGTGGCAAATTTAAATACATACTAGCCCTATACTATTCTTCCCAGCTCAATTCATGGAATACGAGTATATGTGTGAGTCAAGTTTTGATATTCAGAAGTCGTTGTATGATTGACTAATTATTTTACAAAACCCATCTGGTAAGGGGTTCCTCCCACTACCTTTAATTGTCCTTAAACAGTGTTTGACTTTCAAAGTAGGGGCCGATAAAATGGTTATTTGCTTTTAAAAATAAGGGTGCCTACGAGAAATTTGCCTTTCCAGCTGGTGGTGTCAACGTGGTTTTAAGGTGTTTGTAAAAAAATTGTATTACAAAGACCTTCTAATTTCAAAACCTGTCCGTCCGTCTTTCCGTCTGTCCGTGCGTCACAGGAAGTTTTCTCAAAAACTATATAAGCTAGAATGCTCAAACTTTATGGAAAGGTCAGAAGTGATGATCGCTCAAAATTTAGGTCTTACCAAAAATTTAAAAACTTTTTAAGGGGATCCCCCTTAATAACGAAGTAGTCCTTAAACATTTTTTTTTAATCAAAATTCATTGAGTTGGGTATGAAATAAAAAGCCTTGATTAGAACTTTTAGAGTCTGAATAGTCTGAAAATAATCACGGAAGAGGACCTTTATGAGTGGAATTCGATTATACAGACTAATATCAATTCAATAGAATTATAATAACAATAACACGTGTTTATGGTTGATATATACTTCAAATTGATCTAGACACTTTCATTTTCTTCCAATTTCCATGAAATTTTAAGGAAAAGTGTTTAATTTGAACATTTTCAACCGGCTGAGCATTCAAAAAAAATTTTTAAGCTCGATTAGAATGGCGGCCGCAATGTGGCATGAAAGAAACTCTGCATTTTTTAGATAAATTGGAACGATTTCTTATCCAAGTACTGAGTGTTTTCCAAAATAAATGGCGTCATCTGTAAATGAGAATATGAATGTAAATGAGTTGGAAAGTTACATTCCTCCCTGACTTCCAGTGAAAGTTTGGTGACATTCGGTTTGTTGGAAGTGAACTTATTGCGTCTAAACTGACAGTATGTTTGGGTCTTTGGTACAAAAATGAGTTTCGAACAAAGAGCTAATATCAAATCTTGTTTTAACGCCGGTAAAACGTTTACTGAAACATTTGAATTGATAAAAAAAGTTTATGGCGATGATTGCCTATCTTGTGCTAGAGTTCATGAGTGATTTACGCGTTTCAGAGATGGTTGTGAGGATATAAATGACGATGAACATATAGGCCGCCCAAAATCAGTAATCACCAAAAGCTCCATTGAAATTGTGCGTGAATTTATCAACAGTGAGCCAAACTCATCGTTGAAATTCATGGTAGATATCGGAGTTGAATACCTCCAAGGCATCGATTTATTGCATTTTAACCGATCATTTGGGGTTACGAAAGGTCTGTGCACATACTGTTCCGCACAAGTTAACTGATGACCAAAAATTGCTCAGAATTCAACATTTGAAAAACATCATTAAAGAGGTGAGAAAAAACGAGAACTTCCTTTAGAACATTGTAAGTGGTGATGAAATATGGTGTTTCAAATATGAACCCAAAATCAAGCGTGAAAGTGCCAAATGGAAGGCCCTAGACGAGCCACCATCCAAAAAATCGCGGTTGGACAAGTCAAAAATCAAGTCGATGCTCATTTGTTTTAACGATTCCAAGGGGATTGTCCACAAAGAGTTCGTGCCAATGGGCCAAACCGTCAAATCAATTTTCTATCTTGGCGTTTTGAAGCGTTTGTTACATCGCTTTCGTCGGATTTGGCCTGAATACCGCGAAGGAGAAAGCTGGCGCTTATTGCATGCTAATGCAGCATCTTATCGATCCACTCTTGTGACTGATTTTTTGACTGGAAATCGTATTTTAACCATCAATCACTCACCGTATTCGCCTGACACGGCTCCCTGTGGCCATTTGGCCATAATGGGAAAGCACTTTGCGCCCGTAGAGGGCATCCAAAAGACTTGTACCGACATCCTGAAGGGCATTCCGGTCAAGGACCTGAAACACTCTTTCGTAAAGCTTTTGGATTGCACAAGGCAGTGTATCGAGGCCGGAGGAGACTATTTTGAATAAACTTGAATTTATCAGAATCAAGCTCCTGTCGTTTCTATTTTAGCTCAGTCTCGATTATTTTCTCGTATTGGATGAACAATTCAAGTTATTAATTCGCGCAGTTAGAAAAATTGTTTCGAACCTTAGGATGGTTTAAAAGACCTTCTGGTAGAAGCACTCTCTTGTTTACTCAACTTGTTCTGGTTTTCAAAGAGTTTTAAGTTCGTAATAGCAGCGCATAAATTTTTAAGGAAATGCGTATACTCTCCAGTTTAGCCTCATAATGTTATGCATGCTATTAACAGAGGCCAGCAAATCAACATAAAGCTAGAAGAAAATTTACAGAAAAATTGTCCACACATGAAAAATATATTTCACTAAAACAAACTTCCAAACATATCAAAATAAAATATTTTTATTAAATTTGAGTTTGTTGCACTTTTCATCATATCCTTTCATATTCAATTTAGCCTGGCACGCCGTGGAAGCTGCCTGCAGACTACATGGTCTCAATATTTGTCTCTGTAGACCGTTTGGGCACTGGGTGATATTATCAAAAAATGCAAAATTAAACAGTATAAAAGTCCATTTTCAACCAACATATGCAAAACTTGAAAACTATTCTAAAACTGCAGTAACAGCAAAGGTGACGTCGTAACATCCACGATCTTTCAAGGTGCAGTGAAAATTCCATTGGTCATATACACACATTGGCAACGATGTGCTCGACTACATGTTTCCATTTTTCCACATAAAGAAAATTTTCCGGATAGTTTATAATACATGCAAAATATGCTGTTCGTAGAAAATATGCAGATTTTTTGTTGCTGTTGCAAATAAATATGCTGGAGAATATACGGATAAGAAGAAGGAATTTTAAGTTTAAGAAAAAAGTTTTGCTGTGTGTTTGGCGAAAAATCTCCGACGTCTGCACCGTTCCTTTATACAAAAGCTGCTTCCATGGCTGCTAGTTTTGTTGCTGGGTGAAGTTGTGCCACATGAATCTCCTAAAATCCTTGTTATCCTTCAAACACAACACAAACTCGCAGGAATATAGTTTAAAATGTCCACGAATAAACATCCGGGAAAATCTTGTGCAACGATTGCATTGTGCGAGGAAGACAGACTTGCAGCAAACATTTTAAATTTTATATTTTCATTTTATTTTTCGCTTTACGTATTTATTCCGATAGTCCTGAAGCTTTATATTGCAAACAGCATGCTTTGTTGCCGCTTCGGTTGTTTGTTGGTGGATGCTTAATAAAATCCTTGACGGAACATTTTTCACTAATATGCTCTCAGACAATGTTTACTCCGCAGGCAACTTGGCAATAGGTTTATGTGTACAGATTTACATGTGGGGATAGTGGATTGCGGTTTGATTTGGGTTTTTTTTTCAAAGTTTAATTCATACGTATTAGTGTGGAGCTTGACTATATAGGGAGTATTTGTTTTAAGAATTTTGAGAGCATATGCAAAGGATATTTAGTATATCGATGAGTATGAATTTGCAAATGTATCATGTTTCTCAAAAGCATGTGGTTCCACCTTTATTGACTCTTATATTCAGGGGCGGCGGAAGGTATGTTGAGTATGTTGAGCTTAGTACAGGCCAAATTTTCGGCATGTTGAATTTAACATGCCCCAAAAGACAAAACTGAATTGAGTAATCAGAATTAGCACCGCTGAGTACACAAGTTCTCGCGTTCACAAATTCATGTAACACTCATGCGCAACACCGTTCTAGCGCATACAGTCGCATCTATTATATCTATATGTATATAGACCACGCACGATCCACCCAAATGTGGATATCGGTTGAGAGCTGAAAGAAGGATGAATAGATAAAGTCTTCCGAGTCATCTTAAAACAGCTTCGGGCTAGTGGCGGAGAGTGCACTTTCCCCCACTTACACCCATAAGTGCTAGCTTAGGCTAATTTCAGCTGATGGTAAGTGTACTGAAGTGTACTGGAGAAGGTGTGGAGACCGGAGAAACACACTGCGTGTTTGTGTGGCTGCGAGAAAAATGGATAAGTTCGTTGTGAGAGTGAAGCGGAAGAGAGAAGAAACTAGAATGGACGAAATTGAAATAAACCAGAGTCAGAAAACCCTTCAGAAAGACAGTAAAATCAGTGTTGCTCAGTATTTATCGACTGCAACGAAAAAACAAATGTTGAACAATCGCACAGCTCTCAGAAAAATATTCAGCACCATCAAGCTATTAGGACAACAAGGTTTGCCGCTACGTGGCCACGATGATAAGAATTCAAGCTTCCTGAGAATTTTTAAAACGCGCGCGGAAGATGTTCCTGAGCTGGAATCGTGGCTTCTACGTTTTGGAAATAAATGGCTTCATCACGATATACAAAATGAAATTCTTGAAATGATGGCAGAAAATGTTTTGTTGACAAACATCGAAGAGATAAAAAATTGCGAGTTTTTTGCTTTCTTGTTGGATGAAACTCCCGATTGCTCAAGAACTGAACAAATTTCCATCTGCATAAGAGTCTTATCCGAGGACCTCGTGTCATCAGAATTCTTCCTCGGTTTTTATTCAACGACAAACACGAGTGCGGCAACCTTGATAGCAATCGTCATGGATGCTTTCTTTCGTTTTGGCATTTCATCCAGCAAGTGTCGAGGTCAATGCTATGATGGTGCTGCAAACGTCTCTGTGGCTTGGCTGGATTACAAGCGAGAGTAAAAGAAATTGAATCCCGAGCACTTTTTGTACATTGTAATGTACATAATTTAAATCTGGTCGTCCAAGATGCACTGGAAAAAATCATGCAAGTGAAAAACTTCGTCGGTATCGTCAAGGAGCTTATTAACTTTATCCGAGATTCACCGAAACGCTGTGCCCGGTTCAAAGAACTTCAAGAAGAGCTGCGCGAAGACAACGAAGAAATAAGTGTTGCCGTTTCTGCTTATTGCCCAACCAGGTTAATATTTAAACTTCATTTCAGAATTGAACTCCTTAGCTACTCAAGTTATATGAATTATTTTTACGTTGATTGTGTCAGGTTTACCATGAGAATAGGTTCTCTCAGGACTGTCTGTGTAAATTACAAAGCGATAATGACGATTCTACATGAGCTAGGATCAGAGTCTTCTGTAAATGCCACAGCCTCCGCCAAAGCATCTGGATTTCTTCAAAAAATGGAAACGTTCGATTTTTCGTTTTTCCCAACAATGTTGATCGAAATATTTCATAAAATTGAAAATTTGAAAAGGGAGTTGCAAAATTCTCAACTCAGTCTTGTTGACGCGTTCGAAAAAGTTGATGCCGTACAGTATGTCTTGGAATTATCTCGCGAGTCTAAATTTGACACGATTTGGGACAAAACAAAAGCAAGTGTCAAAGAATTAGATATTGAAGATGCAAAACTTCCGCGAGTGCGAAACGTCCCAAAACGGTTAAATCCTGACTCAAAATGTAGAGATCATATTTTCGAGTCACCGAAAGAAATGTACAAGAAAATTTACTTTGAAGTTTATGACCAGGTAATTTCATCTTTAAATTGGAGGTTTGGGACTGAATCTGCAATTTTTTTTAAATCCCTTGAAAATTTCATAATCTCTAAAAATTTGGATGGGGAAGAGATTATTAAATTTTACAAAGATGACTTCGACAAAAATTCTCTAGTCGCTGATAGGGATATGTTTCTAGAGATGACAACAAAGAAAAATGTAAATGTTCAGAATTTGAAAGACGTTGTAAATTTTTTACGAGAACATGAATGGTGCAAGGGCCTTGTCCCGGAATATGTTCGATTTGTTAAATTATTATTGACAATTCCTGCTTCATCTTGTACAAACGAACGAAGTTTTTTAACTTTAAAAAGTTTGAAGAATTATCTCCGTTCAACAATGGGTCACATATATCATGACTTAGCTGACAAAATTGATGACAAAGGACTGATCGATGAATTCATTCAAAGAAATGCCAAGCGCACCAATTTGTTTGTGATGACTTCGGATAAATAAGTAATAAAATTGTACTTACATATGATAAGAGACAGTTAATAATAAAATGGAATTTCAAGCGAATATACAATTTTTTTTACTGTCAATAATATTTATCGTAAACTATGCCACACAATTTTTGATAACATTGAGATAAAACGCACCGAAAAATTTTACGGAGCCTCCCCCCCTCCCTCGCTGTACTCAGTTACTCAACATACCCTTCAGACCTGTTCCGCCGCCCCTGCTTATAGTTTGCGGATACATAATAAATTGACGATGCAGGCGGAAATGAATATTGATTCAAAATACAATCCATCTAGCGGGTACATATAGTTGTTAAAAATATACTCGACTCAGTGGGCTACATGACTTTTTTTTAAACAGAAAGTTATCTTTACCTGCGCTGGAAACCCAAATGTTTCAATTAAAACTCGCAAACGTTTATCACCCTTTGCCAAGAGGGTTCTTTCATGTGGGATTTTCGGGTCCCATATAGCCCAATGAAGACGGACCGCGGCGCAACTCGTTCTCCCGATTAGGTGCCGCCGCCTCGTGGTCCGCCAAACGAGACTGCGGACCCCTGAAACTAAAGGGGAGTAAGACAACTAAGACTCCAGATAAAAGACCGCAGTACTTAACGCGCAATTACTTTACTCAAGGAAGCTTGTCTTTAATAAATGCATCCACCAAACCAATTTTCTACTTTTTATTCAACTAAAGAAATAAAAAACGAGGAGGTCACTCTTAATTTGCACCATTTCATCAATATGATAATCAATGTACATAACTTTTCTTACAAACTAAGAGGACTACAATAATCTTGGCCAAATTATTAAAAATTAAAAGTTTATCTATTACTTTCCCTACTTGGTGCCCGTTATGAACCGCCAGACGTCCGTTATCCCTCCGATCTCCCTTGCCGCTGCAGTTTTTCCGGCTATCAAGTTCCTGGGCTTATGAAATCTTGTTCACCTTTTTGTTCCAACTCCAATTTTCCTGTTTTTATTATTCCTTCCACCTAATTGTACTTCTGGTAAAATTTCGACTCGCTTCGCCAGTAAGATAAAGCAGAGCACCACTATTATCTCCCAGCCCTTTTTATAACTTTAGGCCTAACCATGACCGTGAAATGAAAGTATATCTTGAAGTTGTTGGGTTTGCCTGCTGTCATCGTACCGGTTGTCCCTGCTACTTTCTGTGGCACTGTAATGTCGCTGTCATGGCTATTGCTGCCACTAGGGTGCTTGCTGCCGGCGCTGAGGCATACTTTGTTGCTGCTGTTGCACTGCTTGCTATTGTGGCAACGCCTGCTGCAAGTCTACGCGTGATAACGACGAAGATGATTCTGAGCCAAAGACAAGGCTAGTAGAGATGGTTGATGTCCCACAGATGTCGATTGTTGGGGATGCTTCAGTTGCAGAGTTGGTTAAAAGTGGTGATGCTGCAATGATTTTTGTTGGAAGGTCATCGTTTGCTATAGCCTTTTGTACTTGGTTGTTAGAATCCTCTGATGATGTCACGAGGATGCTTTTTGCTGCCCCTCGTGGCGCACGATGACGTTGATGATTGCAAGTCAAAGCATAGTCAGATATTGATTCTGATAAGATAGGTGATGTTCCGCGGACATCGACTATTGGGAATGTTTCTGTCGCAGATGCTGCAATGGGTGTTTCATTAAATGGTTGTGATCTACTGTGTAGCATGGTTGACAAAGTGTTGATTTGGATTATTGCACAAGTTCGGCTACAATATGACTTGAACACTTGCATCACCATAGGTTTCTGTAACGTCTTCCGCCCGAATTCATTGAATTCTTGTACGGTGGATACAATGGACTGGGAATTTGCATGCTATTCACTTATGTGGAATCAGATTTAGTGTCTGCTGTATTGGATAGGGTGAGTTCGAGAAGCTTTGATACGTATCGGCTTTGTCTGGTATGGCACGTTGCTCGCTGTTGTATTGCGTATTTGGACTTGTTGTATTCGAACGTTTTATTGTGGTTGGGCTGAATTCTATTTGCAGTATTCTTAGTATGCAAATTTGTTGATTTCTCTGACGCTGCATTTATTTTCACGTTTTAATTGAACTCGTCTGATGGTAATAATGATGTACAGAGTTCGCGTTATTCGTTTGCAGCATTGTTTAGTTGAGTTCCTTTTTTAGGTCTTTGTAAAAAATTTTTTTACAAAGACCTACTAGTTTCGCGACCTGTCTGTCCGCCTGTCCGTCCGTCTGCCCGTCCGTCTGTCCGTGCGTCACAGCTGATTTCCTCAGAAACTATAGAAGCTAGAATGCTCAAACTTTGCGAAAAGGTCAGAAGTGATGGTCTCTCAAAAGTTGAAGCCTTGACAAAAATTTAAACAAGTTGGGTAGACAGACCTATGCTCATGTCAGAAGGGTTTTGTACTCAACTTACAAAATGCAGTAACCAGCAACGAATAAAATCAAGAAACATGTCAAAGACGATTTCATTGAAGAAAATGTGAAATTCGAGGATCATACTATCATTAACAAAGTTGAAAGAATTGTGACTTCCGAGGTATTTACTTATACCCATAGATATCTCCCTTGATAATTTTTCCAGATTTTTTAGAAACACATTTTCCATGTATTTCCCCCCCTGTGCCCCCACTGAAGCAAAAACTGTCAGTTTAAGAACTGTTTTGAAAAGCTCTCATAGAGAACTTTCAGTTGATATTCATATCGGCTACCTTTCATGAAATTTTTTTCAGGGCCCACTCCTCTGTACTGTAATCATCGATTCATGGCCTATTTTTTCGAATCCTAGAATGGTTACAAAGCCCTTTTGCTAGGAGCTCTCTCCTGCCTCTTCGACTTGTTTCGATTGTATGTACTCATCTTCATGATACCTCTCATTCCTGAAATTTTCATGCAAATCCTAGCAAAGCTGTAGTGTCTAAATCGATAAAAAGCGCATATGGCTCCATAGCCATATGTTTCCATAGTAATACAGGGCATATTGTTCCATAGTAATACAGGAAAATTCAAATCGCTATAACTTCATCAAATACTATTTGATCTTCATGAAGCTTTCAGAAAAGATTAATCTTATAGAAAGTCATCTGTTTGCTAAATTTTATTGAATTTAAGGGTACCGTTTGGATTTTATTCAAGAAAACATAAAATCGATAAATCATACTATTACTAACAAAGTTGAGTGAATTTTGACTTCCCATGTATTTACTGTTGTACTCATAAAGGCCTACATTCATGATTTTTTTCAGATTTTTCGGATTGAAGGTGTCCAATCGCGAGGGGGGGGGGTACGCGAAAAGTTCGTACATTTCCCCTTCCCCTGCCCCCCTCGGTACTTATAAGGCAATTTTAAAACTTGTTTGGAAAAGATCTCATTGAGACCTTTCCAACGCAACCCTACTCGACTACCAATGGTGAAATTTTTTTTTGAGGGGTCACCTCCCTATATGGGGAGACCCCCTTAAACGCCTTTGAAAAATTTTTCCAGCCTTGAACTTTCAAGAGGTCACCACTTCTGACCTTTCTACAAAGTTTCATGGCCGTAGCCTCTATAGTTTCGGAGAAAAAGTGCTGTGACATACAGACGGAACGACGGACGGACGGACGGACGGACGGACGGACAGACGGACACAGGTCGTGATTGCAATAGGGTTTTGTATTTTAGTACAAAACCCTGAAAATGTTTAAGGGGGGTCCCCCCTAATAACGAATTGGCCCTTAAAAATTTTTTTTAATCAAAGGTAGTCAAGTGGGATATCAAATGTAAGGTCCTGATTAGAACTTTTAGAATCTGAAATAAAAAATCATTTGATGAATTAGGGGTTCCACGGGAAGGCAAAATGTACCCAAAATTTGTGTCCCCCCCCTCGCGATTGGACACCTTTCAGCCGAAAAATCTGAAAATTATCAAGAACGTGGACCTTTATAAGTACAACGGCAACAAATACCTTAGAAATCGAAATTCGCTCAACTTTGTTAATAATAGTATGATTTGTATGTTTTACACTTTTGCCCATAAAATCAAAACGGTACCTTTAAACATTTTGTAATTTTGCAATTATATAGACTGACATAAACACAAAATTTAATTGAGATCGAATCACAATCAAGTGAGTTATAGCCATTTCAATTATATGGAATTACAACAACGATAACACGTGTTTATGGTTGATATAGGGTTTTCCAATAAGAGGTGTTATTTTGATATTAATAGAAAAATGCCATTTTTTAATACAAGTGATCGGATGTTTAGTTGATTATAAAGCAGAAGATATGCCGTTAATAGCAATAACTAACATTGGGCAAATAACTACTACGACACGCTTACAGGACCATATCCTCTTCATGAAATTTTCCATAACCAAATCGCAAAGTGGCTGCCCTATGTCCTCGATAGCCTCACGAATTTCATCTTTGAGATCTTGAATTGACGCCGAGCTATTGGCATAGGCCTTCTCTATCACGTGGCTTCAAAGGAAGAAGTCGCAAGGTGTTAAATCAGAAGATCTATTCAAAGTAGATAGCACCTCTTATTGCAAAACCCTATACTCGTATATATTTAAAATTGACTTAGGTACTTTTATTTTCTTTCAATTTTCATGAAAATTTAAGGAATAGTGTTTAGCTTGAACATGTTCAATCGACCGAGCATTCAGAAAAATCATTTAAGCTAGATTAAAATGGCGGCTGCACTGTGCTTATGAAAGAAACTGTGCATCTTTTGTATAAATTTGAACGATTTCATATCTAAGTATTGGATGAATAATTCAAATTATCGATTCACGCCATTAGAAAACTTGCTTCTAACCCAAGAATGTTTACAAAGACCTTCTGGTAGGAGCACTCTCCTGCTTACTCAACTTGTTTTATTCTGCATTCCACCTTGTGACCTCTGGCGGTTCCTAATTTATATCGCTACTCCTAAAATCTTCTTAAATTAATTTTACTTCTTCTTAAATTCATTTTATCGATATAGTTGAAAAATAGCATTTATGAGATAAAATTTAATTTACCATTGTACATAGTTAACATTTAATACAATTGGCTTGGTCGAAAATAACTCGATTTGGTTGAAGGAGTGTTGGGAATTGGGTTCTTGGATTTGGGGCAGTCTGTTTTGAACTTTGGAAAGATAAGAGGGATTGCTCTTGGCAAGGGAGTTTTTCGCGTTTTTGTGGAGTGATTTGCTGATGGATGGTTGGTCGAGTGGCCTTATAGAGAAGATATAGTTCTGTGGCAGCGTCGATGAATAAGTTTTGCGATAAATTCGGGGAAAAAAATCTTGACATTGTGAAGGAAGATTGAATGACGGCAAGACGAAAGTGGAATAGTGGAATTTAGTGATAAGAGTTTGTAATTTGGGTTTCGGGGATAACGTTTTAAGGAAGGAAAATTTGAAGTGGACGATTTTAATTTCAAATTGGAATGCACAATTACAAATCGTGATTGTCGCGAAGCGATTTCGGCGTAGTTAATAAACAAATAAACGAAACTTGTTTATGAAAAAACTGAATTGAATTGAATATCAAAACGTATATGATAATTTAAAGTGTAGAGACATAAATGTACAGTGCCTGAAGATAAAAGTGGAATAAATAAAAAGTTGGTTCAATAGTATAATATTTGGTGAAGCCAGTGTCGGAATTCCGAAAGTGAAGAAAAAAACAAACAAAATATTAAAAAAAAACAAAATCAAAGAAGATTAGTGGCAGTTCGTGCATTCATTCATCGAAGATTGTCATTAATTATAACTTACTTAATTTTTCTAATTTATATCCCCCCCACCTTTTTCAGGATTAAAAATGTTCTAATTACAAATCATATTTCATTTCTCAGAATGACCTCCTCCTCTCCCTTCCGTTTCCTTTTGTGTTGGATTTTACACGTAGCATGACTCAGCATGAGCAGAGGGTGTCCCGGAAGCCCCACGACACGACTGAGCGCTAGCCGGCCTCAGCATGCCACCCCGGGCTAAACACCCCTCTGCTACAAATTAATGTCTGCAACTGCGGTGAATTCCGTGGTTGTAATACTGTCTTTCAATCAATTAACGGGAAAAGCATACAGATATTGCTATCTATCTCAAACTATGCAATATCATTGGTATTGTCAAAAATTTCTTATAGTCGGCGCGAAATAACAATAAAAAATTTTTAAATATACTTTTGTTTGTAGTTGCGCGTTTTTATGAAAATATATAATGTAAGTGCACAAACATTACTAGATAACTGTTGTATTTGTCTATTTTTTCGTTTTTTCTATGTGAGGTGATTTTCAGTGTTTGTATTTTTGTTAGGAAATCCTTCGAAGCTCACCGAACGCAAAAATGAGCCGCCAAACGAGAACGTGTCTCAACGGAGTGAGTTGTTAATTAGAGTTCGAGGCTACCTAAACCATTTGATTCTAACATCACTAAACTCCAATCGAATCTGCGGTTTTTTTGCCTCTAAATGAAAATTTGCAACGTCGTTTTTCTACCACTTCAACCAATACCACACTTTGAACCAAAATCTGGCGGTCAATTGTCGAACAAACTTGCAATTGAAAGATTTAACTCTTTTTCCCTAAAATCGAGTGAAACTAATCCAAGAAAATTTTACACACAACTTGTCCATTGAAAAATAGGAATAATTGGCAAATATTAGAAATATTAAATATAGTAAAACTTACTTAATATTTCCTAGCTTTTTTCGCTGACTAGGGGCTTCTTTACTAACCCGCCAGATATCGATCTTACAACCACTTTTCCTCCTACTTTTCCAAATCGAATTTCTCCACCTGTGCTCGTTCTTCAATTGTAAAGTGCGAGTTCTATTCCACTAAGAATTTTCTAACTCTTAAAGCCGAATTCCCAATTTCGATACTTGTCGTCACCAACACCATTTGTTACGCCCACTTTTTACTCCACGAGAGCCACTATGGCCCTCAGGGAAATTGGGCTGCTCCGGCGGGGCTTATGGACCCGGTTAGCTCGTCCAGAGACGGGCGTGGGGCTCCACTCGCTTGTCCTTCAAGGCCCCAAATAGCCGCCAAGCGATCACGACGCTATTCGGCCGAAACCCTATCTAAGAAGCACACTCTGACTTTCACTCCAACTCTACACCTGCACAACCATACTCTTCTACTTCTTCCTAGCACTAACCTTCGCCGGGACCACTACGCCACCCCCACACACTCTGACTTTCGATATCACTAGTTTCACTTAATTTTAATACACTTTCACTTCGACTTGCCTTTCCAAGCCGCACTCGTTACAATCCGTAATCTGAAAACAAAGATTTTCACCGTTCTTGTCCTAAAGACGTAAATTACTTCCACAAAGCGTTAATTCGTTTCAAAGAAAATACGACTATTTAAAATTTTCAAAACATATACTCCAATTCGTAAATTCAATATAGTTTAACATTTGATACACTAAAATCAACAAGAAAACTTACTTCTATTGTGTACCTACAAAGGGGCCCCTTCGATGATTTTATCCGTTGTTGCACTTTGTAATCTTTCCTCTAACGTCTGGGCTTTGCTCGTCGTTCGATCTTAATCGCTTCGATCTCAATCTCCCTTTTCTTCCGCAATTGCTGATTCTGCTGTCGTACACTGATGATTTCCGCTGCGCTTCAAATTACCTCCGCACTTGTTCTTCCTCAGCTGCTTCGTCGCACACGATAGGAAAGGAAAAAGAGGAGGCGCGTCATTCTTCGCGCGCTTTTATAGCCTCCTCCTAACGGCTACGGTTCCGCTCTTTGGTCATCCACCTCTTCAGTGGGGTAATTCCTTTCTGCCACCACTTGGTCTCCGCTCCCCTCTGGTGGCGAGCACCCAAAGTGCGGCTGAATCAGCTGAACATAATTCACTGACAGTTTGGCATTTGCTTTATCTCTATTTCGTATTTGTTTACCTTTTTCTAATATCATTCCATTCACGGCTTCTTGATTTTGTGGTTATTCAAAGTAAAAGCAGCAAATTACGGAGGCTGCGAGAAAAGTTCCAGTAAACACAAAACAAAGGTCCTCCTTGCAGGACATTAGAAATTCATAAAAACGCGGAAAACATTTTAACGAAACTTTCCTACCGCATAATTTTCCTGTTTCATGTCTCAAGTTGAATCATAATAAAGTGCTATTTCAAGATCAAGGGTATTTTGTATGTTTGTTTGGTTTTTTGTTTATGTGTGTTTTTATCGACTTTATTTAAAAAACGTTCATAGAAAAATATTACTTTAGTTTGCATACGAAAAGTATATTATGGTGTATAGACTTTTCAGTGTTTCCTTATCATGCTCCTTCGCTTTGGATTAAGTTAGCAACCAAAAGGTGCTGATAGGGTCCAGCATTGGAATAGAAGGAATTGCGACCATCCATTAACTTGGAGTCTTGGCTAGCTCCGGGAGAACTAATGGGAGTGCTTTGAGTAGAAGATCCAGCGCCTTGACTAGAAGTGTTGTTGTTTGTTGATGTTGGGGTGTTAGAATGGCTCGTTCTGCAAGCCCAAAGCCAGTGGATTGGGCGACAAGGAGCGCGAGGGAGAAGCTGGTCCAATGGAACCAAAGTGATTGCCCGTAGGGCCATGGGAATGATGAAGTTGTTGTTGCATTGCTCTTTGTTTGATGTAGTTGGAAAATTCCGTTGTTGACATCCTGTAAGAACTATTAGTCCTTGCATTTTCGAAATAGCCACACTTAGTTGATGTGTATGTTTAAAGTGACACGTTGCCCCCGTGATGTAATAATTTCGAGCATCATATAGTTTATAGTCCCTGGTGTCGAAAGATTCTGATTTTGGTATATCAACATTAGGAGCGGTACGTGCATTGTAGGAATCATTTATTGTCAGCCACAATCGCTGTTGCATGGTACAAATGTAAAACCACCTGTTCTTTGCTGCCGATATACAAGTCTGCTGGCCTAAATCTGTGCATCTTTCGCTTATCAACTATTTATACGTCGTTCTCAGAATCAAGATATCGAAGGAAGTACCAGGAACTATCCACAATAGTATCCAATGTATCTGTTTCTCTTTCCGCTTCAGTATTCCCACTTTTCGGCCATGTTACATGATTATCCACTTCATCGTCTCATTCAATTGTGTCCTTCTCGGTAATAAAGCAGGCAAGTCTCGTTCATTCACTGGAACAGAACCACATGATTCGCAATGTATGATTGGAGTTGGTGAGCCCCAATATCTCTGACGTGAAATTAGCCAGTCTTGCAATTTTGAACTCACAGGTTATCTACCCATTTTGGGATCTTGGGCTCTGTGTATAACATTTTTTTCGATTTTCTCTTGCTGTGTTTAAATCTTGACTAGATCTTTCGGCTGGCATGGAAAGGAAATTCGCTAAATCATAATCTCTCTCATTCATGTTTGGTGCGGCAAAATATACATCGCAGAAATCAGGGAAGTAAGCATCATCATGTGAAATTATTTTAAGAGATTTTCCAAAATATTTCTGGGAAACATTCCAATTTCAAGCATGCGTTGACTCCGCCCTTTGCTCGATGACAGTTATGTTTGCTTAAAACTACAAATAATCGTATTTAAACTACTATTATGAATACAATTTGGAGTGGCAAACATAATCTAGTCGAGTGCGGCTTAGCTTTCTGACTATACCGAGTCACGCGGATGCTACGATAGTGTTCGGGGTGAGATAATACCGGTGCCCTTCGGTTTTATCCGTATCTCTCGACTTCACCAACTCTAGGAAAACAAGAGAGTGGCCATTAAGTCCTGGTCGCTTTTAATTCCTCAACTTAACGGCTTGTCCGTTTCAATATCGAGGTCACACAATAAAAGTGTTAATTCATTTTCACTGGAAAGTGCATTGGGAAAATTTCAGCTTTGCACCACGGGCAAGAACAATATCTAATCTCTTGCACGTAGGCATATCTGTGTGGTCAATTATAATGTTCACTATTTTTGTGAACGGCTCAGCTGGTATTTCCAAAAGTCCCGAAGGGGGAGTGCTGACTGACAGGGATACTCTTGGTGGCTAGCGTTCCTGCAGGAGGGAATGCCCGTCGACAGGAGAACTCTTGGAGGCTAGCATTCTTTGGCAAGCGCCTCCTCCATAGACCCGCGGATATGAGGGCCGTGGTGAAGTACCCTTCTGCGATGACAGGTAACGATGCTGACTGAATCTAGACTACGCTATAGAATTGGTGCTTTGTCCTAGCGGATATGATGGTTTGGACCTAGTTGCTTTGAATGGTAGCACTGAGCTCACACTCGTGCGTGAACGGCTCCAATTCAACTATAATACCGTCTCCGTCCCAGTAAAAACTTGGCAGATCTTGAAGCTTATCCGAAGTTCACACCAACGGGTTGGTGGTGTAGGTGCGGTTGAGATGGACTCTCAATTAGCGCTAGTCTGGTTCTGAGCACTTGCTTTTCTGCTCTGCAAAAATAAACCATGGGACCCAAAAGGTAGCAACATACACAATCGGAGATAGCGGCTCTAAGGGTGACCCAATAAAACTGGAGCAACTTCGAATCCTAAAATAAGATTTAAAACACATCGGGAGCGGTGCGCATCGAAAGCGGATACAGCACATCGGCAGCAGTGCTAATGATAACAAAAAAAAAACTATGAACACAATGACAGTGAAGACTGAAGAAAAACGCAGATTAACAAACAGTCCTGTCTAGACTGCGATTCCTGTGGCGCTCGAGCGCTGCAAAAATTTAATGAAAACTGTTGCGACCGCTGACGAAGTGACCGAAGCAAAGGTTGTGGATCCCTTAATAACAACGAACCATCCTGAAGTCCTCAAAAAGATTATGGCAGGAAAAGAAAGGAGAGACGAGACAAAAAACCACAGTTTTGTAATTTCATGGCCACCATCAAAAATGCGGCTGAACTACTGCACTCAGAATCGGAAGCCAGTACCCTCCCAAAAAAAGTGATCGCAAAGTACAATTGCCGCGCAGCGACATGAGGAAGAAAGGCCAATCCAAAAAGTGGGAGATGTTCAAAAATGAATAAAATCTGTATTTTTCTCCCCAAAAATCAGCAAAGGAGTAAAGATTGACCTAGAGGAGCTCTTAAAGTGCATAGGCCATTAACGTAGGAGCTGGTTAAAAGCCAAAGAGGCCCAGAAGGCCGAAAAAGAGAAGAGCGGAAGGCTAAAGAAGCGCTGAGGGCTAAGCCTAAAGTACAAATGCAGACCAGTCCTCCAACACACATCAATAAAAAAATAGCGTTTAGTTAATCGAAGGAGATCGAGATATAAGAAAGAAGGAAATGACATTTTATGGGTGTGTAATATCAGATCAGGGGTTTCAGACTGTGCTGCCAAAGAGAGCGGGCAAAGCCACAAAGAAACTCCTTCAAAAACTGCCAGAAAATAAAGTCCTCACGGACGCCCAGCAGAAGGCAAAACAGAAAAGAAAGAAGCCCCGACGAAGATCCTCGGCAAGATTGCCGATCCTTCGCAGAAGAGCTGCAGTATATCGCGGGAAATGTAAGGCTCAAAGACATGAACATTGCCAATAAAGCACGACGACCAATGTGGTTGAGTCACATACTGGTCGAATCCAGAGCAGATGCCAACTTTAAAGGAACATTTTGCGACGCAATAAAGAAATTAATAGTGCAACAAAAGCCTCACTTTAGTCGACGTCAACGATTGTAATAAGAGAAATTGACTGCGTCATGTACCTGGCTGAGCTAGAAGAGGCCATCAAAAGGGAGTTCTATAGCGTGGGCAGAATCAAAGTGAGGCTAACACCAGAAAACTATAGGTAACAACGTATGAACATTATGGACTTGACTAAAAAGGACGCCAAACAATTTCTGGATAAGGGCAAAGTAAGAATAAGATAAGTTATCTGCAGGATACGGAAAAGACTAGTGCCTTTTCAATGTTTCAAATGCCTTTGCTATGGTCACACCGCAAAAGTATGCAAAGGATCTGAGAAGAGTTGCCCATGCTACAACTGCGGTGAAATGGAACATAAAAGAAAAGAGTGCACAAAAGAGGCACACTGTATTCTTTGCAAGGATGCTGATCCAAGACTGGATCTTGGGCACGTCTTGCGATCAAGGAAATGTCGGGTTTTCCAGGAAGCCCTAGCCATGGCAAAATCAGAACTTCGATGACCCACATGTTACAGCTACACCTACACCGTAGTTCAACTGCCCAAAATCTGCTTGAGCAGTTTGCGAGCAACATGAAAGCCAACTTTTTGTTGCTGAGTGAGCAAGACCATGATAAAAGTTCTGCATCATTGTATCCTGATGAAACTAGTTATTACCCTACAGAATCCCTCGGTGTGGGAGTTTCTTCGGCTAAGGACCTCAGACCCGGCTTGCCGTCGGAGGCGGTCGTAGCAGGTGCTTCTCGCTTATCCTTTGGTCCTTAAAAGCCGCCAAACGAGAACGCGGCCGCCGAATACCCCTCACACAGCTTGGACTACCACTCACTAATTTTTTTTCTAATAGGGGAGGATTCCACTCACCGGGTGACCACTTGCACAGCTTGCCGGGCTCAGATTTTCTGGCGTAACTCACACCGAGCGAAAATGGAAGGAAAACACCCGCGCTAAACAATCCCAGAATAATTTGCACTGGAAATTTACTCCCTAGCGCACCCTGTAATTCGCACGAGCAAAAATCTAAGCAAAACACTTGCGCAGAAAGAAATCCCGGAATAAATCGCAATGAAAACTTACTCCCAAACACACTTGAGTCAGGTGTACACTTTAATTTTGTGGCAATAATATTTTTCTTTTAAATAACCAAAAATATTTTCTCTATTTAATCATATATTTCATGGTAAAGTGCGAAGAAAATTCAAAATGGAACTCTACTTAATTGAAATGCGAAACTTAACTTACTCTATCTAGTTGGGGCCCCTCGAAGTAATCCTTGTTGCAAAACTCTCGTGCCAGCGCGCTTATTGTTGAGTTGATGTCGCCAATCTCCCTTAATTGAATTGTTGCCACTGCTGTAATTTTCCCTGTCGCAAATTTCTTCCCTCGACTAATTTTCAAAAATCTCGGTTCGCTATCCACACTCGATTCTCGGTTGTTGATCCTTACCCGCCTGAAAAGAGAAAGAACCGTTCCTTCTTTTTTGATTTTTCATCGGCTCGGTTTCAACCGGCGAGCCGTTAACTTTTTCCCTGGGCGATTCAATGTTCAATTGCAACTCCCCGACTGGTATGCATCGGGCAATTGAAATCCAAGTTTCCCTTCTTTTAGTACACTCGCTCATCAGGTATAAATGTCAAAGTGAATGACACTCTGTCAGTATTGTGTTTTTTTTTTTGTTTCTCGAAATCAATATTTTGGTCTGCAATGCCCAAGTGTTTTAAAATCCTTAGCGCCATAATCAAGTCCCCAGGAAATGTTGTAATATACTTTAAACTCCTTTTAATTACTTCTCAAAGAGGGAACACGTCATCATATGAAAAACTATTGCCTGTTTCAAGCGGCTTCAGAAATATTGCCATTTTTTGCAGCACCGCTGAAACTGACGAGTCGAATATCTCATGACGCTTTGCTAGGTCAACAAGAATACTTTCGTGTTCAGCAAGAAAACGAACGTCATTAGAATGTCGAATGCAGCAGTCAATAGCTTAATACCGGGGATTTATACTTGAGAGCAGGTGAGTCAAGATCTCTTTGTGCTTGACACTTTCGCTCTTTTTCAATGAGATGTAATAGGGGCTCAATGCTGTTGTGTATTGAAGTCAGTGCCTCATCAGTATAAGTTCGTCCAGGAGTGTAACATGTTTGACTATAAAGCGCGTGTAAGTGCTCAATTAGTGCATCGGTATCGTCCGTGGTATTTGCTATCGCTCTTATGTGATAATGTCTTTAAACCCGAAAAGAAATTTCAATCCCCAACTTCTGAGGCCGATCGAAATCTCGAGTGATATGCTTGGATTTTTCTTTTATGACTCCATCATCATCCGCCCCCTTCTTTTCTTCACCTCCCTCTTCAAGTGAATATTTTTTTAAATTTAACAGATATATCACCATTATTGTTGTTCGTACAGATGAAAGAGGTTATTGAATGGATCGCATTGTTCGACTTTGATGTAGTGCGTGGTGAAATCTTCTGAAGAGCCAAAGCATTCTGCAAATCGAGCACCTATTTTTATATGACGCATTTTAAAGCCTGGTTGGGGTTGGTCACACGCACTTTCAAAGCTCAACGATATTTTTAATATGTTTGTTACGAGTTTAAGTCGACTTTTGTGGCCTTGGAAACTGACTTCAGAATGAAATTTCTTCGGTCGAAAGGCGAAAGATTGATTTGTGCCAAATGAGTTAGTAGTTGTTCGGATATGTAAACGAAATTTTCCTTTCAATCATTTGAAGACTTTAAAAAGTCATCTGTTGTTGTGGCTTTGCTTTGCAGTTCAAACATTGTCAATAGTTTGTCAAAAAACTCAATCTCAAGAGCAAAACTTGGAAACATATCGAAATCAAAACGCACAAGGAGTGTCTTGAATGGATCATATACTTTAATTAAATCTTCAAACTCTTCTTCTACGTCCATTTCTTCATTCTCCTGTTCTTCTTTGGTATTATCCTCATCTCCAACAATTTCATCATCACTCAGGATCGGTTCAAACTGTTCGCCCTGCGATATTGTATCTTCGTCGATAGGAGCGAGTTCTTGTATTTTCTCGGGAGCCTCAGCTGGCGTAGGAGTTGTTCCCGCAGAGTCATCGTCAATCGGGCGAGATGGTTGCAGACCTGTTTTGCTTTTCTTCCGATATTTGTAATCGGAATCATCACCTATATCTGAAAACTGATCTACCGTTTCAGGTGAACGTGGTCGACGAGGCGAACTAACATGTTGAGATGGGGGAGTACGAGGACACTTGTGCTCGCGCTCGGAGTGCTCTGGTATGTCTCGCGAGCGATCTCGTCGTATGCATCTTAAATGTCGACATTCCAGACTTCGCGACCATTCGCGCTTCTGCCTGCTTGGATAATTTCGATCGTTTCTGACTGATCTCGAATATGTGCGATGTCGCGAGTTTGAACGTTCCGATGAAAGCGATTTTCTTCTGGACACTCGTTTGGGTTCATGTTCACAGACTCCATTTTGACTTGAGGTCTGATAATAAGCATCTTCCGGGTATGGTGGTTGCTCAAAGTTTCTTTTAAATTGTGGCTCTGGAAATACTTCACGTTCAAATATTCCAGGAGCTGGTTGAGGGATCACATCTTCTGGAATATTAGTTTGAGGTTCAGGTATAAATGGTTCAGCAGCCATGATTTCTACTGGAACAGCTGTCACTTCTTCTAGAACGACTTCAACAGGCGGTTGGGGGCTGTCTATTTATCCGGCTATGTTGTTTGTACGGGTTCCGTATACAGCCAAAGTAAAAGTTGAATATTAGCCACGCAATGCTAAACCATCCGTGGGGATTTTATCGTTTTGGCATTGTAAATGAATAAAATCATTTTGATTGTATTCTAAATTTCCAAGAATTTCAAAAGTTGAAGCCCCTGGCTTGCTTAAATCAATGACAAAATATTGGATCCCGAACTTCGATGGATTTGTTGCACCTAATCGGACGCCTCCTGGAAAATCAGCTTTTATTCGAGCTCCAAGTGGAATGATACGCATTTCTGTTTCGGAAATTGTACTAGTTTAAACTTATATCCTCGTGAATTGCATGTGAAAACGTATCGAAAAACAACAACTCGACCTGGTCGTCCGCATTAGCCATTTCTGTTTGGGTTAGCTTGACGGTTAAATTTTCAATTCGAGTAGAAGAAGCAAATATGATGTTTGCTCCAGTTGTTCTAACATCAATTGAATTGAGAGTACCAACGGAAATGTTGTGTGCCAAGGATTTGGAAACAAACAGAGCACTTTCGATTAATTGTGTGAAGAAATAATTGATACGGCGCTTGTTTAAAATGTTAGCAGTTAAATCTTTAATGTGCGTATATGCTGTTAGCCCCGACTCTTGGACTCTTAACTTTACAGATCCATTCGCAGTATTATCCCGATTTTTTCAAAAACGACTCTCCATACAACTTCACGAAATTTATATTATTAAAAAATCCTACTGCCATACTATCAACAATAGTGTTTTTGGACAATTTTAACTGTTATTTTTACTTTACATTTTTATTTTAACCTTTACTCATTTTTAATATTACCCTTGGCTCGGGTGGTATTTTATCAACCGCTGAGAAATAAAAACAAAAATTACAATGGTTTCCGTGATATGGTAGTGCCGCTATCTGGTTTCGGAGCAGTGATTTACAGGCACAGAGTCGTGGACGAAGGGGATGTGTGTGTGGAATTGGTGCTCAGGGACCAGCTTTTTGAGTGTGTATCTAACGCCACTTGAATCAATATCATCTTTGCAAGCCAAGCGTTATGCTTTGGAACGCGCTGTTTTGAACACAAATGACAACGTGCTCGTTGGGGGAGAATTCAACGCTACAGCAATCGAATGGGGCATGTCTCAAACAGATCCGTGGGGGAAACAAATCCTAGAAATTGTGGCAAAGTCGGCGCTCGTAGTGCAAAACACTGAAATTACGCCGACTTTGGCTACGAAGGAATCATAACGGACGTGAAATTCATCTGGAAGTCCTTAGTATGGAGGATACACAATTGGAGAGTATTAGAGGACTACTCCAGCTAATGATCATCAATGCACTCTGCATGAGATTAGTAATGTTGTCCCTCGCTGCTCTCGGTTTTCTTTTATTAGATGGTACATCGAAAGAATAGACGTTGAGAAGTTCATCAAGGTGCTCACAGTAAGTGCTCCGCTGCAGGGAGATTTGCAGGGGAGTCAAGTGTTACCCGGGGATCTACTGTGACGGAAGATGCCAGGTGCGTCGCACTTGATCAGCTATGTGGATGATGTTTGGGCTCTGGTCGTTGGACGCACCATTAAACAAGCACAACTTAGCTCCGGCAAACTAGAGACTGGATGACTGCTCGTAGGTTCAGTTTAGTACTGGAAAAACCAAAGTAGGCATCTTGACAAATAAAAAATTCCTAGAGTATATTGGTATTGGAGACAAAAAATCGGATTGAAGCCTGCGGTGAAGTATTTAGGGCTACTAATCCGCTCAAAAATGAGTTTCTCTGAGCAAATCAGGGCAACAGCTGAGAAGGCTGCTTTGGGAGTATCGGCTCTGATTTGATTTATGGCCAACTTAGGGGGACCCAACCCATCAAGAAGACGCCTCTTGATGAGTGCTGTAGGGACAATGCTACTGTAAGGGGCAGAAATATGGGGCGACGCTCTCAGTAATGAGGTGTGCCGAAAACGCTTGGCACACGTATAGAGAAAAGGAGCACTGAGGATAGCATCTTCATATCCGACAACCTTTAATTTAGTGGTGAGAGTTACTGCAGGCATGATGATTGTTACCCTTCTTGCTATAGAGCGCCGCACTATTTAACTGCGTCAAAATGAGGACGCGAAGGAGATGGTTGTCCGCGAGGAGAGATAGCGCTCACCCAAAGATTGGCAGCAGTCCTGGGTGAATTGCACAAAGCTTTTGAGCGAGCATGGATGTTTGCAGTCTTCCCTGCGCAAGACTGGTAAGTCATGGTCCTCCAAATATCGTTTTTGCCTAGGAGACTTTGCCTGCTACACAATTTTTGCGTGCACAAAACGGGACAGACTGCGAAAGGATATTACTGGGAGACAGAACAGCTCACCCCGAATAATATAGTCGCGGGAATGCTCGAATCAGTTGACAAATGGAACCAGGTGGCGCATTATGTTCGGGCAGTTCTAAAAGATAAAAGCCCAGGGCATTGGGTATGGTGCATCGCTTGTCTGGCATTTCCTCTTCCCTCTCCCCTTCCGCTAGAAGAGGGATCCTCCAGCTTGAAGATACCTCGCGGCGTAACAAAACGAGACTTGTTTCAAAGTAATGTGTCAAACGGTTCCAGACTGGGTCCTTGAGTTGACAGGGGAGGTGTTTATTAGGTACGTCAGTCACCTGTGAACATGGAAGTTCCACGCTCTGTGCATAAATGAAATTCACCTTCCAACCGCAAAAAAATGCTAGATTTAAGATAAGAAGAGGTTTTTGACCAAAGTTTCTTCTTACCGTATAATTATCACATACATACGAAAACGCATCTATTTAATACAAACTTTAAACAATACAAAGGTGAAAAGCATGTCTGATCCGATCTTTAGAAAATTAATTGTAAATTAGTGATTGAATTTGTTGTAATAAATTTCTCAAAGTATTTGAGAATTTATTTAAGAAGTCACGGCGATCAAACAACGTCATTACAAAAATAGTTGCTAGCAATCAATAAATCAAATGTATTTTAGATGTAAGCATATTTTGTTAGTAAAAACCCAGAGGAAGAATAAAAATTTGTTTCAAAATAATTTCCTACGATTTCCTACTTATATCTCCACCATCCAATTATTGTATTCATTTTCAAATGTTTCTTTCATTGACAGTATCAGATGATAAAACTTAAGTGCATAAATATTTGCCAAAAAATATGAAAACTTTTTAAATCCTCATTGAAACAAAGCATGATACGATATGAAAGAGGATATCATCATCCTACACATGTTCGAGTTGCACATCTTCACTTCTTTAACCTTGTGCGCCTGAAGTGGCAGTTGGGTACGATGACGGTATCATAAATCGACGCTAGATACAAAATTGATGAAATACATCTGTGCTCGCTCTCCTTTTAAACTAAACGAATGGGAAAAGTTTTCCAATAAATATCCGTCAAAGTGTCGACTGACGACTATACACGGTGGAAAAAGGTAAAACCTATGTGGGTATTTTTTCCTTGTCTTATATTCCTTCCACTAGACGGTACGAGTACGAAGCGATCCTGAAACACTGGTCGAGAGATACACGAGCACAAAGGATGAAGTATCGGTCATGTTCACCTGAACAATGTTAGAGGTAGATATGGAAGTTGGAGTATCTGTGAAGGAAAACTTTTGCAACAGGCGAGGAAGGTGAGAGCAACAAACACAGGTGAAGATATTTTCATGTTGCTGATATTAATACCATGGTAGCTGGTATGAAAGAGTTTTTCCACGCTGTTTGCTGTTTGAAGATATATGTCTGGGCAATACGTTTCAATAGACAGCCTATTCGCGAATATTCGCTGAATTTGACGAAATTTTCAATTGAATGGTTACATGCAATCGCTTTGTGATTTTAATTGTGTCGCTCTGCAACCTCCGACTGAAAAGGCCGAAACTAGTTTCAATACTACTCATAGTAGTTTGCCAGAGTAATAATAAATAGCAACAAGAACTAAGTGGAATACAAAATGCATTTTATGCGGTAATTAATTACCAAAGCAAAAGAAGCTCATTACATTATCCATGCATCCATAAAAAAAAACTTAATGCCTTAGTCATCAAAAGCATCATTCACCCAAATGTATCCTTATTTGAAACAAAAAAATTAAGTGAAGCCTTGGTTAAAGGTGAAGGAAAAACAAATTCATCGTACGCCAAATATAATCGTGCTTCAGGTAATCCTGCAACGCCACCCTCTTCTCCATCCATCAATATTTCATCTTTCATCTTACATCTCATTTCACATTGTATTCCACCCGATGGAGCGCACTGCCTCATTTCCGTAACGCCATACAGTGTAATATGTATCCAACTCCCTAAACACAGGATATGTCCTGGCGTTTGCCATTTTCCTCTTGACTTCGAATCCATTATGATTGTGGATGTAGGCGGTGATGCCATTAGTAGCGTTTTATTGATGTGGACTATTTCACCTCGACATTGTGGCTACGATTTTCTCTATGTAAAATTAGAGAAAAAGTCAAAAAGGACTGCTGACGACTGCGACCAGCACGATGACGACGACAACGCAAAAGAAAAATCGCTATTTCGGTTTATTGAAATGGGTATTGATACATTCGATTTGTAGGATTCGATGAAGAACAGCTTTCCATCTGCCCATGCTATGTTACGCTTGCGGGTTGGAGTGCTCACTCTCAATACAATGTGCTATTGTTGAGGGTGATTTTTGGTATCCCCTCAAGCTTTAGAGGGTGGATGGATTTTATTCTTTGCCATTTGTAGTTATTTCAAGTTACACTATTATGTTACGGTCATCAGAATAGTTATTTCACAATTTTCGATGATGGTTTTAATGATAGATTGATGAGAGAAAGAGAAATAGAGATTACGACTTTTTCAGAGAAATGTTTATCTAATATTCCATTAGGATGATTAATGGAAAATTTCATTGTAAATACTGTTTATTTTGATTTGATTCCTAACGTTCGATCATTTTCCCACGAAAAGACTCTTGGTAAAGAAACAAGAGCATTTCGCTTGATTTTAATTCAGAATGACAATTTTTTATTGCGAAAAGTTAATAAGTGAACTCTGAAAGAGCAATGTTACGAAGTCCTTCCAGGGATTTGGGTCATATATGCTCATCAATTTATTCTATTATATAATGTAGTTTTCTTCGTATACTGGAGAAGAATATGATCCAGATTTCTAAAATAAATATATTTTGCTATTTTATCTCGTTGACTTTATAAATGGGGCAGTCTGTTTTAAATTTCATCTACTCATTCCCTTTTTCCGAATAAATTATTTTTTTGGGTAACAACAATTTCTTTTGAACTTTAGTTTTTGATATCATGATGATTAGAAAAATTCAATCAAAAATAACGTCGAAATAGTGGTTGAATGACTGGTATCATCCGTATATGGATATGCACTTCATCATTGTCAAGGCCTCTATAGCATTATAAAAAGTATATATGATAAACTGATTGATCTTATTGATAGAATTAATAAAGAAAAAGCTCAGTTAATTTCATGGCAACACTCTCAGTCCCGAGCTTATGATAACCGTGATCTTAGCGCCCTATGCCACTGGCGTCGACCAGCAGATCCCTACACACTACGTCACTGACGTCAACTAGCAGATCCCTACACCCTACGCCACTGACGTCGACGGATGTTGCGCCTTTTTTCTTTTCTAGAAGTAATGACATCTACCTATCCCTCTTGTCTTAAATCTAATCCGCTGCTAGTACCTTCAGTTCTTTCTTTGTGGAAATACTCTGAAAAGGTTTGGACTTTATTTCCTGGCTCCTTTTTAGGGTTTAGTCCTAAAATACAAAACCCTATTGCAATCATGACCTGTGTCCGTCTGTCCGTCCATCCGTCTGTCTGTATGTCACAGCACTTTTTCTCCGAAACTATAAAATCTTCAGCAATGAAACTTCTTGAAAGTTTTGGGGTGGAAAATTTTTTCAAAGGGTTTTAAGGAGGGTCTCTCCATATAGTGGGGTGACCCTTTAAAAACATTTTTCATCATTAGTAGTCTATTAGGGTGTCATGAGAAAGGTCTTAATAAAATCTTTTCAAAACATGTCTTAAAATTGCCTTATCTGTACCGAGGGGGGCAAGGGAACGGGAAATATACGAACTTTTCGCAAACCTTCCTTGCGATCATGAATGTAGGCCTTTATGAGTAAAATAACAACAAAAACATGAGAAGTCGAAATTCCTTCAACTTTGTTAGCAATAATATGATCTATTGATTTTATTTTCTCTTGAATAAAGTCTTAATGGTAACATAAAACTCAATAAAATTTAGTACACAGATGACTATTTATAAGATTGATCTGTCCTGATATTTTCATAAAGATCGAATAGTACTTAATATAGTTATAACGATTTGAATTTTCCTGAATTACTAACTTATGGAACAATGTGCGCTGTACTACTGTGGAAACACATGGCTATGGAACAATTTGCGCTTTTAACGGACTCAGATACTGCAGCTTTGCTAGGATTTGCATGAAAGTTTCAAGAATGATAGGTATCATGAATATCTTTGAGAATTGGTTCAGGTAGTGGTGTCAGTAATCGTAAAACAAAATAGTGGCTATTTTAAATGCGAAGATTGAATAATTTTGGGTTATTTTTCCCCAATTTCAACGTTTAATGCTAAGTGTCTACTTGAGACCAAAGTAGAGTCGAGAGTAGTCTCCAGATTAGAGTCTCAAATCTATATAAGCCTGAGAGCTCTCACCGTCACTAGACGGTGCTCGTATCGGAGTGTGCTCTTGAGATCTACTCACCAGTCTTCCATCAGTGTTGGAAGAGCTGAAACTTTGTTCTGAGATTTAGCGTTTTTAGTTTAGTGCGTTTGAAGTTTAGTGCATTTGAAAAATGAGGGAGTGGAAAGACGAAGAAATTTTGAGTTTGATAAATATGCAAGCAGAAAAAGAGTTTCTATGGAACGTTAAGGATACATTATACAGGAATCGGGAAAAACGACAAAGTGCTTATAATGAATCTGCATCGAAATTTGACGATTGTGATGCAGAAGAGATCCAAAGGAAATCCACAATTTAAGGAATCAGGAAATGTATATTTTGATAGATATCAATAGGAACCATGGCCCCCTTACCACTAGCTAAGCAATAATTCACACTGTTATTCAATTTTAAGGTTTCACATGAACTTCAAAAAATAAAGAAAAAAGGAAAGAATGGTGATGGCTCAGAAGACTGATTGAAAAGCAAGTGGAGGCTCTTCAGTGCACTGAAATTTATGATCCCTTCTTTTATGCTAACACAAACAATACCAAATATGGTAAATATATCAATTTCAATTACAATATTCAAAAGATGAGGCCTTAACTTGATATGAATCCATAATCACATTCAAAAACAAAAGTTTTATACGATTCACACCAATTCTATAGAAACACACATGACAGCTGTTTCGATACTTTGTACCTTGCTCAAGTGTAAAAACAAACATTAATTTGTTTTATTTATTATACTTGAGAAAGAAACGAAGTATCGAATAAGCTATCCTGCGTGTTTAGTTATTAAAATTAGTGTGCATCGTATAAAACTTTTGTTTTCTTAATTCTTAAGTGTTTTATTTACAATGCTTTGTATACATAAAGTTTTATTTGCCACTCTGAATTACAGGTAAAATTTTGGGTTTTTTATATTTAAACTTATGCTTATCACTTAAATCATTCGGTATTGCCAAGAAGTTGTCAAGAAATATTCTTTAAATTCATCTCTCACATCTTTTTGAGAAATTGAATAATTTCGCTGCTGTTCCCTTGCTAGTGGTAGCAACGCTCCTTCCAGTGGGGACGCATTCCGCCATTCTCCATTCACAATTTCATGTGTGTCAGGATCTTTAAAATTAAATGACCCAGAGCACAAATAATTATTTCCAGTAGCAATCAAAAAATTGTGTAGTACACATGTTACCATTGATACAATTCTAACTTTATCGGGTCCCAAGTTCATTGACTTTCGCAGAACTCTGAATTTACTAGACATAATTCCAAATATAAATAGTCTGTGTGGTCTAGTGGTTAGAGCATGCATGCATAAGCCGAAGGTCCCAGGTTCAAATCTCGTTGAGAGCAACGTGATTTAGTTCAGAGGATTTTTCGGACAGACTATGAGTGTTCACTCAGTGGTGATATGTACTAATTTAATCAGATCATATCGTAGCGGAGCAGGCACATGGGAGCATGGTACTGACCAAACCAACTTCCGAAAAAATCAATACGGTCATGAAAATGAGATACACTAACTATCTCTAAGCGAAGGCCCGAGAGGGGCTGTAGTGCTACAAAGAAAAAGAAAGGAGAATTCCAAATACATTTTCTATGAAACGATGGGCCCTACTTAATAAGTAATTAAAAACTGGACTGGTAAACATCTTTCAGGTAATGCTTCTGGTTCAGGAAGAAGTAACTGCTTGCTTTTCAAAGCATCATGTAGGGAGCAGTTGGTAAACACCACTCCATCAGAAATCCTACCGTTGCAACCAACATTAACATAAATGAATCTATAATTGGCATCTGCGACTCCCATCGAAAAAATACTGTGCGTGCTCTTATATTTATAGTAAAGACTTCCACTGTTCTGAGGTGCCACCATTGTAATATGCTTGCCGTCAATAGCTCCAAAAGCAAGTGGAAATCGCCAGTTCAATTCAAATTGATCTGCATATTTCTTCAACTCTTACACACCTGAAGGACACTGAAATAAAACAAACAAACAAAATTGGTAACTACGACACACATGATAAAGAATATTATTTTTATTTCAGATTAATTTAAGATAAAGCATAGTATTTTTTATTTCACATTATTAATATTATTGCCTATTTCTTGATATTTCAGAATAAAATCCCGAAAAAATCAGACATTTCACTAGATGATCTAACAGACAATGTGCCACCACAAAGACAAAGTAATAGAAAAAACTTTAATAAAAGGCAGTCACAAACTCAAGATGACGGTATTTCGGAGGAAGCAATTAATATTATGAAAAAACTGAAACACGGTTTTGATCGATTTGTAGACTACGTTGCGTTGGAATTGAAAACGCTGAAGTCGGTATATATCAGAGGGCTATTAAAAAGTGAAATTCGAATAGCAGTAGCTCATGCAGATATGGATGAAACGCAGCACTGGTCGAAGTCTATACCATCCCAATTGCTGTCATCTTCAAGTACTTCATCCTCCCGAATATCTTCACCAATAGCCTCTGACTTTTCTTCTCTGCCAAGTTACCAGAGTCTCACTCAGACAACACAAGATTCTTATAACTCATTCGCTGGAATAAATTATAATCACAATCCTACTGATAATAATTAGATTGGTATATTTTCTTATTCTTAACTACTTAGTACTTCATATAAGTAGCATTTTATTTGGATTTATAATAAATTACTATTTACCAATTGCTTATAATTTTGCTCAAAATGTTTTCATTACATATAGCTTTAAATATTGTTCCTTTAAAATGTCAATAATGGCTTGAAATACTATTCTTCCAATTGTACAAAGTGGAATGCGAAAAAGGTACTAACTTTAAAAGTTCTTCAAATTGCACTCCAGACATCCGAATAAAATTTCGAAAATACTGTGCATCTCCCAACCGCAACTCATTTATAAGTGTTGAACAAGCTCCTAACTCATCTCACCGATCCAACCATTTTCTAATCGAACACTCCTTTCTTTTCACTTCCTGTTTTCGAATAATTCGATGCACTATTTAACAAGTTGGGTAAACAGACGGGTTTTTTCGTGTATTTCCCCTCCCTGTGCGCCCCTCGAAGCAAACTTTGCCAAACTAAGACCTGTTTTGAAAAGTTCTCATCAAGACCTTTCATTTGATACCCATATCGGCTACCTACAGTGAAATTTTTGTTTCGGGTGGTCAGTTCCCTATATGGGGAGACCCCCCTTAAATACCTTATAAAATTTTTTTGTAGTTGAACTTTGAAGAGAACACCACTTTACGCCTACATACAAAATTTGATGTTTCTAGCTTCAGTAGTTTCCGAGAAAAACTGCTGTGCAGACAGATGGACAGACGGAGAGACAGGACGCGATTTTAGTAGGGTTTTGTAAAATTATTTAACAAAACCCTAAAAAGCGAAGGCCTGACGCGAATTCATAATAATCTAATATTTAAACTCAAAAACAGGCGACCACAAGTCAAACAAACATCAGACTGCGTGTCTCACAGAGTGCTTTTGACATTCAAATAGGCACAGGATTGGCTGGTTTTGAGACTAAAGTCTCAGCCGAGTCTCCAGCAGCTGTGTCGAGACCCAAAGTGATCTGAAATGAACAGCACAACGCGACTTGTCTCGAGACTTTGTCTCAATTGGACACTTAGCATAAGGTGTATGCTTTTAACATGACTGAAGATAAGTACTTACAAATAATACTCGTATGTGAAACAAGGTAAGGAGGCAGGACAGAGCTCCTAGCAAAAGGGCTTTGTAACCATTCTAGGATCCGAAAAAATTGGCCATGAATCGATGAATACAGTACAGGCAAGTGGCCCTTGAAAAAAAAATTTCTTCAAAGGTAGCCAATATAAGTATCAAATGAAAGTTCTTTATGTAAGCTTTTCAAAACAACTCTTAAACTGACAGTTTTTTTTTCACGCCGTGAACTTTTCGCGATTTTGAAGACAATGCGCTGTGATTTGCGGGAAAGTCTAAAATAAAGTGCATGAAAAAGGTTATGACCACGTAAATGCGTAGTGTTTAAATTTACTTCTCTTCGGGGGAAAATCGTGTAGAAATTTCACCGGCTAACCAGGACCAGGAACACGCAGCCCAGCCCCGCAAACCATAAGAGATCGGTGTTGGTGACTTGCGTCGTCTTTGTATTCTTTGTTCATGCTTGCTAAAGGTTGATGGCTAGATTATCCGCGACAATCAATCACAGATACCTCATGTTAGGGTAAACTTCTCTACCATCATGCTCTTCAACTACTCGACGATGTCTAACCTACAATGCCAATCGATGAAACCTGAATTGTTGAGTGAATCATCGTAAGACAAAAATCATTGCAACATAACGCAAGAGTTCACAAGTGATCTATTGATATTCACGTAGACGTAAAAAGCAGCTTGATTTAGAGTTTAAGTAGTGCCATATACAAATCCTGCAACGCATGACGTTAAGCTTAAGAAATATTCTATTGTGAGATGAGTTCGATTAAGAAAAGCAATTGTAATTCCGTGATAGCCATTTTAATGCTTTGCAAGGGAAAGTGTTGAATGAATACGTTCTGCAACTGCTTTGTGAATTCCAGTTGAGGGGTGAGTTTGTATTTTTTTTTTGTGTAAATCAATTTGGGATGCATGGTTATCAGATATAAAATCGTATCACTAATATTCACTCGTAACAATGTTGAGCACTATTGCGCGTTCTAATGAGAAACAAGTTGGCTAGGCAGACCTATGCTCATGTCAGAGGGGTTTTGTACTCAACTTACAAAATACAGTAACCAGCAACAAATAAAATCAAGAAACATGTCAAAGATGATTTTATTGGAGAAAATGTGAAATTCAAGGATCATACTATTATTAACAAAGTTGAAAGAATTTTGACTGCTGAGGTATTTGTTATAGTTATACCCATAAGTATCTCCCTTGATAATTTTTTCACATTTTTTAGATCACGGGTGTCCATTCCCGAGGGAGGAAACACATTTTTGATGCATTTCCCCCCTGTGCCCCCACTGAAGCAAAAACGGTCAGTTTAAGAACTTTTTTGAAAAGCTCTCATAGAGAACTTTCAGTTGATACTCATATCGGCTACTTTTCATGAAATTTTTTTTCAGGGGCCCATCTTCTGTACTGTAACCATCGATTCATGGCCTATTTTTTCGAATCCCAGAATCGTTACAAAGCCCTTTTGCTAGGACCTCTCTCCTGCCTCTTTGACTTGTTTATATGTACTCATCTTCATGATACTATCATTTCTGCAACTTTCATGCAAATCCTAGCAAAGCTGTAGTGTCTAAGTCGGTAAAAAGCGCATATGGCTCCATAGCGTTTTAGCAAACAGATGACTATTTTAAGATTGATCTTTTCTGAAAGTTTCATAAAGATCGAATAGTATTTGACGAACTTATAGCGATTTAAATTTTCCTGTATTACTATGGAACAATATGCCCTGTATAACTATGGAAACATATGGCTATGGAGCCATATGCGCTTTTTACCGACTAAGACGCTACAGCTTTGCTAGGATTTGCATGAATGTTGCAGGAATGATAGGTATCATGAAGATGAGTACACATAAACAAGTCAAAGAGGCAGGAGAGAGCTCCTAGCAAAAGGGCTTTGTAACCATTCTAGGATTCGAAAAAATAGGCCATGAATAGAAAGGTAGCCGATATGAGCTTTCAAAACAGTTCTTAAACCGACAGTTTTTGCGTCAGTGGGGGCACAGGGGGGGGGGGGGAAATGCATCAAAAATGTGTTTCCTCCCTCGCGAATGGACACCCGTGATCTAAAAAATCTAAAAAAAATTATTAAGGGAGATACTTATGGGTATAACTATAACAAATACCTCAGCAGTCAAAATTCGTTCAACTTTGTTAACAATAGTATGATCCTCGAATTTCACATTTTCTCCAATAAAATCGACTTTGACATGTTTTTTGATTTTATTCGTTGCTGGTTACTGCATTTTGTAAGTTGAGTACAAAACCCTTCTGACATGAGCATAGGTCTGTCTACCCAACTTGTTTGTTCTCCGTTTAGGTCGTATTGTCCTCCTCTTCTGTTATGAAACTTGCAGTCTCCATAAATTTTTGGCAAGATTACTTCAGAATGGTTTCATTATTAGTTTCTGAGAGAGAGCTTTAGCCGTATCAGCTTAAATTAGTAAGGTTCCTTGTTGAGATTTAAGACTATGGAAAGGTTGCTTGAAAGCTGTATCCTTTCCTTGAAACTTTAACCTTAGATCACTATTTTTTGTGATACTGTAAAAAAGGAAACAAAAAGGTAGCACGTAAAACTTGATTTGAACGTTGAACACCGTTCGTGATTGGGTTATCTACAAGCCGAATAATGTGACGTTATTTCAAAGATATCTTTTGGATGGCGAGCTATAACTCACGATCCTTTCGACAGTTTTATTATACACATAAGGACTTCAATATATGTACTTACCAAAAAAATTTTATTTGATTCAATTTAATGCTTGCTGTTTTATTTTAACTATTACGTGAATAAAAGGAGAGAGGTAGTCAAATGAAATTTTCCAACAAAATTTGATATATTCTCATAGCTCAGTGTTGAATTACGATTTGAGTTTTAGAAAGAAATATAAAAGTAAATTACCTAAGTGTCGTCTAGCCTGATGAGATCTGGCCAAATTAGACAATGCACCAAAGCAAAGCTCCTATGCAGCAAGTTATACCTGAGTTTGGCCGAATAATCCAGCCAAAATAATTTGATCAAAAGAGTGTTCTTCTCCGTGTTATAGTAATGCCAGCCAAAGTTTTACCGATGGCCGAATCTTTATTAGAGAACGAGTCAGAACCTTCTGATCTCGATTATATAATTTCTTCAACTATTTATCCAATTTCTCAAACATAAAATACTTAATTTGTTACGTACTAACCTCATTAACCAGCACCCAGATTTGTGTGGTCTCGTGACCCACAAATCGATTAACACCTCATAAATTCATCATATGCATTTGTTATTCCATAACCGCACAAATGCATATGTTATGTAATCTTTTTCTTTGGGTCATAAATTCTTCCAAGTGCATGTTCGATGACCCAAGAATGCATGGCAATGTTTTTGTTTACTTTTCGGAAAGTGAAAGCGAGATCGTTGAGTGCTGACTCTTGAGATTTAAATATTTTAAGTACGTTCCACTAATTGGTAAGCAATATTTTAAATGTTTGTATGTTCACGTATAATTGCATGTACGTTAATTTGTATGTAATTTGGATATAGTGCATTTGATATTGCATGAATGTTTCTAATAATTGAATGAATGTTTTTGAATCTAATATTATAATTGAATGAATGTTTTAGATTAATTATAATTGAATGACTGTTTTAGATTATGTGAGAGTGAATGTTTTTAGATTATGGGTGATCATTACTTCGTGATTGGGTTATCTATGTACAAGCCGAAAGATGTGACGTTATTTCAAAGAGATCTTTTGGATGGCGAGCTATAACTCACGATCCTTTCGACAGTTTTATTATACACATAAGGACTTCAATATATGTACTTACCAAAAAAATTTTATTTGATTCAATTTAATGCTTGCTGTTTTATTTTAACCATTACGTAAATAAAAGGAGAGAGGTAGTCAAATGAAATTTTCCAACAAAATTTGATATATTCTCATAGCTCAGCCTAGCTGCAAGGAATTTTTTTCACGTCCCAAAGATACATAGGGAGAAACAGGATGTAGATAATCCGATTTTTTAGGCATAATACTAAGTTGTTTGGTGATTGTTCCCATTGTTTTATAATTTCTCAAGGCATAAAAAAGTATAGTGAATTCGATCCAATAATCGGTCAATCTCCTTTAAGGACGAGTGTTAGGTGTGGTGTTAGCGTATTGACAATTATAAATCCATCAAATAAAAATGATCGGGACATATAATACAATGGCCTCGTTAGTGAATGTAATCTTAAATTGTATAGACTTTTAGAATTTAAATACTTATACTGCAGACTATCAAACTTCACTCAAAATTAGGTTCCGCGACACAACTGCTATGATGAATAAATATATGACGCCTTATAATGATGGATAATAGCTGTTGATGGCAAATTGTGTCTGATGATAGCTAATGATGATGTAAAGATCAGGTTATGCTGGATGATGACTTTTAATGGCTCATGATGGCTTATGATGCCGGATGATAGCTTCCAATGCTGGCTGATGATGGTAGGTGCAAGGGCGGATGATGGCAAACGATGGTGAATGGTGCCGCTTGATGGTTGATAATGATGTGTGAGGTCGTGAAGTGGCTAATAACGATGCATGATGTTGAATGATCACTGTATATGACAGGTAAGGGCGGATGATGTCGTACGATCCCGCAATGATGGCGTGTGAGGGCGGACAATGATCGATGGAATTTACGTTTAAAGGTGAATGATGACTGATTATGGTGGATGATGATTGGTGGGGTTGTACAGTACTGAATTATTACTGATAACAGCAGATGAAGTTCTACATTTATGTTTTTGGAGAGTGGGAAACTTTTATTAACTATATTATGATGTCTTTTGCATTTTAAGCAGCTTTCGTTTTACTACGCCCTAATGTTAAATTTCCATCGAATTTATTCCGAAGTTAACGTACGTGTATAAAAATTTATCTTCCTTTAGATTTTTTGGAAAACGTTGGCGGGGCTCGATAATGGTCTGCAAAACGTATTCGATTTCATTGAATGCTTGTTTTCTTTCCTGAAAATGAAATTTCATTGAATTGAAAGTTATTTTTGTGTTTTTATGCAGAAAGATAGGAACACACATCATACTTTAATATGAGTTTCATACATCATGCTTTTCTCAGCAGAGATTATTATTTTTGAGGTTTGAGGTATTGTTACAAACAAAATTAGACTGTGGTTTCTTCCATCTACAGCCTCAGAATAGAAATAGCTGTCAAAATTGAATAGCCAAATAATAAGGCGGCCTCTCACCTAGGTGCTTAGGTAGTACAGATATTGCTTAACTTTAGTGAATTAATCAAATTAAGCAGTTAAAACAAGCACCATGTGCGAGACAAGGCCCTAACATTGCTATTGAAAATTTTTTCAAACTTTTCTCTCTCTCTCTCTCTCTCTCTTGCAAATGTAAATAGCTACTCCATAATTCTTAGTACTTGGAGTAAATCGGGCTCAGTTTGAAAGAATTTAAAAATACGCTTTTGAGTAAGCTTATACCTAAGTATATTTTTTTTTGCCATATTTATTGAAAAACAATCAACATTATCTATAAAACAATCATCATATGCAATATTTTTGCTTCCCGATATTTCGCTTTAATCATTTCTAATTAAATTATTGCAAGTGAAAGATACAGTGGCAAATATCAGTAAAATTGCAATAACATCTTTTGACACAACGATTCATTGAAAATGTGCAGAATTTTTCACAAAATTCGAAGATGTCACAATTACATCTCCATTTGTTGCCCTTGTACTCATACGGGCTCACATTCGTGATAATTTCCAGATTTTTCGGCTTAAAGGTGTCCAATCGCGAGGGGGGTGGTACACAAATTTTTTGTGCATTTTGCCTTCCCCTGTACCCCCTAATTCATTAAAATGATTTTTTTATTTCAGATTCTAAAAGTTCTAAGCAAGACGTTTCATTCGATATCCCACTCGACCACCTTTGATTAAAAAATTTTTTTATGGGGACCCCTCTTAAAAAATTTGAAGTTTTTGGTAAGACCTTAAGTTTTAAGAGACCATCACTTCTGACCTTTTCACAAAGTTTGAGCATTCTAGCTTCTATTAGTTCTGAGGAAATCAGCTGTGATGCACGGACAGATGGACAGACAGGTCGCGAAACTAGTAGGTCTTTGTAAAAAATTGTTTTAAAAGACCTAAAAAATGCAATGTTTGTGAAAAATTGCATTTAGAATAAGCATAAATTGGAAGTGGAAAGTAAGGAAACTTGACATTTGTTCGCTAGTGATTATGTAACACTGAAGTAGCTCGCTGGGAATTCGGCGAACAGCGCTTTGGCAAAATATAAGTCAGTTCATTTGACAACATGTGTTACCTTTTCAGCGTACTTAGAAATTGCGGTACGAACATAAGCTGGTGCCATTACTTTGGCTAAGTACCAAGTTGTTTGACTACAGGTAATTTACCTAAGCAGCCTCCAAATATGGAAACCCTCCTTCATGGCGATTACATTCCTACTTCACTCCCATCAGTTCTGCCCAAGAACTTCTTTGTCTTTGACCTAAGATCATTTAATTCGTTTGCTTTGAAAAAAAGTTGTAGTCTGCTAGATATCTAGTTGCCACAGCTTGTTTTTTTGCGCTTAATGGCATTTCCAGCTGAGTTTAGTGATTACGTTCACTGAGGCAGTATCTTACTCATATCACTGCTGTCTCCAAGCATCATTTTAGATTCTCTTAAATATTTCAATAAGTAAATAAATAAAATAATGCTTATATCCTCATGTATTATACTTATATCTTGCTCATAGCCTTAGCTTTCTGAATCATTTTTTTAAAGGACTATAAAGTTCTTTTGTTTTATTTTCTTGACTGACCTGTATTAGATAAGTCACGAAAATTTTGAGCTCGAATTAAAGCTACTCTTCTGACGACAGATGAGAAAAATTATTACACCGAAAGTTATAAAGTTTTCGTTCCTTCTGAGTGGACCCATTTACATATGGATAAAAGCAGCAATAATATTTTCACTCAATTATCCAATCCTTTTTTTTCTTGAAAAGTCGTCGGGCCTTACTTTGATGTGTAAGCAGACGTGTTGTGACTCCTTTGAGTCACCTTCGGTATCACTGTAAATGACTCAAAGGAATCAAAACGCTGATTCGCCCCGAAAAAAAGAAAGCTTAAGCGAAAAGCACTCCTTTGCTCCATTTTCCCAGTTTCGCATAATCGCCATCCGAGCAAGCGAGACGTAGCGGGGAGGAGAGGCTTTCGGGGAACAAGAGCGCACGTGTTCGGTTCTTGGCACTTTTCAAGAGAATTGAAGTTGAAAGCTCATAAAAAAACGGTATTTAAAGTTCTTGGGAAAGCTATGGCTAGCAGTTTATGTTCGAGTCTATAAGGGAGTGTGCTGCTACCCATTACTGAATTACAATGAGTAATTACGTTCGGGCAGTCCTTAAGATAATAAAGAAAATATATGAGCGCCTGGAGGCGTCCAGGGTGGAGGGGTCTCTTTTCTAGAAATTCCTCTCCCTTCCCCTCCTTCCGTTGGAAAAGGGATCCCTGTAGCCCGGTGGCGCCTAAACGCGTAGAGAAATGAGGCTTAGCCCGAAGTAATGTGTCAAACGGTTCCAGTCTAGGTTCTCAGATTGACAGGGGGGTGTTTAGTGGGTAGTCCAAGGGTATCCTCCATGGGGGTCCCACACTGCCAGACTCGGCGGGCGTAAATGCCTTCACCTCCCTACCACAAAAAAAAAAAAAAAAGTAATTACGCGATTTACGTTTATAATGGAGGTGTAATGATAGTGATCAACTAAATGATGAGGGGTGAGGTGTTGGCTTGGGCCGCAGACCTCCATCGACTTTTTGGCGTTTCACGTCGTGTAACCAGCCCGATCCATTTACTCATCTTCTCCGATTCTCTCTACAGGCTGTCGCTCACCTGTGAAGCGCGACAAGTGAAAGTAGTTGTAAAACGTGCTTCACTCAATATTGATATAGGTTTTCAATAATTTGATACGTGAAATGTAATGTTTAAAGAAAACGAACAGTAAAATAAAATAATTAATAAAATTAACGTTTGCTGTGTTGATCTAGTTTGAATGATTATAGTAGCAGGTATGTGTCGTCCACAGAGATCTCTCCCCGGGAGCCTTGATGATGTATTAACGATACACATCAAATCGAGCTCCCAGTTCATGCCAGTATACATAGGGTATACTGGTTATGGAACAAAAATGATGCAGCCAGTAGGATATCGGTTTTGCAGCGACCACAATCTACTGCATTGTGTAGCAAATTTAAATGTGCTGAAAACCTCTTTTCTTAGCCGATATCCTAACCCACTCAACTTCTGTATGACACCATTGCTACTCATACTGAAATACTGAAATATAATATCAATATCCAAATATAATATTGATGCTGCTCATATAGTGTATAAAACTAGATCAAACTTAAAAAAAATAAAAATCAAATAATAATATCAATCGTTCAAATAACAACAATATAATATCAATATTCAAATATAAAATTATAGCTACTCATACTATCCACCAAAATAAATCAGTCTTCTTTTAAAAATCAATTAATTATATTGATCATTTTAATAACCAGATATAATAACAATATTCAAATATAATATTAATCCTACTCATACTCTCCACCAAATAAGATCAGTCTTAAAATCAAATAGTCATATTGAACACTTAATTAAGGAAAATTTAATATTGACATCCAGTAATATAAGCACAGAAACCTTGAATTCATATTCTTCATTCATTTACTCCCTCATTCTTAAATCTTATCTTACGTATCTGAAGATCATTCAAACTGACTCCTAACTCATTCAGACTCAGCGTACAATTTATAAAAATATAAAATATCAGTCAGCTAACATGCAAAACACTAAAAATTGAGAGTGAACATTCAACACATATAAGCAAAAGGAAAACTTAATAGCGAGCAAACAAACGTCTGCCTATAGTTATCGAAATATAGTACCATTTATCACTCCAACTAATTAAACAAAAATAAAAGCAATAACGCGTACCCACATGCATATTAAAGTCTTATCTTTCGAATTGAATGAGAATTCTAATTGTCTGGGATGCAATTAAAAGAGCAAATAAAAACAAACATTTAACTTCATAATTGAAAAGATAGATACCTGGGCAATAATTTTTAAATGTAGCAACATTAAGGAGCAAACAAAATAGATAAAATGCACTAAAGAAAATTAAAAAAATGATTTACATGAGAACGACAATTCCCCAGCGCAAATAAACATGAAACTAAGTTAATTTCAAGCTACGCTGAAACAATCTAAGTGTGTGAATATGAACCAATAGAATTTTAGTCATTAGAACTCAATGTAACGCAGACCAATTCAATGGAAACAAATTTACCCAAAAAAACAATTGTCCCTTTCAAATTTTGCCCTATTTCACTCTCAAATATACATCCAGCACTAAATGCGTAATTGCATATTATTAACACTAATGAAAAAAATAGTGGCATTTACGCTGGCAAACCCCGGCATAATTCCAAACCGGAACCATCAGCAGACACGCTATACCTATGTTTAAATTGCACGATCACTGGAATGAAAACCACCAGATCAAACAACAGCCCCTGAGCTGTTGACGCAAGCTGTCAGTGGACACGGTATTTTTTTAGTTATAAGTCCCTACAGAAACAATTAATAGCCTCTGGGCTGCCCGAATTCAACTGTCGGCAGACACGCTACATTTAGTATTAAGTCATGTACAAAATAGACATCGATCTATCATCCAGTCATAGCCTCTAAGCTGTTGATCCAAAATGGTTCGCAGATACGCTACCAAGCAAGCATATTTTAAATAAGCCACCACATTTTCCCGGTCAATGGATACATTCGAACTGCTAACTAATAAAAAAAGAGTCACCAATAAAACCCCTGTGGATAATGCAAGACAATTTAAAGCCTACCCATTTCCCACCCTTTTTCTTTACAAATGGCAACGATATCAAATTGCATGCTATAATATGTTATATATCTTAAGATTCTTTAAACAATCGTTTTCTCTAGATCAAGAATCAAAAATTTTATGAACGGCTTATGAAGTGACCTCGCACGGCACTGTACTGTCTTCCAGCAAGGTTTAGGATAACATTACGCTGAACCAATCAGACAGTCACTAGAGGGTAATCAGAGGAAAACATATTGGGTCTTGAATAAAGGCCGGAACTATATGTTCCGAAGCCCAACATATAGTGATAGTGTTGACCATATTTTCCAATAATCATTCTCGCAAGATATTTTCAAAGCAGTAATTCTATTTCACAGTTAACTAAAATCAGTAAAATTATATACCAGTACTTTAAAGCTTAGAATCGCTCCTTCTAAATTCAATTTGAGAGAAAAATCGACTTAATTTACATTAACTCATTCAATATCTCTATACTTATTAAAAAACATTCATAATAAAAAGTAGATTCCGATTTATAAATAATCCACAGCTGTTTAAAAATAATGGAGAAGAACCTCTATTTCTAATAACTCTCCCTTTTTTACCACCGTCGTTTAATCGATGCAATGTTGAAAAAAAACGAACAATAAAATAACTCATAAAATTAACGTTTGCCTATGTTGATCTAGTTTCGATGATTATAGTAGCCGGTTAGTGTCGTTCGGACTAGAAAACAGCAGAAGGATGGTTCAATGATATATTCGGCTGTAAATCATATAATATATGTTCAATCAACGAGATCAATAATATTGTCGCGTGTTATAGTTCGTGGCCAATAATTTTAATGTTCCGGGAAAGTGACAACGCACTGTCTTTTAAATTAAGTTAGAAGAGTTTATTTACTAAAAATGCACAACTTATAATTTCACTATTTTACAAGTCGTTTATCAATTTTTACTTCAACTGTCTATCACTTCAATATCGCTTTTTAATCCGCACTCCTCGCAGTTTTACTATATCGCGGTTGTAATAATCCCTCCATTCATTCAGCTCACGTTTAGAGAGGGTCTCTAGTCATTCAATCCATTTCTCGTACATTGGCGAAGTAACTGGAATATTCGAGCAATACTGAATGGGCAGTGACGTCTCTTTCAGGTGTTGATCATGCTTGGCGGGTTTTAGAGTACATTCGTTTGTTGATCATGGTGGTTGTGAAAACAATTGCGGCAGTAGCTCACAGAATTAATTGTACAAGTAACACTGCCCCCACCTCAGTTCTTTTCGCCCCGAAAAGATGTGTCGCCAGTTGTAGTCAAGTCTCCCTGGATGTTATATGGGGCAAGACGGTCCAGGTGCACGATTTTCAGTTTGTCTCTTGGCTTATGGTATTCCTGTATGCGGTATACGATGTCTTTGATTCGCTTTGTAACTCGGTATAGTCCCTCCCAATTATGCTGCAAATCTGGAGACCTACAATTTCACCGTTGTGGGTTATATAGCCACACCAAGTCATCTTGCTGAAAGCCAGTAGAATTTGCCTTTAGATCATACCGGGTCTTCATGCGGTCAGTAGCCAATTCGAGGTGTTTTCGCATGGTCCAATGTATCTGGTTCAACCGTTGTCGTGCGTACTCCGAGATCGTTTGGGGTTTCTCAGGGGGTGTCCCGAACTTTATATCGGCTGGCAGACGAATATTCTTTCCAAAAATGACATTGGCTTGGGCCTGGCACGTTGATGCATGTTTGGCAGCTCTGTACGCCATCAAAACGTAGGATATGTCGGTCCCAGTCCCTTCGGTTCTCGTCAACCATCTTGGCCAGGTGTTTATTGAGCGTGCCGTTGAAACGTTTGACCATCCCATCGGATTGGGGATGCAGTGGTGTTGTCCTCTTTTTCCGTATTCCCAGTAGTTCGCACATTTCACCAAAAACTAGTGACTCAAAGTTTCGGCCTTGATCCGAATGTAGTTCATAAGGTACGCCATACCTACTGAACAATTTTGCTTCCTGGTTGGGAATGAAGTAGACCTCGGGCCACTTGCTGAAATAATCGGTCACAACTAGCGTGTATTGATTTCCCCATTCGGATTCAGGAAGGGTCTTGCGATGTCAACAGCAATCCTTTCAAATGGCACCCCCACGTTATAGGTTTACATTTGTCCTCTCAGTCGCCGCTTTGGGCCTTTGACGGAAGCGCAAATCGTGCATCTACGGCTTCTCGAGCGTGCAGCCAGTAAAACGTCTCCCGCAATTTTGCTAAGGTCTTGTTAACACTAAGGTGGCCTCCCGAAGATTCTTCGTGCATCTTCTTAACCACATCGTGGATTCGGATTTTGGGAAGTATACTTTGCATCCTATAGGAGCTGCCATCCGCCGTTTCCCATTTCCGTTTAAGTACACCACCCTCCACCTGAAGGGAGTTCCATTATGCCTAATAGCTTTTCGGGGTTGCACCATGCATTGAAACGTCTTTCCACTCTGGTCGCCCAAGTGTCTCCTTCCATACGAGCAATGGTCCGATGTATTATCGGCTAACTGGGCATTTTGAATCTCCACCGATGACCAACCTTTATCGAATCCGGCCGTTATCAATCGCAAATCAATGGGCGATTCCTTTTCCTCAATCCGTCGGCAATGCTTGCAATTATCTGGACATGAAAGACGAGATAGAGCGTCAGCATTTCCATGAACTCAGCCCTTCCGATGAACAATTAGTAGTCGTATGACTGCAATCTTTCGACCCATCTCGCAACTTGTCCCTCGGCTTTTGTAGTTAAGCAGCCATCTCAGCGATGCATGGTCCGTTCGAAGAACAAATTTCTGGCCATATAGGTACTTGTGGAAATGCTTGGTGGCCTCTATTATAGCCAATAGCTCCTTCCTGGTCACGCAGTAGTTTCTCTCAGTTTTTGAGAGAACTCGACTGTAATTCGGGAGGACACTTTATTCGCCATTGATCTGCTGGGAGAGTACAGCTCCAATACCGTCATTGCTCGCATCGGTGTCAACAACAAACATTTTTCAAGGTTTCGGATATGCCAGCACAGGCGATTCACACAGCTTCTTCTTCAGGGTATCAAAGGCTGTCTGGCATTGTTCAGACAAACGGACGATTTTTCTTGGTTAACTGGTAGAGACACTTAGCTATTTTGGCATATTCTTTGACGAATCATCAATAGTAGGTTGCCAGACCCAGAAAACTTCATAGTTGGCGCTTATTGTTTGGTGTTGGCCAGCTTGTCACGGCTTCAATTTTCTTAGGCTTTGTTTTGACCCCTTCTGCTGATACGATGTGTCCCAGGTTTTTTACATCAGCTGCGAAAAGGGTACACTTGTCGGGTTGCAGCCGGGAAAAAAACCTCTTCTAAGTTCCGCATATGCTCTTCGAACGTTCTCCCGATAACAATGATATCATCTAGGTACACCAAGCAGGTCTTCCAGGTTAGGCCACGTGGCACGTATTCCATTAGGCATTCAAAAGTGGCTGGAACATTGCAAAGCCCAAATGGCATCACCACAAATTGCCACAATCTGGTCCCAATTGAAAATGCGGTTTTTTCTCAGTCCTTCTTGTCGATTTCTACCTGCCAGTAGCCACTTTTGAGATCAAGTGTAGAAAACCATTTTGCGTCGGCTAAAGTGTCCATGATGTCATCGATGCGTGGGAGCAGGTAACTATCTTTCTTGGTGATGTCATTAAGCTGCCTAAAGTCGATACAAAAACGAGCGCTACCATCCTTTTTCTTTACTAGAACTACTGGTGCGGCCCATGGACTAACAGAAGGTTTGAAAACACCTTGTTTTTCCATGTCCGAGATCAGTGTGCTCACTTCTCCTTGTTTGGCTATAGGAAGACATCTCGGTGCTTGTCGAATTGGTTTGGCTCCCTGTGTATCTATGACGTGATTTAACATACTCGTTTAGCCATGGTCATGCGGGCTTGTTGAGAAGATGTCACTGTACTTGGTGACCAGATCAGAGGCTCGCTTGAATAGCTGCACTGGCAATTTGACCTGCTTCAATATTGCAGACGTAGATTCCCGGGCTTTGACTGCGTCTTGCCTCCTTTTTTAATGATTGTCGTGAGTGGCTTCCAATGAGGTGATGGTGGAAACAGGCTGGCAGCTGCCGATGACTTGACCCGGAAGGCATAAGTCTGCTTCTCCACGATGTAGTCTTGACACGGTGATGGAGATGCCGGGGACGTCGATCTTCCTAGCCAAGGTCTGTCCCACGGAGCTGGCTCTTACATGTTTCCCGACCCCTCAGTTTGAAGGGCTTCCATTCTGGACTCCTGGCTCGGTCTAGGGCTTCTCATAGCTGCACACTGGACAATAGCTCGGTTTTCTTAGCTTCTTGCAGTCTCTTTGCAAGTGCCCCTTCTCTCCGCAATTCCAGCATCTAGGCGCTCCATTTGCTTGCGGCTCTCGCTCAATTTCGACGTGCTCACACCTGCACTCAACTGCCACTAACTCGCGAACCCGGGTAGTGGTACGAGTCACATTTTTCACTGCCTCAAAGCTCAATTTTTAAGCGAATGCACCCTTAACCGTTTGCTTTTGAGCTAAACGCACGGCTTGTTGCAATTCCTGGTCCTGGAGTGCGCTGATGAATGCTTCTGTCACTGCGTCATCTCGATGTTCTGGGTCATACGCTGGGAAAGCCAAAAGTGCCTCTCAATGTCTTGGGCTAGCTGCGGAAAGTTTTCGCCAGACTTCTGCATCCGATGCCATAGCTGTGACCGATAAATCTGCTTTATATGATCGTCTCCATAACGCATACCGAGCGCATTCGTTATAGCAGCCGGGTTTCAGTGCGACTCAACGGGGATAGTCTGCAAAAGCTCGGCAGCTCGGCATCTCAGAGCAAGAACTGGTGCAGTTGCTCATTCCGGCTCATTCCAGTGATTTGCCCTTGCGGCAGCTTCAAACTGGGTTTTGTAAATACTTCAGACCGTTTGCCTGTCAAATATTGGTGCTTTCACATTTCGGGATGAGCTTTGCGCTGCGGTTGTAAGTTGGGTTGGTGAGGTGGTTACTGCTGCCTTCTCTCCGTTTTCTGGTCTAGCTTCGCAATTAAGTTGGATGACAATTGTCGCTGGTCTTGCTGCATCAGCATTAACATTTGCATCAGCGCATTTTCAGGCACCCTTGATTTTGGTGTTTCTACTTCTCCACCTTCTGCACCTTTTTCCGCATCTGAGGGCTCACCCGAATCCAGATTCACGCCTTCCGACTCGATCGCGCCACGCAAGCATGCAATCAGTATGGTCTTTGTACCTTGTGTGGGTAGATTTTGCTGTTCCAACTCCTCCTTGAGCACCGCTATGGTCAATTCATTAATTTTTCATACAAGTTTCCTGGCATTTTTATTGTTTTGGCTATTCCTCCACCAGTTTTCTCGTTAAATTTCATTTAAAAGTGTTTAAAAGTTTTTCACTTTCAAAATTTTCTTTCTCACTTCTTGACACCACTGTCGCGTGGTATGGTTCGCGGCAAATAATTTTAATGTTCCGGGTAAGTGAAAACGCACTGTTTTTTAAATTAAGTTAGAAGAGTTTATTTACTTAAAAATGCACAATTTATAATTTTACTATTTTACAAGTCGTCTATCAATTTTTACTTCAACTGTCTATCACTTCAATATCGCTTTTTAATTCGCACTCCTCACAATCGCAGTTTTACTATTTCGCGGTTGTAATAATTCCCCCCATACATTCAGATCGCCTTTAAATAGGGTCTCTAGTCATTCAATCCATTTCTCGTACATTGGCGAAGTAACTAGAATATTCGAGCAATACTGAATGGGCAGTGACGTCACTTTCAGATCTTGATCATGCTTGGCGGGTTTTTGAGTACATTCTTTTGTTGCTCATGATGGTTGTGAAAACAGTTGCGACAGTAGCTCGCAGAATTATTTGTATATGTAACAATATCGTAAACAAATTCCGGTCACTTTATATGGAATTTAAACAAATATGTATTATTTTTTCCTTAATTCATTTATGTTTATTCGTGAATGGCCAAAATTTTCATGGATTGCATATAAAACATTTCTAAGACGAATGTACTCCTACCCGAGATACGTTTTTTAAACACGTTAATGTAATATTACCTCGGTTCGTTGAACTATCTTGAAGATAAATGCTCGGAAAACATGAGCTCTTCTTTTTCAATTGAATCTTTTCCGAGCGTAATCAATTTGATAGTAAATAAATTGCGTTACACAAGCGAATCAACGCTACCGTGAAAAAGCTCTCATATCAAATGATAGTGGACAATAAAAGTTAATTTCGTTTCCGAAACGTTCCAGGATACAGCTCATGTCCAACGACACGTAGCATTTGGAATGAATAAAGATGACAATCTACAAGTCTTGATCGTATTACCTCGCCTACGATTCCTTCATCTTTTAGCACTAATAATTTAAGATGTCACACCTCACCGCCTTTCACATATGACTGACCCTTTTACTAACGTGACCGGGAATAAATCATACGATCCCAACCTCATTTATGTCTCATGTCACGATTTTTTCTCCATCCATGAGGATATAGATGTATTTCTACTGTATTTCCTAGGTCATTTAAAAAGATTCACTTGGCGCTGGATGAAGTTGCCGCCATCCAAACGAATGCCATTCCAAAGGACATCCGAGCAACGAGAAGTACAGCTACCTGTCCATCTGTCCTTCATCCGTATAAAAATGATATGGTATGGTTTGTGCACGTAGCAAGCCACTTTTTACAGTTGCCAGGTTTTTAAACTTCTCTGTAGTTGCTTTTGCAGTAATGATGTCATCCTTTATCCATTCTTGCGCTATTCTTGGAAATGAAAAATTTCACACTCTCCTAAGCCCATTTAAAGGAACAGGAGAGCTCCGAAATGTGTTAGCTCAACGTCATCAGTGAGCCAACAACACCTTGCATAGAAAAAATGAAGATTGTCCTTTTATCCTTATCTCCAGCACCTGACACTATCAAATAATGGCACTTCATATCCTTAAGGCATTGCGCGGATAAATCCTCTCCTTCCGATGGCATTTTGGTTGTAGGGGATCACTGGGAGAGAGGTATTAAAAATTACATTAAACAAGTTAGGATATAAGCTGCCGGTAGTGGTGTTGGTTCCTTTCCAAACTTTCTAGATTAACGTAGTTTCCCGCGAAAAATTTCATATGAAATCGCATACAGTTTTGACCAGAGCAAATTTTAGGAAATCCATAATATTGTATACGAGTAGTACTAGGAAGCAACGTTTTCTCCTAAACTGAATAAATTTCCAGGTGGACGGATTTTTTGGTATAAGGTGACACAAAAAATCTCCTAGGTAACTATCACAACTAGCATAGAAGTAAGACATTTTCTGGCTATGACCGCATTGCTGATATTTGTTACGGCGTCAGCAGTAATTAATATCACGTGTTTACTTATCCAAGCGACTTGAACTCCGAACTGGGATCAGGCAACGACCGTAACAACACACACTCCTAGATACCGTTCCTCCTGATGACGGTAGTTACGAGGGGTATTGTTAAGTTGTTCGACATTACTCAGCAAATACGTATGCTCATGTTTGTATGTCCGTAAACGTGTAGAACTCCGGAAACAAGGATCATACAACAGATTAGTTGTTGTCGCCTGTAATGCATTGCCATTTTGTATTTCGTGAAGGTACATTGACGAAAAACTGGAACGTGAAAATTTTGTGTTGATTGTTAGAATTCATGGTCTTACTTGAGAATTACGAGAAATGCATGCCATTTAAAGTGGAGCTACAATGAAAGATGTCCCATGTTTCAGAATGAAGAATGAGTTGAAATTATATTCTTGAACTTATGCTATTTTTATGCGGAGGATAATGGGAGTATTGTCGTTATTTTGAAGAAAACTATTGTTATTAACCATTACTTTCTGAATAAGTATTTTTGAAGCGTGGAAATTTTAGAAAAAGTATTAAAGGACACGTAGCAGTCTGGTTGATTATGGTATAAATTCTTTGAGCTACAACCTTCATACTTTAATCTTTACGCATTCAAAGCGATCCTGCCAGCCATTTTTAGGGTTTTGGAAAATAATTTTACAAAACCCTACTATAATCACGCCTGTCTGTCCGTCCATGTATCACAGCACTTTTTCTCGCAAACCGTATAAGTTACAGACATAAAATTTTGTGTATAGGTGTAAATTGCTTCCCTCTTCAAACTTTCACTATAAGAAAATTTTTATGAGGTGCTTAAGGGGAGTCTCCCCATATAGGGGAGTGGCCCCTGAAAAAAAGAAATTCATCGAATGTGGCCAATATTGGTATCAAATGTAAGGTCTCAATGAGAACTTTTCAAAACAGATCCTAGGTTGGTATTGTTTGCTTCAGGGGGTGCACAGAAAGGGGAAAAAAATTGGATGCAACTAATACCTTAGAGCTGATTGGACACAAAAAGTTCCTTAGAAATCCAAGTTCACTCAACTTTGTTTATAATAGTAAGAACATCGAATTTCACATTTTCCCCAAAAAAATCGTATGGATACCCTTAAACTCCATAAAATTTAAGTAGTCTTATATAAGTTGCTAGTACTCTGTAAGTTTGATGAAAATCTAATCATATTCACGGAAGTTATAGCCATTTGAATTTTCTCCAATTAACACAACAAATCGCCAGCAATAAACCAGCGGTGGTGGTTGATATACGAGGGCCATTCAACAAGTACTTAACCTCACCACCCGATTGCGCTGCTATTACAAAAGAGTTTTGCCATCATGCAGTACATTCTTTTAGTAGACTACTGTCAAAGTTTCAGTCGATTCCCTTTATTAGTTTTGTTTTGATAGCCTTTGGAAGCGAGCGTGTCGGTGGTCGGTTGTACAAAAATGGAAAAAGAGCAATATCGTTCAGTGATTAGATTCTTGTTTTTGGAAGGGAAAACGCAAAGCGAAATCAAAGATCGCTTGGATGCTGTGTGCGGTGACTCTCCTCCTTCAATGGCGACTGTCAAGAATTGGTTCAACGAGTTTGTTCCTGACCGCACGTCGGTTTTTGATGAGGCATGCCCAGGTGCCCCGAAAACGGCTGCTATGGAGGAAAACGTTGAAAAAGTCCACGATCTCGTGCTAGCAGACCGTTGATTGAAGGTTCGTGCGATAGCTGAGACTGTGTGCATTGCAGAAGGAACGGTGCATCATATTCTACACGAAGAACTAGGCATGAGATAGCTGTCGGCGCGATGGGTACCGTGTTTGCTCACACCGGAAAACAAACGCAACCGTGAGACCACATCGGCGACGTGTTTGACGCTGTTCCAGTGCGATTCGGCGGAGTTCTTGCATCGTTTCGTGACCATCGACGAAACATGGGTTCACTGGTACACACCAGAGACCAACGAACAGTCGAAACAGTAGACTTCACCCGCTGAACGTGCTCCGAAGAAGGCGAAGACTGTTCGATCGGCCAGAAAGGTGTGGCGACCGATTTCTGGGATTCACAAGGTGTGGTCCACATGGATTACCTCGATAAGGGTAAACAAATCACGGGGTGCTACTCTGCAGACTTATTGGGCCGATTTGACGTCGAATGGAAGAAAAAGCCGCCCCGCTTGGCGAAGTGCTGTTCTACCACGACAACGCACCGGCTCACACCTCCGCCGTAGCCATGGCCAAATTGGTCGAATCGCGCTACGAATTGCTACCCCATCTACCGTACTCTCCAGATTTGGCCCCCTTAAACTACTTTTTGTTTCCAAACTTGAAAAAATCATTCGCCGGGGATAGATTTGGATCGAATGAGGAGGTCATCACCGCCACGGAGGCCTATTTTGCAGCCCTCGAGAAAATGTATTTTTGGACGGGTTGAAAAAGTTAGAGCATCACTGGGCCAAGTGTATCGAGCTTGAAGGAGATTATGTGGAAAAATAAATTGCCTCCTTTCTAAAATTTTCGTTCGTGCTTGTTGAATGACCCTCGTAGCTTTAATCTCAAGCCACACTACCTGCAATTCTGGGGTGAGTTCTGCTGAGAAACTCAACTATACCTTTCCTGGCTTTATTCGGGGTGCAAAAATATTTTTACAACTTTTGACGGTTGCACGGGGGTGAAATGCGCGGTAGTGGTTGATCAGGTGGTTTTCTGGGGAAGGGGTGAAGTAATAAGGTTTTTGATGCACAGTAAATTAGCAATAAAATGTCCACCTATAAAGACTGCCCCGTGATAAAGTTTTGATGTAGCATAATATGGAGGAAGAGTAAGGTACGCCGTAGGAGTTGATGGATTGTTGCTTACATCGCCTGAAATAAATTTGCAATAAAAAATGCTACCTTAAAAATATCCCTACCTACATTGGTTCTTGAGAAACGGGGTGGCTGATGTAGCTTAAGTCTGGAGCCACATTAACTGCAGCAGACAGATTGAGCTCCGCGTAAAGGTTCAAAAATACCTTTCACTGGCTGTATTTATGATGCAAAAATATTTTTACAACTTTTGACAATTGATGGGGCGGTTTTCCCGGGACGGAGAGTAACAATAAAAATTTTTGATACGTACTAAATTAGCAATAAAATACGCACCTATGATGAATACTGCCTAATAAAGAGATACGCCGTAGGGGTTAAAGGTTTGGCTTCGGGAGCTTATTTGTTCATTATCTTCTTCTTCGTAACACTACAGCCCTTCTCGGGTCTTCACTTCCTACAAATAGCGCCTCCAACTGTCTTGCTCCATTAACCGCGCCCTCCAATTTCGAAATCTGAATAGCGATGAACTGTCTCCGCCGACCGAGTCAGACCAGTATACCCTCGGTTTCCCCACTGATCTCCGGTTTAGTTCTCCCAACGAATACTTTTTTGAGTATCCGTTGTTCAACCATAAAATTCATGTGTCCAGCCCACGCAGTCTTACAATCGTTGAGACCTCCAATTCATCGAAAATTTCATACAGCCATGGTTGAATCGAATTTGCCATTGGTCCCCGTCTAGCTTCGCTCCGATTATTTGCCTCAGGACCCATCGCCCAAAGGCGTTCAATATATTTGCCGATGCTTGGGTTACGGTCCATATTTCAGACACATGGCATAACACAGGTCTTATCACAGATTTGTATACTTGGAGCTTTGTTTTCCTGTGTATGCAGCCGGTTTTCAGGATCGTCAAAACTGAAAAAAACATTTCATTTACGAGCTGTATTCCTCGGCGTATTTTGTCTCTTTCATTACCAGTTTTCGTAATACACATTTGCTCACATTTTCGATATTATATTCGCTGATTGGGATATTTTGAATATTTGCGATATTTCCCTCGAGCTTTGTTTTATTTTCGTTGATTTGTAGCCCTACTAGTTTTGCTTCGCTGTCGAACTACAGGTAAAGTTCTTTGACACTTGTTAACGACCACAATAAAATATTGATGTCGTCCGCATAGGCTATCACTTGGCTGAATTTTATGGCAACGCAAGTCTCATATTTACCAGTAGCTTTCTGACGAAATTTCAGAGCCAAATTGAAAAGCAATGGGGCTAGCCCGTCTCCCTGTTTTAGTCCGATATTCGTGTCAAAAGCGTCGGTGAGTTGGCTATTGATGCGAACTTGGAAGTTTGCCGACGTGAGTGTCGTTTTAGTAAGAAAGAATAATTTGACTGGGATGCCAAAGCAAAGCATTATTTGGTACAGTACGGTATGATCAATACTATTCTATGCTTGCTTAAAGTCAACGAAAACATAGTGTATGTTTATGTTGAACTCCCAGAATTTTTCAAGTATTTGCTTGACAATGAACAATTGGTCGCTTGTCAATCTGCCTGCTCTAAAACCACATTGACACTCCCCAGTAATACTGTTAGCGTAGGATCCGATTTTATTTTCTAATATTGTATTTTGTATGCCATACAAAGCAGTGTTATGCCTCTATAATTTTCGCACGATAGCTTGTTACTTTATTTATGGATAGGAAATATGTCCCTGTTGCCAAATGAGCTGGATGAATTCGCAAATAGCTTTATGAACACTGCTGCCACCATATTTAATGAGTTCTACTGGAATCTCATCGATGCCAGCCGCTTTGATATTCATTTGGGCACTGATGGTGGAACAACCTCGTCCAGAGTTGGTGGGGCCAATTGAAACTCTCTCGAAACATTTAAAGGGTCTAAAGTTTTTGAGCTGTGCAAAGGATTTGGGATGTTCTGGAAATTGTATGCCAATCTTTCATTAATCCTGGTTTCAACAGCGATAATACTACCGATGTATTCACGACAGAGCGTGGTCTTGGGCTGATAACCTCGTTACAGGCTTTTCACTACTTTGTACGCTTGTTTTGAATTGTTGCTCACTAGACTTACATCGATACTTCTCCATTGATTGTCATAATATTTCCTTGTCTTAATTTTAATTATCTTATGTGCTACTCTTGTGAGATTTTCATAGTATTCACTCTTCGTCCTGGTTATCAAAGAACCAAGTAATCCAGGTAATGACAGAACTTTTAAAACCGGTTATATTCAAAGTCAAATGGAAAGTACTGTCGGTCACCAAGTAGACTTGAATTGATAACGTATATGGCCAAAGGCAATGTAATCTATGTAAAATTTTTCAAAACTTAGAACTGGTCAAATTCAGGAGAATGGTATAAGATAATAACAACATCCAAATTCCGATGTTATTGGTACGATAGAGTCCACAACCACAGTATGTACTAAAGTTGCCTGGAAGGGAAAGATGGCAGCTAGTACTTAGTTAATTTGTAGAATCTGCCAGGGTCCCTCCATCGCTTACAAAAGAACCTTTGAACAAAGACGAAGGAAAGGATAGGTAAGGTACATCCTGTGAAATGAAATATTTTTGGTCTCACATATGGATTGTTGATTTGGATTCAGCAACAAAGAAACAAAAGTTAAACCAAATATTAAGTAGATAAACTACCAAATTTTTACAATTTTACTTTTTTGATCGAATAAAATATAAATTCGGTAAAAATATTAGAATCAGCTTTCAGTAAAAAACTTGCAAACGCAGACGTTAAAGTTAAATTAAAGTAAGTAAAATAATTTTTTCCCTTTAACATTGGATAATAGTTTATTTTCTATAGAACGCGTTTTCGACTACTTTTTTTTTGTCACTTTCAGTACAATGAGCAATTTAAATTTTAGTTATTCCATTTAGACATACGACTTTTAACTATTCTAACTACTCACCTAATTACTCTACATTTCAATGTTCTATTTTATTCCACTAAACAAAACTGAGTTTGAGTTTCCTTGATTCATATTCATTCCTAGTGCGTCTGGTACCTGCATAACTTTTAGTGACTCAATAGCGTCAAGATGGCATGGGTTTTTCACTCGTCTTATCATCATCACATTTTTGTCGCCAATGTGGTGGTTTTTTTTTAATTTCTCTCCGTAAGCAATACACGTTTACTCGGCTTCACTGGCGTACTCGATTGACTGCATTTCATGACTGGCATCCGTTGTTAACAGTTGGCCAGTTTCTCCAGTGTTGACACCTCGGCCATATTGGAGTGACTCCTCCCGAGACACATCTACACCCAAGGCGGGATCGAAACTTACTCCTGATTGGTCATCCGTTGATTCATCGTCGCTGTTTGCTTCTGCTCCCAAGGAATACCAGGGTTTCAACCATTCCGCATGGAATACAGATTGGAACGATCGTTGATTCCATTGGCAATCTTCTAAGTCTCCAATAAGGTACCGGTCACAATCGAATACCCGATTAATTACATACAGTCCCTTGTCACACGGCTGTAATGTTCGAGATTCTCCCTTCACAGAAGGCAAGCTATTGACCATAACCAGATCGTTAACCGCAACTTGTTTTGGTTGCTCGTGTTGTTTGTCAAAACGTTGTTACCATTTTTGCTTTTCGATGTTAATTCTATTCGTGATTTCGTCATAGCAAATTTCCGCGGATCTAGTCCCATCTAACTCGTGTAGCGCTTTGAGCAGCTTATTTGGAAGAATGACACGTAGCTGATGTCGGAATACAATCGTATTCGGCGTTTGACCGGTAGTCGGGTTTGCTTGGGAATTTAAAAAAAACTGAAGCCTTTTAAGATTTCGGTCCCATTTGCGTTCATTATCTGTTGAAGTCCGCAAATATAGAAGAACAGATTGATGTGCTCTACCAATTTGGCCATTTGCCCTGGGGGCCTTAACCGCATTTAAAATATGGCTGATATCGTTATCAGGACAATAACTTTCAAACTTTTTGGAATCGAAGGCTGCGCCTCGGTCTGATATGACGCTTCACGGAAGCCCAAAAAAGGTAGTTAGATCATTTAGCGCATGAATCACTAGGAGCGTACTCGCCGACTTTACAGCTGTTACCACAATATATTTCGAATTTGAGTCAGATATTCCTAGCACGTATTGGTTTCCAGCGGTACTTTTAGGAAAGGGTCCCAGGTGGTCTACGTGTATCGTTTTGAACGGGATAAGGACAACCGGGCTAGCATACAGTTTCCAAGCTGACTTCTCAGCAGCCCTTTTAAAAAAACAGCATTTGATACAGTCAGCGATACATCCCTTAACGTGTTTTCGTATTCGCTTAAACCAATAAAAGGGCCGTTTCTATTCTAACGTTTTGTCTACCTTAAAGTGTCCTCAGTCATCATAAGCCTTCTTCACAACTCTCCAGCGTACAGCTTTTGGCATGACCCATCGAAGCTCTCCCCGCACTTTCCGATATAGTCAGTTGGTTTCCAGTATGTAATCCTCCCGTAACTGGGCCAGCTGGTTGGAACACTGTTCACCTCAAATTATCCGCGTGATATTTTGTTGTGCCTCGTCCTGTTGTTGCATCGTAACCAGCCTTTCTTCATCGGTAATGTTGACTGTTAAAATCCTCTCAACAACTTCAGTGGTGTTTTCGGTAGGTGCACGACTTGAGGCATCCACATGCTGCATCCTGCGGCTGTCCCGGTGAATTAGTTTAAAATCATACTCTGATATCTTTAGTCACTATCGTGCTATCCTTGGAGGCAGGGGTTTTTTTAGTCGCACCGTGGTAACTGCAGAGCAATCCGTTACACGTGAAAGGTTTCCCTAACACATAGATTCGGAATCTTTCCAACGATTCTAAGAAAGCCAGTACTTCCAGCTCATACGAGTGGTAATTTTTCTCTGCCTCGCCACATCAACGGCTATAGTAGCCAGCTGGTTTAATCTCACCCGAAGATTCTTCGTAGAAAAACACCCTGGCGAGCCCTTTGGAACTCGCATCTGTATGGATCTCATGGCGTTTCGTCTGATCGTACAAGCACAGAATAGGCTCGTTGGATAACATCTCCTTCAGACGGCTAAATGTGGCTTCTTGATCAGCATTCCAAAGGAAAGTTGCATTTTTCTTCAGTAGGTGGGTGATTGGTCGTGCTATTTCGGAAAATTTTTCAATATACTTCCGTAAAAGTCCGGTTAACCCTAAAAATTTTGGAACATCGTTAACATTTTCGGGTGTTGGGAACTCTTTTATCGCTGCTTCTTTTGTCTCCCTAGGTGCTATACTGGTGGCGTTTACTCGGTGGCCCAAAAAAGTTAATCTCACTTTCCAAAAATCTGCATTTCGAGCGACGGAGAGTAATTCCGACTGCTCGAATCACTTGGAGTACCTTTGGCAGCGTTTCCATGCCTTCGGCAAAATTTTTGCTTTTGATCATTAAGTTGTCGAAAAATGTAATAAGTATTCTCCCAGGGGGCAACATGCGCTTAATTTTTTTCATTACTTCCTGGAACACAGGTTGTCCGTTTACAACTCCGAATGGCAATTCTTAGAAATACAAAATGTCCATCGTACGTAATAAAGGCAGGACATTTTCGTGACTCTGGCTCAACTTCGATTTGGTAGTATCCAGATAGCATGGCCAGAGTTGTGAACGACTCAGCATCTGCAAATTGTGCTAGCAGCTCATTCACGACAGGCATCAAGAAGGTACGTTTCACCGTAATGTTAATTAGTTCTCGGTAGTCCACACATAGTCTATCTTTTGAATCTGATTTTTTTTATAAGCACCACCAGAGAAGCATACGATGATTCACACGGCTGAATAATGTTTGTTTCCAAGAATTTGTCTATAATTTTTGTCACCTCAGGTCTTTTCCCAAAAGCCATGCGATGAGGTAAATGAGTTTGTCTGATATTAACCTGTTTTTCAGCTGTCCCAGTTTACACTTCCTAGTCTCCGATAGATGCTCGGCGAAACAATCTTTGAATTCGCATAATAGTTCATCTAACTTGCGATACTCGTCCTCGTTCAAGTTCTTTTTGTCTTCGATTTTACAAACTCCATCTCCAATGATTAGGGTTAGACGTTGGCTTTTTAGAAAATCGACTTGCACTGGAGCATCACAAGGCAACATTCTATCTTCCACGATATAGAATGTGTGAAGAAGATCCCTATTATCAAACTGCATCTCCGTTTTGATTTTTTCCGTAGAGCGATGTTTTCCTCCACCGAAGCCAGGAAATTCGATGTCCATCGGTTTGACTGGCCCAATGGCATCAGCAATGGATTGAACTAATAATGAACGTGAGCTCTCCGAGTCTACTATCGCGAATATACTTTTTCCCTCGACAGTTATTTTTTCGGCGGCAATAGCGATCCAGGAACAATTGATAAATTCTCCTACTCCAGTGATTGCAATACGACATCTGTCTGCTGTGGAGTAGATCCTCTTGATTGTTGAGCTCTGTCGAGGCATTCACTCATTCTTTGTCCTGTACGACGGCAATGATCGCAACGCGGTTGTCGTTGTAGATGCGAACATCGCGCTGCAAAATGACCAGTTTCGCGCATTTCTACTGGCCTAGTATTCAACACTCGTACCGACTAGTTGCGTAGCGGCACAAATTCACTACGTGAAGCACGTATTTGATGCGGATCTATAGCTGACAGAACATTCTCCTCAAAGCGGCTAATCGCCATGTAAAATTCTTGTAGTTCTGCGAATTCACTTCCCACAAGAGCATGGTGCAGTGCTGGATGAGGCCTCATTGAATATACTTTATGATTGCTACGTCTGAAACTTCTCCCCATCGCCTAATTGCTTTCATTTTATAAAAGTATTCGTCCAAACTTTCCGAATTCGCACGAATCGTTCTCATCAACTTTAAATGCACATCGATTTCGTCCGTTCGAGTAGGAAAGTCGATTACTAGTTGGTTTGCAAACTCTAGGAAAGTTTTAAATGCGTGCATTTGTCCGCCGTTCCATATTTTTGCATGTCCGCACAGTTTTAATTGTGCTGCAAACAATACCAATTTATCGTCCCAAGCGTATACCCCCTTCAACTCGCATATGCGCTTAATAAACTGTTCTGCCGTCTAGTCTCACTTGTTCGGGCCAAAACTTGGCAGGATCTCCGCAATTTCGCAGACGGAGAAGAACGTTCTCGTTTGTCGATATGTTGATTCTAGGAATGCCTGCTTCCTTCCCAGCAAAGTGCGTTCACGCTGTTGAAGATATTGTCGCCATGACGCCTCATGCTCATGCATCACCTTCTCGGCTTCTTGGGGTGCGCCCGTCTCCTCCGTTAAGGTGATTTCATCGTCATGACCACTCGCGTTGCCACTTAAACCTCGCACAATTTGAACTTCGGTCATCTGCCTTCGAGTGCTGCTTGCTTTTGGGAAATTTGATTGCACTAACATTTTGATTAATTCGAGTTTTCTTCCCGACGTCAGCAGCCTACGCTCGCGGCACAAATCTTGTATCTCTTGATTCGTTTTAATCGCGTACATGATTGATTCCACTTCTGAACAGTCAGAATGGCAGAATGAGTAATGAATAAAACCAATCGAGTTCAACCAATTTAGCTTTTTTATTTAATTAATTTCTCTCCGTAAGCAACACACGTCTACTTAGCTTTGCTGGCGTGCTCGACTGACTGCATTTTACAACTGGCATCCGTTGTTGCCAGGAAAAAATTAAATTAATTTTTTAAAAACGTTAGTCCGAAGTTAATTTTTATCGGAAAAAATCTTATATTGTCGAAGTAATCGACTCAGGAAATTTCTATCGAATATTTTTACTTCGATTGGTAACGAAAAACAAATTCACAAAGAAAATTTCGCCGCTGTTATGGAGGAGCTCGACGGCTTCCCACCGTTGAAGCAACCTGGGGAAATGACGAATACGAAATTGGCGACAATCGCCAAAAGACAGCATAACGAAGAAAACTCCGCAGATGGAGGGTGCAAGCTGCAAATAATAGCGGACAATCAACAAATGGCCAAATTGCAGAAAGAAAATGATGAACTAAGGCAAGAGATACAGTCTCTCAAGGAACTTTTCAAGAAAGGGATGAAGCCTCAAAAGACGCAGCCACAAAATCAATAGCAACAGGTAACAAAGCCGAAGAAAAGTACAAAGCAAGCAATTCCAGACGAAGTTCTAAGTGCTGGTGGCGCCAACGAGAGCCAAAATTATTTTGCAGCGCTGGAGGGATTAACCGAAGATATGGAAATCGAAGAAAACATCGGAGGTAATTTTAATCAAGATAATGACTTAAATTTTATTCAATATTTAAAGAACAAAAATAAGGAGAAAAAACCAGCCCGCAGTTCTGTTGGTTCCTCTGAAAAAGCTTCCAACAAGACAGAAAAAGTTCCGCCAATCAACGTGTTCGGACAAACCGGGAAAGATATGGTTCGGCTATTGGCAGCCGAAAATAAATTGGCCAATTTCGAAATCAAAAGAGTTAATGCCGAAAAATTAACTATAAGGACGAAATCACTGTTTGATTTCAAGTCAGCCAAAGATGCGCTGATTTCTGGGGAGGTTCCACACTTCACCTATACCCCAAAAAGTGAAAAGAATCAGACCTTCTTGTTGAAGGGTTTGGACAGCGGAGAGGATACGGTCGATCTTCTTCAGGTGCTCAAGGAGGCTGCACCAGATATTGATTTTGTTTCAGTCAAAGCCTTTGCAACAAGAAGGTCGACCATAGAAAGGAAGAATTTACCACTTTACTTGATACAAATTGCAAATAAGAGCGGTCCAAGTGCCCTTCAACAAATAAGGTACTTAAATTTCAGAGTGGTGAGGTGGGAACGCCTCCAGAAAAGAGAAGTCAACCAGTGTTACCGGTGTCAAAGATTTGGACATTCGGCTGCCAATTGTGCCATGCACTATCGTTGCGTTAAATGCAAAGACGTTCATGCTCCCGGTGAGTGCAAATTGGCTCAGACGGAGCCTAAAGAAAAATCATACTGCGTTAACTGCGGTGTTTTTGGTCACCCAGCATCATATCGAGGATGCTCCCGATATCAAGATGCAAAAGTTAAATTTGCTCCAAAGCAAACACAAGTACACCGTAATATCATACCTTCCAACTTCGTCAAGCCCGGAGTATCATTTGCACTCGCCGCTAGAGGAACAGCAGAAAATGCTGGAAATAATGTAAATAATGTCAGTGGCAATAATAAGCTGCTTCTCAAAATTTACCAGCAACTTAATTTTTTATTGGAGAGAATCGACAAACAAGATTCAAAAATTAACTTTGCTTTTCAGCGTTTAGGTCTTTCAAATGCCTAATAATAACTTGTCATCCAGTCATATTCCCATGGATAGGCTTCGCCTCATATCGATCAACGTCAACTCTATCGTTGCTATACATCGACGTGATTATCTCCTTGAATTCATTGTCAAGCAAAAGCCTGACATCATACTTCTCACTGAAACCCACCTCAATTCATAGCATTCCATGGAATTCAAAGATTTTGCATTCGTAAGAAACGATAGGGTAATAGGTGATGGGGGAGGTGGCACCGGGATATTGGTTAGGAGACCCTATTGTTTCCAAAATATTGAAAAAGTCGAATTCAAAAACTTCGAATTCCTTGAAGTGTCCGTCATCAAAATTTCACTGCCAGGTGGAGATAACCTCTTCGCTATCTCTGCCTATGCAACTGGTCAAAATGTTCTCAAATTCAAGGAGGAACTCAATTCCTTGTTTGAAATACTCAAATTGAACAGGCTGCATAGTTATTATATTTTTGCCGGTGACCTGAATGCCAAGCATACACCGTGGCTAAACGCCACCAATAATCCAAGAGGTGTATTCCTGAAATCATGAATAACAGAGAACCAAATTGAATACAGGTGCAACCTATATGGGTCGGAGTTCCCAACATACCCTAGGACAAATTCATATTTGGACCTCTGCATTGCTGACGCAAGACTTGAATTCAGCTTTAGTAGTCCTCAACGGAAACTGCAGGTGCTTCCTTGTGATAGCGACCATAACGCAATCGTAATGGAAATCAATCATCAAAGGGATGATTTCTTCCTCATTCCAGTTCAACATGAAAACCATCGGTGGAATTTCAAAAAAACAGACTGGGGAAAGTTTCAAAAGAAGTTTAATCGGGAGTACCAGAAGCAACGTCCCTCTTTTGATAACGGCAACGCTTGCTCAATGGTTCCTAATAACAGAAATCTAACTGACGATGAAATAGATCTCTATTTGTCGAAGTTAGAGAAGCTGACGTTGGAAACGATTGAGAAAGTAGTTTCCAAGATTAAACCTCGAAACAATATGGAAGGATATGAAACACCAACCATCGCAAAGTTGTAAAGATTGAAAAGCCTTCTTCTCACCCGCGTCAATAATATTTATCGACGATTTTTGGACTACAACCATCCCTCGTTGGCTTTGTTGAAATTACACCTGAAGAATGTTCGGAACTTAATCCGTTCAAACTTCAGGAGTCAGGTCAGCAATCAATGGGCGGAAAAACTGAGGGGTATTAGCCCACAGGACCCAGATGGCGTTTTTGCGAAAGTGAATAGCTTATTCCGCAAGAAGTCTCGAGTGAAGGTATCGAATCTTGAAGTCGCTAGTGATGAGATAAATCTTCTCGATAGAGCTGGTATCGAAATTGATAGTACGACTCCGGATAGAAATGGAAACAGGATTATTTGTGATGGATTGCAGAAACTTGCCCTGATTGGAACACATTTTGAATTGGTTCATCTGCCAAGCCCAGAGAGAAGGAACGAAATATTTTCGGAGGTCGTTGAAGCAAAAGTTTCCGACTTCAAATCAAGCCTGAACGGCCAATCAATTCTTCATTTCGATGAAACATTAACATCTGACCTCATACCGACCTTGAATCTTATTGATTATTTTGTCAGCTATGAAGACTTGTGTTTCATATTTCGCAGAATAAACAACAAGAAATCATGTTGTACTGAAGGTATTCCAAATATAGTTCTCCGACATTTGCCTGAGGTTGCTATTAGGAATTATTGCATATTGTTCAACAACATGTTGAACAACTCATATTTCCCAAATGAGTGGAAAAGGGCTAAGGTATTTCCGATCTTGAAGAAAGGAAAAGAGTCTTCATGCCCTAAAAGCTATCGCCCAATCAGCTTGCTGCCTAACATCAGCAAGGTGTTTGAAGTGATACTCAACAGAGCATTAAACGCCCACATTGAGAAATATGAGTTGATGCCGAATTGCCAATTTGGTTTTCGTGCCAGGCATTCGACCATACATGCAATAACGAAAGTAACCTCAGACATCTGTTGGAAACTACATGATAGACAATGCGTTGGAGCATGTCTCATTGATATGGAGAAAGCCTTCGATACGGTGTGGCTAGATGGACTAGTTTTTAAACTCCTTCAGGACATTTTCCCCAGACACCTTGTCGCCATGATGTGTAATATATTGTACGGGAAATCGTTTGTTGTAACTGATGGAAATCTGACAACAATGCGCGAATTCAAGGTCTGGCATGGTCTACAGCAGGGAACAGTTACTGCGCCCCTGCTTTTCTCAATCTTCATTCGCAAGCTATTGAACAGCTTTCATTTTAATGTCTCGCCAACGCGATCATTGGTAGCGTTTGCTGATGATCTGATCATCTATACGGCAGACCGAAAAGCTACAATAGTTCAGAGCAATCTTCAAAAAATGTTTAATGAGGTGCAGCTCTACACCGACAATTGGCGAATGAAAATCAATGCGCAGAAGTGCGAAACAATTTTGTTTCGGACAACGCTGAAGGGGGCCAGTCAAGACCTGAAACGTAATTGGAAGGATTTCCACATTAAGGCTGGTGAGGGTAGTTCAGAACGGGTTCCACATAAATCCTATGTTCGATACCTCGGTGTTCGTCTCGATCAGTATCTGTACTATACTGAACATGTCAAAATCATGCTCAGTAAGGCACTAAAAGTAGTCATGGCCCTTCGGCGACTCTTTCATTCCAGATACATTGATCAAAAAGTCAAATTTATTTGTTACAAGACCCTGGTTAGGCCAGTTTTGACATACGGATGCCAGATCTGGTACAACCAGAGTGCTAGTTCAATGGAAAGATTAAGAGTTTTCGAAAGGAAATGTCTTCGTGCATGTACTGGTTTGTACAGAAAGCCTGAGACGGATTGGAAGCACTATATATCGAATAGAAAAATTTATCAAACCGCTCAAGTGACAAGAGTCGATATCTTCATATTGAAACTTCTTCGGAATCATATCGCAAGATCTGTGACTGTGAGTGAAAACCCTTGGATTTTCCAGCCGTTCCACCCTACAGACGGGTTTATTGTGACTTGCCTCACTACTGGCTTCGTTCCTCCAGAAGCATTCATGTATTTGGACATGAATCGATATGTTTTTGATTCTGACGGCGTCCCAATCATATATCACATATATCGACGGGCCGCCGATAAGAAGATAAAATATCCTCCGAATCTGAGTTCACGAGACCAACAATTCCAGTGGAGATACTCATTTGCTAGATTCGTTGAGGCTGGTCGAGCTGAAATGGAGCAATCTAGGTATTGGTGGCTGAATGACAATGTCTAAATTATTCGTGTTTATTTTCTGTTTTTGTGTTTTTTCTCGTTACTTAGTTTTTTGGATTCATCACATTATTGCTACATCTAGTATTGTCGTTTATTTGTATTATAAATTAGGTATAGGTTTCAATATAAGGTAACGTTTTTTTTTTTTTTTTTTGATTGAACTTATTTAGAATTTGGGTGGAACAAAGTAGGTATAGGATATAAGTTCATTGATGTGTTAGTAGTATAAGTAATTTTTGAATAATGCTGGTTGGTTTTTTCTCCTTTTTCCAATTGAATCAAAAAATATCTAATAATTTTAATTAATTTAAATTTGCAAGTGTATTTTTTTCATTAAATGTGTTTAACTGATAACGTATAAATTTAGAGAGCCATTCGGGCCATTAAGTTTTTTTATAGTTTTATTGTTTGGAATTTGCTTTATGTTCTTTTAAAAATTTATAACGATTGGTATTAAATAAAGCGCTTTCGAATTTGAATTTGAATTCCGTTGTTGCCAGTTGTCCAGTTTCTCCAGTGTTAACAGGTACATAATTTTTAAAATTGCAATGTCGATAGTGGGGTAGGCAGAAGAACAGAAGAGGATGAAAAATTTTGTCCCCCCCTCACAATCGGAGACAAAAAAATTTGAGAAAACTCATGGAGGTAATTTTCAATGATTAACACAATGACAAAAACCTCAAAGTAGAACCTCGTTAACGTATGCTAGTAATAGTATGATTTATCAATTTTACGTTTTCTGGAATAAAATTGTGGGGGTAACATTGAATTCAATGAAATTCAGCATTCAGTGTTCCTATTTTAGATTCTTATTTTGCATTATTTGACGCTGAAAGTGTGTCCTTGAGTCTCTTCAGGACAAATAAGTACTTAATAACTGGGAAAAATCAACTGAAGACTTTCTGAACGGACTTATAAATACTCTTTCTACTACACATGCCCCTGTTACGTTTTGCACTTATTTCCAAGAAGAAGCCTTGTTGTATTCGATGCATGTCTAGAATAGTTTTTTATCGCTGATAGAAATGTATCTTAAATATTTATTTCGAAGCATTCCATGAACACTTCTTCTGCTTGTTTTAAGCGATACTTACTCAAACGCCCACAATCAAATGTCTTCGAGAAACGTGGAGCAATAAAATAAGTTTCTGGTAATTTCATCTGATTAAGCTGAGTGTAGGTACTTAGAATTCTTTATATACAAAATATATCTTGGGAAATATTCTGTCATCAACTTGTAGCTCGTTATTTCATTAAAACATGGTCCATGGTTGTGTCAGCACTAAATGAAAATCATCTCCTGAAGTATACCACAAAGAATCATCTTGGAGAATGTCAAACATTTTCAAATGTCCATTTTATGAATTTATTCTCTACACTGAAGTTTCTTCAAAGTCATTTTACGTCTTAATTTTCTCTCATTTATTTCATCTCACTATGACGGCAGAATAGATATCGCTCGTTGTTGGCATTGTCAGCCTTGTCGTGACTTTTAACGACGGATAAGCCTTGTCTCTTATTTGGTTCGCCCTTCCCATTAGTCTATTCTCTTAACCGCATATCCTTTTGTTACAATATAAAATTTCGTGTTTATATTGTACACGTAGTTCATTGTTCATGGAATGAAGTGGATAAATATTGTGTTGTCGACTCAAAAGATTTGTATCTCGTTATTTATTCGTCAAAGCATGCCTTGGTGGTAAAGGTTTTTGCAAAAATATAAAAAATAGTCGCTGGGACCATATCATTAAACAATTTTTGTTACAACTTTTAAGTCTCTTTAGAAAATATAAAATAATTGTAGGCCCCAAAAAAGCCCCTAATTGGCAAGCCTCAACATAAATCCACTTAAATTTCAGCGACAGCGATAAAAAGGAATTAAAATTGCTTCAATCTTTCTTCTTCGCTGCTAGGAGCGCGGACAAAATCACGCTTGGACTAGGACGACACCACATTACTCAGATTATGATCGCTTTATTTCATTAAAAAGATTGTCTACAGGATTTTTGGTCTCCTATTGTGCTGCCTATGAAATGATACAATTCACTTTTCTGTTAGGCTTTTCATCCCATACTACGGTCCTTGTAATCCACCCCTTCCGCAACTTGACGAAGAAATTTATGTGAGAACGGAAGTAGGAAGAAATCTTTTGTTGAATCCTTGGGCGTCTTTTAAATTGATTCTAAAATGAAATATTATATTATTTAGTTTTTTTTTTGAATCGTGAAATATATGTATGTTGATTATAGTGTGGGTTGGATTAAGAAATTTAGATACTGCAAATGATCTAATATGTATTTTTACTGGCTGAATTCTATGCACCGATAAGTCGAAACTGTTATTCAATCGGTTGAAAATAAGACAAGTCAGATAATTGAGAGCACAGAATAAATACACTCAGAAGGCAAGCTTCGTATTTCACTCAAATCAACCACGCTTTTCGGTTATCATGAATTTACGTTCTTTGTTTGTTCTTTTTTCGTTTAAAACAAGTTTTTATATGAAACCGTCAAAATCCTTCTTTCTGTCCATATATATTTTATTGTTAGGAGTGTGCTTTTATCTGAAGAATTTAGTTATCAACATGACAGAATCAAACATTCCTCTTAGTTATTCACAAATTAAGCCACAAAATGTTTAACTTCATGTATATTGGGAGGGTATGTTTTGTGAAAAAAGCTTTCAGAATCAAAATTAAAGAAGTAGCTGGAGCAAGTTGAGTAGGCAAAAGAATGCTTCTACCAGAAGGACTTTGTAACGATACTAGATTTCAAATCAACTTGAATCGATGACTTACATAGGTTATGAGCCCATTAAACATACATAAAATCATTCAAAATTATATACAAAAGATCGAGGGTTTCTTTCATAAATTTAAAACAGCTACCATTTTATTCCATCTCGAATAAACTTTTTCAATAATAAGCCACTCAAAACTAATCAAATAAAATACAACTCTTGCAATTTTCACGCAAATTCTTAGGAAATTTTTGTATCTACATCGATTTGAAATATACACATACCAAACATCCCGACATGAAACAAAAGTGAAAAAGATGAAAATTTCTTGTTCTAAAGCGCTATTTATTTTTAACCAACTTCATAAGGAAAAATGGTTATCGACTTGTCTCGTACACTTATTTTCTTTTGTTACTTGCTTTATGTATGTTCACTTATAACTTTGGTGGTGGTATCGGGACAAAAACATGCAGAACCACACGAGAAGCAAATCGAGAAATTTACCTAAAAATGTGACAAGCTGCAGTCCAAAAATTACAGAGGCATATCTTTACTTTGTTTGACGTACAAAACATTTTCAAATATCTTAGATCATACACAAACAGTATTATCGGGGAGTATCAAGACAGCTTTGGAGTAGGCAAATCGTTGATTGACTAAAGGTTTATAGCCAAGCTGTTACTTGAGAAATGCTGGGAGTTCAACATAGACGAACACCAAATTTTCGGTGACTTTAACCAAGCATACTGTACCAAATAACGCTTTGCTTTGGTATCTCAGCCAAATCAATCTCTCTTACCAAATTGACAATGATGCCAATGGCCTCCCAAGTCCGTATCAACAATCAACTCATCGACGCCTTTGACACAAATATCGGACTATAGCAGGGAGATGGGCCGGCCCTATTTCTATTCAATTTAGCTCTGGAATATGTCATAAGAGTGCTACCTGTCGATACAAGAGCTACTTTATCATATAAGTCAAGTCAAGTAGTAGCCTATGCGGGTGACATCAATATTTTGTACGGTCATTGACAATCGCCATAGAACTTTCCCTGAAACTCAACAGCCAAGCAAAACTAGTATGGCTGCAAATCAATGAGAACAAAACAAAGCTCAAGACGCAGTCGAGGCAAAATGGCTTGAATAACTAAATTATCACGCTTGACGAGTAAAATATCAAAAATATGGCCTAATTTGTATGTTTAGGTTTCAAAATAATGAGAACGGTTAATGGAGGAGACGAAATGTGCCAAAAAATACAACTCGCAAATAAAATGTTTTAGACAGTTTTGATGATCTTGAAGACCAGCTGCATACACAGCTGTGATGAGACCTGTACTATGCTATGGGTTATGAAACATGGACCCAAACTCAATTATCCACAAATATATTGTACAACTTTGAGCAACGGGTCCTGAGGCGAACGATTGGAGCGAGGCAAGACAGGGACCAGCAGTAAATCCGATAAAACTATGAGTTTTATAAAATTTTTGACGAGCCAGAAGTATCAATGATTGTAAGACTACAGAAGCTGCAATGAGCTGGCCAAGTGAATCATATGGACAAACAACGGATACGCAAAAAGATATTCGTTGGGGAACTGAAGGTTGGAGACCAGCGGGGAGACCAAGGAAATGCTGGTCGGACTCGATCGACGAAAACAGTTTCCTGCTGCTCAAATTTCAAAATTAGTGAACGAGGTCAATGGACTAAGACAGTTGAAGGTGCTTGTTACAGGAAGCGTAGGCCCGTGAGGGGCTGTAGTGCTACGAATACTTTGCATTTCAGCAGAGAAGTTTTTTGTGGTCCTTTATTTAAAAAAGAGTTTGATTCAAATATCTCAAAAATAAACTTCGTAGGTTTCCAGTCCCCACAAGTTTCCCTCTTCCTTTATACATGGAGTAATCTGTACATCAAGGTGGTGGGTAATTATTTGAAAATAGCTACACCACAGTATCTACCGCCGTTTCCGATGTGGAAAGTTGGCCGGGGAATACTGAGGCCAATAGTGCTTAATTGTGTCATGAAATGTGTTAGAGTACATTTTGAATATGCTGGCCTTACACAAAAGCCAGAGAAAGTGCACGGAAGAAATATAATGAAAAAAAGCCAATTTTTTTTACTCAAAATACAGAAATGTATCATTACAAACCCTTTACTATATCATCATCATCATCTGTGATGCAACAGCCTAAGCTGGGCCTTAGCCTCCAGCATTAATCCCCTCTAATCATCTTGGTTCCACGACCTTGTCTGTTTACTCCCAACAAAGATCTGCTGTCAGCTTCTATTGTATCTTTCCATTGAGTCCTTGTTCTTCCCAGTGGGTGTCTACCTTGCACTTTACCTGCCAACGCTCTTTTGGGTACCCGGTTTTTTCCCATTCTTTCTACATGGCCCGCGCATTGCAATTTGCGTAGCTGTATGCAAGAGGAAATAGATGGATTCGTCAAATAGTTCATGCAACTCATCGTAGTAACGTAGTCTCCACTATGTTCCTTGTTTAACTGGGCGGTAAATTTTCCGGAGCACTTTGCATTCAAATACGTCCACTGCTTTTTCGGACTCGTTCGTTAGGGGCCATGTTTCACTTTTATATAACAGCACAGTTTTGACTAGTGTTTTATAAATGCAAAGCTTATTTTGCCTGTGCATGAGTCGGGACCTAAAAATAGGAAGTACGGAGTAATAAGCTTTATTTGCAGTGTTCATGTGGCGTACAGTTTTGTCCTTTTTTGTGTCTCCACCTACGGTCAGGTTTGGTCGAGTTTTCTTTCTCGTTTAAGTCATGAATTTAGTTTTATGTGGTTTCATTAACTCGTATGTCAATTCAGTTTAGTTCAGATTCTAGGCTCATGATATTAACCTCATCAGCATATGCTACCAATTATGTGAACTTGAACATTAGTGCACTCGAGGTTTCAGTAGATGTCTTCCAAATGACGGGTTCCAGCGCAATATTACATAGCATTAGGGCAAGTCCACCCCTTATTTTAAGCCAGATTCCGTTATAAAGCTGTCTGTTAGTTCACCACTTACCTGGACCTAGGATTCTATGTTTGACATTATGACCTTGACCATGCGGACTAGTTTTGTTGGAACGCCAAGATTAAACATTATTTTGTACAGCACTTTTCTACCGATACTGTAGTCTGCTCGCCTGAAGTATACAAAGAGTTGGTGCACATCAATGTAATATTCCCAGCACTTTTCAAGCATCTGCTTTACTGAGAATATTTGGTTTGTTGTAGAAAGTCCACTTCGAAAGCCTCCCTGATACTCTCCAATAATACTTTCATAGTACGGCTTTAATTTTCTTACAATAATTTAGGAGAGCACTTTATAAAACGTGCAGAGTAGCCTGTATAATTTTCACTCCTTGATGTATTCCTCTTTTTGTGTAGAGGGCATATTATACTTTTTGACCAGTCCTCTGGTAACTACTGCTCTGACCATATTCTGCATATCAGTTGATGCAGAAAGTTATTCCATTTATTCCAGGCGCCTTATTTTTTCTAGGGTCCTGTACTGCTGTCTTTACTACGTCTCTGGTTGGACATTAGACTGGAATATCTTGCTCTGCTTCTGGAATGGTAACCGCTTTAGTTGTTGTTGAGGACATTGTGTTGGTATATACGAAATTACAAACAAATAGAAAAAGTTAAGCCACAATTTTCAATGGTTTGGTCTACGTTGTGTAGTCATTAGAGCACTCACCCCGTTAGCTGAAGGTTGCTGGTTTGAGTCTCGTTGTTGAAAGCGAGGTTTGTTTCGAGCGATTCTTTGAATGAAATACAAGCACGTTCAGTTATGATATGTACTAGTTTAAAATCAGAAAATATGGCAGTTAGGTTGATGGGCATATGGTATTGGCCATATCCCCTTCCTAAGTACCGATATATTGGATCAAAATAATGAAATACTCTAACAATCTTTAAGCAAAGGCCTGAAAGCGGCTGTAGTGTTAAAGCAAAACAAAAATGTTCAACGGCGGTGAAAATTAGCCAAAATCCTTGACTTTACTTCATCATTTTCTTTATGTAGCTCTTCTTTGCTTTTGAAAACAAGGAATAGTCGCTCGGAGCCAAATTTAGCCTGTACAAGTAGAATGTGGGGAAGAATTGCTCATAATGGGAACTATGGATGGTGCCCCACACAGTATGGCTTATCTGCGCGGAACCAATGTCCTGTAAGAGAGCTAAAATGCCAAATTTTCTCTTCTTTTACCTTTGATTGCTTCTTTTTATTGATCTAGTAAGAAAATCTAGTACATTCTTGTTATGGAGACATAACGTTTCTTATAATCAATCAAAAGCATACCTTCGTGTATCCCAAAAAATATCGCCCTGATCATTCCGCCCGATTGAGATACATTTTTAAAGTGCGCAATAGTAAAATCTAACGTGAAAACTGGTGGAAAAATAGCCAAAACAATAAAAATGCCACGTAGCTTACATCTAAAAATTCATGGATTGACCATATCGGAGCTTAAAGAGAAGTAAGAACAGCGGAACCTGGCTACTCAAGGCACAAAGGCCATACTGATTGCACGCTTGTGTGACGCGATCGAGTTGGAAGGCATGAATCTGGATTCGGGTGAGCTTTTAGATGCGGAAAAGGTGGAGAAGCAGGAACACCAAAATCAAAGGAACCAGGAAATCCACTGATGCAAATGTTGATGCTGATGCAGCAAGAGAAGCAACAGCAGTCTTCCAGTTCAACTGCGAAGCTAAATGAACAATCAGCGAAGCTACATGAACAATCAGTGGAGCTAAATGAACAATCAGCGAAGCTTAATGAACAATCATCCAGTCTAACTGCGAAGCTAGATGAACCATCAGCGAAGCAGGGCCAACAAGCGATCGAAATCAAGGAATTGCAAAAAAACCACGACAAATAAAAGCGGAGCTCGCTAGTCTGAACAAACAAATTAAATGCGCTGAGGTCGAGGAGAAGATAAGCCAGGTCGAGGAGAGAGTCAACCATGAGATCAGCCAGGTTGAGGAGAGAATTAACCATGAGATGGAAAAAATGACAAGGGAATTGGAAGCAGTGAAGGTAGTAGTAACTATCTCACTAGCTCCGCTTATAACCTTAGCGCAAAGAACATCCAGAAATGTGAAACCACAAATTTTAGACGGGAAAATGGTCTGGAGTATTTACAAAACACAGTTTGAAGCCGCGGCTAGGACAAATCACTGGAATGAGCGGGAACGAGTAACTGCATTAATTCTTGCTCTAAGAGGTCCAGCTGCTGAGCTTTTAGAGACTATCCCCGTTGAGTTGCACTCAAACCCGGCTGCTATAATGAATGCACTTGACATGCGTTATAGAAAGGATCATATAAAGCAGATTTATTGGTCACAGCTACGGCATCGGATGCAGAAGTCTGGCGAAACCCTACAGCAGCTAGCCCAAGACATTGAGCAACTGGCAATTTTCCAGCCTACGAACCAGAACACTGAGATGACGCAGCAACAGCTGCAGTCATCAGCGCACTGAAAGATCAGGAATTGCAACAAGCTGTGGATTTAGCTCAAAGCAATTGGCTTATAGTATAAACTTTGATGTATCGAAAAATGTGAGTCGTACCACTGCCCGGGCTCACGAGGTTGTAACAGGCGAGTGCAGGTGTGAGCGCGTGGAACTTAAACGAGATGTGCAGGCAAATGGTGCGCCTAGATGCTGGAATTACGGTGAGAAGGAGCACCTGCAAGGAGATTGCAAGAAGCGAGGAAAACCAAGCTATCGTCCACGGTGGAGGAGATCCAAACCGAGTCAGGAGCTCAGAATGGAAACCTTTCAATTTCGTGGGGCAAAGGTTGGCTAGAAGGTGCAACGTCCCCAGCACTTCCATCATCGTGTCAAGACTACCTCATGCAGAAGCAGATTTATGCCTTCCGGGTAAAGTTGATGCAGAACATTGCACCATAACAATCGACACTGGTGCAACTCGATCGATTATCCGACCAGACCTAGTGACGCAAGAGCTACTTCACAAGGGCAGGATTTTCTCACTACGGAGAGCTACGGGAGAAACTGCACCTGTCCATGGAGTAGTCAAATTCCAGATACAGTTGGGAGACCTTGCGTTTCAACATAATTTCTGGTCGCGAATATTATGGATAACTGCATTCTTGGAATGGATTTTCTGCGACCACATAAAATCACGTTGGATTTGGGCAAACGGGTATTGAAATGGCGGAATGTCAAAGTATTGATGGTGGACCCCAGCGTCCAAAGTTTCAAGATGAATGTGGTAGTATGTACCAATACTAATGTACCGAAATCTCCTGAGAGCATTGTATGGGCCAAGCTTGATGGTGATTCTGGAGACCACCGATCTTATCTGATAAAGGCAACGAAGATGTCAGCGTTGCGCAGTTTGATTGTAGGACGAAGCCTTGTAGGATCTATAAGAATGGATACGTATCGGCTAGAGTCCTTAACACCGCAGATTCACCCACGAGCATCAAAGCGGGAGAAGTCATCGGCAGCTGCCAGCCTGTTACCACCATTACCTCTTTAGAAGCCACTCACGACTATCATTGTAACAGGAGGCAGGACACAAACAACGCCCGCGAATCCAGGTCTGAAATATTGAAGCAGGTCAAATTGCCAGTGCAACTATTCAAGCGAGCCTCTGATCTGGTGACCAAATACAGTGACATCTTCTCAACAAGCTCGGATTACCAAGGCCGAACGAGTATGGTAACTCATGTCATAGATAGACAGGGGGCCAAGTCGATTCGACAAGCGCCGAGACGTCGTCCTAGAGCCAAGCAAGGAGAAGTGAGCGTGCTATTTTTGAACATGGAAAAACAAGGTGTTATCGAGCCTTCTATCAGTCCATGGGCTACGCCAGTAGTTCTAGTTAAGACAAAGGATGGTACCACTCGTTTTTGGTTCGAATGTAGATAGGTTAGCGACGTCACTTAGAAAGAAACGTATCCACTTCCACGCATCGACGACATCATGGACACTTTGGCCAACGCAAAATGGTTTTCTACACTCAATCTCCATTTGGACTTTGCAATGCTCCAATTACCTTCGAACGCCTGATTGAATACGTGCTACGAGGCCTAACCTGGAAAACATGCTTGATGTACCTAGATTACATCATTCTTATCGAGAGAACGTTCTAAGAGCATGTGCGAAACTTAGAAGAGGTTTTCTCCTGATTGCGACTGGCGAATTTAAAACTTGGTCCCGACAAGTGTACCCTTTTTGTAGCTGAAGTGAAATACCTGGGACAGGTTGTATCAGCAGAGGGAGTCAAAATAGACCCCGAGAAAATTGAAGCCAAACAACAAGTGCTAACTACGAAGTCTTCTGGGTCTGGTGACCTACTATCGAAGATTCTTCAAAGATTGTGCCAAAAGAGCTAAGTGTCTCCATCAGCTAACCGAGAAAAATCATCCGTATGTCTGTAATGAAAAATGCCAGGCAGCCTTTGAGACCTTAAAGGAGAAGCTGTGAGAATCACCCGTGTTGGCATATTCAAAACCCGGGAAAATGTTTGTAGTTGACCCCGATGTCTTCTACTACAGTAAAATTCTCTCAACAAGTGAGAGGAACTACTGCGTGAGCAGGAAGGAGCTATTGGCTATAATAGAGGCCATCAAGCAGTTCCACAAGTACCTATATGGCCAGAAATTTGTTCTTCGAACAGACCATGCATCGCTGAGATAGCTGCTTAACTTCAAAAACCCCAAGGGACAAGCTGCGAGATGGATCGAAAGATTGTAATCATACGGTTACAAAATTGGTCATCGGAAAGGAAGAGTTCATGGAAATGCTGACGCCCTATCTCGTCATCCATGTCCAGCTGACTGCAAGCATTGCCGACGGATTGAAGAAAAGGAGCTTACCGTTGATCTGCAAGTGATAACGGCCGAGTTCAATGAAGGTTGGTCATCGGAGGAGATTCGAAACGCCCAGCTAGCCGATGAAGACATCGGACCATTGCTCGTATGGAAGGAGACAATTGGGCGACCTGAGTGGAAGGATGTTTCGATGCATGGCTCAACTCTGAAAAGCTATTGGGCAAAATGAAACTCCCTTCAGGTGGAGGGTGGCGTATTCAAGCGGAAATGGGAAACGGCGGATGGCAGCTCCTATAGGATGCAAACTATACTTCCCAAAAGTCGAATCCACTATGTGGTTAAGGAAACGCACGAAGGATCCTCGGGAGGCTACTTTGGTGTTAATAAGACCTTAGAAAAGTTACGGGGGAGGTTCTACTGGCCCCACGTTCGAGAAGACGTAGAGGACTGGTGCTGCAGATGCACAATTTGCGCTTCGGTCAAAGGTCCAAGGCTACATCGGAGAGAACAAATGCAAACCTATAACGTTGGAGTACTATTTGAAAGGATTGCTCTTGGCATCGCAGGACCCTTTACTAGATCCGAATGGGAAATCGATATACGCTGGTTGTGGTCTACCCCATTCCCAACCAGGAAGCAACTACCGTAGCTGAACAGCAAGTATTAAATTCGGTCAATAGGTACTGCGTACCTTGCGAACTTCATTAAGATCAAGGCCAAAACTTTGAGTCACTAGCTTTTGGCGAAATATGCGAGCTGCTGGAAGTACGGAAAACAAGAACAACACCGCTGTATCCCCCATCCAATGGAATGGTCAAACATTTCAACGGCATACTCAATAAACACCTGGCCAAGATGGTTCTTTTTTTTTTTTTGGTTTTTTGTGGTAGGGAGGTGAAGGCATTTATGCCCGCCGAGTCTGGCAGTGTGGGACTCCCATGGAGGATACCTTTGGACTACCCACTAAACACCTCCCCTGTCAATCTGAGAACCTAGCCTGGAACCGTTTGACACATTACTTCGGGCCAGGTCTCGTTTTGTTACGCCGTGGGGCGCCTTCAAGCTGGGGAGTCCCTTTCCTAGCGGGAGGGGAGGGGGGAAGAGGAATTGCCAGAAGAGCGATCCCTCAGCCCCAGTGCCTCCGGCTGCTGTGAGTCCCTTTTATATTTTAGGACTGCCCGAGCAAAAGGTGCCACCTGGTTCCATTTGTCAACCGATTCGAGCATCACCGCAACTATATTATCTGGGGTGAGCTCTCCCATCTCCCTGTAGAGTTCTCTTCGCAGCCTGGCCCATTTGGTACACGCAAAAAATGTGTGACAGGCATTGTCCTCCTCTCCTGGGCAAAACTGACAATCAGGAGACCGTGACTTGCCGATCTTGTGCAGGTAAGACTGAAAACACCCGTGCCCGCTCAAAAGCTGGGTCAGATAGAAGTCAGTCTCACCATGCCTTCGATTTAGCCACGGTCTCACATCCGGGATGAGGCGCGCAGTCCACCTTCCTCCAAGACTGCTGCCAATCGTTGAGCGAGCGTTGTCTCTCCTCGCGGACAACGATCTCCCTCGCATCCTCGTTTCGGCGCAGGTAAATAGCGCGGCGCTCTCTAGCAAGGAGGGCGACAGGTATCACGCCTGCAATCACTCTCACCGCCGAGTCGGAGACTGTTGGATACGAAGATGCAATTCTCAGTGCTCCTCTTCTCTGCCAAGATGGTTGACGCGAACCAAAAGGGCTGAGACCGGCACATACTATTATTCTTGATGGTGTAGAGAGCTGCTGAACACGCATCGACGAAACTCCAGCCAAAATCACTTTTGGAAAGACTGTTCATCTGCCGGCTGATATAAAGTTCGGGACACCCACTGAGAAACCCAAAAGACCTCGGAGTATGCAAGTGAACTAAGGCAACGATTGAACCAGACATATTGGGCAGTGCAAAAACACCTCAAATCGGCTACTGACCGCAGGTATGGCGGTATGGTCTAAAACTAAATTCTATTGGCTTCCAGTAAGATGAGTTAGTGTGGCTGTACAACCCACAACGGCGGAAGGGTAGGTCTCCAAAGTTGCAGCATAATTGGGAGGGACCATATCAGGTTACAAAGCGAATTAATGACTGCGTATATCAAATAAGGGAATACGGTAAGCCGACAGCCAAACTGAAAGTCGTGCACCTGGACCGCCTTGCTCTATATTCCAGACTTGACTACAACTGGCGACACATCTTTTTGGGACGAAAAGAACTGAGTTGGAGGCAGTTTTACATGTCCAAATAATTCTGTAAGCTACTGTCGCAATTGTTGTCGCAACTTTTAATAACATCAGCATCAATAAGCGATTGTACTCGAAAGCAAAAGAATAGACCAAGTAGATTCATGTTAACCATTCGAAAGTGACGTCACTGCGGTCACTCAGAATTTCTCGAATATTACAGGTAGTCTTCGTTAGAACATTTAACCAATGTACGAGAAATGATTTGAATAACTAGAGATCTTATATAAAGCCGAGCTGAATGAATGGGGGATATAGTAAAACCGCGATAGTAAAACTGCGATAGAGTGGAGCGCCAATTAACGGCGATATTGATTGATAGACGATATTCATATAGTTGGAATATAAGTTGATAGACAGTAAAAATTAAATTTAAATGTGATATGTAAAATAGTGAAATTAATGATTGTGCATTCTATGTAAATAAACTCTTTTAAGTTAATTTAAAAAACGGTGCATTTCAGCTTTCCCGGAACATTGAAATCAACGGCCGCGAACCATGACACCCGACGAAATTATTTGAAGATAAACACTTGGCTCCTAGTGATCAAAAATTCAATAATATTTTTCATTTTTGTTAAATAAATGCTGGTAAATTGCTTGTATTCTTTATCAAAATTTGTTTTTTGGATCTTATTTTTTTCATTAAATTGTTCATCAATATGTCTAAAATTTTCTTTTTACAGATTGTTCAATGAAAAACTGTCATAGAAGCGTAAAATTTCACATTCATATCCCAGGTGTCTTTATATATGTAGCTCATCACTCCGATGACTAAGAACTAGCTGGTTTCAAAATATCACTTGGAAGTTAAGTGGATTCTATGACTTTTCTAATTGACTGTGACTGCAACTTTGTGGGACACTTATTTAAAATCTGTGTTCATCATACCTGAATTAACTCACAGTTAAGCGTAATATTAATAATATAATCTAGCACATCTTAATTTCAACTCTGGATTTTAAATCGCCGAGTTCTATGCATAATTATTAATCCTCGAAAACGAGCTCAGTTGAGAGCTTTGTTAAAAGCGTAAGCAGTAGGCACAAGGTCTCTCGATGGCAGAGTGTATAGGGTACATACAAATAGCAACACTATGCATTTATTTACCCCGGCTGGGCCTTGGTCTCCAGGATTAATCTTTTCCAATCATCACCATTCTGTGACCTCGTTTGCAAGCTGATCACCCCCCAGCAAGGATCGAATATCAGCTTCTCTCATGTCTTCCTGCAAGACACCTACCATGTGCTCTACTCTGGGTAGCCAGATTTCTTCCACTCTTAATTCATGGCCCGCTCATCACAATTTGCGTAGCTTTACGCAAGCAGATAAAGGTAGCTTGTCAGATATTTCAATGCCTTAAAATATTCATAAATTAAAAGGGCGACACAATTAACCATCATATAGTTTCTCAAACGTTTCATTGTAAGCCCTAACGTTACGCATGTGAAACACCAGTCATCTGATGGTAAAGCTTCCATCTAAGGCAATCTAGTAAATTTTTTAGGATTATACTACATCCCTTTGTATATTAGACTTCCACTTCAACTATCGTCCTGCGATGATGAAGCCTTTAAACTTTATGAGTCATTAATGATAATAATCTTACATCAATAGTTGTCTTCATTACAAGACAAAATCACCTCAAGTTATTTTCCGGTTCTCTAAACTTTTACGGCATCTCATCATAGCACTTTTACTCATCGCTCAAGTACTGATCACATCTCATCCTTTATATTTTTTCCTTTCCTTCTGTGCTCGTATAATGTTGCGTGCTTTTTTGTCCGTTGTCATAAAAACTCAAACCCATTGGAAAGAAAGTACTTACTTTGTCTTCTTTTGTTCTTCCTGGGATTATTCCTTCTCTGCCTCCCGTTTTATTTCGTCACTTTTCTCACTCATTCAACTTCCAAGACACATCATCAGGTCACACCGGTTCAAATAACATGATGTGGATGTAAGCAGAATTCATGTGGTGAAATATAAGACTTTAAGTACTATCGTGGTTGCTTCCTTGCTCGTCCTGAGCTTAGTTGGTTGGTTGGTTGAAAGCTGGCACAAGACAAGTGAAGCCGCTTGCTGGGCTGACTGTTGAGAAAAAAAGCGGAACTATCTAATTGCCTTCAGGCAAGCAACGTACGTACATTGGAATGTATAAAAAGGACTACGTTTGAACGTCAAGCAGGTGTTCCAGTTCCCATTCACTTTCAGTTTTTCCATCTCACGGGCATATTACATTGCAAAAGTGGCCCAGTGTGTAAAGAGAAGGTCTACGTACTTCACTCTTTCGTAGTCAGCGTCAATTAATCTTCTATGTATCTGACGAGCAAGAAAGGTAGCAGAAACCACAAGATGAGTCCCGAGAAAAATAAGGAAGTGATATTACTTTGAATCGGCGGGGATGCGATAGGGTTGAGATTGAATTTAGGGACATTTTTGAGAACAGTTTCTTTGAAAATGGAAAACCTTCTAAAGTTTTCTTCTTTGATCTGTGAATTTGGCTGCTTTTGACAGGCTTAACATTTATTTAACTAGACTCCACGTTGGGTACTTTATTTTCAATTCTTCTTACACTACCTACTATCTAAGTTTACTTATGAATAATGGAATTTATCTAAAATAAAGGTAAAACATTGCATAAACTTTGAAAAATTTCAATAAACTATGAACAGTGAATCAAATATACATGAAATTTCTGTAAATTATACTAAGCTAGTAAGGCATTACGTATAATAACCACCTAAGCAAGCAAGTGCTTGTGCCTATTAATCCATGATATACGAGTTCGATTCTAGCCTTAGTTTGTGATTGGATATGATTTAAGTAAATAAAAGTTTGAGTGCACAAATATTTAATAAATATTAAAAAGCATTTAAAATTGTAATTTCATGATGAGTTTGTGCTGGGAAAGTGAAAACGGGAAGCTTTAGTTTAGCAGTATCCCTTCAAAATTAATTTCAAGTTGTTTTTTAAGTCGGCAGTTGATTTTTACTGACTCACATATACATGCTTAAGAACTTCTTTGACATCTAAACATTTTCAGTTTAATTTCCTCGTTAGAAAGTGATACCGATGCCCTTTCTACATCCCTGGCACCTGGTCTTAAATGGTATTATTCCAGCAGAGACTTAAGATACACTTTAAAACTGCTACCTCACTAACGAAGTGGTTGCCCTGAAGAAGACCAACTTGAAGTTGATGCATTCCATCATTAATCACTTTTTTAAAGTTCGCACAACTTTGTTCGTCTACCTATACAGGCCCACCTTCACAATATTCATTTATCTCTTCCATAATTTTTGTCGGGTCATCCTTCAGACGTACCTCCCACCCGCATGCGGACTGAGTCGTTACAAGTGTTGACTCTTTTCAAGCAGAGTAAGAAGTTGGTCATGAGCGTTTGCCACATTGGACGATACTGACTCGATTAATATCGTTCGAGAATCACTTATAATCGTTGTTCTCATCTTTGTCGTCGTCCTTCTTGTCATCAGTGGAAATGACATTGCTTTCATCTTTGCCATTGAAGAGGCTGTGGAAGGACATCAACGCTTTGGTTTGGATACTTCCAAAATAAGGTTCACAGATACTCTCTTCCTGTGCAATTTCAGGCAGATCTGCCCCGTCACCATTGCTGGTATTAACAAGGATATGGGAAATGTAGGAAAATTCTTTGTGGCTTTTTGTTCGAGTCATGCACAGAAATATTTCAAAGGGTGAACTGGCGTTACGTCCCATTGAGTGGTTTGTATACGAAATCTGCTCACAAAAGGGTTGCTTGGCCGCAATAAAGAGAACGGAGAAGTTGAATGATTTAATGAACTGTTGGCGATATGTTATGTGCACAAGGAAACAGTCACAAGAATGCAAGTGTGGATTTTCGTCGCTTTGTTGGCTGAATGTTTTAAAGAGATTTCGAAAAACTTGAGATATATGAGTTTTGCTTGGATAGATGAAGTTGTAATGTTTAGTCCTGTTGAGCTTCAGACAAAAAGTTTGTTAATTAAACATTGTTATCTATTCATTTATTGAATAACATACAATATCATCATACAAAAATTTTCCTCTTATAGCAGTTGACCGTTTTAACCTTCGCTTATTGCTATTTTCATGAAAATTATCAGTATACGCTTCTGTGTGTCATTATATGTGCTACCAATATTTAGAAAATCCGCGTGGTGTAGTGGCTAGAGCACTAAGCCCGTAAGCCGAAGGTCTCTGGTTCGAATTTCGTTGGCGTCAATGAGATTTAGTTCAAGTGATTCTTCGGACGGGCTATAAGCCTGTTCAGTCATGATACGTGTTGGTTTAAAATCAGAACGTATCGCAGCTGGGTGGACGGACATACGGCTACAGCATGATAATGATCATATCGCCTTGTGGAGTGCCGATGCATTTGATAATGACAATGAGATACTCTAACTATCTCTAAGCGAAGGCCCGAAAGGGGCTGCAGTGCTACGAAAAGAAAAAGAAAATAACATTTAGAAAGCCCGCACTAAACGATAAATCATGAGATCAACCCCACAACCAGAATTGGACCTACGATCAGGGAATAGCCCGTCTCTGCAGACTCCAATAAAATCTCCTATTCTACGACGCATGACAAAGCAGACGACCATAAAAATTAGCAATTATTTTGTTTCTTTGATATCCGCATATCAATTCCATTTTTTTAGGGTTTTGTAAAATAATTTTACAAAACCCTTCTAAAATCGCGTCCTGTCCGTCCGTCCGTCCGTGTGTCACGGCAGTTTTTCTCGGAAACTACTTAAGCTAGAAACATCAAACTTTGTATGTAGGTGTAAAGTGGTGCTCTCTTCAAAATTCAATTACAAACATTTTTTTATAAGGTATTCAAGGGGGGTCTCCCATACAGGGGAGTGACCCCCCCGAAAAAAAAATTAAATTAAGGTAGCCGATATGGGTATCAAATGAAAGGTCTTGATGAGAACTTTTCAAAACAGGTCTTAGTTTGGCAAAGTTTGCTTCGAGGGGCGCACAGGGAGGGGAAATACACGAAAAATTTGTGTCCCCCCCCCGGCGATTGGACACCTGTGATCCGAAAAATCTGAAAAAAAACATGAAAGTAGGCCTTGATGAGTACAACAACAACAAATACGTGATAAGTCGCAATCCACTCAACTTTGTTAGTAATAGTATGATTTACGGATTTTATGTTTTCTTGAATAAAATCTTAACGGTACCCTTAAATTCAATGAAATTCAGTACGTAGATGTCTATTTATAAAATAAATCTATACTGAAAGTTTCATAAAGATTGAGCGAAGTTATAGCGGTTTGAATTTTCCAGTATTACTATGGAACAATTTATTACTATGGCAACATATGGCTATGGAACAACATGCGCCTTTTACCGACTTAGACACGACAGTTTTGCTAGGATTTGCATGAAAATTTCAGGAATGATAGGTATCATGAATATCTTTGAGAATCGGTTCAGCTAGTGGTATCAGTAATCTGAAAACAAAATGGTGGCTGTTTTAAATGCGAAGGTTGAATAGTTTTGAGTTAGTTTTTCCGAACTTCAACGTTTAAGGTGCATGCTTTGAACACTTGATTCAATTTAATGAATGACTGAAGATGAGTACCCACAATTAATGCTCATAGGTGAAACAAGTCAAAGAGGCGGAGAGAGCTCCTAGCAAAAGGGCATTGTAACCATTCTAGGATTCGAAAAAATTTACCATTAATCGATGATAACAGTACAGGAGAGTGGCCAATATGAGTATGAAATGAAATTTTTCATGAGAGCTTTTCAAAACAGTTCTTAAACTGTCAGTTTTTGCTTCAGTGGGGCACAGGGGGCAAATACATGAAAAATGTGTTTACTCCGTCGCGAAATATATTTATGGGTATAACAATAACAAAAATCTCAGAAGTCGAAATTCGTTCAACTTTGTTAATAATAGTATGATCTTCGAATTTCATATTTTCTCCAATAACATTGTCTTTGACATGTTTCTTGATTTAATTCTATCTGGTGACTGCATTTTGTAAATTGAATACAAAACCCTTCTGACATGAGCGTAGGTCTGTTTACCCAGCTTGTTTTTTTTTTGTAAAGCAACCGGGCCTTGCTTTGTTATGTGTGCAGACGCATTTCGACTCTTTTGAGTTATCTTTGGTATTTAAAGGATGTGTGGAAGGATATGACTTTATAATAGTTTAGCAGATAAGTACTACATTAAGTCAGATAGAGCGATATTAGTTTTTTGTTTTTGGGTCGTTTGATGCTCGTTTTTTTTTGTATAATATCGGTCCAATTTTTGTCGGAGAGTATGGTCAAGTACTTAGAAAATGGCGTCGAAATTTATAATAAGTTGTCTGTTGATAATTTTACCGTCTGCTTTCCTATGTTTATATACTTCAAACTTTCCTTGGATTTCAAGTCTCGGTCCTTTGCGTTATTTGTGTAGCAATGTCATAGAGTTTGTCATAGCATCAGGCTCATCAATATGCATAAATGTACGAGAACAGCAGTATATACAAACAGACCAGCAATGAAAATAACGACAAGATACAAAGAGCACTTACGATCTTTCTTAAACAACAAGTAAGACTCCAATTAGGTGACGCACCTACCAAACCACGAACATGAGCCTGATGCTATGACAAACTCTATGAAACTGCTACTCAAACAAAGCAAAGGACCGAGACCTGACATCCTAGAAAGGCTTGAAATATATAAACATAGAAAAACAGAAGATAACATTACCAACAAACAACTTATTACAAATTCCGACGCAATATTTTCAGTACTAGACCATGCTGTCCGACGAAAATAGAAAGGAGATGAAACAGAAAAAACGAACATCAAATGACCCAAAAAAAACTAATATTCGTCTACCTAACGCAATTTAGTAATTACCTAATTTAGTACTTACCTGCCTAACCCATCCTACACCTATACAAAGGCATCTCCTTCCATACATTCTTTATACTGTTACAAACCAGTATACCCTATGTATACTGGTAAGAACTGGGAGCTCGTTTGATGTGTATCCAATATACATCATCAAGGCTCCCGGGAGAAGAACTCACTGTAACACCACTTACCTGCTACTCTGTCCATTAAAACCAGAGCACCAAAGGCGAGGGTTAACTTTCGAGAATGAATTTTATTACACTATCCATTTTTTAAAAATTTAATTACAATTGAATTTATTAATGACATTTCCACTTAATTAATTATTTTAAACTTCTACCTATCAGCCAGCCTGAAGAGGGAAACAACTTGTCGTATTAATGGTTCGGGGTGGCCACACGGCGTTAAGCACCAAAGGGCCGGTTGAGGATCGCGGCGCAAGCCAACACCTCACCCCTCACCATTTGATTAACCACTGAACAGCACTTCGAACTCGAACTTGAATCGCGTTATTGGACGTAAGATTAAACTTCTGGAATTGAATACACACTCATCGGTATGAGACTGCCCAAGAACATTAAATACCATTCTTTCGTGAGCTTTCAACCTAAATTCTCTTTAAATGTGCTGAGTAGCCGAACACGTGCGCTCTCGTTCCACGAAAGTTTTTCCTACCCGCTTCGTCTCGCTTGCTCGGCTGGTGAATATGCGAAACTGGGGAAATTGAGCGAAAGAGTGTTTTTCGCTTAAGCTTTCGACTTCGAAAGGGTGCTTTCAGTTTAAGCTTTCGGTTTTCCCAAGATCTCTTGTGGTAAAACAGCGAAACTGGGGACATTGAGCGAAAGAGTGTTTATTCCGGAACTTTCGGTTTTCCTTTCCGCTTACCTCTCTTCGAAGCACTTCGTTCGTTCACGATGTGAATATCGTTGCGGGTTGAACTTTCTCGTTTACTTAAATGCTCGCTTATTTACTTGCGCATGTGTTTCTATGGCTGATTTTCATTGGCGAAGTGCGAGTACATAGATGTTGTTTGCTCGCTACTATGTTTATGTGCATGTTTATGTGTCCACTCGCAACATTCCTCCGGCAGTTGAAAAATGGATTTAGTGTACTTGGAGAGTACAATAAATCGTCGCTCTACTCCAGTGATCTAGATTACTTAATATACCCCAATAGATTACGCTCACTCTTGGTTTTTCGCAAATTTTGTTGTTGGTTGATTCTCGCTACATTCCCTTTTGTGCAAATCATTGGTACTTATATCTCGAGCTGTTACCGCCATCGCTGTTGTCCACCGTACTTCTCACAACGTATCTTTAACCATTGTTCTGCTGCTGGTTTGAACGTTTACTAGATGGTAACGTAGTTCTATCGATGAATTTCGTATTTTTATTGGTAGGCGTTATAACTTCTAATTGACGTTAACTAAAGTTTGATTTTGTACAATTATATATTAATGTTCTGCTTGATTCAGTCGTCGATTTGAAATAATCATATTTAAATACTTGGTTTGGTACATAAGTTTATGGTAATCTATATGTATTACATGTCAATGTTGCATTTATAAATTACTACAATTAAAAATTACTAAGTTGAAATTTGATTTTATACAATTATGTATAATATTTAATATTTTGTTTGGTACCTTGAGTTAATGTTAATTGATATGCGTTACATGTCAGTGTTGCATTTGTAAATTACTACAATTAAAAATTAATAAGTTAAGATTTGATTTTATACAATTACGTATCATATTTTCCTATTTTGTTTGATACCTTGAGTTAAGGTTAATTAATATGTATTACATATCCATGTGGCTTTCATAAACTACTACAATTATAAATTAATGGATACAATGAGCTAAGATCCTGTTTGGTTTAATAATTTGTTTGCTTCAATCATTAGTTAAGATGCTACTATTTCATTTGATTCGATGCAATAATGGAATGGTGTTACATTTGATTCTGTCGTAAATTACAGGATTATAAATTATTTCATTTTACTATAATATTGAAAACCATACTGAACATATTTTCCGTTCTTAAATTGTTTTTTCTTGACAATGAACTATTATCATACAATTGAAAAATAACGGAATACAATTTCTTCTTTTAATTGGTTTTACTTAAAAATATGGTTACAACTTCTTTTTAGATCCATATTCAATGCCAATCTTTTTTTTGTATTTGGAATTTTTATTCTTCTCGTATATTTTTTGGCTTTTAATTTCCTCGTCAAATAGTATTAAAGTTATCTTGCGTATATTCAAATATTTTAATTACTAATTAATTCGATGTTGCTTTTGGTTAGTGGTTATTACTCGTATTAGGGTGTTACTATTTGTTTAGTACAGGTTTTAGTAAATTATAACAGTTAGCGTTAGTGAGGATTTAATGTGGACAGCTTTCAAAATAGTTTAAACGTTCAAAGAAATTCGTTTTTATTCCATTCATGGTTTATTAATATTCTATTAAATTACTTTCTTTAATGCTATAACAAAAGTTCTTTACGTAAGCTTCTGCTAGCATTTTGTTAAATTATGTATTGTGCGAATAGGAAGGGAAGTTTCAATAGGAAATATTGTTAAAGCTTTAGTGGTTATTTATTGGGAATGAGTTAATATGTAAATGGGGAATGAATATTTCACACGATCGTTACGTTCGGGAATTGCTTCGCTTCGGAAGAAGATTTGCCGAGAGAATAGCTTTCCATTAATGTAGCTTGGGAGTCGTTGTTGTTGTATTCCCAAGACTTTAGTGTGAGCGTTCTTGGCTTTATAGGGTGCGAGGTAATGAGTGTGATAAATAAACTTTCCCCTTAATATGTATGGTTAATGTTGTTAATGGGAGTGGGAGTCATGGATTGAAGGTTTATGTGATTGTTTTTGCTCGCCACTAACGAGCTTTGAATATATGATTAGCATTGCTTCTGCAATGATGTATGAGAAAATTGAATGAAGCGGTATATTGTAGCTTTCACATGCGCTAAATGTTAGGAAGTACATGAAGTATATGATATGTATGTACTAATTCGTGGTTGGTTGGTGATTGTCTTGAAGAGCATTTGTTTTTAATTAAGTCGGCTTAATGCATTTCGTAGTGGGCAGGGCTTTTAATCTATCTATGCTGTGGGATTGTGTAGGAGGAAGAGCTTTTAAGGTATATGCATTTAATTGTCGTTTAATTGGCTTAAGTTGTCTATTACATACTTTCTTATCCGTTTGTGATGGTAAAAAGGGAGGGTTGTTAGAAATGTATTCAGCAGTATGTGTAAATAGTTGTGGATTATTTAGAAATCGGAATGATTATGTAGGTTTTTGTTAAGTATAGAAATGTTTAATGAGTTAATACAAATAAATCAAGTCGACCTTTCTCTCAAACTGAAATTAGAAGGAGCGATTCTGAGCTCTGGTGTATACTTTTATTGAATTGTTAAATAGATACACTGCATTGAAAATATCTTGCGAGAAATTATTGTCAAAGATGATCGAAGCGACACAATCACTATATGGGCTTGGGAACATATAGTTTCGGTCTTTATTCAAGACCCTATATGTGTTCCGTCTAATTTTTCCCTAGTGTGTGTCTACTTAGTTTCGCATAATGCTGTCCTGGGCCTTACTGGAAGACAGTACAGTGCCGTGCGAGGTCACTTCATTAGCCGTTACTAAATTTTTGATCTCGATCTTGAGGAAAAGATTGTTTTAAAGCATCTTAAAGTATATATTATAGCATTCTATGACGCTACTTGATATTGTTGCCATATATAAAGTAAAAGGGTGGGAAATGGGTGGGCTTTGAATTGTCTTGCGCTTTCTACAGGAGTTTTATTTGTGACTTTTTTCTAACAGTTAGCAGTTATATAAGGTATTTATTGTGCAAGGAAACGTAGTGGCTTGTTTAAAGGGTACATGGTTGATAGCGTGTTGTAAACCCTTTTGGATCAACAGCTCAGAGGCTACGACTGGATGGTAAATTGATGTCTCTTTTGCATATGACTTAATACTATATGTAGCGTGTCTGCCGAAAGTTGAAATCGGGCAGCTCAGAGGCTCAGAGGGACTTATAACTAAAAATTGCGTGTCCGCCGACAGTTTACGTCGACGGCTCAGAGGCTGTTGTATAATCAACTGGTTTTCATTCCAGTGATCGTGCAATTCAGACATCGAAAAAGCGTGTCTGCTGATAGTTTTGCCGGGGTTTTACCGACTTTACTGCCACTTTTCCCGTTTCCTTAACATTACGAAATGGCACATTTAGTGCTGGAAATAAATTTGGTGATTTGAGAGTGGATTGTAGTGGAACTTCAAAGAGATAATTGGTTTTGGGGTAAACCCGTTTGCATTGTTGCATTGTTCTAATAACTAAAATTCTGTTGGTTCAAAGTTTCCATACGTAAATTGTTTCAGTGTAACTTGAAATAAAATTAGTTTTATGTTTATTTGCGTTGGAAAATTGCCGTTCTCATGTAAATTATTCTTTGTATTTATGTAGCGCAGTTAATTTATTTAGTTTGCTCTTCAATGTTATTTCATTTAAAAATATTGCCCAGATGTCTATCTATTCAATTTGCAGTTAAATGTTTATTTTTGTTTGCTCTTTTAATTATGCTTCAGTTAATTCGAATGCTCATTCAATTCAAGAGATAAGACTTTAGTATGCATATGGGTACGCGTATTGTCCAAGCAGTTGGAGTGATAAGTGGTATCATATTTCGATAACAATGGGCACGCGTTTGTTTGCTCGCTATTAAGTTTTCGTTTTGTTTATTTGTGTTTAATATTTACTTGTAATGTTTTGTGTTTTGAATGTTAGTTGATTGAAACTTTATATCTTTATAAATTCTACGTTGGGTTTGAACGAGTTAGTAGTTAGTTTGAATGACCTTCAGATAAGAAATATGAGATTTAAGGTATATGAATGGAGGAGTAAATGAATGTAGAATTAGATGTTCAATATGACTATTTGATTTTAGGACCGATCTTTTTTGATGGACATTATGGCTAGGATTAATATTACATTTGAATTTTGTTATCATATTTTGATTACTTGAATGATCAATATAATTGTTTGAGTTTATTTTAAAGGCATTCTGATTTGGTTTGTTCGATAATATTATGTTTGGATATTCATACTTTCTTTTTATTATTTAATTGATTGAAATAATTATTTGATGATTTTTTTTAGAAGATTGATCTTGTTTGATGGAAAGTATGAGTAACCTTAATTTTGTATTTGAATATTGATATTATATTTTTGTTATTTGAACAATCAATATTATTTTTATTTTCTTTTTTGAGAAGTTTAATCTAGTTTTATGTACTGTATGAGTAGTAACAATATTGTATTTAGATACCGATATTATATTTTTGGTTTTTAAATGATTACAATTATTATTTGATTTTCTTTTAGGAAAGCTGATCTAGTTTGATGGACAGTATGAGTAGCAATGGCGTCATACAGGAGTTGAATGGTTTGAGATATCGGCTGGGTGAATAGATTTTTCAGCCCATTTAAATTTGCTACATAGTGCACTACACTGTGGTCTCTGCAAAACCGATATCCTACCGGCTGCGCCAATTTTGTTACAAACCAGTATACCCTATGTATACTGGTAAGAACTGGGAGCTCGTTTGATGTGTATCCAATATACATCATCAAGGCTCCCGGGAGAAGAACTCACTGTAACACCACTTACCTGCTACTCTGTCCATTAAAACCAGAGCACCAAAGGCGAGGGTTAACTTTCGAGAATGAATTTTATTACACTATCCATTTTTTAAAAATTTAATTACAATTGAATTTATTAATGACATTTCCACTTAATTAATTATTTTAAACTTCTACCTATCAGCCAGCCTGAAGAGGGAAACAACTTGTCGTATTAATGGTTCGGGGTGGCCACACGGCGTTAAGCGCCAAAGGGCCGGTTGAGGATCGCGGCGCAAGCCAACACCTCACCCCTCACCATTTGATTAACCACTGAACAGCACTTCGAACTCGAACTTGAATCGCGTTATTGGACGTAAGATTAAACTTCTGGAATTGAATACACACTCATCGGTATGAGACTGCCCAAGAACATTAAATACCATTCTTTCGTGAGCTTTCAACCTAAATTCTCTTTAAATGTGCTGAGTAGCCGAACACGTGCGCTCTCGTTCCACGAAAGTTTTTCCTACCCGCTTCGTCTCGCTTGCTCGGCTGGTGAATATCCGAAACTGGGGAAATTGAGCGAAAGAGTGTTTTTCGCTTAAGCTTTCGACTTCGAAAGAGTGCTTTCAGTTTAAGCTTCCGGCTTTCCCAAGATCTCTTGAGGTAAAATAGCGAAACTGGGGACATTGAGCGAAAGAGTGTTTATGCTGGAACTTTCGGTTTTCCTTTCCGCTTACCTCTCTTCGAAGCACCCCGTTCGTTCACGATGTGAATATCGTTGCGGGTTGAACTTTCTCGTTCACTTAACTGCTCGCTTATTTACTTGCGCATGTGTTTCCATGGCTAATTTTCATTGGCGAAGTGCGAGTACATAGGTATTGTTTGCTCGCTACTATTGCAGTAATGAAGCGGGAATATATCCGAGTATGTTTATGTGTTCACTCGCAACAATACGCTGAAGATGACTCAAAGGAGTCGAAACGCATCTGCTCATACAACAAAGCAAGGTTCGATGGCTTTTCAAAAAAAAATAATTATAAATACCTTTTTTTGTAGTGGTGAGGTTACGGTTATTTACACCTTGAATTTAGGGTTCTAGACTGCTTACTGAATACTTCTAGACTAGTCACTGAATTTTCCTCCTGTCAACCTGGCAACGTAGCCTGGAACTGTTCCATACATTACTTTGAGCGAGGTCACAGTTCTAGGGATACCTTCAAGTTGCAAAAGTCCCTTCTCTAGTTAGAAAGAAAGTGGGAGAATGGATGGGTCGAAAAAGGAACCCCCTACGCTTAATCCTTCTGGGCACTCAAGTAACCACTTTGAAGGTGTCAAGACTGCGCATGTATCTGACGGCACATGATTTCATTTTTAAAATTTCATATATCCTATTGAAATGAAAAGGGCTCTTAGATTTCATTTAACAGGTCACTACGCTACATTTAGAATATCTTGGAACCAAAAAATGTGCGGCAGTTATCATCCTATTTTTCTCTGCAAATGATGAAGTCAGAAGATCATGGCATACCAATCTTAAACAGTTTAGACTGAAAATATCCATGCTTGCACATATGTAAGTTGGATTATGTAAAAGTCAGTTTTACCATGGATTGAATTCACCTACGGTCTTTGTCAAGGTTAAGGTGCGTAATTCGTTTCACTTGGTATTACTCTCATAAGACTCTTGCAAGTTGCTGAGAGAGTGTTGTTTTAACCCCAAATGACAATTTCATTTCTGTAGTTAGATATTTCTGTGCTCTTTTGAAAGGAGGGTGATTGCTAAGACTGGCAACTCAGAAACTCAAAGCACTCTTAATATCTGCTCCTATGCAAGCTTCTTTCGGTGCAGCTCCTGGCTGGGAAGGTTACCGTGCAACTGCAGTGAAATTGGGTATAGAAGCGAGTTCATAGACATATCAAGTATTTAAAGGTGAATCTGTGAATAGGTCTGGGGCAAAACCAAATTGAAGGACGAAATCGACGCCAAGGTACACGTTCTGAGTCAGTGACGGGATAATGTAGAATGTAACATCCTTAGTTTGACCTCTGAATATCACGGGTGTTGTCAACCTACCCTGGATAGGATGTTTGGTGCCATCAGCTATGCTGGTTTCAGAGCACCAAGGTTTTACCTCCGTAGGATTTTGTTGTAGTACCTTTGAGCCGAAGCTCGAGGCAAGGCAGCTGATACTTGCACCCGTCTCAATCAGTGCAACAGTGACTTCACCTAACATTTTGATTGGTGCGTAAGGTCAATTGTCATTCTCTGAAACTTCCGAGATGTTACATACTTTTAAAGTTTGGCGACAGATGTGCACTCTCCTGCAGAAGCTGCTCCAATGACAAGTTGACCACTTAGTTTTGTGCTAGTGTGGAGTGACTTCTTTTGTGGCAAAAATCCTCTCTTGTGCAGCAATATACTCCTGCAACCTAATATGGTATGGTTTCAATACACGAGTCTGTGGTGCCGGGGTTCTTCAGGCAGTATCTGAGGTGATCGATTCAACAATGTCGTTGGAGAGGCCTAAGGAGAAGATCTGGCATCTGCTGCACAGTGAACCAGCAAAGGTATCGTAGTGTCTGACTCTAGTGGGTTTACTGACGAGGAAATTGTCGTGATGGAACTGTTAGTAGACAGGATGGAGTGCTGTTCCGTTACTTGGTTAGTCGTGAGTGCTAGTGGCTGTTGTGAGCACTGGCTAGCAAGTTTTTTGACTTCTTCCAATTTGTACAATCTGGTATATGCTTATCTGGTTTCCCACTACGCAGACAAAAGATGTCAGCCTCTGCCTGGCATACGGTAAAGTAGTGTCCCGTCTGCCAGAAGTTCCAACACCTAGGGGCCGGTTCGTGTCTTTCGCTTTGATGTTCTTGGTCTAGTTCTGTGGATGATGAAGAAATGGTCTTCGTCGAGCTGTCTATTATAGATGGTCTGAGACAAGCTGGTGCGGGTAGAGCAGGCACGCTGTTCAGCTATTGAGCATCATTCTGATTGATCTCGTCAGCTTGAGAAATTACCTTGGGGTGTCAACCACTAAGAGTATTGTACAGCTTCTAGTGCTTTTGTGGACGCGTTAAGCGCATGCACGTTGGGGTGTGGGGGAAACACCAGTCGCTCTCACAGCTTGGGCCGAATTTCCTCCCACAGCAGACTAGCAAACTCAGACTCCGGCATGGGACTCATCAGAGGCTCCAACAGGCAACACAGGGCTTCGTAGTAATCGTCTGCGGCCTCATGCACTTGTTGGTGTCTGTCTCTTATCCACCATTTTAAGGTGTCATCTCTCTCGACTGGTGTGAACTCCCACAATGCTCCATGCCTCAACGTCTCCCAGTCAAACGTTGAAGAAAGGTCCAAGGCCCGCAAAAACCAACAGAGCACGCTCCCCGTAAAAAGTATTATGGCGCAGCGTGTGACAACTCTCATGTTCCTCCTAATTTTAACCAAGCCATATTCTCGGCCCTCCTCAGGAAGTCATTGATGGTCCTAGGGTCATTCTGGCCTATAAATACCTATTTCCGGCCAGCCACTATCTTGGCTACTTAAAGCAGTAGAAAATCTCCTGGATGGGTGGATGGTGGATGATCTCAGGTGTCACCTGGCATGGGTTATGATAGTGGATTTGGAGCCTCAGACGAAAGATAGTCTGCTCTTTGAATCTGGGTCGGCTGGTTCAAAGTTGGGTCTCGAGGTCATCGTGCCAATCTGAATCGTTGTAGCGCCGTCTCGGTTTATTTGCAGTGACGTATGAAGGAGTATATCCGTTTCACTTCTGTGTAACAGTCATCACAGATTTGGTCTGGTGAACCATCTTCAAAAGTTATATAAATCTTGATGGACTCCTTCAGGAAGCCAACAACACCAATTCTTCTCCCTTCATCGACAAAGCGGATACATTTCGTGGTCAATTTGTAAGCAAAGTCGACATGCGTTTGGAATGCTCATGGTGTGATGCTGAAATTTAGATCACAAAAAAAAACAATGGACAGATAAATAAATCTAAACAAACAAATATTGAAATTCCTAACCATGGATAGATTTAACAAGTATGGTGAGTTTATTTTTAACTTTAATAAAAACTGTTCACAGTATCAATTTCGGTCTTTCCATTTCATCGGCCCCTTTCCAAGGTACGGGGACTACTCTCTTGAGTTACAGGGACTACTCTCTTGAGTTACAGGGACTACTCTCTTGAGGCACCATATGAATCAGGGCTTAGAAGTGATCTTTCGTTCGCAAGTTTTCGCAAGGTACAACTTGTCAGCCGAGAGTGAATTTTGACCCGCAGGCAGCGCATGTCTTATCATGGATAGTCGCGGACTAGCTGTGCAGCCAATCACGTGAAATCAAGATCCATGTAATGAAAGACACTTGGCCGACGTTGGGTTGGATAGCAGATCAGAATCCGCCGCAAATATGATGTTGGGATAACAACTTCCGAATATACATAAGGACTCTAATATGATTTGGCCTTACTTGTCATACAATGGTGGTAAACCAACTAAGTGTAAGTCAAAGCAGGTCCGGACCATATTTTTGTCCGAGGACAACACATGTCCTGAAGTTATTAAGTTGCTGGGGCATGGTTTGTGCAATATCCCTAAGTAGTTTCTTACCCGCAAAAACTCTGGACACCTTGTATGGTCAGCTAGAGACAATGGTCTGTCTCATGCTTACGACTAATGATACAGCCGGGCTTTTTGCGCCCTACGTTGGGCACCATTTTGTAGTGCATTGAGGTATAAGTAAATGTCCGTAAAGGACTGCAGCGATGGTCTGCTGCCTCAGCGGAAGAGGATGTTGGGATCCGCTGAGATGGGCCTTGTCTGGGGACGCGTGAATGCGCTGGCAGGCTAACGTTGCGGTGTCGTGAGGCGAGTTTTTTCTCCCTAGCATAAGGACCCACTACAAAAATGTTTTGCTTTCATGAATTAAAGAGGGTCGAATGTCGATCGACTTGTGTCAAGGCCAAGGTAACCTACTAGGGGTTGAAATGTTTGTTCGAAGAATAAATTGGGCCGGGTAAAAACGGACGGATTGGCAGAGACTTCGTCATCACCGATGATTCCTATGGCCCACAAATAAGAGTAGTGCATCCAGATGGAAGCAGTGTCCCCTCACGCCCTCCCAACCGAATCAAGAGCCAAACGTAGATTTGGCCGGGTAGAGTGGCCTTCCGCTCGTGTATCCCCTTATGATATAGGGTTATGTGATTTCATCGCATAACGCTATAGCATAAATCGGTTACGTTTGCATCTCTCATTTAAGGGAAAGAGTCATACAAAGTTCCCCTTCCGCTGAGGCAGCAGACCATCGCTGCAGTCCTTTACGGACATTTACTTACACCTCAATTCCCTACACAACTTTAGAAATGATACTCGATGACTGAGTGCCGATTCACCCACTGTAGCCTTATCAGCCATCGCCCTCCGCAAGTCCATCGGCAAGCTAGTTTTGATTCTGCTGGTTTTGATTGCATCAGCCCTTTTTTCTTTGTCGCCAGGATTTGCAATATGCATTCACCTGTACAATGCAGCTGATTGCAATACCACTTAACAGTTTGTTAGGGTTTCTTTAAGATTGTAATACTTTGCAATGCTCAGGAAGTGTTTGTGATTGTCAAACTTAGAGTTATCATCCTTACAGAGGATACAAAGAAACTAAACAATCCGTTCTTTTTTTGTGATCTAGTTTGTTGTAATTATAATTCTGGCAACTTCTTTGTTACAAGTGAAATATGGCTATAACTAGGGAGCTTTGGAATGGTGTAAAGATACGCCTTATAGAATTCTGTGGATCAAACAATCTTTTTTAGGGTTTTGTACTAAAATACAAAACCCTATTGCAATCACGACCTGTGTCCGTCTGTCCGTCCGTCCGTCCGTCTGTATGTCACAGCACTTTTTCTCCAAAACTATAAAGGCTACAGCCATGAAACTTTGTAGAAAGGTCAGAAGTGGTGACCTCTTGAAAGTTCAAGGGTGGAAAAATTTTTCAAAGGCGTTTAAGGGGGGTCTCCCCATATAAGGGGGTGACCCCTCAAAAAAAATTTTTCACCATTGGTAGTTGAGTAGGGTGTCGTTGGAAAGGTTTCAATGGGATCTTTTCCAAACAAGTTTTAAAATTGCCTTATAAGTACCGAGGCGGGCAGGGGAAGGGGAAATGTACGAAATCAATTTCCCCCGTTGGTTTTCCATTTCTGGTGGTTTGATTCCTGCCAAAAAAGACGTATTATAAAATCTACTCCAATGTTCTGCTTTTGTAATTTTGTGCTCAACTAAAAAGAAAAAAAAAATCCGATGAGATTTTTAAAACCTGCCTGGATGACCGCAAGCTAACCAAAGAGCCCACGTCTTCTATTGCTAAGTCCCTCTTCACCTTCGCCAAAACGGGACTCATTTTGCATATGGCTGCTATCAGTTTTCGTCGTCGCGATGATCCATATATTTAAATTAAACTATATGGGGCTGATTGATCATTCAACACATTTGCTACTTAAGATTCTCCATTGTCTGGCCAGTTTTTGAAAAAAAAATTTATTAGCTGTCATGATGTTTGGTTAAAACTGTGCTATAATGGGAAAAGTTGTAGTTTCTAATTGTTAAGGTTGAGGGTGGTATATTGTTTATTTTGGTGCTCTTATGAAGAGTTCCTTCTTTTTAGCAAGTTGAACAATGCAGGATGCCACGGTAGATAGCATATTATCATGATGGGCTTCGGTTTATTCTTCAAGACTTCTACTTAAGTAGTTGCATCGAAAATATGCACAATATTAGCTACGCTGGACTCTCTTCCCAAGATAAGTTACTGGTTAAATTTCCCATGATATTAACCACTTTGCACCGTCATTTGATGATCATAACCTTCTTGAAATTCCCCATCTTTGCAGTACTTCAAAGCTTCCAGGCACATTTTTTTTTTTTGTTTTTTTGATAATAGTAATCAATCGAAACCATAGCTCCTTGCCCGTGGGCTATTTTCGCTGTTTCATGAAACACACCAACAGGCAAACGAGATTCATTCATACTCATAACGAATAAAAGCAAAATATTTATCCCAGTGGTGCACCATGCCATACAGCTCGTTAAACAATCGATCTTTTGCGCAAAAAATTCGGAAACCGTGTAATCAGCCGCCTTGGCGATGTCAATTGGCTGCCTCTAAGCTGCGATTTGATACCGTTGGACTTCTTTTTATGGGGCACTTTGAAAGATCGATGTTATGCGGAATATCCACAATGTCTTGCAAAATTAGGCTAAGAGGATGACCTACGCCAGCCGTGGTAGCCATAAGAATGAAATTGTATTTAACAACTAATAGGAACGTTTGTTCTTGCGACTAAAACCAAAATATAAGAAAAAAATCTTATTTTGGTTCATTTTATTGTATTTTTAAAAACAAACTTGTAATTGTAATGAGGATTTCAGCCTTTTGAACAACTTCCGGGGTCCTTGCTGGCTTCACCTTCGCATGAGTTTTCCTTGCTGCACTAGGAGAACCTTCCTCACAATTTTCCATGGCCGCATGCTTTTGAGCAATATCGTAAACTGTGGATTTCGAATACCCGAAAAACCTTATAATTTCTGTTGGTGACCGTCCAGCACGAAGACTTTCAATAACCGCCACTCTTCGATTGTATTCCGTATTCGATTGCACTAACTCTGCCGTTTAGAATTCATCCACGAATGCACACACCATGGATGGGGTAGTAGTTCGGAGTCCAATTGGACGAAGGTGTGAGCCGGTGTGTTTTCATGGTGGAAAAACAGTTATTTCTTCGTCAAATGGCACCTATTTTCTGCGATTTGGCATTGAATTGGCCCAATGATTCGGCCTAGCAGATTCCTGTGACCATCTTGCCTTCTCCAGGTTGTTGGTGGAGATTAAAATTTTGTGAGTTCAAAAAAAGGTGGCCATTAACTTTCCTGCCGATAGGACAGTCTCCGTCTTCTTTGGAGCACGTTTGCGGAGTAAAGTCCACTGTTTTGACTGCTCCTTGATCTTTGATGTATACCAGTGGAGCCATGTTATGTCGACGGTAACAGAACCATGCAGAAACTCCTTTGAATTGAGCTTAAACAGCGTTGAGTGCTGGTTTCACGTTTGCGTTTGTTGCTCAGAGTGAGAAAATGCGGTATCTATCGTGCCGACAGCTTTTTGATTCCCAAAACTTCATGCTGGATATGACTCACGCGGTTTTTTGAGATAGTTATTGTCACGGCTATCTCGCACACCTTCAATCAGCGGTCTACAAACACGAGCTCGTGGATTTCAGTCACCCAATCTTCCGTGTTAATCATTTTCAGGGCATCTGGGCGATGCTCATCATAAACACACGTGCGACCACGTTGAAACTCGTCAAACCATTTTTTTATGGCCACCATTGCAGGGAGGACAGAGTCACTGTACATCTATTTAAGCGCTCTTTGATTTCATTGGGTGATTTTGCTTCCAAAAACATGAATCGAATCACCAACCGATGATGCTCTTTCCCCATTTTTCTGAAATCCGTGAACACACCCGCTTCAACACGTGGTCAACACAAAACTACGAGTCCGTTTCGGTTAAAATTTTGACGAAATTGGACAACACAATAGCGAATCTCTCATGCGATAGTGGTTCCATCAGGCAATGAGGCTGAGTACTTACCAGAGCACCTTCCTCTATAAACAAGGTGTGTTCCAAAACATACTGTCACTTTAGACGCAAGAACTTCGCTTCCACTAAACCGAATGTCACCAAATTTTCACTGGAAGTCAGGGAGGGATGTAGGATGTAACTTCTCAACGCACTATCTCTTTTACAGATGACACCACCAAAAAAATTTTATGACAAAAGTCTCGCTTTTCTTGGTAAACTCCCTGTATATGGTTGACTCAAATATCAACGGTAATTTCGCTTTTCTGCTTAGCACACACCTGTGAACAAGATGATATGCGAAGAAACCAGCTTAGTTAGCAGCTACGCTAAGCAAGAGGTCCACCCATTTTTTACCAATGAATGCGTTAAACCGCCTGAAATTTTTACTCGGTCAAAGACAAAGTTTGGGGACAACACTTTGTCTCAGTTCAAGTGGATACGTGGACCAGGGAATTTAAAGGTGAGTGAGAGCTTGGCAAAAATGAAACTTATGATCGATGTCAAAGGACAAGACTTACAGATAACAAAATCCATACCATTCGGGTGTTTATTGAACGTGATCGACAGTTAACCATTTAAGAAGCCAGTTATTATAGTCAGCGAAATCCTTCTACTGAAACAAAAGACGAAGTATGCCCATTAAAGAGGTCATGCTTCTCCTTGACAACGCTAAATCGCACACCACAGCTTTGACAAGGCAAAAACTGAAAAAAATGGGCTGAGAAACACTAGAACAACTTCCTTATAGTTCAGGCTTATCCTCCTATGACTAGTTTTTGTTCAAGCCTCGGAGAGGATCACTGGAGCAAAACAATTTGGAAGCAATTAAGAAGTCGTCCCTAAAATTTTTTAAACAATCATTATTCAAGCTTTATACTTGATTCACCCGTGAATATATATATATATATATATATATATATATATATATATATATATATATATATATATATATATATATATATATATGGATATAGATATATATATGTATATATATATATATATATATATATATATATATATATATATATATATATATATATATATATATATCTATATATATATAGATAGATATATATATATATATATATATATATATATATATATATATATATATATATATATATAAATATATATATATAGAGAGAGAGAGAGAGAGAGGAGGAGGACAACATTTTTGGACCAACTCCCCTCCCTCTGCACACCTGGATACAAAAAATGCTGTTTCCAGTTATTTTTTGGAAAGTTTCTATTAAGAACTTTCATTTGATACTCAACAGGACCAGGATTAGAAGAAAATAAAATTTTAGGAGAGTCGCATCCGAACATGAGGAGAATCCCTTTAAGAAACAACAACAATTTTTACGATACCCAAACTTTCAGGAGGCAATCACTTCTGATACATTTACCGAATTTGCCGACTGTAGCTTCTATAATTTTTGAAATAAACTGCTGTGACACCCAGGCGGACGGATGGACTGACGGACTCATTGGTCACGATTTCAAGTGACAAACTGAGAGATATTACAAGAGCTTTTAAGTGGCCGGATATTAGCCAAAAAGGCTGCAACTAAGTTTTCATGTGAGCTATGCAATTATTTTGAGCCGAGTTCGCTGCCTTTTTAGCCTCTTGGCGAACATTCCCTAAGCGAACTCAAGTCTCTCTGCAGATGCGATTCCAAAAATGTTTTGCCAGCATTGTGATTATAATTAACAACAGCTCCAAATTGCTCTGGAGCCATGGGACCCCACCTATTTCTTCTAACGGTAAGTATGAGTATTATTTAGGAGGATTTCAAAATTTTCTAAGTGCTTCATTGGCTTTAGATTCCTGAGAAAACAATACCATTTTAGTGATTTGAAATTTGCTTTGAAGAAATTGAAGCAAGTAAACGTAACTTTTCGAATGGTTAGCTTGGTATATCAAACATGTATTAGGAAAGCTAATAGCTTGATAATCAGGTCTCACATATTGCGAGGGTTTAGCAAATAAGTTTACTGATTTTTCAAGGATTACGGATATAATTAGATGAAGGACATTGCTGGGTATCTATATATTCTTTCGGTTTGAAATAACAACTTTACAATTTGACAACAGTTAAATTTACCTAGTAAAAACTTTAGAAACAGAAGCATATCTCAAACATGCTTGAGATACAAAATATCTTCCAAACTAAACCCTCTAAACTTTTTAGGCTAAAATGCTCTAAATTTATCACCACCGAATGTCTCATCCTTATCCCAACTTTTCTTATCCTTCTGCACCACTAACACAACCAACTCGACGAATTCAGAATCAAAATGTGTACAATATCAACTTGCTATGAACAATGAATTCTCGGAAATCCTCTAATGTTAAAGATAAATATCACGACCGGTCTCTACTAAAGCAAATCTTATCTTAATCTAGGACTGCCATTTCCATAACGTTCCAACAGATAAGACCACGCATCCATTAGCAACCGTCAAATATAAATGAATCATTTTTCCTCGAATTCAAGTATCCATCGTTCTTCGTATCTAGCGCGTGTATATCCTTTTGCCCAAGCTCATTCATTCACTCATCATTCCCTGAATGTTTCGCCGCACTAACGAGTTCTATTGCGCTTTTTTGTTGGTATCCAATTCCCAAAAAGATCATCGAGGGAATGCAAATACTGAGACCAAGCGCTCTAAATCGAAATATGTTTAACTGCGATGCGATATGATCAATTTTCTCTTTGCTCGTCGGCTGCGGAGGGTTGAGCGAGTTGAGGTGTGAGAAAGTCCTTGTAAATCCATTAGAACAAATCCCAAGGAAAACTGATATCGAAATTTATGTTTGGGGCTTTTTCTCAGTTAGATCCCAACTAAGATTTGTTTTAAGTTTCAGCCTGTGTTAGGGATGAATGTATTTGCAAGATGAAGGTCGAGGAAAATTTATTTGGAATTTTCCACGTTTTGTTCTATTCTTTCTCTCAAAAGACTTTTATTTTATGATAAAAGATTTAATAAGTTTATTTCGTAGTTGTGTGAAACTTACGGGTAAGCCACATTATTTGCTTGGAACTAGTCCATATTTCTACCTCCTCATAAGAACACGCATCTCATAATAAACACTTGAAAATCTTATCTTAAAAAAAAATATTCAACTAATTTTTTTTTGTTAGTTATGCGATTGCAAAAAAATATTAGGATGTTTAAAAAATATAAAATGTCCTTGGAGACAATTGGTTTTATCATTGTTGTTCCAACACATGGTCACATTCTCAGCAGCCATCAACTCATAGACGCGTCAGGTATAAAATTAATAATACTGAGTATTCTGAATCTTACCATCCACTGAAATTCAAGTTTAACATTTGAATAAGCTTTTTTCTGTCGCTATAGAAAAAGTTTTTAACAAATTCCTGTTAACTTAATATTGTAAGAAAATATTGTATGATTAATGTGGTACAAAAAGTAATGTGCGACACTTTTAACTCACAGTATCCAATTTATATTTCATCCATAAATCTTTCTCGACATCTTCTGTTCGATCAATTAATTAGGGCAAATTATATTCCTACCTGAATCATAAATTCATTATCAGTCATTACATAATTAATAATGCATTGGGGCTATGTACGAGATATTGATTTTAAGAACATATGGTTAATAGAAAAACTTTTTGAACACAAGTACTTTCACTTTTTTGGGTGGTTTTTAGAGAAATTTGATTCATAAGGCTAAGTGCAATGCTTGAAAAGGGACATTTCGATTTAGGGCTCATCGGTTTTGATGGAATTTTCAGAATATTGGAGTATTTACTCTCAATAAGCTTTCCTTAAAACCATTTGTCGTACTTCTTAGGGGTATTTGATATTATCTGCTGTAACGAATGGACTTCTTCTTTATAGCATGTGTCACCGACTGGTGCCGAGTCGAGACCCGAAGAGGACTGACCGAGGCAGTCGGTGTGTAGACGTGAAGCAGTATGGTTCTTCCCCAATAAAGTATAAAATCAAACGCCCTTGTATTATTTGTATCCGATCCGCTATCGCAATTGACCTCCCCTGACAATATCAGAAGTGGGATAATCCCAAAAATCGCATCGGTACCGCGGGAAAGTGAACCTGAAATTAGTGTCTATCGTACATTGTTCTTGATCGTGCAAGAACTTATTTCGATCCGTCGACGCCATGTTCGTGCCAGAAAACTCGTCCGAACGCTACAACACCGACTCATCGTATCGTTACACAAATACACCATTTACGTATTGCGCCGTCAAACTGTGTGCATGTAGTCGGCACCCGACCGTCAGTGTGTTCCGCAACACATCGTTCAGTCCGCGCATCTGTTTATTTTCGCCATCCAACAGTCGGTAGAACTCCGTTCCGTCCACACACACACACACCCCGTGTTGTGTCGTGTTGACGACTTGTGTGTGTGTAAAGTTGAAATTCAACCGTCCGTCAACGTTAATCGTTCCGATCCGTATGTGCGTGCGTCTGCCTCGGGCATTTCAACACTTTGCACTGTCCGCGCATCACTGCAGGAATAGCAATCAGTCAGTCATCGTCGTCAACCATCCAAATCGTCTCCGCATCCGTCGCTTTTGCTTGTCAACATCTCGCATCGTCTACGTATCCGTCCGTCCGGCAACGCTATCAATCGTTCCGTCTATGCATTCGTCCGGCAACGCTATCAATCGTTCCGTCGATGCATTCGTCCGCATTCGTCGTCATCGCCATCGACCAAGCGACAAAACTTGATGCCGTTCACACTCACACACCCGGGATTGCGTCGTGCTAGCGACTTGTGTGTGCGGGGAGTGGAAGATCACCCGTCCGCGATAGTCAAAAACAGTACTGGGTGCCGTTCGGATATTCGCGAGGGAAAAACAATACTCTGGTCGATCCGTATATTCGCGAGTGCGAAAATCAGTACATTGGTCCCGTCCGTATATTCGGGAGTGAAAAAAAACAGTAACCCGTGTACCGCGTGGCAAAGGGGACACTCTTGTCAGATCGACGGCAAGTGTGGTTTGCAATGCCGTTGGGAAAAATCGACTCATTAACCGCAAAGCAACTCCGTGCCGTGCTCGAGACGCGAAATCGTTCCACCGAAGGAACAAAAACGGAACTGGTGAATCGTTTGCTGAGTGAACTGGGCACGGACGAAATCGAGATGGATGACATCCCACTCGACTCGTTGTTATCGTTTGTGTCCCGTGCGGAATTCACCGAATTAAAGTCCGAGATCGCCAACATTGCTGCAATGTTGCAAGAATTAGTGCAAAGTCGTTCGCACCCCAACCAGCAGCCAGTTGCCGCCAAAAGCCATTCAACCGAGTCCGTACCGAACAACATCGACACGCCGTCCGATGTTGAGCAACCTGCTCGTCCGTCGTCCCCCGCCGAATCGAATGCCGCAAATGAGCTGATCCTGCCGTCGTCATGTGCAATATGTCACACAAGAAATCAGCCACCGCTACACCCGCTTGCCGGTAGAGCGCAATCGTCCACCGAAGGAACACAAACCGAGTTCCACGAGCCGACAGCATCAGCACTTCCGTGTGCAAATTCTGCGTTTCCCGAATCGAAACATGGGGTAGCGACGCCAGCTACCTGGGTTAGCACCCGAACGCCGACCGTCCGTGAAGTGAGCGACATGCTGCCTGCGTTCAAGCCGCTGTCTGAACTATCGCTTTCCGCGATACAATTTGTTGATCGAGTCAACATCTTGCGAACAACGTTCTCATGGGGAGATGATTTACTCCTGCTGACCGTACCGGGTAAACTCAAATCCACAGCGAAGATGTGGTACGATAGCCAACCGATGGCGCATGGATCATGGCAATCGCTCGCCATGGATCTCGTGAGAGACTTCCAAAATCAGTTCGACGAAAGCGACGCGCACGCGAAATTGATATCCACAACTCGGTTAACTGGAGTGTCGGTGGAAATGTTCTTCCACCGAATGTGCTCCATAGCCCGACGCGCAAACGTGAGCGAAAGGGCTACAAATCGTTACATCCGATCGAATCTTCGGCATCCCGCACTGCAAAATTCTATCTCATGCATAGAATTTGCAACAACCACCGACCTATTAGTAGCGATCCGCCGTTTCTTTGCGAACCAACAGTTGCAAACCAACAAGCACGAGGGTGGAGGAAGGAAATCACGAGAGGATCCGACACCGAACCCGAAACGAATCGACAACGACCGATCCACACCGCGAAAGGATCCGGTATGCTACAATTGCTGGGCCAGTGGACACATTGCAATTAACTGTCCACAACCGCAGCGACGGGAGAGATGCGGAAAGTTTTCACGAGCAATACACACGACATCCCAGTGCCCCGAGAGAGACAGGCACGCAAATGTTCGTCAGATCTCAACCGCTCCACAACCATATTTGAAGACGTGCAACAAAAAAATCATGCTGTGCCGCAAAAAAGTGGACGCGTTTGTTGATCCAGGGAGCGATCGATCTTTAATTCGACACAGCATTGCCCGCAAGTTGTGCCAAATTGTCGAAAGTGAACCCGTACTGCTAAAAGACTTTGCTGGTGGTTTCACTGAGAGTAATCAACTCATCATCGCCGACGTCACCATTGATGAGTGCAGACAGAAGGCTAAATTAGTAGTCGTGGACGACGACCTGTTACCGCTGCCCATGTTGCTGGGTAGAGACGTGCTATGCAGTGAAGACAGTCAACTAGTTATCTGACCTGGTACGTGCCGAACGGAGAAAATTGATCCGATGAACGTAAATATCGGAAGCAAGCTAATTGAAATCGAACGCCAAGAGCTATACCAGCTAATTAGTGATTATTCCGAATGTTTCGCTAATGACATATCGGAATTGGGTTGCTGCCTTAATATTGAGATGTGCATCCAGCTTAACTCAAACAACGTCGTAAATTCGAAGCCGTACAAGATACCGTTCCCGAAGAGGGAAATTGTTCGTCAGATGACTAGCGAATTGCTCCGCGATGGGATCATTCGACCGACCGAATCCGAGTTTTTCTCGCCAGTCGTCCTCGTCAAAAAGTCGAACGGCGAAGATTGACTATGTATCGACTATCGAGCACTAAACGTCATCACCGTGAAGCAGCCGTACCCAATGCCATCTGTTGATGAGCAGCTTGCCATGATTTCCGGCAACAAATTGTTTACCACATTGGACCTGATGGCCGGTTACTACCAAATCCCGATGGAAGAAAATTCCAAAAAGTACCCCGCCTTTATGACGCACGAATGACACCGCCTTTATGACGCACGGTCTGGTTAATGCCCCAGCTGTGTTCCAGAAGGCCATCGCACCACTCATCCGTAAAATGACTCCTGGAGAAGCCATACCATACGTTGACGAAGTCATAATTCCGAGCCGTACCGTCCGTGAGGGCATCGAACGCCTACGATCGTTCCTCACACAGTTGAAGGAAGCTCGACTCGCATGAGAAACAACATTCTTTGGACACCGAGTAGCCGAAGACTTGCTGAATCCCGGAGTGGAGAAGACATCAGCGATCGGAGGTTTCCCAACTCCGACTAATGTAACCGAAGTGCGCCGTTTCCTTGGACTTACGGGATTTTTCCAGAACTTCATCCGCGGATATGCTGTAACTGCCCAACCTCTCACCGCATTACTGAAAGCGTCATCGAACCTGATATTCTCTTGGAGAGAAGAGCACGAAGCAGCTTTCCAGACATTGAAAACGGCTCTAACGAGTGAGCCTGTGTTTGCAATTTACGACCCGACCAAAACCCACGAATTACATACCGATGCCAGCTCAAAGGGCCTTGCAGCTGTGCTGATGCAAGAAAGCGAACCGGATGTATGGAAGCCCGCCTTCTTCTTTAGCCGTCAATGCAATGACCGAGAGAAGAATTTCCATAGCTATGAACTCGAAGTTCTGGCGATCGTCGAAGCCCTAGACCGTTTCCGACTTTATCTGCTAGGGAAGAAGTTCCGAATCTTAACCGACTGTTCAGCTGTAACCACTATGAGAGTATCCAACCCGATGATACCGAGAGTAGCCAGATGGCTTCTGAGACTACAGGAATACGATCATGAGATTGTACACCGTCCTGGAAATGCAATGCCACATGTCGACGCGCTCAGCCGAGCACCTGTCGGAGAGCCACAGAGCATCGCGAACGTAGCCGATAAAATCATGCGAATCGAATCGGAAGTCATCGATCGACCTGATGCCAATGCTGCCGTCGCCGCTTTTGCTGCAAGCAGTGCGATACTCCTCATCGAAGCCGCTATGCAATCCAGTGACGTCGAAGTCAAACGAATCATCGATATCGTTCAAGGTGTAGAAGCCTCACCGCAGCAGAAGCAGTTGAAGAGCGAATATCAAATCAAACAAAGTCGCTTATTCCGAATGATCAAAGGCTAGGGAAAATTCGTTGTTCCCCGAGCAATACGATGGAGAATCGTCAAGCTGTACCATGGTGACATGGGCCACTTCAGTGTTGATAAAACGCTCAACCGCATACAACAACGCTTCTGGTTTGCGAGAATGCGCAATTATGTGAAATCGTATATTATGTCATGTATACAATGCTGCAACAACAAGACGCTCACCGGGAAACCAGAAGGACGGATGCACTGTTACGATGTCGATCCAGTGCCTTTCCGTGTTCTGCACTTGGATCACCTCGGCCCGTTTCCGAGGAGCGTGAAGGGCAACACCCACGTTATTGCCGCGTCCGATCCATTCAGCAAATATGTGATCGTCAAAGCCGTCCGATCTGCCAAGAGTCGCCCTGTCATCGAAATGCTCAACGAGCTAACCGCATACTTTGGACTGCCGAATCGACTAATCACCGACAAAGGAACCGCCTTTACATCAACCGAATTCGAAACATATTTCAACGATAATCAGATCGCCCATTCGAAGACCGCCGTCCGCAGTCCGAGAGGCAATGGGCAGGTCGAGAGACTGAATAAAACCATCCTCGATTATCTGCGGGCGTCAACGACCAGTCAGCGCGATTGGGACAAAGGGATTAAGGACTTATAGTGGAGCATCAATTCGATGCAGAACGCAACTACGAAGTTTAGTCCGAACGAAATCGTCTTCGATTTCCCGTTAAGGGACGTCATCCATAATCACCTGGTGCTTGCACTCAACCACGACGAGCCGCCCCGATCCGAAGATGCGGCACAACCCTCATCAACGGCGGAAAGACGAACTGCCGCTGCATAGAATATCTTGACGGAGCGGAATCGATGGAAGTCCCGATTCCACGAGCGACACCGAAAGCCCAGAACCTATGAAGCCGGAGACCTCGTAGTCATCGAAAATTCCTTGCCGTCAACCGGAGAGTCGAGGAAATCGGAACCACGATACCGAGGGCCGTACCGAGTCAAACGAGCCCTGAGATTCGACTGATACGTAGTGGAGGGTCTACCCAGGGAGGACCGCCCAACCCGAACATTCACATTAATCTTTTCGAGCGAAAAGTTGAAGCCGTGGTGTGAACCACACCCAGAAGTAGACGAAGCCGACGACGACGTCGAAGTCGATGATCCCGAGCTCACGACGAGCCCAAAATCAGGAGTGGCCGAGCTGTCACCGACTGGTGCCGAGTCGAGACCTGAAGTGCACTGACCGAGGCAGTCGGTGTGTAGACGTGAAGCAGTACGGTTCTTCCCCAATAAAGTGTAAAATCAAACGCCCGTGTATTATTTATATCCGATCCGCTATCGCAATTGGCCTCCCCTGACACATGTAAGTACTTAAAAAATCTTCCCAACTGTATTGCTATTTGTGGCTGGTTTATTAAAGCCCTCCGGTTTTCTGTTTTTGTGATCAATAGTATCGTATCAACTACTAATTCATAAATTATTGTTTATTGTTCTTATATTTTCCACGTTTTCATTAAAATTGTTGCCAATATAATTAATAGCACTTTCAACATTGCAACATACGACATAATTAATTGAAAACTTTAATTTCTAGAGGCTTTATCAAGGAGTAAACTGTTGAAATAAGTGAATTTAAACAACCCAGTATCGAACCCACTGCAGCAACCCTATCGATCTGATATTTTGATTGATAGGCCAGTTTGTCATTAGCATTTCATGAAGTGAATTAATGAGTGCCCCAAATAAAGTTATAGTAAAAAGAACAAAATTGATATTATTATTTTTGGTGGGATAGTTGATGTTGGACAATAATAGAATCATTTCTGTACATTAATTATAACATAAATAAATAAGATAAATTGATAAAAATATAGGAGCCCTAACTAAAGAAAGAAGAGAATCCACGAGAGAAAAGATCCCTAAATGTGAAATCGACGGCGTTTCATAATAAGGATGTTTTGATCCACACTATCAAATGCTTTCGCAAGATCTTTGTACGCTAAAAGAAAACAGTAGATCCCTGAAAGATATTAAATTAGGAAACTATCATATATGTGTATGAAAGGTGAATTGAAATGCTTAAAAAATCTTAATATATCTGTGGCAGATATAAATTGGACCTGAAAAATGATTTTTCTCTAACGTATGGACATTTTAAAAACTAAAAAAAAAAATTATTATGTGCTTTTATGATGAATCAGTTGTACTATACGGGAATCTGATCAATATTTTATAACCAATCTGGAGTCTCCAACGTAGGGATTGCAGATTGAAAGACCGACACGGTACTATTGAGCCATGAGTTATTAGTCCATTCTATAAAAAAGTGAATTCCCTCTAAATCTGCACCGCCTATGCATGTAGACATTGCAAATACATCAATTGGTTCAGTATTTATACAGGGTGCGTACGGTGTTTGAGAACAACTTGAGGGTAAAATTAATTAGCTTGTATTTTTAACAAAATTTAATGAATTTTCAGGAATTTTGTATACAACGTTAAATTAATAAATGGCTATAAAGTTATTCAACAAAATCGCCATTAGCAGGAATAACCTCTACAATTCGGGTCCGGAAATGATTACATGCCCGAATCAAATGCTCCTTGTTCATATTGGCCATAACGGCATTAATAGCAGTCTTCAGGGAAGAAGTGGTAATATGAGGACGCTTATTGGTCTCACGCTCAACTACGCCCCATACGTTAATAATCCAAAGGATTAAGGTCTGGGGATCTAGTTGGCCATACGTTCGGTGTTATGTGATCATGAAAATCTTCAGCCATCCAATCTTGTATCGCCATCGCTTTATGTGAAGGAGCAGAGTCTTGTTGAAAAATGTATGGTCTGCCTCCACTTACATTGTCTATCCAGGGTTTCACTACCGTCTCCAAACCTCGATGTATGCAGCAGAGTTCACTCAAAGTGGTGGCATAACATGTCTTTGGTTGATGACAACACCTAAAACAATAACAGTGGCTGGAAATTTTGTGAGCATAACAACAGGAACCTCCGTAGGATTTGAACATAGCCATCTGTCATTTCTGCGATTGGTCTTTTGACCTTGGTCAAATTTTTTTTCGTTGGGAAAAAAACCATAACATTTTGAGCGCCTCAGGGTGTTTGATTTTGTTTGGAAGACGTTTTGATCGGAGAACTCTCTGTTGCTGTGTTTGTTCCGACATGAACTGTCCTCTGCGCATCATGTAAGACTTTTACCGAAGGTCTTCGTGGACAACTCTACGAATAAGGCGCTCAGAAACATGAAGCTCACTCACAAGGACCCTCATTGATTTTTAAAAGTCCTCGTCTATGATCGCTTGCACTTGCTCTGAAAAATTCTGCAGATTGGACAGTGTCAGAACGTTGTTCGTGCTTGTTGCGTTTTGCAACCGATTCTGTATCGCCTCCTGATGCTTCCAATTCACGGTGAACCTTATGCACGAATGAATGGGCGCAACGAAGAAAATTAAAGATCTCTAAATATGTATGGTTCACGCATATAGCGACGATGACAGCATGTCTCTTCATTTCTTGAGTGATGTTATAGTCCGCTATGTCTTATCTGAAAAAGAAAAAAAATTAAAAGAAAATTTGCGAAGCGAAAGTCACATTAAGGCATGTCCTCAAATACCGTACGCACCCTGTATTTTATCAAATCCTAATGCTCTTTAGAGATTCAATCGTTATAAATTTTATGAAAATATAAAGTGAGTTTTAAAATATCCAAAAAATTTAATGGCTCACATGGCACTCTTAATTTAATCAATATTCTATCGGAAAAATTATGCATATAATAACACTGTTATACGCTATCGAATGAAAATTACTGAATACTATCAATTAATTGAAAATAGGAGAAGAAGCTAACCAACTCTAATCAAAATTACCTATAATAGTTGGGTGTACAACTAAATAACCGACATTTTTTTTAGCGAAATTTGATGCTTTATTGTGGGAAAATCTTACAATATATTTTATTCAAAGTATTGTCCAGCGAAAGCTACAACATTTCCCCATCTTTCAGGCAATTTATGAATTCCATCCCGAAAAAATTGGCGGCCAAAAACGAATCTATCCAATTTCGGATGCGTTGCTCTGAAGTGAAGCATATTCTGGTGAAAGCGTTTTGCATCGAGCGGAATAGATGAAAGTCAGACGGAGCAAGGTCTAGACTATGGGCCAAAATTTCGCATCCACTTTTTTCCAAACAGTTTTTCACGGGTCTTGCAACATGCGGCCGAGCGATGCCATGATGATAAATTACAGCCTAATGTGTGTGGTCACATATTCCGGGCGTTTTTCGATGATGGCACGCTTCAAACGTATTAGTTGTGTTCGGTACAGGTGACCAGTGATTGTCTGGCCCGATTTCAACAACTCATAATATAACAGCCCCTTCTGATCCCACCAAATACACAGCATAACCTTGGCGCCATGGATATTTGGCTTCGCCGTTGATTTGGCTGGTTGGCCGGGCTTCATGTATGACTTTTTGCACTCGGGATTGTGACAATGGATCCATTTTTCATCCCTAGTCACGATTGGATGCAGTATTTCAGACATACAGAAGTGCATTTCAGACATACAGCATTTCAGACATACAGCAGCATTTCAGACATACAGAAGTGCCGTTCAACGTCTTTCGGCTCCAACTCATAGGATACACAATTACCTTGCTTCTGAATGTATCCGGCGGCTTTCAAACGTTTCAAACTGGCTTGCTGAGTCATTCCCAACGATTTGGCAAGTTCTTCTTGCATTTATCACGAGTCCTCATCGAGTAGCGTCTACAATTCTTCGTTTTCAAACTTTTTTGGCTGTCCTGGGCGTTCTTTGTCTTTGATGTCAAAATCGGCACTTTTGAAGCAGTTAAACCATTCAAAACACTGTGTTTTCACTAAAACATCGTCGCTATAAGCTTTTGCAAGCAAACGATGTCTTTCCGCAGCAGTTTTCTTTGCAAAAAAAAAATGACCCAACAGAACCTCCCGCAAACGCTGTCTTTTTCTCCAATTTTCGAAGTAATTCATCGTGAAAAATAATAATGATGCACACAAGATAAAATTGTTTTGTTGACTGATTTTGATAGCTGTCAAATGTACCTTCAAAATGACATATGCATAAAGTTCGAGCGGTCACGATATTTGTTAGTACGGACATCTAACTAGGCAACTTGGCATTAACTCATATTTCTCTATGAGGGCGTTTAATGTTTATTTTAGTATTATTTCGGACAAACAATCTGATTAGGCGATTGCTTTTATGCCTCAAAAATTCGTTTCCTTTCTTCAGGATTGGAAATACCTTTATATTTTCCACTGATTCGGGAAATATAAATTGTTGAACATGTTGTTGAACAATATGCAATAGTTCCTAATAGCAACCAAGACAAATGTCGTATTACTATATTGTTTTCTGGGTGCTTACCCTGCCAAGTATCAAACACAAGTCTTTATAGCTGAGAAAATAATCAAGCAGATTTCTGCTAAGTTTGCGGTTGGAGGTCAGTGTTTCATTGAAATGAAAAAGAAATTTGCTATCCAGGCCTGATTCGATTCCTTGAAATGAAAAAAAAATTTGCCATCCAGGCCTGATTCGATTGAGAATTATTGGGTAAGAGTTGCTGCTATCAGAAGGTGGACGTTGTTTTTGGTCATTCCAATTAAGTTTCCTGTAAAACTTTTCCCAGTTAGTCTTTCTTCAATAATGCTGGTGGCTTACATTTTGAACTTGAATAAGAAAGACATTATCCGTTATAGTCACTATCTTAAAAATGAACCTGCGATTTCTTCTGAGGATTAATAAATCTAAATTCAAGTCTTGCGTCAACCATCAAAGATCTAAATGTGAATTCATCTCAGGGTATGTTGGGAACTCTGACCCATATAGATTACAGCTGTATTCAACTTGATTATCTGTTATTCACAATTTCAGTACACATCTTGGTTTGTTGCAAGCACTTAGCCATAAAGTATACCGAGCGTAGAGATTACCGAAAAAATATAAAAGCTTTGCAGTTGGTTCAATTCAAGTTATTCAAACAAGCAATCAAGCTCCTTCTTAAATTTGAGATCGTTTTGACCAGTTGCATAGGCTACCCCAACCTGGCAGTGAAATTTTGATTACGGACACATCAAGGAACTCAAAGTTTTTGAATTCAAACTTATCAATATATTAGAAACGACTGGGAACCCTGCCAAAGATGGCACCTGTCCATTTCCTATTCCTTCCCTAATTCCCAGCATCTATAACTCTTCAAACCATAAAAAAATGGTAGTAAATGGTCTTGAAGTTGAACACTGGATTTACTAGTCAACCAATGATGGAACACAAAATGCTGAAAAATGCCAATGATTGCAAAGACACTTGCAGCTCTGCTACTAAATCTTACAAACACCTCCTTTAGGTAATGTAAAAGGCTGAAGGCGAGTCTTTTACGCCTGGTAATGTAATCGAAAGTAATAACCATGCTATGAAAACAAAACTAAGGCAACAAGCTAAATCTACATTCCTCAAAAACCCTACATTGTTTCGAAACCTGCTACAGAGTCTTGAAATAGATTAGACCCAAGGCAATGACCTCACAACCGTAAAAAGATGACGGCAATGGATCTTGGAATGTCAGATCACTGAACTACCCTAGCGCTGGTAAAGACTTGTTACGACAAGCAAGTCAATAAAAATTAAATGAACTGGCAACCCAGGAAATGAACAGGACTGGGAGTGATATTCAAGATTTAAGATCGCACACAATATTCATAAGTGGGACCCCTGCTGGGATGCGGAAATTGGGTGAGGTCTCCTTTGTAGAAAGAAAGTTCAAATCACATGGTATTGATTTTAACGTAGTTAATTAATGGTTGCGTGCGATCCGTATAAAAGTGAAATCTTTAAAATCTAGTTGATAAATCTACACGTCCCTATTAAAGAAAAGAACGAACGAAACGTTCCAAAATTACATGAAAAGACATATTGGCTCATTGCCTACATAGTACACAAAAATAACTCTGAATGATTTCTACGCTAATGTTGGTAATGCGCTATTACATCGCGAAACGACTAGATAATGTAGCCTTCATGGTGAAACACATTTCAACGGCCAGCACCTGACTTGATTGAAATTTAGTCATACGTTTGACTTGCTTCCCACATCGACACATACATAAAAGGAGGTGAGTATTACCAGATGGCAACACAAAACCTAAAATGCTTTGATCCAACAATGTTATGCCTAAAGCATACTTGATGTCAGTACATACTGAGGAGCCAACTGTAACTCGGATCAAAGCTTGATCAAACTAACTTATCGATGTCGTACGTCAAAGGTCGGCGAAGACTAACCCTCTACAGAAATTTGACATCAAACGGTTTCGAACGATGCCTGTGGCCAAAATTTCACGGAGATCCTTGAGAACTATCTGACTTCCATCATATCAGACACATCACTGAAAACAAACAACGAGCTATTGGTGGAAGTGAAAACAGCTATTAAGACCGAGACAAACTAGATGATCGGGCATCAAGCTTGGTGTAAAATAAATGATTGGTTTGTTGATGCATACGAGGATTTGTTAGACAAAAAGAATCGGCGTAAAAACAAAACTTTGATAGAAAAACCAGAACGAAGGAGGACATTATAAAAATCTCCGATGAGCAGCCAATAAGATAACTAGAATTAAGAAAAGAAAATATTATGACAACTTATTGGGAAACATCGATGTAAATCTGGCTAGAAGCAACACAAGCCATGCATACAAAGTAATAAAAATCATGAAACCAGGTTATCAGTCCAATACCACGCTACACCGTGCTAACATCAACAACATCATTGCTGATGAAAATAGAATCAAGCAAAGATTGGCGTCATATTTCAAGAGCCTCCTAAATTCTCTGAACAGCTCCAAAATATTGGAGCCCGTAGATATTTTCGTCAAGCTTGCATTGGTGCCACTGACTCTATTTTAAAAAGTCCAAAAAAATAATAATGCACCGAGCATTGATGAGATTCTAGTGGGGTTCATTAAATATGGTGGCAGTGGTGTTCAGAAAGCCATTCATAAAATCATCCAGCACATTATGCAACAAGAACATATGCTAAACCTGTTGAGCCCATCAATTATATTTCTTATCTACAAAAAAATTGACAAGCTACATCGCGAATGGTTAAGAGGCCTACCACTACTTTGCATGTCAGACAAAGTACTTTCGAAAATCTTAGGAAACAAAATCAGATCATACACCAACAGTATTATAGGGGAGTATCAAGTTGGTTTTAGAGCAGGTTGATTGGCAATAGATCAATTGTTTGCAGGGAAGTAAGAACTTGAAAAATGCTAGGAGTTTAACATAGACATCCATTAAATACTCGTTGGCTTTAAGGAAGCATACGACAGTATTGATTGCAACGAACTGTTCCAAATAATGCTTTGATTTGGTATTCCAGCCGAATTAGTCTATCTTACCAAAATGACAATGAAGCCGACCACTTCCTAAGTCTGCATCAATAACCAACCCACCGACGTGTTTGACACGAATACCAGACTAAAGCAGGGAGATGGGCTGGCCCCATTGTTATTCGATTTGGTGCTGGAGTACGTCATAAGGAAGCTACCAGTCAATACACGAGGTACATTACTATACAAGCCGCACCAAGTAGTAGGCTGTGAACAATTTGTCACGGTCGTTAACCACTGCTAAAGAATTCTTCCTGAAACTCTACAGCGACTCAAAACTAGTAGGTCAAGAAAAAATACCTCAAGCATACAAAATATCACACCTGACGATAAATACAGCTAGCAAATAAAATCTTTTTATTTCAGTTTTGACGATTTTGAAGACCCTCTGCATACACAGGTTTGTTCACTCAAGTAATGAAATTGGGTTTTTTATCCGGCCGGAATCAAGTAGGTGAAGGATCCCTTGGTCAAATTTACCGGTAACATGACGTTCACATTTGAAGAGCTCTGTACGCTTCTCTGCCTAGTGAAACACTGTTTAGACAGTCGTCTACTATATTCTCTGACGAGTGATACCAGTGATATTATTTTTTCATTTATCTTAGCGGTGATCTCTTACTCAATCCGGAACATTGCTCATTCCATACCAGCTATCTGCAAAGATCGAAGTGCATTCAGATGCTACACAACGATTTGTGGACCTGTTGGACAGATGAATACTTGCGGCAACTTCAATCAAGGAACAAAAGGACCTCCCTTACTCCGAACATCATTTTTGATAGCCTGGTCATAGTCAAGGTGGACACCACACTTTTGACTACTTGCCACTTAGTAAAAATCACCAGATTACACTCAGGCAAAGATAATCATGTGAGGGTAGTCACCATTTGGAACCATCTCGGTGAATTTCAAAGGCCAATCAATAAATTCATTCTTTTGCCGGTGGCCATGAATATGGCATACTAATATTGACAATTGATCACAATACTCAAGGTAGGCATTTTCACAATTATTGAAACTGACAAAATATGCAGTAGGTGTCACTCATTGGTAACGCAAGAGGGGCGCTTGGTCATTATTTTTGCAGGCAATAAGGCTTTTCTTGCACAATCAAGCTGACGAATTTGGAATCTTAATCCTTTGGTACTTTTCCCAACAAATGCTTCAACAATGCAACAAGTGGACATACCTCAACACAAATTGCTATGAAAATCTACAATCTGGTGAAACAAAGTACAGAGTAGAGTCTAAGATACAACGATGAATTTCTTGGATGAATCGGCCTTATAGAAAGAATGGAAGAAACCCGGTTACCTAAAAAAACATTAAAGGGTAGAGCACAAGTCAAATGTCCAGCCAAAAGACCGAGGACTCGATAGGAAGACACGATACACGCTGACAGCAGATCCTTGTTGGAAGTGATTAACTGGCGAACGAGGTTGCAAAACCATGATGAGGAAGAGATTAATCCTGGATGCCAAGGTAAGATGATGATGAGCACAATGTTACATCCTAAATGTTCCATGAATATATGAACTCATATCAGTGATACATTATGCATTATGAATTCAGCTAATCATTACTATTGATGACAATTCCATTCGTTTTTATTTGAAAATTTTTCAGAATTTATTTACCCGTATTATGATTTATCAACAGCATAAAAAAATTCAGTTCAAAGTTAATTATCACTTTCGCAATTTCAAAAATGAAATGTCAAATTTCTCCGCCATTAATTTTCATCGGGACGCTGACATCTTAACTTATGCATCCCCTTAATAGGTAGACCATCCCAACTCATCTCGCTCATGGATCCTGTTTAAAGAAAAGGAAAGGCAGTCATCTATTTATGCGGCATTAATTAGAAATTTGTGTAAGGGACAATATCAGTGAGAGGTCGCACCCTTCCATCAAACGATAAATAAAATAAACAATGATTGGTTTCTTCTCAATATTCTAATTCATACAAGATGGGCAAACTAATTTTCTTTTAATTAAAAATTTGTTGTTGTTAATTTATTAATTCCAAAAATAAAAGTTTACATTTTTTGATTAGTTTATTGCAAACTTAATTTAACTTTTTGGTCAACGTTTTTGCAACATTATTGGTTCTTTTTATAACATAATGTCATGATTTTAATCAATTGGATGCAATACAATTAAATTTCTTTTTGAAGTTATATAAATCTTTCAAGACAATACAAAATAAGGTTTGATCGGTCGTCAGTGAACGACTTGGGAAGGGAAATCCAAGCCATCATCTTCAAATAAAACTGCATCTTCTTCAATGGGTGGTATGTTGCTACAACTTTCTCCGCTGTAATGTTTACAAGCAATCGAGCAGTGGAGACCTGCCTTCCTACACTCACAAGCTGATCCACAATTGCTGGTATCACAACCACAGGAGATCAGCTTTATGAGTTCTTCTGGTGCTGGCTCTTTTACCGTCCTTATTGGATCCAATCCTCGAGAATTTTCTTTCCATCCCCAGATTGTTGGTTCATAATAATTTTCCGACCACAATTGTACTTGAAAGTAAACTCGTCGGCTATGGAAATTCACTGCATCAGCCGAAGGTGGAAGAGAACTTAAATTCACTTTTGTTTTCGTCACAGACTGAGTGAATTTCTAGAAGCGAAGTAAAGCAAGTTCTTTTGCCTGGCTGCCGTCCAAAAATTGTTCATCTGTGGTTCTTGAATCTCGACTTTTTCCAGTTTTCTTAGTTGATTTTCCGGATTTGACACCACTGTATAAAGCTGTAAACAACTCTGTTCCTGCCGCTTCGATCATGTTAGTGTTGCAAAATGGTTTGTTGAAAATCTTGACTGCAGCTAGGAGAACTTTGTTGTTTCTCAGAACCGAGATAAATTTTTGTTTTATCAGCAAATATGTAGTAGAAGTAGTATCACATCCACTGAAGGCATGAATGAAAAGTACATGAGAAATTAATTCCGGATGTGGACGAGTAGACGCGTTCGGGAGAGCTTCCATGTTGTGGTTGTTCAAAGAACACATTCTCTTTGTTTTTGCGCAACGCGACGAGCAAAGCTAGAAGGTCAATGTCTTCTCCAATGATTGTAGCAGAGTCGTAATTGGTGGGCTCTTTGAGAGCTGTGGTATCTATCAAACGATCTGCATCTTCAAAATCTTGTTCAGTTTCAATACCAACAGCTTGGAGTTCTGTAGTGAGTACTGTTGAGAGGTCCTTAGAGGGTGCGTTGATGAAAGGCAGAAACAATACTTTTGAAATTTCAAGGGGTTTGCCTTCCGTAACTTGTCCATGAAACCGTTCCAACTAGGGAATGTAGCATCGCACTTCCATTTTGCATAAGCTAACATCAAGTCCAGTTTTGTCGGCGAAGCTCGATCTAGAGGGGAGTATAGTTCGTCAAGATTTAACACTGAGATTTGTTTTAATCCAGTTGATGGCTTAGGACCATGTGGAGCCAATTCGATTTTTGCCAATTCGGCTGGATGAATAGATTTTCTCTTGCTTAATTCCCTACTTACTGGCTCACCTTCCTGAATTGCAGCGGCTGGAGTGACGCACTGAATCATTCCCATGACATGCCATGAATTATGCCCGTCTAAGGTATTGATGTTGAAATCCGCGTTATCAGCAACCCATTGAGAAAATGTAGAACGTAAAGGAAAAGGCTGATTTTTTTTCCAGATAACAAGCCTCCAAAAGCTGGACTTCGTGATAGGAACAGAAGAAACCAATTGCTGCTCTCTCTATCCGTGATTTTTTTTTCATATAGCATCCAATAGCGAGAAGAACTTTAGACAGAAAACATCTTGGACGAGCAAGTTGAATGATAGCATGTGCAATAGCTGTTATTTTCTTCTTGTATGCAGGGATAGAAGTTACTTTTTTACCAGGAAATATTATTTCTTCAAGCAGAATTCTCAGTAACATCGGGACGTCTCTTTCAACTTCGTTCATGAAGGTTGTAGTAGGAGGATAATCTTTTGGATTTGATTTGTATTACTTGCAACGAATTTTTTCTCTGATGACACGATGATGTTATCCTTATATTCTTGCTGTAGTCTCGTTGTGACAGTTTCTGCAGTAGGCGGATCATCTTTGGGAAGTAGTTGAATGAGATTCTTTATAGCGAATTGATATACATCCCGACTTTCAGCGATGAAAGAAAAGATAGTCTCCATGACTTTATCGACTTTTGTGGTTGGACGCCCAAGTCGTTCGCCACATTCGTTATTCCGTCTTTGAAAATTTGTACAATATTTCTTATGGTATTGAGCTTTTACTTGTACCAAATCAACATCTTTTATCCCATTTCTGATAATCTTACTTAGTTCATCCTTTCGGGGTGTTAAAATCTTCATCAGGATATCCTGAACAGAAGATCCTTTCACTTCACTTGTGTCTTTCAAGAAGTTTTGTCCTTTGTAGCCGCATAGAAAACAAACGTTTGGATTGAAGTATGGGGAATTCATTTAAATTTTTGTGAAAAAAAACTATTTATTTTCAACGAAAATACCAAAAACCACTTTTTTGATACTTTAGCGTAATTTAAGTCGGACGGCTTCACTCCCATGAGATAAAATGTAGTTTACCATGTCCTCAACATTTTTTGTTCAATAAATTTTTCTCTTAATATTTCTTCCGAGAAAAACGCGTTTCAAAATTTTTTTGAATTTCGGAAATCTAAAAAAATATTCAATGATGTACAGCTGACAATTGGCGAATGAAAATCAATGCGCAAAAGTGTGACTCAATCTTGTTTCGGACAACTCTGCAGGGGGTCAGTCAAGACCTGAAACGTAATTGGAACGATTTCCACATCATGGCTGGTGAGGGTAGTCTTGAACGGGTTCCACATAAATCCTGTGTTCGATACCTCGGTGTTTATCTCGATCAGTATCTGTACTATACTGAACATGTGAAAATCATGCTCAGTAAGGCACTTAAAGTAGTCATTGCCCTTCGAAAGCTCTTTCATTCCAGATTCATTGATCAAAAGGTCAAAATTATCTGTTACAAGACACTGGTTAGTCCAGTTTTGACATATGGATGTCAGATCTGGTACAACCAGAGCGCTAGTACTATGGAAAAATTAAGAGTTTTCGAAAGGAAATGTCTTCGTGCATGTACTGGTTTGTACAGAAAGCCTGAGACGGATCGAAAACATTATATATCGAATAGAAGAATTTATCAAACTGCTGAAGTGACTAGAGTCGATATCTTCATATTGAAACTTCTTCGGAATCATATCGCAAGATCTGAGACTGTGAGTGAAAACCCTTGGATTTCACAGCCGTTCCACCCTACAGACGGGTATATTGTGACTTGCCTCGCTACTGGCTTCCCCACCAGAAGCGTTCGTGTATTTGGACATGGATCGATATGTTTTTGATTCTGACGGCGTCCCAGTCATATATCACATATATCGACGGGCCACCGATAAGAAGATAAAATATCCTCCAAATTTGAGTTCACGAGACCAACAATTCCAATGGAGATACTCATTTGCTAGATTTGTTGAAGCTGACCGAGTTGAGACGGGGCAATCTAGGTATTGGTGGCTGAATGACAATGCCTAAATTATTTGTGTTTATTTTCAGTTTTGGTGTTTTTCGTTATGTAGTTTTTGAGTTTCAGCCCATTATTGCTACATTTAGTGTTATTATTTATTTTTGTTAAAAATGAGGTATATGTTAGGTTTATATTATGTTTATTATATTAAGTTAGAGATAAGGTTAAACGCTTAGGTTAGGAACATTGTTATAGATTTTTTTAGTATAAGATAAAGTTTTTGATTGCATTTATTAGAATTAAGTTAAAACATATTAGGTGCAGGATCAAAGTTCACCGTTGTGTTAAGATGATAAATAATTTTAGAATAGTGTTGGTTGGTTTTTTCTCCTTTTTCCAATTGAATTTTAAAAATATGTAATAATCCTCATTGATTTGAATTTGCTATAGTTTTTTTTTCAATGTGTTTAATGATAACGTACAAATTTAGAGAGCCATTTGGGCCATTAAGTTTTTTATTGTTATTGTTTGGATTTTACTTTATATTCTTTTAAAATTTATAACGATTAGTATTAAATAAAGCGCTTTTGACTTTGACTTCGGAAATCTAACATTAACTTTATTTTATGCCCCCCTAACAATATTTTGCTAGGTCATTTTTCGAACGAACCCTATTTTTTCGTGCTAAATAAACTGTACTATGATTATGAGACAAAAAACGCTAAATCTTACCTACACCATGGTATGGAGTAACTTGTTTAGTGCATTTTATTAGCCAGAATCGTTTCGCTGAAGGTCCAGAGCTGTAGGGATCTTGTGAATGACAGCTGCTTAATTGGTAGCAAATGAGAAACTGCTATTGAGTTTCAGTTGCAAAATCGAATTACAGCGCAGTGGAACTCAATTAAGATAGCATTTTAACTTTGCATATTCGCAGAAGTGTTTGCAACGGTATATACTCGTATGTAGAGAATATGGTTGAAAAACTCAAAAAATTCCCAGTTCCAGAGTATATTTTCCTACAATTAGTATATGAATGGAAATTTCATCGAGGATATTTGAAAAACTTATTGTCTAGAATCGACATATTAATCATGCATTTAATAAAAACAAGTTATAAATGTACCGAAACCATTGTATACTCAGAGAAAATCACTTGTTATTCAAAATGGGACTTGAATATACACTCAAACTACTTCCTCGTAGCGTCAAGTAGTCGTTAAACTCTTCCATCCACCAAACACCAAAGGCGCTATTCATCCTCCAGCAACTAAAGGAACATAAATACACTCATAGATTTCCGCTGCACCACTTATTTCCATGTACAGCATGGCCTATACAGACAACACTTGACAACATCTCCAAAATGCGGTAACAAACCCCTTCTTGCATTCGCCAAAAATAAAACCACATGCAGGCCGACTTGGATGTCTCACTAAAAAGCATCGCAGCACACACACACATACACACTCGTCCCGTATGAGCTTCAAGTGAAAAGTTCACACGCTTTATAATGACTTCATTTATATTCATGAAAACTTCGGACATATGTGTTTATCTTAAGCCCTACTAACCAATATAACGTCACTTCGCTCGAAAAAGGATGTCGTTGTGTCGTGTACATAAAGATCACGGATAGTAGGTAACATTGTCACTACTCTGGACTACATTCTGCTGCAACATTGCTTTAGTTTTTCTTTGCTGCTGTGTCATTCCACTCTTTCTGAATGAAGAGCGGAAATCGTTGAGGAAAAAATCTGGAAAAGTTTGTTTTGACTTTATGAGTACTTGCGGAAATTTTCTAGGGGTTGTTGTGCTGCAGTTTCTTGCGATATAAGATACAAATTTTAATTGCAAATGAACACTTAATAGCGAGAATTTCGATTTGCTGGAAGTCACTCGAATTCCTTCGAAATTGAGCAGGTTTAGCACAAACGCCTGTTCATTAAAATCTCTCTTAATTGATCCTTTAGTCAAAATCTTTATAGTCTTTGGGGCAACGGCTCCCCATCTCGAACTGAAATTTGAACACTGCGTTCACTATCATCTTTGGGGGAGTCATTTACCTTAGCATGAATGGCTCTCTGGACTGTAACTCCTGTCGAATAAGTGCTCATACAGTTATACCAAAAAGCTGCTGAACTAGGACGAAACCAAAACACACTTCACTATGTTGTTTATCATCAAACTTTTTCACCATCAAAAGCATACTTTCCATGATAATTCGTTTTTATTTGCCAGGATTTCGAATGGCAATAGTACATTCGAGACACCATCAACATTTTCATTTCTAAGATGATTCAGCATAAGCGTCCCAGCTCTTCACGGATTATGCCATCTTCAGAAGCATATATTCGCCCGAATGTGATGGTTGGACGATGTAGGTACGAATGTGTACCAACGTAAGCTGATTATCGAGCCGACAACGATATTCATGATGCCGAGAGGCGACACGAGATACGAAATATTGCAATTGAATGACATTGTTGGTTTCGAGCTTAAGTCTAGTCCTGTCTGGTTGTTCCTTTTGTTTTTGCCAAGTGGCGTAGACAATCTTTTGATACTCGACGGAGGTGGTAATTCATCAAAGTGGAACAAGTGTGCTTTGCGAAGTGTGATGAGACATACAATACATGTGATATACAGAATGTCTGCAATAAGGAGGATATTCAAGGATTGTTTACTTGTTGTACTTCATCATCTGATCAGAGGTTACGCTTGCTTTGCTCAATGGTGAATGTGGTCAGTGTAATCGACCAAAATATTTGCATGACATGGGAACGTTACATGCAATGAATTTGTGTTTCGATTGTTAAGGATGACAATTTGTGGTATTCGGATATCTAAGGGAATAACAAGGAAGGAGATGTTGTCTTCACGTAAATTAGTTAACAATCGATTTGATTAACATTAACACTTTTTCAAGAAAGCCTAAGTTTTAGTAAGCTGATTTGAGGCATATTTGATTCCCATAACAATTCCCATCTCCTTGTGGACCGTTCCCCCATCTGACATATTATCAATCAAAGTCGAAAGCACTACATTCAATACTAATCGTTATAAATGTTAAAAGAATATAACGCAAATTCTAAACAATAAGAACACAAAAAATTAATGGTCCTAATGGCTCTCTAAATTTAGACGTTATTAGTTAAACACATATTATCAAAAAAACTATGGCAAATTCAAATTAATTAAGATTATTGCATATTTCATGATTTAATTGGAAAAAGGAGGAAAATTGCTTGAAATAACGATGATTTCTCTACATATTCATCCTTGTTGATTTTTTGAATGTTAGATATATTTTCACAGATCGAAGCAATTTGATTTTCAAACATTTCAATAGCTTTGTATGTCTTCTTATTGCTGTTAGATAATGTAGTCGCTAAATCATCGAAGCTACTGGCCATTTCTACAAAACTCCGTCGTTGGCTCGAGACTGAAAGTGCTGCCTGGAAATTAATTGATTATTTTCTTCTCTGAGTTTATCGATGTAAAGAATTAGTTTGTCGTACATGGCTTTCAAAAGGTATTCAAAACCTTGGCTGTCAGAGCAGATGAAATGATTATCAATGTACCAATGTCTTGGGGCATCCATACAAGCTCCATGTAATTTACAATTGCGGAAAGCTCTGCACGTAATATATTTAAAAGTATTGTAAAATGGAATACAATTCGGCAGACTGCACTTTATACTCATTATAGATAAACGTTTGCCACGTATAACAAAGTTAAAACTCTTTTTCACACTCAAGGTCAGTATAAAAAAATCCAAACCTTACTATTATGCATACAAAACAACGTCAGTATACAAAAAACGAATCCAAATGCTACTACAGGGCCACAGCTATGTTATAGGAGCATATCCTTTTCATTAAATTTTCCATAACCAAATCGCAAAGTACCTGCCCTATATCCTGTTACCTCCAGTTACCCTCCGCGTGGGAGTTCCTTCGGCTAAGGACCTCGGACCCGGCTTGCCGTCGAAGACGGTCGTAGGTGGCGCCACTCGCTTATCCCGTGGTCCTAGAAAAGCCTCCAAGCGAGAACGCGGCCGCCGAACACCCCTCACACAACCCAGACTAACGCTCTTTAAGCGCTTCCCTAACGGGGGCAGATTATTCTCCCCGGGCGATCAGTTGCGCCCTTGCCGGGCACAGATTTTCCGACGTAATTCACACCGAGAAAAAGAAACTAAAAAGAAAAAGGAACACTTCCGCTACAGAGATCCCTGAAAAACCCAGCAAGGAAATTTACCTTTGGACACACCCGAGCCAGGTGTACAATTAAAATGCGCGGCAAACTCGGTCTTTCTGCAACACGTACACAAAACTTTCACTATTTCACTACTTGAATGCGAAATGCGAATGAAGCTCAAACAAAATATATCTTCCACTCTTCCACTGACATATATTTCACTGCTAAATGCAAATAAAGTGCTAAAAATACAATGTAGTTAAAAGTACAAATTCCACTTACTCTACCTAGCGGGGGGCCCCCCGTACTCTGCCTGCAATATTCCGCCGGCGCGCTTATTATCGCCTGAAGTCGCCAATCTTCCTTGGTTGTCTCGCTGATAATAATATTCCTCTCCACTGTGGAATTTTCCCTCGTCGCAATTCCTTTTTTTTCGATTGAATTCCCTCAGTTCCACCACGCTATCCTCGCTTAGCCACGTTGTCGTCTCGAACCCGCCAGAAAAGATAAAAAGCCGTTCTTCTTTCTTGGGTTTTTCATCGGCTCGGTTTCAACCGGCGAGCCGTTAACTTCATCCTTGGGCGATTCGATGTTCAATTCAGATCCCCCAACTGGGGTGCATCGGGCAATTGAAATCTAAATTTCCCTTTTTTAGTACACTCATCCAACAGGTGTAGAATGTCAAAGTGACTGACATTCTGTCAATTTCATGTTTATTTACATTGTGCCAAATGTTTGAATTTGGGAAAAACACTAAGAATCGTGGTCGCGTCCTCTTCCCTATGTGTTTGAATTCGTCGGTGATGTGTCGTCGGAACCACAACGCGGTAGTGTGAAAGTGAATTTCGTGACGCGGCAACAAAGAGCAGAACGCCACAACGATTGGAGGTCTCTGGCGGTTGTACTTCCGATAGGTATAAAAGACTCTTAGATGCTACTCGTTTATGTAAACGTTCTTTTCCTGTTTTCTAGGCTTTTCCGGAAAGTGTACCAGCAACCAACTCAACCCGTTGGGGAACAAGGAGTGATCGAGTTTCCTCGACTCCCGGCACTGGCCACAACGGAGTGGCACTTGGCGCTTGACTCCAACGCTCGTAACATCTCTTCCTTACAGTAAGTATTACCAAACGATTTTTTTTTTGCGAATACTTTCATTGAGGCGATTGTCCAGTGTTATTCAAGACCGTACAAAATCCCACATCGGCTTTTGATGACGACACAGTATGTATCGCCTTCAATGTGGAGCTGATAGAAGATCACCGTGCATTTGATCCTGTCGCCTGCTGTGGTTCAGTTGACCTAGCCCAATCTCTGATGCCTAGTAAAAGAGTTCATTACATACTTCCGCTTGTCGCGATAAAATTGTAAAAGTTGCGCCATTCCTGTCCTATCGCTCAGCGACTGATTCGTTCCATGGTAATGTTTGCGATCAGTTGTGCGTGATGGTGACCGGATTTTCTTTTCTGTTCTTTTTTTTTGCCTATTTTTCTTTTACTTTACATTTATATTCTAAGCTTTTAATATTTTTATTCTATCATTTTAACATTTCGTTTTTTTTCCTATTTTCACGTTACATTTTTACTTTACTTTGATCTTTTCACATTTCGTTTTTTTGCCTATTTTTCTTTTACTTTACATTTATATTCTAAGCTTTTAATATTTTTATTCTATCATTTTAACATTTCGTTTTTCCCTATTTTTACGTTACATTTTTACTTTAATCTTCTCACATTTCGTTTCTTTTGCCTATTTTTCTTTTACTTTACATTTATATTCTAAACTTTTAATATTTTTATTCTATTATTTTAACATTTCGTTTTTCCCTATTTTCACGTTACATTTTTACTTTACTTTGATCTTTTCACATCTCGTTTTTTTTTTTTTGCCTATTTTTCTTTTACTTTACATTTTTATTTTAATCTTTTTGACATTTTTATTTTATTATTTTAACATTTCTATTTTTTTAATATTAACCTTGGCTCGGGTGGTATTTTAACAACCGCTGAGAAAGAAATAAAGAACAAGGTGCAAATCGTTCCCGTGACAATCCTCCATAGCCTCACGAATTCCATCTTTGTGGTCTTGAATCGGCGCTGGACTGTTGACGTAGACCTTCTCTTTCACGTGGCCCCAAAGGAAGAAGTCGCAAGGTGTAAAATCACAAGACCTCGGTGGCCAATTGTGATCACCTTTTCGAGAGATAGCACGGTCCGGAAACTTTTCCGGTAAAATATCAATGGTTTCGGTGCTTATGTGGCACGTTGCATGAACTTGTTGAACGTAAACGCTGTCCAGATCCATACCCGCCGGACCATAAACCGCACCAAACAGTCGCACGTTGAGGATAGAGAGGCTTTTCAACAATAACTCTTGGGTTTTCCGAGCTCCAGATGCGACAATTTCGCTTGTTCACGAAACCACCGAGGTAGAAATGGGCCTCATCGTACAAGATGATTTTTCAATGGAATTCCGGATCATTTTCATGCATTTCAAAGACCCAATCAGCAAAGGCACGACGCTGTTGATGATCGACCAGCTTGAGTTCTTGTGTTAACTGAACTTTATAATCCTTAAGACCCAAATCTTTATGCAAAATACGGCGTAATGGCATTTGTGGAATGCCTAATTCCAAAGAACGACGAGGAATGGACAAACCTGGATTTTCTTCAACACTTTCGGCTACAGCAGCGTTATTGTCAGCTGTTCTTGAGTGACGTGCACGGGTTTTATTCTTCACATCACTAAGTTGTCCCAACAGCTCGAATTTTTCCACCAATTTCTGTATTGCGGTCCGACAAGGTGCTTCACGACGACCTTAAAAATGTTCGAGTTTTAAGAACCGTCTCTGCCAAATTTTTACCATGTTTATAGTGAATTTTAATAATTTCAATGCGTTGTTGAAGCGTGTATTGTTCCATTTTTATTAATGACGTAGTTAATGACGTAGTTTCTACTTGTCAAATGTCGAAAAATGACAGCGTCAAAAGTGACATCTACCGGAATAGCGGGCTATTCAAAATAACACCTCTTATTGGAAAACCCTTTAGTTAACATATATTTCAAATCGACCAAGGCACCTTATTTTCTTTGAATTGACATGAAAATTTTAGAAATAGTGGTTTATTAGAATATGTTCCATGAGCCGAGCATTCAGAAAAATTATTTAACATGGAACAAAATCGTGGCTGTTATGTGCTTATGAACGAAACTCTTCATCTTTTGGATAAATTTGAACGATTTATTAAACAAGTAGTGAATAATTCAGCTCTCTGCTACCTTCTTGACTTGTTTCACGTATGAGTATTAATTGTAGGTACTCATCTTCAGTCATTCATTAAATTGAATCATGTTAAAAGCATACACCTTAAACGTTGAAGTTCGGGAAGAAATAACTCAAAATTATTCAATTGTCTCATTTAAAATAGCCACTACTTCGTTTTACGATTAGTGATACCACTAACTGAACCAATTTTCAAAGATATTGATAAAACCTATCATTCCTGAAACTTTCAAACAAATCGTAGCAAACCTCTAGGGTTTGAGTCAGGAAAAAGTGCATATTTTTCCATACTAATACAGCGCATATTGTACTGAATTACAGTGAAGATTTTATTCAAGAAAAATCATACTTATTACTAAAAAAGTTGAGTGAATTTCGACTTCTCATGTATTTGCTGTTATTGTACTCATAAAGGCCTACAGATTTTTTTTCATATTTTTCCGATGAAAGGCGTACAATCGCAAGGAGGGGGGGGGGGGGGGGGGTTTACGAGTCAAGTTCATACATTTTCCCTTCCCCTGCTCCCCGCGGTACTGATAAGGTAATTCTAAGCTTGTTTTAAAAAGATCTCATTGAGATCTTTCCAATTACACCCTATTCAACCACCAATGGTGAAAAATTTTTTTATGTGGTCACCTCCCTATATGGGAGACCCCTTTTAAACACTTTGAAAAAATGTTCACCACAAAACTTTCAAGAAGTCACCACTACTGGCCTTTTCACCAAGCTTCATGGCTGTAACATAGCTTCTATAGTTTCGAAGAAAAACGGCTGTGACAAACAAACGGATGGACGGCCGGACGGCACTGGTGGTGATTGCAATAGGGTTTTGCATTTTAGTGCAACCCTAAAAAGCAGTGATTCATGCGCATTCAGTACCCTTCTTGGTTGTTATAAATTCTAAAAATTACCGTGTGGCCTAAATCTGGCTCCAGAATTTTCCCAAAAATTAAATACAAAGTATTTGGGACATTTTCCGGGGAGCAATAAGACCAAAGTCGAAGATTGTGTTAAAAGTATTTATAATATTATCAAGAAGTGAGAAAGAAAATTTTGGAAGTGAAAACGTTTAAACATTTTTAAAGTGCACAATAGTGAAAATTAACGTGGAAACTGGTGGAAAAATAGCCGAAACAATACAAATGCCAGGAAACTTTCATCTAAAAATTGATCAATTGACCATATCGGAGCTCAAGGAACAGTTGAAACAGCGAAACCTGGCCACACAAGGTACAAAGGCCATACTGATTGCACGTTTGCGTGACACGATCGAGTCGGAAGGCGTGAATCTAGATTTGGGTGAGCTCTCAGATGCGGAAAAAGGCGCAGAAAGTGAAGAACTAGAAACACCAAAGTCAAAAGAGCCAGAAAATGCGCTAATGCAAACGTTAATGCTGATGTCATGCAGTCTGACTGCGAAGCTAGATGAACAATCAGCAAAGCTAAATGAACAGTCATCCAGTTTAACTGCGAAGCTAAGTGAACAGTTATCCAGTTTAACTGCGAAGCAAGATGAACAATCAGCGAAGTTAAATGAACAATCAGCGAAGTTGGACCAACAAGCGATTGAAATCAAGGCAGATTTCCAAAAACAGTCAACGGAAATAAAAGCGGAGCTCGGTAGTCTGAACAAGCAAATTAAATGCATCGAGGAAAAGGTTTACCAGGTCGAGGAAAAGGTCAACCAGGTCGAGGAGAGAATCAGCAATGAAATGGAAAAAGTGAAAAAGGATTGGAAGCAGCGAAGGCAGTAGTAACCACATCACCAGCCAAGCCTACAACCGCTGTGCAAAGCACTTCCAGAAACCAATATTCGATGGGCAAACGGTCTGGAGTATTTACAAAACCCAGTTTGAAGCGGCCACTAGGGCAAATCACTGGAATGAGCCGGAACGAGCACCTGCACTAATTTTTGCTCTAAGAGGCCCAGCTGCTGAGCTTTTGCACACGATTCCCATCGAGTTGCACTCAAACCCGGCTGCTATAATCAATGCGCTCGACATGCGTTATGGAGACGATGATCTAAAGCAGATTTATCGGTGACAGCTACGGGATCGGATGCAGAAGTCGGGCGAAACTTTACAGCAGCTAGCCCAAGACATTGAGTGACGGGCGCTTTTAGCTTACCCAGCGTACGACCCAGAACATCGAGATGACGCAGCAACAGAAGCAATCTTCAGCGCATTAAATGACCAGGAATTACAGCAAGCCGTGCGTTCAGCTCAAAAACAAACAGTTAAGGACGCATTGGCTTATAGTCTGAATTTTGAGGCAGCAAAAAATGTGACTCGTACCACTGCCCGGGTTCGCGAGGTAGTGACAGACGAGTGCAGGTGTGAGCGCGTGGAAATCGAGCGAGATCCCCATGTAAATGGTGCGCCTAGATGCTGGAATTGCGGAGAGAAGGGGCACCTGCAAAGAGACTGCAAGGAGCGAAGAAAATCGAGCTATTGTCCAGGGTGCACAGCTAGGAGAAGACCTAGACCGAGTCAGGAGTCCAGAATGGAAGCCCTTCAAGCTGAGGGGTCGGGAAACATGTAAGAGCCAACTTCGTGGGGCAGAGGTTGGCAAGGAGGATCGACGTCCCCAGCACCACCATCACCGTGTCAAGACTACATCGTGGAGAAGCAGAGTTATGCCTTCCGGGTCAAGTTGATGGAGAGCATTGCACCATAACAATCGACACTGGTGCAACCCGATGGATTCTCCGATCAGACCTAGTGAGGCAACAACTACTTCGCAAGGACAGGATTTTCTAACTACGGCCAGCTACGGGAGAAACTGCACCTGTCCATGGAGAGGTCTTCTTCCAGATACAGTTGGGAGTCTTTGCGTAACGACATAATTTTCCGGTCGCAAACATTATGGATGACTGCATTTCTGTAATGGATTTTCTGCGACCCCATGGAATCACGTTGGATCTGGGCAAACGGGTCTTGAAATGGCAGAATGTCGAAGTATTGATGGAGGATCCCAGCGTTCAAATTCCCAAGATGAATGTAGTAGCATGTGCCGACACTGATGTACCAAATTCTTCTGAAAGCATTGTATGGGCCAAGCTTGAGGGTGATTCTGGAGACCAGCAATCTTATCTGATAGAGCCAACAAAGACTTCCGCATTGTGCAGTTTGGTAGTAGGACGAAGCCTTGTAAGATCTTTAAGGATCGGATACGTGACAGTTAGAGTCCTTAACGCCGCAGACTCAACCACGAGCATCAAATCGGGAGAAGTCATCGGCAGCTGCCAACTTATTTCCACCATCACCTCCTTGGAAGCCACTCACGACCATCATTTGAAATGGAGGCAAGACGCAGACAAAGCCCGGAAATCCACGTCTGCAATATTGAAGCAGTTCAAATTGCCAGTGCAGCTATTCAAGCGAGCCTCTGATCTGGTCACCAAGACCACTGACATCTTCTCAACAAGCCCGGATGACCAAGGCCGAACGAGTATGGTAACTCACGTCATAGATACACAGGGAGCCAAGCCAATTCGACAAGCACCAAGACGTCTTCCTATAGCCAAACAAGGAGAAGTGAGCGCACTGATCTCGGACATGAAAAAACAAGGAGTTATCGAACCTTCTGTCAGTCCATGGGCCGTGCCATTAGTTATAGTAAAAAAAAAGGATGGTGGCACTTGTTTTTGTGTGGACGTCACTAAGAAAGAAAGTTACCCGCTCCCACGCATCGATGACATCATGGATACTTTAGCCGACGCAAAATGGTTTTCTACACTCGATCTCAAGAGTGGCTACTGCCAGGTAGAAATCGACAGAAAGGACCAAGAGAAAACCGCATTTTTGGTTGGGACTGGATTGTGGCAATTTGTGGTGATGCCATTTGGGCTTTGCGATGCTCCAGCCACTTTCGAACGCCTGAACCTAGAAAACCTGCTTGGTGTACGTAGATGACGTCATTGTTATCGGGAGAACGTTCGAAGAGCATGTGCGAAACTTAGAAGAGGTTTTCACCGGATTGCAACTGGCAAATTTGAAACTTAGTCCCGACAAGTGTACCCTTTTTGAAGCTGAAGTAAAATACCTGGGACAATGTCGTATCAGCAGAAGGGGTCAAAACAGACCCTGAGAAAATTGAAGTCGTAAAAAGCTGGCCAACGCAAAACAACAAGCGCCAACTACAAAGTTTTCTGGGTCTGGCAACCTACCATCAAAGATTCGTCAAAGACTTTGCCAAAATAGCTAAGTGTCTCTATCAGCTAACCGAGAAAAATCGTCCATCTGTCTGGAATGAACAATGCCAGGTAGCCTTTGAGACTTTGAAGGAGAAGCTGTGTGAATCACCCGTGCTGGCATATCCGTAACCCGGAAAAATGTTTGCAGTTGACACCGATGCGAACAACGGCGGTATTGGAGCTGTACTCCCCCAGTAAATCGATGGCGAAGAAAGAGTCCTCTCGTACTACAGTCGAGTTCTCTCAAAAAGTGAGAGGAACTACTGCGTGACCAGGAAGGAGCTATTGGCTATAATAGAGGCCACCAAGCAGTTCCACATGTACCTATATGGCCAGACATTTGTTCTTCGAACGGACCATGCATCGCTGAGATGCCTACTTATCTTCAAAAGCCCCGAGGGACAAGTTGCGAGATGGATCGAAAGATTGCAGTCATACGACTGCGAAATTGTTCATCGGAAGGGCGGAGTTCATGGAAATGCTGACGCCCTATCTCATCGTCCATGTCCAGCTAATTGTACGCATTGCTGACGGATTGAAGAAAAGGAGCCGCCCGTTGATCTGCGATTGATAATGGCCGAATCCGATAAAGGTTGTTCTCCGGAGGAAATTCGTAATGCCCAGTTAGCTGATGAAGACTCGTATGGAAGGAGATAACTGGGCAACCTGAGTGGAAAAACGTTTCAATGCATGGAGCAACCCTGAAAAGCTATTGGGCACAATGGAACTTCCTTCAGGTGGAGCGTGGCATACTCAAGTGGAAATGGGAAACGGCGGACGGCAGCTCCTATAGCGTGTAAACTATGCTTCCCAAAAGCCGAATCCACGATGTGGTTAAGGAAATGCTTGGTGTTAACAAGACCTTAGCGAAATTGCGGGAAAGGTTTTACTGGCTCTGCGCTCGAGAAGAGGTGGAGGACAGGTGTCGCAGATGCACAATTTGCGCTTCCATCAAAGGTCCAAAGTGACGACTGAGGGGACAAATGCAAACCTACAACGTGGGCGTACCGTTTGAAAGGATTGCTGTTGACATCGCTGGGCCCTTTCCTGAATCCGAATGGGGAAATCGATGCACGCTGGTTGTAGCCGATTATTTCAGCAAGTGGCCCGAGGTCTACCCCATTCCCAACCAGGAAGCAACTACCGTAGCCGAACAGATAGTGTTGAATTGGGTCAGTAGGTACGGCGTACCTTGCGAACTACATTCAGATCAAGCCAAAACTTTGAGTCACTAGTTTTTGGCGAAATGTGCGAACTACTGGGAATACAGAAAACAAGAACAACACCGCTGCATCCCCAATCCGATGGAATGGTCGAACTTTTCAACAGCACCCTCAATATACACCTCGCCAAGATGGTTGACGAGAACCAAAAGGACTGGGACCGACATATCCCACTATTTTTGATGGCGTACAGAGCTGCCGAACATGCATTGACGGGCCAAGCCCCAGCTCAAGTCCTTTTTGGAAAGACTATTCGTCTGCCAGCCGATATAAAGTTCGGAACACCCCTCGAGAAACCCGAAACCATCTCGGAGTACGCAAGTGAGCTAAGACAACCGTTGAAGCAGATACATTAGACAGTGCGAAAACACCTCGAATTGGCGACTGACCGCTTGAAGACCAGGTATGATCTAAAGGAAAATTCTACTGGCTTCCAGCAAGATGACTTGGTGCGGCTATACAACCCGCAACGGCGAAAGGTTAGGTCTCCAAAGTTGCAGCATAATTGGGAGGGACCATACCGAGTCACAAAGTGAGTCAACGGCGTTGTGTACTACATACAGGAATACCATAAGCCGAGAGCCAAAATGAAAATCGTGCACCTGGACCGTCTTGCCCCATATTACATCCAAGGAGAATTGACTACAACTGGCGACACATCTTTTCGCGGCGAAAAGAAATAAGGTGGAGGCAGTGTTACATGCACGAATAATTCTGCGAGCTACTCTTACAATTGTTTTCACAACCATTAAGAACCTCATGATCAACAAAAAGAATTTACTCGAAACCATGAGAACCTACCAAGCATTATCAATATCTGAAAGTGCCGTCACTTCATTCATTAAGCTGCTCGATCATACTAGGTACCTCTCGGCAGAACATTCGCCAATGTACGAGAAATGGGTTGAATGGGTAGAGACCGTATATAAAGGCGAGCTGAAAGAATGGGGGGATCATTCATTACAACCACGATAATAAAAACTGCGATAGAGTGGAGCGCGAAGAAAAGGCGATATTAATTGAGGGATTGTGAAGTGATTTTAGAAGACAATTGCAATAGAAATTTATTGACAAGTCGAAGTTAGACTTTTAATAGTGAAATTAATAATTATGAATTCATTAAAATAAACTCTTTTAAACTTGATTGAAAAAGACATTGGGTTTTCACTTTCCCGGAACATTAAAATTATTGACCGCGAACCATAACACGCGACAATATGAAAGTAACATTTATTATGAGGACAGCTTTGTTTTTAAGATAGTAAAATTATAATTCCAATCACATATATTCAAAAGCCTACACGAAGGATATCGCTTCCACCTGAATGCCCCACTCTTATATGGGGGTCGTGGTATACATTGTAAAGATGAGATCCTCTTAAGTCTCGCCCACATTTGCTAGGCCGACTCGCTCGTTTTACTTTGGCAATCCTTGGCCTTGACACCATCGAATCAAGTCCTGTGACCAATTTATTCGTAAATGCGAAATTTTTTGTAGTGGGTCCTTGTGCTGGGGAAAAGAACCCGCCCCACGACACCGCAATGCAAGCCTACCAGCGCATTCATCCGTGCTCAGACAAGGCCAATTTCGGCGAGCACCAACGTCTTCGCTTGCCGAGGCAGTAGACCATCGCTGCATTCCTTTACGGACATATACGAGGTGTGTTCAAAAAATATCACGAATTTTGCTTTTTTTCAAAAATTATTTATTTATTCATGAATATCTATTTTGTCCCCTTCAAAGTAATCCCCATGAGATATTATACACTTATGCCAACGGTTTTTCCAATCTTCGAAGCACTTCAAAAAATCATTTTTTTTAATCTTGTTCAGCTCCTCCTTCGATGCCGTCTTTATCTCGTCAAGCGTAGCGTAACGTCGTCCTTTCATGGGCCTCTTCAGTTTAGGAAACAAGAAAAAGTCACAGGGGGCCAGATCTGCAAGTAAAGCAGCTATCATCAATTAAGTGAACATTCAAAATGGCCGAGCTTGTCGGCATAAGTGACAGACATGAGTACCAACATAACGCCACTAAAAAATCGAAATTCGAATATACGTAACCCGCGAAAACTCAAAATTCGCGATACTTTTTGAACACACCTCGTATATAGTCCATCCAGTTTACTGCAATGAATTCAAGGCAAATTTACCACAGAATAGCTGCAAAAAAATAAAAAATTTGATATGCTGTTGCACCTTACATCAAATTTAATTTGATGACAAATTTTAAATAAACTTTCCTCTGGAAGCTCATAAACTTATGAAACCTTATAAATAAAAGAATTCTTGTTGTTTGATTCAACACAAAACATCACAATTTTCCAAATTTTACACTCTCCAGCAGAAACATTTTAAGCACTACACATGCCTCTCGTGCGTAAATCTTGAACGTATCGATTATATCTATCAATACAAAACCAACGAGAACTCAATAGACGCAAGAAGTGGAATAGATCGCTTGCATTTAATTTAATAGCAGTCATTTTCAATCACTCGAATCTATTGGGAGCCATCTATCAATTGAAGTGAAAACTGTGGAGTGTTCGATGAAAGGACGAATGCGACACAGATTAGCGGAATTGTGACCTTAATACCCGATTAGTCCTTTGGGGAGTTTTGCTTAGTTGAGTCGTAGTCGAAGCCATAATCATCACTATCATCTGTCGGAATTGATGTTCATTCTGCAATATTTTTCAGGATAAATGTTTCCATGAAAGATTTTAAATCGCTCGTAGTTGAGATTGTCCTCGATGATGTTACACTAATGATGGTTTTTAAGATATTGCTGAAGGGTGAATCGACCATGGATTAAATTTAGTGTATCATTGGGGAATATACAGGATAATGTTACTCGAAATTAAGTAGATTCTCATGTGGATTGCAAATCATTGCATGGTATCTTTAGTCTAATAAAACACCACAGGTCCAACTAGTTGTGAGTCAAAATTAGATACTAATTACTAAAATATACATACATGATGCTGCCCATATTCCCTCTTCCCTTTGCACAGATACGGCTTCCAGAGGAAGTGCTTAAAAAAAGGCTCAATCTGGATTGTTGAATTTTTGATTATTATCTTTATTTATAGATCCATTATTTAAAATAGATTTTCCTTAAAATTAACACCTTTAAATTATATTGGAGCACAAACTTTAAACACAGAAACTTGCCCTAATTTCATTCTAATCGAAGCGCTTGATCCTTCATGTTTTCCGCTTCATTGGGAATTAAGCGTCAAAACCAGCAAAGGATATTTTCTCAAAAATAAACACATCACCATATATTCCGCCCCCACGCCGTTAAAAGTATGCTTTCCGGAAACATCATCAAACGACTGGTTAAAATAGGTTTGCACCATCCGCACAGCCACCAGCGCTCTAACACATCCTTGCAGGTGTACGTGCACAGTAGTTGAAAGGGTTATCAAAGTTTCTTCGCTTCCAGCCATGATTAAATACGACAGTAGCTTCTCAGAAATTGTGCACATCCTTATTGCATTAGTCAACCAGTTCCTGGCCTTTACCTTTATCCTTCTACATTTGCCCGAGTTTCTGCTTCGTATGGATGTTGAGTACATTATGTAGCCATACACGAGCATAAGTAAGGATATGAGTAGAATAGAATTTGCTCTTCGATAGATACGTATGTTGCTGCTCACCCGCAGCCGTAAATTATTGATCAACCAGGTAATTGATTAAAGGTGTTGTTCGGCAAAGATGCATGTAGTGCCTTTGGCAAGTGACACTAGCAGAATACTTAATGACATCATATGTTCCAAGCGTGAGAGAGTGTTCGTTAAGGTGAAAAACTGAGGATGAATTTACTTTACTCAATTTTATTCTCACAATTTGCACTGTTAAATTAGCAAGACAAGATTTGTCTATCTTCTGGTTGGAATGGAGTGTTATCGAGGTAAGATTAAAGGAAGCATAACAACCATCACCTTTAAATTATCCAAGCCTGATAATTACAAACAAAACTGAGAAGGAGTTTCTTTTCTTTGCAGAATTATGCTCACTTACCCATCTCACATTGTTCGCATCTTAATTCTTCAAACACTATCTTAAACCCATTTTCGGAACATAAAAGGGGTATGAGTCATTATGAAAGCTTCAGATGGAAAACAATGTCTTCAAAAAATATTCATTCTAAGAATTCTATTAAGTCCTGTGAATTTTCAAATTTGTTTGATCCTGAGGTATTTGGCTTACTAACGCCACGTTTTAATTTAGGGCACTGCAGAGAGGAGCAGTTAATCTTCCCGGGGAGCTTTGAAGTATTTGCAGAAGCTTTGGTATGTATTCTGAAAATATTTGGTCAAGTGTAGATCCTTGCTTGGAAGCTTATCGACTTGTTCGTTGCCTATTATACCTACATGTCCTGGCATCAAGTTAGTTTTATGTTGGCGTTATTACAAAGCCGATACAGACATTATTGACAATGCTTAGTCATAAAATTGATTTAATTGTCCGGTATCGTGGCGCTATTGACAAATCGTACGATTTTCGTCTTGGTGGTTAGTGTCACTTACCACCTTTTTCTAATTTTTTGTGTGGCGATCATTAAAACTATGTCCACCAGTGAGTGGCGCTAACATCATCTTGAGGAAGTGTGACTTTACACATCTGGCAACCAATCAGCTAGCAACAAGAAGACTTATCATCAGCTGTTCTCTTTGGCTTTTGGTCGCGAAGAAGACAAGTTTAGTTTCTGTTAACGAAATGTTTATATTTAGATTTTTGCAATAAATTGTTATTTACCACATTAAGTGATTTTAACGATTGCATTGTGTACGTCTTAGTCCACGGGATTCAAGGTGGCTACAATTGTTGACCCTATCATCAACGTGAGCCCCGGCCACGGGAGCACCCATTAAAATGTCGACTGAGGATTTGACAACCGGCATTCCCGTTCAACATATACCGCCGCCGGCAAGTCGCGACAACAATACTTTACTCGATACGCTATATGATCTAAGCAAGGACAGGATATCTTCGCTCAAATTGTTGCCACCGATTGATGAAGCAACATACTGTCCACTGTCTGCGGAAGTTGCTTCTGTCAAAGACGTGAAACTGCCACCATTTTGGCGAAGCAAACCAACGCTTTAGTTTGTGCTGATGGAGGCGCAATTTTTCATCAATAAAATAACGTCTGACAACACTCGTTATTACACGAATATCGCTGCTCTAGACATCGATATCCTGCAGCAAGTATCTGACATTATCCGTTTGCCACCACTCACGAACAAATACTGCACGCTCAAGCGGCATCTTGCCACCAGATTCTCCGAATCGAAAGAGCGACAGCTAAACCGATTGCTCACAGCAGACCTCTACGGAAAACAACTATCACAACTGCTTCGAGAAACGCAAAATTTTGCACCCTTGGATTTGTCTGAGGACATCCTTAAAACATTGTAGATGAAACGACTACCAGTGAGTGTCAGGTGCATTTTGGCTGCTAGCGAGGACTCCGAACTCTACAAACTCGCAAAAAAAGCAGACCGCATAGTGAAAATCAGTGTTCCAGCTTATGTATTGGCCACTCTACCATAGGCAGGTGCGCCTGACACGTCGGAACTCAACAAAAGCCTTGAAAAAATCGAGCGTCTGCTTAACACTCCAATACACGCTCGTCATCTCACAGATGACCAGTTCTGTTTTTTCGTCATAAGTTTGATGGAGGGAGGGGAGCCTGGTCCCTCGCGCGAGTATTCCTCAAACTTGACAGTTCAATTGCCGAAGTGCGTGCGTCCAGTGCAGTTTGCGCGTGTTTTGGCCGAGAGAATCTCACAGATGACACACGTGTAAAAATGTAAGTTTTTCATAATGCCCGATTTCGGATTTCTACTTTTCACATTTTTTAGGGTTTTGTAAAATAATTTTACAAAACCCTACTAGTTTCGCGACCAGTCTGTCCGTCCGTCCGTCCGTGTGTCACAGCAGTTTTTCTCGGAAACTACTTAAGCTAGAAACATCAAATTTTGTATGCAGGTGTAAAGTGGTGATCTCTTCAAAGTTCAACTACAAAAAAATGTATATGGTATTTAAGGGGGGTCTCCCCGTATAGGGGAGTGGGGAGAATTTCATTAAAAGTAGCCGATATGGGTATCAAATGAAAGGTCTTGTTTTGGTCTTAGTTTGGCAAAGTTTATCGACGGACGCACAGGGAGGGGAAATACACGAAAAATTTGTGTCCCCCCCCTCGCGATTGGACACCTGTGATCCGAAAAGTCAGGAAAAAATCAGGAATGTAGTCCTTGGTGAGTACAACAGCAACAAATACTTTAGAAGTCGCAATTCACTCAACTTTGTTAGTAATAGTATGATTTATCGATTTTATGTTTTCTTGAATAAAATCTTAACGGTACCTTCAAATTCAATGAGATTCAGTACGTGAATGTCCATTTATAAGATTGATCTATCCTGAAAGTTTCATAAAGATTGAATCATATTTAGCGAAGTTATAGCCGTTTGAATTTTCCTGTATTACTATGGAACAATATGCGCTACATTTATTACTATGGCAACATATGGCTATGGAACAACATGCGCTTTTTACCGACTCAGACACTACAGTTTTGCTAAGATTTGCATGAAAATTTCAGGAATGATAGGTGTCATGTATATCTTTGAGAATTGGTTCAGCTACGGGTGTCAGTAATCATAAAACAAATAAGTGACTGTTTTAACTACGAAGATTGAATAATTTTTAGTTACTTTTTCCCAACTTCAGCGTTTAAGGTGCATGCTTTGAACACTTGATTCAATTTAATAAATGACTGAAGATGAATACTTTCAATTAATGCTCATAAGTGAAACAAGTCAAGGAGTCGGGAGAGAGCTCCTAGCAAAAGGATTTTGTAACCATTCTAGGATTCGAGAAATTGGCCATTAATCGATGAAAGCAGTACAAGAGAGTGGCCCCTGAAAAAAAAAAATTCAAGACGTAGCCGATATGAGTATGAAATGAAAGTTTTCATGGGAGCTTTTCAAAACAGTTGTTAAACTGTCAGTTTTTGCTTCGGTGGGGGTATAGAGGGGAAATACATGAAAAATGTGTTTCCTCTGTCGCGGTTGGACATCTGAAATAATTATCAAGGGATATACTTATGAGTATAACAATAAAAAAAACCTCAGAAATCGAAATTTGTTCAACTTTGTTAATAATAGTATGATCTTCGTATTTCATATTTTCTCCAATAAAATCGTCTTTGACCTGTTTCTTGATTTGATTCGATCTGGAGCCTGCATTTCGTAAATTGAATACAAAACCCTTCTGACATGAGCGTAGGTCTGTTTACCCAACTTGTTTGTTACAATTTTTTAATACCTTGTGATAACAATATTTTTTAGAAATGTGTATTTTCTACCTGATAGGCGCATAGTCATCTCACAGATGACACGCGTGTATTCATGCTTTTCACAATGAGAACAATTTTTTTCTTCAACCATTTTCGTTCAGATCAATGTTCTGGACTATTTTATTTTGTTTTTGGTATGTTTGTTGACTGAAACTGTGTTTTCTTTTTCATAGATTCAATATGGCGACGAAAAAACTCTTTGATCTGAATAACCCTGATGACATCTTACAAATTCATCAACTTCTTTTCGATGGCTGCGACCTGAGTGAAGATGAACACTTTTAAGAAGATGACCCTGGATCTCCAGCTTCAGAGCCCTCAAACCTTATTGCTGAAGTTCCTAAAAAGGAATTTGACACTGATGCAGAAGAAGAGATCGAAGAACGGGAAGAGAACTCAGATACAAGTCAAAGTGATTCGGAAGCATCGACTGACTGTGATGACACTGAGTCTGTTTTTGTTTGTCACCATAAGAAGGAAGAGAAGGCAATTGATTCAATTACATGGAGAAAAAACTCCCTTCACCAGTAAGAAGAGAGGGACCCACAACTTACTGAAAAGACTCCCTGGCCCGATCGGCCAAGGAAAGGGCACAGAAACATTTTTCGAATCATGGGCTTGCTTAGTTGACAACAGCATGTTGGAAATTATTGTATCTTTCACAAACCAATATATTGAGGTAGTCCAACACAATTATTGACGACCTAGAGGTGCTTAGAAGACAAACAAAATAGAAAACAAAGCGTTTATTGGCCTAGTCTACATAGCTGGGATACATAAATCCGGGAAGCTGAACCTGGCAGACTTATGGGCTAGTAATGGTTTTGGAATTGAGATATTCCATCTCACCATGAGTATCAACAGATTCCGTTTCCTACTTATGGCTGTAAGATTCGATGACAGGCAAACCAGAGCAGAGCGAAAAGCACAAGATCGACTCGCCGCAATCAGAGACATCTTTGGAAAATTTGTCAAGAACTGTCAGGTGTGTTATCACATGGGAGAAGATGTCACCATTGACGAGAAACTGGAGGGCTTTAGGGGTAGATGCAACTTCGTTCAATACATTCCCTCTAAGCCTGCAAAAATACGGCATCAACATTTTTGCAGCCGTAGATCCTGGCATTTTTTGCACGTATAACATGGAGATCTACGCAGGCAAGCAACCTGAGGGCCCTTCCCAAGTCAGCAATAAGCCTGTGGATGTTGTTCAACGCATGGTTACCCCCTCCGTAACTCAGGCCGTAATATCACTGCCGGCAACTGGTTCAGCGACACTACTCTCCTTCACACTCTGTCACGAAATTATGGGCCATCGTACGTGGGGACTCTCAAAAAAAAAACAAATGGCAAATCTCAAAAGAGATGAAAGATTTGAAAAGTAGAGAAACGTACTCAAGTATTTTTGCATTCAGTAAAAATGGAACTATGGTTTCATATGTACCTCAAAATAAGAAAAATAAAAAGAACGTGCTTTTGATATCTAGCATGCATACGGATGGAGCAATCGACGAAAAAAGTGGAGAGGAAAGAAAACCTGAGGTGTTTAGGTATTATAATCACCCTAAAATTGGTGTGGACATGATGGATAAAATTTCCGGTGCCTACAATATCCAAAGAGGTACAAGAAGGTGGCCAATGGTGGTATTTTAAGCAATTATAAATGTGGCTGGTATCAACAGCCAAGTCATTTTTTAAAAGCAAAGGGTTCTTGGTTTTTGAGTATTTTTTTTATTGGTCATTTCCATTTGTTTGAGTAACTTTCCAAGTTTTAGAAATGAGGCTCAATTGTCAATGTGTTCATACATTTTATATTATTATTATGTTCTCTCAAACTATCTTACAAGACTGATAAGAGTTGCGTTCCTAGGTTTACTAGTAGATTTACCTTTTGTAAGCCAGTAATAAGGAATAAAATTGAAACTAAGCTACCGCGGCAACTGTGTTACAAAAATTTAACATTTTCGAAGATTTATATATAGACAATTTTTTTCAAATACAAATTTATGAACATTTATGAACTTTCTCATTTATGTATGCACCATTATTCCTGCAAAATTGCGAAAAAAACAATTATACTATTCACTTTTGACAAATGAGTGAACAGTCATCTGACAGATGACACGCGTATATATATGTCACACTAGGGGGCGTGTGTATTGGAGAGTTAATAACGTTGTCGTTCAAATCACCAAATCAACAAACAATTTCAACTCCTCTGATTTTCACGGTTTGACAGGTCGTGCAAGAGGCCACCAAGAAGCGGTGCTCAGAGCCTTGCTCATTTTCAAGCAAATCAGCATCAGGGAAACTGAGACAGTTGCCTTCCATCACCGAAGTGGTAGACAACATATATAAAATTCCGGAATTCAGGCTACACATAGCCGATCAGCAGTCACACTTAAACTTTCTAATCGACTTCGGATCGTCCGTCTTGATTCTGGCTAAAAGCTTCGCTCAACTTCACCAGCCACAAATGCCAACATTATATGCCGTGAACAACATCACAATTCCCACGTATGGTAAACGAGCCTTGAAGATACACTTCTATCTGCTCCAGCCCGGGACAAGTCGCTCTGGTTGATGTTTTCAGGGTGTCCAGTGCAAAGACAACCACAACGGCAACTATCATTCAGCCTGCGACTCATGACACGTCCTGAATAACAGCAAGAAAACACACATCAGCACCAGCTAACCAAGTGGCACATTTAATCGAAACAACTGGACTACCAGTTTTTCAACTCCCTCGACGTCCGACAGGCGAAAAACTGAAAGCAGCACGAGCAGAATTCGATCGAATGCTTGAAATCGGTATCTGCCGTATGTCGAGTAGTCCTAGGGCCAGTCCCATCCATATGGTGGCCAAAAAATCCGGGGGCTGGAGAGTTAGTGGCAACTATCGCAAACTTAACGCTCAGACAGTACCGGATTGATATCCAATGCACATATCCACGACGTGGCTGACCCGATTCAAGGTAAAACTATATTTTCAAAGTTGGACCTAAAATGGGCTTACCATCAGATACCGATGTTCGAATCCGACATAAAAAAGGCAGCCGTTACAACGCCATTCGGGTTGTTTGAAGATTTGTCATGCCTTTCGGCCTTAGAAATGCCACACAAACTTTTCAAGAGCACATGGACAACATCCTCTACAGACTGAAATTCGTCTTCTGCTATATAGACGATATCATCATCATATCAGACAATGCTGACCAACATCGAAAACACCTTAACATTGTCCGTCAACGACTGGAGCAACATAACTTACGCATTAACATTGATCAGTGTGCTTTCGGTCAACACCTTAACATTGTCCGTCAACGACTGGAGCAACATAACTTACACATTAACATTGATCAGTGTGCTTTCGGTCAACTGGAGATAGAGTATTTTGGCTACACAATCAACAAAAACGGTTCACAACCAACACAAGAGCGAACCACTGCGCTGTTTAACTTCAAGCCACCTGAGACCATCGTTGAGCTGCGTCAATTTCTTAGGGCCTGCAACTTCTACAGACGTTGTCTTAAGCACTTAGCCCACCATCAGGCATCGTTGAATGCTTTCTTAAGCAACAGCATGAGAAATGATAATCGAAAAGTTCCTTGGACACCATGAACGGAATCAGATTTCCAAATGTGCAAACATGACCTTGCAAATGCAACCTTACTCGTTCATCTGGATCACAAGTCACAACTTCAACTTGTCACTGACGCATCAGACATTGCTATCAGAGCAGCCTTAGAACAGCACAATGGCGAACACTGGCATCCACTCGGCTTCTTCTCTCGAAAGCTGAGCCTAACGGAAGCTAGATACAGTGCGTATGATCACGAACTACTAGCTATTTATGCCGCAATCATGTTTTTTAAGGTATATTCTGAAGGGTCGGCATTTTATGCGCAAAACCGACCACAAGCCTTTAATCTACGCATTCGCTCAAAGTCTTGACAAAGCCAATCCAAGACAATCGAGACAATCGGACTTCATCTATCTGTTTACGATGAAGATAGTCTACATCTCTGGTTCGGAGAATCTGGTAGCCGATGCCTTCTCCAGAATTAATACGATCAATATGCCATTCACCTTAGACCAAACTCAACTGGCTGAGTCTCAGCAAGAAGACGCCGAGCTTCGTGTGCTCTTAGACAACAGCAACAACACGGGATTACAACTACCAAAGCTGTTAATTGGTACTGCAACAGTTTACTGCGATATTTCAATGGGACACATTCGTCCTTACGTCCCACCGGAACTTCATCAACAGGCTTTTGCCTCAGTTCACGGACTTGCTCAACCGAGTGGCAAGGCCACCCTTCACCAACTGCGCCAAAAGTGCGTATGGCCTTGCGTTCAGAAGGACACGATACGATACGAAATTTCAACGACACAACAGGAACCAGCCCATCTCAATAAACGTAACGAAGGAAAGATTCGATCATGTACATATCGACATCGTCATTCTGCCATTGATGAGCGGGTATCGATGCTGTCTTACTATGGTAGACAGGTTTTCACGGTGGCTAGAAGTAGTCCCCATGCAAGACATGACTGCGGGCACAGTCGCCAACGCTTTTAACAAAACCTGGGTTGCGCGTTTTGGAACTCCCAAAACGTTGACAACCGACCAAGGCGCTCAATTTGAGAGCGCACTTTTCCGAGCCTTTACCAATCTGCCAGAATATTTCAAATATTTCAACAACGCTTTCACAGAGCAAATTTAACAGCATTGCGATTTTGATATTATCTGCTGGCTGTTTTTGTCCAGACGCTGTCACGAAAATTTCAAATAAATTTTCCACTTATTATTTAAGTTTCCTTCGAAATTCAGAGACCCCAACGGGCGGAATGCTGCTTCCATTTTTGATTATCGATGTCAACATGTGCACCAGATCTTTAATCAAATAATTATCTCGTCGATTTGATCTATTAAGTTACCAACAATTTTAATTTAATTCCGGTTTTTCGACTGCGCCATGTTAGATTCTTGATCTTGTAATACGATGGGATACTACTTGCATTTCAAATTAGACAGACAGCTGTATTGTCACTTTTTATTAATTTTTTCTGACTCTAAGTTCTACCTAAAACTATTACATTTTTTGGGGCATTACACTATGTAACAGACTTTTTCACTTACTTAAACTAATATATTTCAGGTTTTATTATACTATGTAACATTTACAGTACTCCATGCAAGACTGGGAGACCTAACTTACGCACGCTCAGAAGGACTGTCATTTATCAAGTAGTCCTCTAAAATTTTCTAGTTGTATGCAATCGGTACTAAGACTCTGATGCAAATCTTACATTTAGGAGGGTTCCGACGCAGCCGCAGTGGTGGAATGTAAGGGTGGTATCGGTGTTTAACATAATAAGCCTGGTTTTGGCTGCCATGTCTGGGAAGAGTTTTCCTCTATCACCTGACAGAGGCTACTCTATTCATGGCTTTTGTATCGTAGTCTTGTCCAACGCAAGCACGCCATTCTGCCTTCCAGACTATGTCTACCAGAGCGTTGAGTTCAGCATAAAAAGACAGTGGTGGTTTATTCGGGGTAAGGCACATACTAAAGAGTATATTATCTACTAACTGAACCCACGCAAAGCCATCTACTGCAAATGCTTGCTGTCTTGCATCCACATAGCGCCAGTACCAGGTTCATTAGTAAACGATGCCATCGAAGTCAACGAATTGCTCCAGCATGTTTTGGCCTATAGTACTGCAAGATACGGATCATTGTAGTGCTGTTTTGACACTGACACTTCATTATCCTTACGATATGCTTAAGTTCATACACACTAAGAGCAGTGTTCTTGGAAAGCACGTAATGTATTTCAAGCCTCTTGCATCCTTTTATGGTATAGTCGTAACTAAGGCACCAAAAGCAAAGAGTAGGTACTGTTTTTTCAGTATTTTGCAGGTAATTCAGCCAACTCTTATTTTGGCTTTCGTTGTGCTTTTTTTTAGGAAAGTCATCGATGGTCACGCATTGTACCCTCCTGTTTTTTTTTTTGTCTTATTTTGATACCAATTAAGCCAACGTTTGATGATGCCTTCGACCTCTGTTACTTCCATGGTACAGCGAATGCCCCTGATATCAAACGCTGCTATTAGCTTGAGTGAAGCTACAGTAGCTCTTTGTCCAAGGTATTTATGACTGTATCATAAAAAGGTCCCTATTAGTTTCTAGCCCTAAATCCATCAGCGGACCACCAGATCCATCAGACCGCACTGCTTTAGTGGTATTTTGTGTCCCGATCGGCTCAATCACTCTTTTCACTTCTCACAGGATGCCTGCAAAAGACGTACCATCAGTAGTATTAACCAGCAAAGCCTGCTGCTTTAAGGGTTTGTGCCATTAGTTGTCCCACGCTCGGGTTACACTGAGTGTTCCCTCAAATTTTGCTTTCTGGGGATGGTGCTGATCTTCGGTGGTTCGGAGAAGTTTCTTGACTGCTTTACACTGGATTACTAGATAACAATCGTTCTATGTAGTGTACACCTTGTAGTGTTCATTCCTCCTCTTATTCTCTGTGCTTTGTTGCCACCATGAATGTCACCGCAATTGCAGACATTAATTTAATGGCAGAAGATTCCTCAGCCCGGGATGGCATTCTGAGGTAGGCTAGCGCTCAGTCGTGTCATGGGACTTTTCGAAAAATGTTCTGCCTATGCTGGGTCACCAAACTTTAAAAAAATCTACCACAAAAAGAAATGAAGGGAAAGAAAGAGGTCATTTTGAGAAATGAAATAAATAGTTTTAATAATCCATCGCCGTTTTAACTTATTCAAAAAAAATTTACCACAGATTTTATTAAAACTAAAGAGAACAAAAAAGACCCTCCAAGAAGTACGATAAAAATAAATAAGAGTTTACAAAGAGTGAAAAGGAAACCAAATTAGACTTATAACGTAGAATGAAAAAAAAACGTGACAAAAAAATTAAGTGTATACTCACGCCTTTGTGGATGATCTCCAAGCGATCAGTGAAGGAGAAAAAGTTGGCATATCGAAAATTAATTTTAAAATTAGAATTACTTAGCGTGAATGAAAAAAATGTACGGACACTCTAAAGGGATGCACTCTCAGTCCGTTTCGCACACGGTTCATTACTATTTGGCGCTGTTTTGTCGATCCTTTAAATCCATCATTCGTCGCTGTGCAAAAAATAAACCGATTCGCGGACTAGAACTGACTATTTCAAATTTATTTCATGCAAAAAAAAAACCTGCATAGCTTTAGCAGGCCAAAAAAATGTTTGTACCCTTTGAAATTCTTCGTTTTGTGAAAGGTTGGGAACAAACGCTGACAATGCGAATACAAGAGACACACTTTGGACCCAAGAGTCTCTTTAAGGCATCGTGAAAATTCGAAAAACAGGTTGGTAGACACAACATTTTCGTACATTTCCCCTTTCCTAACATCCCTCAAAACAAAACTTGTGTTTTTAAAACTGTTTTGGAAAGTTCTCATCAAGACCTTTCATTTTATACCCATATTGTCTACATGCAATTAAATTTTTTTTTCAGGGGCCACTCTCTTATATGGGGAGAACTCCCTTAAGAACCTTATAAATTTCTTTTTGTGGCGAAACTTTGAAGGAGGTGTCACTTTGCATCCAACTACAAAATCTTATGTTTCTAGCTTATGTTGATCACGAGAAAAAAGGGTGTGAGACACGGGCAGACAGGATGCGATTTTAGTATGGTTTGGTAAAATAATTCTACAAAATCCTAAAAACTGTACCATGCTGAAACTTCCGCTAAATTTTATCCCTTAATGTCCAGCAACGATTTGTTTTTAAGTTCAAAAACGGGAATATCGCTTTCATAGCACTTTTCCACATCCCACATCGGGACGACTTTGCGGCTTAAAAATTTGACTTTTTGTTCCCATACAATCTCAGCGAGACTCTTTTTCAAATCTTACAAACACTTTTCTCAAATCCATCTTTAATGTCGTAGCAGACGAAAAATCGGCAACTACACACGCAGTCAAAGAAAATTACCTTCCTACAGAATTCAAAAGACTAAGTCTTTACTCAAAATCTCACTATCCCGTCAAGACTTTTTCTAACACTTTCAACTCTATCTGTCGCCTAACTAGCCTAATCCCGAAACCTCTTACCATTCCAACTCTCCACTGCCGTCCAGAGTCAACGCAATTGAACCTCATTACACTTCTTCAATCTCGTTCCCTCTTCAGCTTTCAACTTTCATCAAACGTAATAATTCCAATTTGGCACTGGATCCTGGAATGTCAGATCACTCAATCACCCTGGCGCTGTTAAGGACCTTTTACAACAGGCCAGTCAATATCAATTAAAAATACTGGCAGTCCAGGAAACGAAATTTAAGACATGAGATCGCACACAATTTTTAAAAGTGGGAAGCCTACTGGAAAACGAGAATTTGGAGTGGCCTTCATTGTAGATAGGGAGTTCAAATCACACGTTATTGATTTTAAGGCAGTCAATGAACGGTTGTGCGCGATCCGTATAAAAGCGAAACTCTTCAAAATCTGGCTGATTAATGTTCACGCCCCGACCGAAGAAAAAGATGAAGAAACGAAGGAAACGTTTTACAATCACCTGGAAAGACTGGTCGACTCATTGCCCACAAACGACACAAAAATTATTCTGGTTGATTTCAACGCGAAGGTTGGCAATGAGCTATCTCATCGGGGAATGACTGGTGGATATGGCCTCCACAATGAAACAAATGACAACAGCCAGCGCCTGATTGACTTTGCATGTAGCAGAAATCTGGTCATATGTTCGACTTGCTTCCCACATCGACGCATGCATAAAATGACCTGGGTATCACCAGATGGCAACACACAAAACTTGATCGATCATAATCTGATCCAACAACGTTTGGCCTCGAGCATACTTGACGTCCGTACATACCGAGGAGCCAATTGTAACTCAGATCATTACTTGATCAAATTAACCTATTGATGTCGTATGTCAAAGGCATATTCGGCGAAGACCAGCCCGCTACAAAAATTTGACATCAAAAGACTCCAAACGGCGTCTGTGGCCGAAAATTTCACGGAGACCCTCGACAACCAGCTGGCTCCCATCTCATCAGATGCATCGTTAAAGATGAGCAACGAGCTCTGGATGGCAGTGAAAGTGGCTATCAGAACCATGGCAGAACAGATGATCGGACATCAAGCCCGGCGCAAGAGGAATGATTGGTTCGATGATGAGTGCCAGAATGCGTTAGATAAAAAGAATCAGGCGCACAAAGAATACGCAGTTAGGAAAACCAGGACTAAGAGAGAGAACACAATGAAAACCTCCGAAGAATAGCGAATAAGATAATTAGGATTAAGAAAAGAAAATACTATGACCACCAATTGAGAAGTATGGATGTAAGTTTAGCGAGCAATAACACAAGACAAGCATACAAAGTGAAAAAAAAGCCCAAAACCACGATCTGTCGTGATGACAGCGGCAATATAATCGCTGATGAAATCAAGATTAAGGAAAGATGGGCATCATATTTCAAGAACCTCCTTAATTCTCCACACAGCCCCAGAACATCGGAGCCTATAGATGTCTGCGGAGAGCTTCCATTGGCCCCACCAACTCAAGATGAAGTTTGTTCCATCATCTAAGCCTTATAGAATAATAAAGCACCAGGCGTTGATGAGATTCCAGTGGAGCTCATCAAATATGGTGGCAGTAGTGTTCACCAAGCTATTAACAAAGTCATCCAGGACACTTGGCAACAAGAACATATGCCGAAAGAGTGGGGCCAATCAATTATATTCCCTATCCACAAAAAAGGTGCAAGCATAAGATACTATTGATCGTAACGTACTGTACCAAATAATGCTTGGTTTTGGCATCCCAGCCAAATAAGTCCGTCTTACCAATATGACAATGATGTCGGCAACCTCCCAAGGCCAAAAACCAACTCACCGATGCCTTTGACACAAATATCGGACTAAAGCAGGTAGATGGGCTGGCCTCATTGTTATTCAATTTGGCTCTGGAGTACGTCATACGGAAGCTACCTGTCGATACGCGAGGTACATTGCTATACAAGTCGAGTCAAGTAGTGACCTATGCGGATGACATCAACATTCTGTCACGCTCACCAACAACTGACAAAGAACTCTTCCTGAAACTCGACAGCGAAGCGAAACTAGTAGGGCTACAAATCAGCGAAAATAAAACAAAGCTCGTGACGCAGTCGAGGAAAAAACCCCAAATACACAAAATATCACACTTGGCGAATACAGTATCAAAAATGTTCGTGAATTTGTGTATTTAGGCGCCCAAATAACGAAAACGGGCAATGAAAGAGAAGAAATACGCCGAAGAATACAGCTCGCAAATAAAATATTTTATTCAGTATTGACGATCTTGAAGACCAGCTTTATACACAGAAAAACAAAGCTCCAAGTATTCAAATCTGTGAAAATACCTGTGTTATGCTATGGGTGTGAAACATGGACCCTAACCCAAGCACCCGCAAATATATTGAACGCCTTTGAGCGACGGGTCCTGAGGCAAATAATCGGAGCGAAGCTAGACGGGGACCAATGGTGAATCCGATACAACCATGAGCTGTATGAAATTTTTGACGAACCGTAGGTCTCAAGGATTTTAAGACTGCGGAAGCTGCAATGAGCTGGACACATGAATCGTATGGGCGAACAACGGATACCCAAGAAGGTATTCGTTGGGAGAACTGAAGGCCGGCGGTCAGTGGGGAAACCGAGGAAACGCTGGTCTGACTCGGTCGACGAAGACAGTTCATTGCTGCTCGGATTTCATAATTGGAAGATGCGGTCAACGGACCGAGACAGATGGAGGCGCTGTTTGCAGGAAGCGAAGGCCCGAAAGGGGCTGTAGTGCTAAGAAGAAGAAGAAGAATAATTCCAATTTGCTTATATGGTGATTTGCATAAAACCAAAATAAGCTCAGCTATATACAAATCGTCATACATTCAGAAATAATTAAATTTGACGAAACTAAAATCGAACCCACGGTCCCAGCAAATCTCTGAGATTAGTCCACCACTCCAGTATCTATACTAGCATCAAACACTGTAGCATCTGGACTAGTGGCTGACATAATCTCACTCATCAAACAACAATCGAATTTTAAATACTTGCGTGGATGTCTTTACAATGGATGATTGTACGCTTAACAAGTAGAAGCGTATTCGGCGGTATAATGGTTTTATGATTGTTGTCGCGTTACAATCAATCCATATGAACAACAAATACTATGGGAAGGAATGAAATTTCGTTAGTGGGAAGTTAACGGTTTTTAGTATATGGAAATAAATTTGGATGGTTAAAAAAAAATGGAAGTTTAAATTAAGTTAATTTTTTTTGTACTTAGAAATAAAAAAGGAAATATAATATTAATGATGACGGGGGGTATAAAAATTATTGAATGAATTCTTTTATTTAAAAAATAAAAGGAAAAGGTATATATGTCCAAAAGAATGTGAAAGATGAGGATGCATTTTGAATTTGTTAACAGGAGAATGCCAGCGTGGCTGGAATTCGCAACAGTCTCCTTAGGTTAGACGATGGTTTATTGTTTTACTAGGAATGCAACTTAGGATGACTGGCATTTTGCCAAGTGTCTCAGCCGTATGTTCTTCCTCTACACTCAGCCAATTGCATCTGGAATGTCGAATAATCTCTGATAGCTCCTTTAGATCTAGGACGCTGATCATGATGTCCTTGTTTATGCCTTTTTGAACACAACAGCTGGCTTTTATTCTCTTTAGGACCATTCTCAACCTTATTTTTAAGCCGGTCTTCTTTGGAATGATCAAGGGCAATCGAACTGCCTAACATCTCCTCTGTTAAAAGATCCTTAATCCTTGACACTTGCATTCCATGCCACAGTCACTTTGGTGGTGATGCGAGTAATACCATGCACCAGTGCGAGCTTCGGCTCGTCCACTGTTTGCTTCAAATCCGGCACCTTGGCCTCTTCAGTCTTCGTGGGAGTGGTTTTGAGATTCTCAGTCGCCTTAGTTTCTTTTTCAATTTCTGATCTTGACTGCTCTATTGTTTGCTTTTTTCGCAGTAGGCGTTCTGGCATTTGCATTGTTTTCTTGCTGCGCCCACATGCCACAAGAATTTCTGTTGACACAAAATTCTTGTTTTTGGTATTTTAGTCATCAATGTTGTTTTTAGTGGTACTGTAGTTATTGTCGTTGTGGTTTTTTTTTTTTTTTGGAAGGAGGTCAGGTTCAGGTTAATTGGGTCGCCCCTCAGAGCCGCTATCTCCACTCGTATGTGCAGTTACTTTTTTAGTCCGTGCCTGGAAAGACCTTACGGAAAACTCAATTCCTTCGGGTACGTTTTGGTGCTACTCCCCAAACAATGCTACCCTTCAAGAATACTTCTGTCAACCAGCTCTGTCCTTGTGAAGAAATTTAATGCACTTTTAAAAATATGTTACAGCAAACAAAAAAAAATATAAATTGTTGAAAGTAGCTTCAGTCTTTTTTCTGCATACCCTTTTGATTTTCAGAGAGGAAACTAGATGATAGTTGAGTTTGAACTCATAACAGATCGTACATTTTCGTTTGATGCAAAGACTTCCTTTGTTCAGGTATGAACTCCACCTAATTTACTTTCCCTGTTACTTTATCACTACGATCCGTTTACAGTTTTTGCTATTTTTGCGTTAGTTATAATCTTGTGCCGGGCAAGTTTTAAATACAATACCAGTTAATTTTTCTTAACCATCACAAATGTATTTCACCTAAAAATGTAATTAAAATTCAGGCACAGTTTGCTTTGAATCGGGTGAGACAGGCTAATCAAACAGGAACTTTTTATTGACCTCAAGCCATCTTTCCAGTCTCCATGAAGTCATATTCATTATTGCAATAACTCAAAATTTAGTCCTTTTCAGACAGGAACTAACATCCTCCAGTTGAAATGCTTTAATTTTCAAATTCCATAAAAAGAGACCAACCAGCTGAACGAGGTGAATGTTAATTCTTGAAAACTTTCTTTCCATTCTTTGTGCCGTCTACGGGTAAGAAAAAAACCATCAACAATCAAGAAAGATGCACAAGATAGCAAAGGAAATCATTGCAAGCAGCTCTTTTTTGTAAATGCACAATTAGAATAATTTATGACAAGAAAACTAGATCAAAACAGCTACTGTTCACATTTTTTTTTCAGCTTTTATCATTTCATTTCTATATCATCAACGAAAAATATTTTTTTTTTAATTTTCAATTCTCATAATGTAAATCATTCCCACCAACTGGCCTCGATCCATAGATCGTCAGCTTAAGAGGCACGCGTCCTAACTACTGTACCAAATGACACTTTCTCACAAAATCCATATTATATTTACAAAATCCACCAATACACATGCGACAAACTTTACCCAAGATTTCCGCAAGCCAATTTACACCCACCAAAAGGAGTTATGCATTTGCATTGGTTGGCAATTTATCATGTATAAATTCCCAATACGAAATGTTGTTTGTCTCAATTTATTTGCAACAAAAGTGTGAACTTTTATTTGTACTTTAAATTGAAATTAATGTAACTTGGTCTTAACACTTTCGCTGATTCCATTCAATTCTTTTAGGCTCAAGGATCGTCTTCCATTCCTACCACCACCGATGCTCCTTCTATCTCGCTAGGATGAAAAGTCCACACAACTTCCAGTTTATCACTGGTTGTTTTCGTTGTCGCTTCCAACATCATCACCGCCATTCCATCGAAATAATCCTTGCCATCCTGATTCTCAGCCGGTGCTGATTACCTTGGCCTTTTCGTGTCGATGGGTAACGTAGACTTTGTTTGTTTGTCTGACTGCAGGCAATGAGATTAAGTAAACGTTTAATTAAGAAAAGACTTTCATATCAGAAGGATACGAGGGGATACGTGTTTACCCTACGGCAAGGCCTCCCTTGCTGAAACTTTCACGATACATTCGTACGTACAAACATAGGTCTTAAGATTAAGTGGGTATCGGCACTTAGAGAGTGGAAGTTTTCCGGTAGGTAATGACTTAAGGCCGAGGATATTGGAAAAGACATTAAAATAGACTTTACTTGCTTTCGAAATTGCCATTCAAGAGAAGCGACACTAAAAGAAAAAATATATATTGGCAACTTCGATAAGCTCAAAGTGGGTAATTTGTATGTTGGTAATTTCTTGTGAAGAGAAAGTTTTCTTTATGGGATTCAGAATGGTTTAAATTGTTTACTGGAAAAAAATGCAAAGTTTTGTTCGGATGTTTGTTTAGGTATTTTGTGACAAAGTTGTTAGTCGAAGGTTTCTCAAGTTAGATAAGGTTTAAAGGATTGTATCTTAAATTTACATCCCTATTTTTATAGACATATATTTAGGTTTTAGATTGTAGCTTAGCCTATAATAATAAGAAAATATTACAGGAATAACACGTTCGCCTTTGAACAAACCGTTGATCAAAGAGTTCACGGGTAAAAAATTGAACATTGCACAAAAATCATGGATATGCCACACATGTTTTTAAACATTTTCGAGTTTGCTAAAATTTTCGGCATTTGGTCTGAAAAATTTATAGAGACTTATTTTCACTACTCTCTTAAGCAAATCACTTGAATTTCCAGTCAATCGCCAATTGAAAAACAAGTTTATAACAGGCATTTGCCTAAGCTTGATTTTCCCTTCTCTTTCTTCCCGCAACCCACTTAATCGGAAATTAAAGTTTTGTATCTTTTGTGTTAGATAAATATTCAGTTCTTAGCATTCCATGATTTGTTTTTTTAAAAGCTTCTCTTAAACTTTATCACCATCATCAAATAACGAGAATCCAACCTCAAGTCGTGCAAATTTTTCCATCATAAAAGCCACAGAGTATACCCTGATCATTATCGAGCAACGCAACACTAATGGATAGTAATGATTCAGATGCCGTGCCTACTTCACTCTGCTTCATTCATCATTACAAGAAGTATGGCAAAGAGATTTTCATCTCCTCGGGGAGCTCTTTAAAAACACATCGAAATTCAGCATGTCCCTTATGAATTACCGTCGCTCCAATTTGTGGTGCTGCCAAAACAAATCAGTAAATTATCTACTTATTATCAACATATTCAGGGCTCAAGATCTAAGCTGAAGGAATCTCACTTTATCCCATTCTCTTTCTAACGATGATATAACTTGTATTTCTGACTCCTGATTAACCGATTGACTCAGAAACCATACAGTTGTGATGGACCAATTTCCAACAAGTAAGACAGAGGAGATGTCCTAGCTACTTAGCAGAATACCTTTATTGTAACGTTCTAAATAATCAACGAAGTTCGCGAAGTTCACCCAGTTGGGCTCGTGGTGCATGTTCCGGTAAGACGGGCTCGCGATTAGCCCTGGTCTGGCTCTGAGCACATGTTCCCATAGGGGCTTGTGCCAACCCTCGTATGGCCTCTGCTCTGCAAAGACAACCATGGAACCAAATAAGTGACTACAAATACGAACGGGAACAGCGGCTTCAAGGGGGACCCCCAAAAAAACTAAACCAACTACGAGTAAAAACCCTAGTTACAGATCAAAAAAGAAATACGAGTAAACACGACAACGGAACTAGCTCCTGCAGCCATGATGTTTACAGCACATTAGAAACGGTACTAACGATGACCCTAGACCCAAGAGCGCATTTCCAGAGTAGCTAGTTAAAGTTCAAAGTGGACCAGAAAGCTTAAAAAGAGTAAGAGACCCTAGAAGCGCTGAGGGCTAAGCCTCAAGGGCTTGTGCAGATAGCTCCACTATCAATCATCAATAAAAAGATGGTGCCTAGCCCAATCAAAGGAAATCAGGTGAAAACAAGTTGGGTAGACAGACCTATGCTCATGTCAGAAGGGTTTTGTACTCAACTTACAAAATGCCGTAACCAGCAACGAATAAAATTAAGAAACACGTCATGTTCGAGGATCATACTATTATTAACTAAGTTGAAAGAATTTTTAATTCTGAGGTATTTGTTAAAATTATACCCATAAATATTTCGCTTGATAATTTTTTCAGATTTTTTTAGATCACGGGTGTCCATTTGCCAGGGAGAAAACACATTTTTCATGTATTTCCCCCCCTGTGCTCCCACTGAAGCAAAAACTGTCAGTTTAAGAACTGTTTTGAAAAGCTCTCATAGAGAACTTTCAGTTGATACTCATATCGGCTACCTTTCATGAAATTTTTTTTCAGGGGTCACTCCTCTGTACTGTAATCATCGATTCATGGCCTATTTTTTCGAATCCTAGAATGGTTACAAAGCCCTTTTGCTAGGAGCTCTCTCCTGCCTCTTCGACTTGTTTCAATTGTATGTACTCATCTTCATGATACCTATCACTCCTGAAATTTTTATGCAAATTCTAGCAAAGCTGTAGTGTCTAAGTCGGTAAAAAGCGCATATGGCTCCATAGCAATATGTTTCCATAGTAATACAGGGCATATTGCTCCATAGTAATACAGGAAAATTCAAATCGCTATAACTTCGGTAAATACTATTCGATCTTTATGAAACTTTTCGAAAAGATCAATCTTATAAATAGTCATCTGTTTGCTAAATTTTATTGAGTTTAAGGGTACCGTTTAGATTTTATTCAAGAAAACATAAAATCGATAAATCATACTATTACTAACAAAGTTGAGTGAATTTCGACTTCTCATGTATTTGTTGTTGTTGTACTCATGATTTTTTTCAGATTTTTTGGATGGAAGGTGTCCAATCGCGAGGGGGGGTACGCGAAAAGTTCGTACATTTCCCCTTCCCCTGCCCCCCTCGGTACTTATAAGACAATTTTAAGACTTGTTTTGAAAAGATCTCATTGAGACCTTTCCAATGACACCCTACTCGACTACCAATGGTGAAAATTTTTTTTTGAGTGGTCACCCCCTTATATGGGGAGACCCCCCTCAAACGCCTTTGAAAAATTTTTCCACCCTTGAACTTTCAAGAGGTCACCACTTCTGACCTTTCTACAAAGTTTCATGGCTGTAGCCCTTATAGTTTCGGAGAAAAAGTGCTGTGACATACAGACGGACGGACGGACGGACGGACGGACGGACGGACGGACAGACGGACAGACGGACATAGGTCGTGATTGCAATAGGGTTTTGTATTTTAGTACAAAACCCTAAAAAGGAAGAGAGAAGCACTTAATGGGCGTGGAGCGCCAGATCAGGAAGAGTTTCAGATAATTCTGACAAAAGGAGGAAGGAAACTCTTTCAGAAAGCGGCAGAAAATAAAATTCACATTGCGCTTAGCAAGAAAAAAGGCCTGGTGTGAAACAGGAGAGAAAGAAGCCCCGACAAAGATCTCGGCAGCAGGCACTGCTCGGACAACCACAAGATCGCCGATCCTAAGTGGAGGTGCTCCGGCATATTAGGGGAAATGTAAGACCCAAAGACACTAACACTGCCTTTACCTACGCGGTCAGACTGTATACTGGTCGAGGCCCATAATAAAGAAACATTCTGTGATGCAGTAGAGAAAGTGTTAGACAAAAGCGCAACTATATCCTCACTCGACTGCGTCACGGACCTGGCCGAGGTAGAAGACGCCATCAAAAGGGAGTTTCTTAGCGTGGGCAGGATCAAAACAAGGCTGACATCAGAAAACCACAGAGGACAATGCATGACCATCATTGACTTGACCGAAAAGGACGCCTAACAATCTTTGAATAAGGGCAAAGTAAGAATAGGGTGGGTGTCTGCAGGAAACAGTGAAGAGCAGCACCTCTCTGATGTTTGAAATGCCTTGGCTATGGTCCCACTGCACAAGTATGCGAAGGACCCGAGAGGAGTTCCCTATGTTACAAATGCGGCGAAATGTAATACAAAAGAAAAGAGTGTACAAAGGAGGCACACTGTATTCCTTGGAAGGATGCTGATCCAAGACTAGATTTCGAGCATGCCTTGGGATCAGGGAAATACTGGGTTTTCCAGGAAGCACTAGCCAAGGCAAAATCAAAACTTTGATGACCCGCATCCTGCAGCTAAGCCTACACCCCAGTTTGATCACCCAGAACTTACTTGAGAAGTTTGAGAGGGACGAGAAAGCCGAATTTTTGCTGGTTAGTGAGCAACACGATGACAAAGTTCTGCATCATGGTATTCTGATAAAGCTGGTACTGCCACCGTCTGTTTCCGGAACAGTGATTTTTTAGCGGGGATTTGTGGAAGGAGGATGGTTTCGTGTGGTTTAGGTGCTCAAGGACCACTTTTTTTAGTATGTACCTAACGCCGAACGAATGGATATAATCTTTCCAAGCCAAACTAAATGCTTTAGAGGGCACTGTCTTGAATGCAGGTGGCAACGTGCTCGTTGGGAGAGAATTCAACGCTTAAGCAATCGAATGGGGCATGCCTCAGACAGATTCGCGGAGAAAATTAATCCTAGAATAGCGGCCAGGATGGCACTCTTCATACTAAACACCGGAAATAAGCCAATTTTCTGCCGTATTGGCTGTGAAGGAACTAACCTGGAAATGCCATTCACCTCACATGTAAAAATTTGATTTCTGGTTGGTCAAAGGTGCACTTCTCCTTAAATAGTATCAATTCTGGTACCTCCAACCATTCAAGTACAATTCATAGCCATTTGCCATGATCATTTGATCGTTTTCAAGAATAAGCATGTCGTTAAGATATGACATAGCTTTGGCATTAGCAAGGATTGAGTCCATGAGCCTTTTTAACTGTCCTGGTGCAGTATTGACTCCAAGTTTTATTCAATTTACTTAAAACAGACCTAAGTGAGTATTGATCGCCATCACCGTTTTTGCTGCCTCATCCAGCATGACTTGCAGAAATGCATTTGACAGTTCTACCACTGTGAATCGATCAATCCCCGACAAGTATACGGAGATTCTTTCTGGTGTTGGTAATGGATAATGGTAAGTCTCCAGTACTTTGTTGAGACCAGCTGAGTAGTCCGGAGCGATACAAATCTTTTCAGTTTTCTTTTTCACTGTGCCAATTGGTGCAGCTGCGCCCACAGAGTTGATCTGAGTGAGGATTCTTTCCACTTTTAGCCTTCTTATTTCCTTTTTTACTTGACTATAAAAGAAGAAGAGGAAAAAGGACCAAGCTCAAGTGAATCGTGGTTTCTTATCATACGAAAGATAGAAGATTGAGAATAGAAATCAGTACGAGCAAATGTAACTACGAAAATATTTCTATTTCAAGAGAGGTATACCACCTGTCAGGGACGCAATTCCGTACGTAAATTTAAACCAAAGTGATGGTGGCAAGTTGATTCAAAAAACACTGGTCTAAGAAAACTTTACGAGACCTCAGGGTAGGAAAACAAAGGAAGGTTAAACGATACTGATAAGATTGATAGGGTAAATTAAGCTCATAGAATAAAGACGGAGTGAACCTTTGCTTAACAGACTGCAAGGATGAATGAAGGTAGAAAGTGCGAGGAGACCAGACGACAGCCCAATATTCAAGAAGTGGACTAACAAGACAAACAAACAAGCCAACAGCACCAGAAATGTTGCTAAATTTGTTTGCATGTCTGAGGACGAACCCTGAAATTCTTGATGCCCTCGATACCTTATTCAAAATATGCACATCGAATTTGAGTAGTGGATCAAACGTGACACCTATGTCTTAAAACGTACTCATTGCTACGAGGGAAGCATCACCCAAAGTATAATTAAAAACAACGGAAGAAGACTTAAGTGTAAAGGTGATTTTGTGGCATTTGGCAATATTGAGACAAAGGAAATGTAATTTACACTAGTTGTTTTAGGCAGTAAAATCTTGTTGGAGCAGTGGTGTAGGGATTTGATCTCAAGGAAAACTTTAAAATCGTCAGCAAAACGAAGATAAGGTTACCGAAGGTCATTGTTAAACATTCAAAACAAAAGGGGGCCAAAGATGGAGCCTTGCGGAACGCCAGATGAATCGCAAGGAGCTAGTACCAAAAAGACACACACTGCATGCACGTAAGGATAGATAGGGAAACAATAAAATCCAAGGAGGCCAAGAATAGAGCCTTGTGGAAAACCAGATGAAGGAAAGAATGGCAAGGAGCTAGTACCAAGAAGACATACACAGCATGCACGTAAGGAAAAATAGAAAGACATCCACTAGAGAAGAAATTCCGTGATTCCGTAAAGCTTCAACTTATAGTATGTATCAAAGGAAATGGTTCACAGTGTTGAAGGCCTTAGTGAAGTCGGTGACGATGACATCCACTTGATTTTCATTATCTAAAACATTTGCAATGTAATCAGCAAATTAAATTAATGGTTGTAGGTCGACCCTTGAGGAATCCATGTTGTTGAGGTGTTATCATTAGACTCAGTAAATGAGACAGTTGGTTCTACACCATGCGCTCCAGTAATTTTGGAAAGCAAGGCAGTAGGCATATAGGACGATAATTTGTCACGAATGAATGGTCACTACATTTACAAATCGGGACAATGTTTGCTTCTTTGCAACAAGCTGGAATGTTTCCAGAAAAAAGACTACGATTAAAGAGATGGGATAGGGGAACACTTGAAGAGGATCCAAGTGATTTAAAAAATATCTTAAGGAGTCCGTGTGAACCAGGATTTATATTCAACTTCTGTGTAATCCATAGAAAGAGAATAAAGGAATTGAGGGTGATTTGTAAGTTTGTTCATGAAGGGACTATTAGACTCAGACGCAGAGAAGGTAGAAGAAAAGAACCAAGCAAACAAATCTAAAATTGCTCGAGGAGTTGTAGCCGCAACATGATCCCAATGAACAGTATGAGGAGTGCCATGCAAAGGTTTGAAAGATCTGGTATAAGATCGAAAAGGCTTTACAATGTTGGCAAACAAAGAGCTCTCCAGGTTACAAAAGTACGTTTTCAGTGCCAATTTTATTTCTTTCTTTGCAATAGCCCTTAACTGAGCAATCTTCATTCGAGCTTCCTGAGTGCGAGTAGATTTAAAGCGGCGGAGTTCTATGTGTTTTTCTTTTAAAGCTCGTAGAACTCGCAGAGTAAGCCAAAGTTTATTTTTGGCCTTACACCTACGATTGAGTGGTTTATACTACCTAATTAAATTTTTAAGGCAAGCATAAAATCTGTTTGTGGTAGAAATAGCCTTGAAGTCAGCTTTGAAGAAGTTAAGATTAAGAGATGGATTATTCCTCTCAAAGTTCATAGTTTTAATGCGAACATCAATAGACCATGGTGGATGATGGTACATAATGGGTACAGGCGGGTGATAAACATATACAACTAGCTAGCATATTGGACAATGCCAAGTCAAAAAGTCAGCCGTATTGATTCCGGATGAAGTTATACTGGAAAAGAGAACAATGAGACATAACGGAAGATGCCGGAATGGAAAAACTATCAGTTTATGAGATAGTCAAAGTATCATTGGTAATCCATTCTATACTCTAAAAATTCAAATTATCGCAAAGTCATACGTAAGAATTTGTGCGATTTTGTGTGTCCCTCTTGTTGAAATTTAAGAAGAGAAATCGTCATAAGTGACAAGGGGGGAGGATTTACAAGGTATATACACACCAGATATGAATAAGTAAGTATTATTGGAAACGGGAATTTTAACAATAACATATTCTTAAGAACGTGTGCATTGCTTACTGCAACTAATACTTCACCACATCAGAAGAAGGATTTTTCATAGTTGCTAGAGTATCGCGGTCACATCGATAAATTGTGTGTTTCCAAAATAATTCTGAATTTAAAATGTTATCATTTAACTATGTCTCGGTCAAGCATATTACACTATCAGTTGACAGATTGCATGTTCAAAATAATTAATCAAGCTTAGTTCTTAAACCTCGTACATTTTGGTAGTAAAATGAAAATTTATACAAAAGAGGAGTTTTATTAATTAATTTTTCGGTAACCGTTGTTCTGTATCTTGAAAATTCTTCCTAATGGAGGGTGTAAGCGTTTTGACAAGACCGTCAAGCGGCCAAGACTCTGGATCGTAAATGACTGCATAGGACTCAAGAGTGGTTACTTTAAAAGGAGCAACAATCCGATTCGGTAGATTTTCCTTCCTAAGTTTAGGACAATTCATTATTACTTGTTACGTTTCCAACTTATCTTCTTTGGAAAGTCTTAAAAATATTGAGCGTTTTTTTGTCATTTTTTGATTGAATATTTCTTTTATTTAAAATGGATTTTATTTCAGTACATTTTGTACATTATTATTCATGACCTTTTGCACTTTTTTGGGATTTCGGGCGCTATTGGAATAATAATCAGCCAACGAACGATCCATCCGTCCCCGAATGTCCAACAGAAGCAGTTGCTCTTTAAGCATACGAATTGTATCCAGGATAGTCACACCTTTACAATGATTGCATCAAAAAGTGATGTTTATAGAATGTTTAACACGGACATCGTAAAAAGCAACTGGTGCCGACAAGCATTTTAAATGGTACGATTGGGCCCAGTATTCGTGGATGTGTCAACAGTCAACTAGCTGTGTTTTTTTTCACTGTGCCATAAAATCACCAAATTTGCAAGTTAATTTCATTAATTTACCATTAAACTTTTATTGTTTAGTGACTTGGTGTGACCTTGTTCTCGTCCGTGTTAAGATAGTGCGTTTTAGCTAGCCGAGACAGTGTGGTTTCTGCAATTTAATTTACTCTTCTCAATCCTAAGAAAATTTTTCTTTGTTCTTATTCGAATCGAAAGGCTTCAGTGTCACATCAATTCGCAATCTATCATCAAATAGTGTTTTGCTAATTGTGAACTCGTGAACATTTCTCGCTCCTAATGTCTTTGTTAAACTTTTTTCGTGGCTTCAACCAACCACAATTTCTACCCTGGACTCCCCCTTGTCGAGTATATGTGGATTAGAATACTAGGTTTGTGTTCAAGCTAAGCAAGAACTTGATATACATCTTTAGGCGTTAATTTACCGTTTGAACTAATTTATCGAAGATTCACCTCTATATACATATTTATGTTATTTTATCAAACGATCATTCTAGTGTGTGAGTTAGCGCCTGTGCTAAATCTCATTCTAACTTTTACTTGCATAATGTTCTCTACATGGCGTCTGCTTGCCTAGATAGGCCGAACAAAACCGAAATCGTTACATATTTTGTTCTTTGTGGATTAACAATCCACGCTAAATATGTTGATTTAACTGGTCCAGTGGCTGACAATATTATAAAAAGCAATTCTGGAATATACTAGTATGGTGCTACGTGCCATGAATATACCATTTCTTCATTTGTGGACCTGCTCTGATTGGCTAAGGCTACAGTGAAGTCCCTTTCAACCTCCTTTTCAAAAATGAAGGTTCAACTTGAAGCGGCAAAAGCTTCTTTAGCATCTCTCGTTTCAATCGCTCAGGCTGAATTATCTTCTACATGTCGAATGAGTCAGCAACCGGAACAGGGTGTCAATGTTGTGGTTACTACTTCTGCTGTTTGATGACATCCTCAGCAATTGCTCTTGAGTATACCGCAGAGTAAGGATCATTAGCAGCAGCCCCTGGACCAGCCCTTGACACGTCAATATCTTCTGCTGTTCTCGCAGTTACTTTCACTCAGTGCGTATGACAAGCTGGTGTCATCACGCCATGTTTTATGCAAAATTTTTTTATGCAAAATTCTGCCGTGTCTCCTCTTGGGCAGCATCGGTCTCTTACGCGAAGCGTGCTTGCGCAGCAACAGCAACCAGACAGTCAAGAATCAAATTCGGCTCGACTTAATAAAGTTACGGACTTGAAACAAAATAGTCACATGTAGCATATGCATATGCAGAAGCAACAAAAACTTCGGCTGCAATCCAAGCTGTGCCAAACACAATCAACGATTAACGATCTTCAGCACAACGTTGTTTTATTTACTTATTTACACTATTTTACAGATCCGTGAATCCAATTATAAAATAGGTAATGAAATATAATATAATACATGCAAATACGCAAAGTTGCAATTTGAAATAAGAAAAAAAAAAACAAGAATATAAAATACTAATGAACTATTGGGAGCTAAGGAGAATACTATGCAGCGTTTAAAGAATGTGGCAGGGGACCCAGCTGGAGCTCATTGTAACGACGTGATATGCGTACTAAAAATGAATAAAAATAAATATCGGTACGAGCAAAGGGCACAAACAATATGACAGTTGAACGCGTTGTTAAGGTGGGAAGTATATAAAGCCTTTCTCGAAGGTTGGATGAAAAAATACCGTGTTATAATTTCAATAAGCAGCACAGGTCTAAGAACTCTTTCCTATTTTTGAGTGAAGGAATGTTGAGGATCTGTAAGCGCTCATCGTAGGAGCTTTAAGTGAGGTTATATCTGTAGAATAGAGAACGTGTGAATTTACGCTGTACAGTTTCAACAGCATCTGGTATAGTGAGGAGACCATACTTAGCAGGCAAACTCAAGGATTGACCTGGCTAGAAGTACGGATAGATGGACGCTGATTGAAATGGTAAAAGACTTGCAAGAAGATCGTGAAATAAAACCAACGACACGTGAAGCTCTAGTGGTTATGCATGAAATATAGATGCTAAATTTCAAACGTGGGTCAAATACAACTCCCAAATGTTTAAACTTGTCTACAAGTGCGAGCAGTAATCCATCAATCTGGTATTCATACAAAACTGGATGAATTTTGTTGGTGAATCTCATATGACAACATTTTTAAATGTTAAGTGGAAGTAAATTACCTTGACACCAACTTTGGAGATTGTCATGATCATTTTGGTGGTATGTGCAGTCTGCGCTGGAGTTAATGGAATGATAAATTTTTAAATCATCAGCTTAAAGAAGATAATTAGAGAAAAGGCATTGGGGAAGATCGTTAATGAAAATGTTGAATAGCAAAGAGCTTAAAATTGATCCTTGAGGAACACCAGGTTTTTGGCTAGATGAGTCCGACGAAAAAAAAAATTCAATGAAACGGTGCAGGAGCGATGAGATAAGAAGGATAAGATCCAAGAGAGGATTGAGTCGGAAACGCGGAACGATAGGAGTTTGTTAGCTAAAAGGCCGTGATCAACACTGTCAAAGGCTTTTGCGAAATCGATTTATATGAAATCGACTTGTTGGCTCTTGTCAAAAGCAAGAGAGGTGGTATTCGTAAGTTCTAGCAAATTAGTTACTGTCGAACGACCTTTAATGAAGCCATGTTGTTCATTTGCAAACAGGATACTGATGTCATCGCACATTCTGTTATGCTTAATTCGTTCTAGGAGCTAGCCAAAACAAGACAGCAAAGAAATTGGACGATAGTTTGAAGTTTCACTTTGATCTCCGGACTTCTGGATCGGAAGATGTTAGCATGCTTCCAGACGTCAGGAAAGCAGGAGGAAGAAAGGCTAATATTGAAAATAATTGATAGTGGGGTAGATAATGAAGAAGATAATAATAATGAAAAAGATAATGACTTAACGAACAGATTTGGTATTCCATCAGGACCCGGACCACCATTTATGTCAAAAGTAGACAGTACATTTTCAATTTTCGATGGAGAGGTCACGATAGAATGCATAATAGGGGAAGGAGAAGGACGCGATGAGTATAAAGTGGGGTTCGAAACTTTAAATGTGGAGGAAAAAATTGAGCTAAAAGGTCACAGATAGCTTGCCCATCAGAAGCTTGGTAGTTACACGATGAGATGATATTAAGATTATTGGATGTTGTTTTCAGAGAATGTATATACTATTAGAGTGCAGTGATGTTTCAATAATATAATAATAAGATCGCATTGCGTTCTTAACCGCTTTTTTGGCTTCTTTACGAAGCAGTCGGTAGTTGGTGAGGTCAGTGTTAGAGTTGAAATAATGAAATTTTTTGCGCGCCTGGTTCTTCAAATAAAGAGCGTCTGAGATTTCAGCGGAAAACTAGCTGGGGCTCTTTTTCCGAGGGGAACGGCAGATAGGTACATGGTTTGTAATTATGCTACTGAGATTCTCATAGAAAGCTGATAGCGCTGAATTGACATCTAGCTTCTGTAGCATTGAATTCCAGTTAATATTACCCAGCTCAAGCTGAATGGCTGCATAGTTGGCTTTGTGGAAATTAAATCTTGGGGAGAAAGGAGTGCGTTTGGACTGAGGTGCAAGAAAAGATAAACGAACCTCAAGTGGAGGATGATGAGGATCAGGTTTCACATATTCGGAGGGGGATGTTGTGACCGAAGAGATAGAGGCATGATTGTTAGTAAGGATGAAATCGAGAAGTTGATTGTTTGCGTTTGGGATCATATTTAACTGCGATAGGGAGCAAAGCGATAAAAAAGAAGGAAACGGGATAGAGAGATCATTGAAGGATGAGGGGGTATGAGAACTTGAATCCCACCTTAGGCAGGGCATGTTAAAGTCACCGTAGATTAAAAAAGTGTAGAGGGTTGATGCTACAGAAATACGAAGATAATTCAGAGAAAAAATGGTTGTAAACGCAGAAAGGAGCATTGCAAGGGATATACACACAAAGCAATACTAAACTCACGGCTTGAGGGATACTGATTAAGACAGTGATGCATTCTACTGGAAGTGACGGTGAAAAGTCAGACCAGAGTTTGCTGTCTAAGGCTTTGTGAGTAAGAATAACTACACCACCACCGCCAGATTTACCTGAAACCAAACGATCTCTATCAACTCGGTAGACATCATATAGTGGAAAAATTTCACTGCTAGCGATATCAGGATTTAGCCAGATTTCTGTTAAAGAAATCAAATCATCGCCGGAAATGGAAGAGGCAATTTTAATAGCTTTCAGCTTGGTTCGCATGCCACGTACATTTTGATAATAAAGGTTGAAGCTACGAGAAGTGTTTCGGATTTCAAAATTTAAATTAATATTTGAAAAAAGTGTAGGTTGACTAGTTGTTAAAGTTTCGGAAAAGAGCTCAACACGCGACGAAAATTTCTTCTTTTGGTTGCCTCAAACGTTTTAATTAATGTTCCAGGAGGCCAGAATTCTGGTTGAAGAACTATGCTGCAGTTTGATGGTACAGTAAGCTTAAAAGAAGCTATAACTCTTCCCTCAATGTTGTCTTTTGTCAGTTTGTGGCAGCTGATGATCTTTATTGAAGGTCTAAATTTCGTTGAGACATAATCACAAATGTCATTTGTCGATGTCTCATAAGCCAGACGAGATATAAATATTTGCTGCAGCGCTGCCACGACATGAAGAGATGTTATGCCTTCAGCGCCACAAAACTATATAGATAGTGTGTTAACAGATAACGAAGTATTGCAAACAGTCTCCCCACTTCTAAAATTTTTCATGTCAAGGCTCGCTTACAACACAACCAAGAATACAGTTGCCAGCTACATAAGATTGAAGCTTGGTTACATCTCTAGAATTTTCGAGTGCATAAAACTAACAAAAGATAACCTTCCTGACAAGGCTATAAGTTCATTCAAACTGAGCGTTCCGGCTGAAATTTCGATCGCCATCGTCCCGATTTTTGGCCAAAGGGGACAATCATTAAAGCATTCGATACAAGGTAAACTAAGTGGTGACTTTGTTCTGATAAGGGTTCCAAACACCTTAACAACCTTCAAAGATCATCTAACACTGAAAGAAATTCTTCCCTTCCAAATCGTTAAACTGTTTCAATTTATTATTAGAATATTGTGGTGTAAGAACCAAACTTGAGGACTTATTTCTCATGTCTCAATTAGCTAACAATCCTGTTATGTGTTTAACTGCAACGTGGTTGAGCGAAAATATTTCAAATGCGGAAATTTAACCAGATTACTTAGTCTACCAATGCGACCGTGACCTTAACATAACTAATAAATCTAATGGCGGGGAGTTTTGGTTGTAGTCTGCAAAACGCTTGAAAGCTTACTTTGGCTGACTTCAAATTTGCTCGCGCGATTGAGTGTGTCATTGTTAAAACCCCTATTCCTCATAACTCTTCCTTATTAATTTGCTCTGTGTATTGTCGCGTGTTATGGTTCGCGGCCAATAATTTTAATGTTCCGGGAAAGTGAAAACGCAATGTCTTTTAAGTCAAATTGAACGAGTTTATTAAATTACTTCAAAATGCACAATCACTTATTTTGTCTATTTCACAATTTTAATTTTCACTACTAAAATCTAACTTCCACTTGTCCATAAATTTCTATCGCAATTGTCTTCTAAGATCAGTTCACAATCACTTTTCTATTACTCGAATAATATCGATTCCACACACTATCGCAGTTTTTATCGCGGTCGAATGAATGAATGATCCCCCCATTCATTCAGCTCGCCTTTATATAGGGTCTGTAGTCATTCAACCCAGTTCTCGTACATTGGCGAATAGCGGGAACTTTCGAGTAGCGTGAATGAATGGAGCAGTGACTCACTTTCAGATGTTGATGCTTGGTGGGTTCTCGTGGTTTCGAGTAAATTCATTTTGTTGATGTTCTAAATGGTTGTGAAAACAATTGCGACAGTAGCTCGCAGAATTATTTGTACATGTAACAGTATATTCCCTGTAATTCTCCCCTAACTATGTACGCAGCCTTCTTCCATGAACTTACCACCAATCTTCTTGCACGTCATCCACATTCTAAAATTATGATTTCGGGGGCTTTCCTAGTATTTCATCAACAAATAATCCTTCTTTATTACTTTATTCCATTCTTTCTCTTGGTTCTTTTTCATAGTTTAACAATATCCATAACCCTAATGGTCGCCTCTAGACCTTGTCCGCAAATGTTCAAACTGATTGTCTTTCAATAATTCCTGTTTTACCTTCCTTATATTCAACCTGTTCTGTGTCATCTACTTTTGTATCTAGCACTAACCGTTGATACCCTAAAACCTCTGAGAATTGCCTCAATTTATCGTTACAACTTCTTCTGAGCAAATTCTGTGGCAATTAAAACCCATCTGGACTCGGTCAATCGGTGCACTTTCTTCTCTCGTCTTGACTGTGATGGTGCTTTGCAGACTCATGCAAAGATCTTGGTGTAATAACTGGTCTCAAGCATAAATTCAATGCCCATATTTTTAGCATAATTACCAAGGCATCAAAAGTTTCGGGTTTTATTATGCGGCATTTGCACAAGTTTGCAAATATTGCAACCGCTGTTTGCTTGTTCACATGTCTTGTCCACCCGTTTCTTGAGAACTGCTCACTAGTCTGCTCTCCTAGACACTTATATCTTGTGAGCTCGCTAGAAGCTGCTCATCGCAAGTTTACCCGTATTTTATTTTTCAAGTTCAACTTAACTTATGAATCCTATGAGCGTAAAGTTGTACCACCAACAAATTCCTCCCACTCTGAGCAAAGACTTGGACTACAGACAGTATGCGCATCCGTGTCGGTCTAATAGCATTCTCGAGGTTCCATACGCCTGGGCAGATTAATATTTTCAGTCAATTATGCTGCGAATTATCAAAAAGCATAACCACCTCGAGCTTGGTTCTCTATTCACGTCCTACTTGGCTTCTAAAAAAAAATTAAGGACGTTACTTTTTGTGAATTGCGGTTAGTCTTTCCTTGTCACTCAATTTTTGAAACTTTCACCTAGCCTCTAATTTCTTTTCTTACATGGTTTAATTAGTATTCTTAACCTTTCCTGCTTGATTTTGTCGCATAAATGTGTCTTAGTTTAACCGATATTTAATTGCCCAAGTCTATTTTGTCAGTAAAATGGATTTAAATAAATACATACGATTAGCTTAGCTGTTGCGGATTCAGGTTGATTACAGTTAACACACTTAATATCATATATTGGAGAAATTGACACTGTCAAAGGTTGCGAAATAGAAATGTCTTAAATGTATGAAAGTACTACTATTGCTTGAACATGCAAGTAGCGTTCTGCAAGTAGTCCCATTCGAAATCCAGATAAATATTGGAGTGTGCATTCATATTGAGCCTTTAAAAGAAAATGGTAAGTATCGCAGTTAGCGCCATGAAATGTCTGCACATTTAGGATCTTTGACAGTGTTCTTTTTTGAATGAGGAATCTAGTTGTCGATCTTTTCTTCAAATAAAATACTATACACAGTATTTCATAAGTCTGAGCATGCGTAATGCAAGTTGAACTTACAATTCCGTTTTTATGTTTACATAACTTGTAAAGCGGTTGCATAATTGATGCCGGTTTTGACTTGTATATTTTTAAGGATACAAAAAACCACTAGTCCTTTTCAGTAAATTTTAAAGATAACATGTTGGGATAAAATGTAAACTTTATGAGCTAAAAACGAAGGTAGCTTAGCTTTGTTGAAATTATTCTCCCATCTATTTTTGCATTTTTTAATTCTTAGAAATGGTTCGAGAAAATACTCACAACTTTTAATAATCATAATTTCTATTGAATTTCTTACAAATTCAGATACTTTGTAGCGGAAATTTTCTTGAATCTAAGAACAGTACACTAAATCTAGTGTCCTTCAAAGTTACTTTTCATGAAAATTCGAGCCCTGCCTTCCCTGCAAAGTCCAATAAAAGGTGGAGATGTATTTAACGTCCTCCATTCAATACGATAAATAGAAATGAAATTATTTCAATTCCAAAAGCTTAACTTTGCCTTACAACGCTCACCGTTCGTCCGATTACTCCCAAACACGACTGAATAAATAAGAATCGTTCGGCGGATGTGAAATGAACTTGGAGAAGTCTAAAGAAATTATTCTGGCCAGACTGAGCAATGGAGAGTGTGAAGGATCTGTTTCGCTGTATTGAATTGAATCGAATTGCGTTGAAAGCGGTGCACAGTTCCGTAAATGCTATCCCATCTCCGTAAAAAAAACGTATTGAATGGAATAACTTCCATTTTTTGCGAGTTCTTTTTATTTTTGCAGATCTCCCTCACTTTCACCATTACGGCATTTTTTTTCTGGATGTTTGAATGAAAGGAAAATTGAAAAGGTGCTTGAATACCTCCTATCTGAATTAGAAATCAGCTTGCATGGAAAGCAAATCCGAGAAATGCAAATTATACCATTTTAAGTTGAAGGGAGATCCTGGAAGATTATTGCAGTTTAAGAAGCGTCTAGAGCTGAAAGTAATGGAAGCTTATATCGATGAAGTATTTTTTATAGTTTTTTCTGTACATCATTTAATTGAATATTCATACAGGAATAAAATGACCAATATTGCATATTTGCAGATAGTGCACGTGATGTGGCTGGACTCATTGAATCATACAATTTTCCGAGGAATAATTAATCACGGTTGTGAGATTACCATTTACAAGTCAATTCACTTTCAATTGAATCAGCTTTAGTTTAACATCAACTTTAACTTCGCAATTTCCTCAATGGAAATCGTCAAAGGAAATTAATTCGTTCCAAAAGTCCATTCAATTCTCAAGTACTATTTTAAATTCCCCAGTACAAAGAGAACTCAACTGAAGTAGAATCGTTCCAACAAGTTCAAGTCCGTTCTTTTCAAACGGTTTCTAACTAAAGGGCGATTATGTCGACAATGTCGTCCTGAATGTATATTTTCCACTCATACTTCTTTTAAAATTTTTCTGTGTCCTGCTGTTGCTGCTACTTCTGCTGTTTGATGATATCCAACAATAGGATCATATGTTAATGTGAACGAAATATTGTCTTCAGTCCTTTTTTTAGGCAGAGGAAAAATTGGCTTGTCCATTGTCCCTGTGAAGATAGGAAGATGGACAGATAGATACTCGTAGATAGATTTTGCTCGATGCTTTTAAACGGACAACAGCAGACAAAAACATTGCGGATGGTAGAGTCATCTCGAAAAGGACTCTATCAAACAAAGTCCAACACAAATAGTACGGTACAAGAGTACAACCGACTGAAACGATTCAGATCGGACATGGACTGCATTGGAAACCTGCAGAACTTTGAAAATTTTAAACATGGTTTCACCCACTCGTGGAGAAACCTCCATATATTAAAATGACCGTTTATTCAAATTGAAATGGTCTTTCGTTTGTTGTGACGTGATATGGAAATTTTTTCGACTGGAAAATAAATTGAGAGGACGTTGGATTAGGCCAAGTGTTGCCAATTTGGTTGATTTCACATTTAAGGATTTTTATCATATTCTTGAAGCCAATTTCATGCTAAAAATATTTCTGGAGTAAGTACTCTACTCTATTCGACTACTTACTGTTAAGACTAGCGTCAACTAGAAACACTTCAAATCAAGCTAAATCAAATCGCCTCCATACGTCTATTACACACGGCTTCATGGATTGGAAAGAATCAATCAATCGTTAATTCGTGCTTTTATTCTATTTTTAAGATCATGCTTTTGTCCAAAATGGAAAGCTTGGATGAAAAATTTTTTGTGTTAAAAATTCGTTTTGATGTAGAGGAAGATATTGCTAGAAAAAAAGCGATGGGCTCCAAAATACTGAATATATCAAAAAGAGTCTACAGTAAATCTCAGCAAATTCTAACCTCATCCCGAATGTGAGACCGTGGCTAAATCGAAGGCATGGTGAGACTGACTTCTATCTGACCCAACTTTTGAGCGGGCATGGGGGTTTTCAGTCTTACCTGCATAAGATTGTTAAGTCATGGTCCCCCGATTGTCGGTTTTGCCCAGGAGAGGAGCACAATGCTTGCAACACATTTTTTGCATGTGCGAAATGGGTCAAGCTGCAAAGGGAACTCTAGAGGGAGACAGGAGAGCTCACCCCGGATAATATAGTTGCGGTGATGCTCGAATCGGTTGACAAATGGAACCAGGTAGCACATTATGCTCGGGCAGTCCTAAAATATAAAAGGGACTCACAGCAGAATGGGGCGTTGGGACTGAAGAATCGCTTTTCTGGCACTTCCTGTTCCCCTCTCCCCTTCCGCTAGAAAAGGGATCCCCCAGCTTGAAGGTGCTGCACGGCGTAACGAAACGAGACCTGTACCGAAGTAATGTGTCAAACGGTTCCAGGCTGGGTTCTCAGGTTGACACGGGATGTGTTTAATGGGTAGTCCAGTCGCATTCTTGTGAGCATGGGAGACCCACACTCTGTGAATAAATGGCATTCACCTGTCTACCACAAAAAAACCATCATGTACAGAACCTTTTCGTAAAGAAGCATTCAGTGATATACTTAATAATATTACACAAAAACTAGCTGAGCGGGACAACTTGTCGCAGCAATCGGAAATTCTCAAAAAATTGGAAAACATCGATAAAAAGAGTAATATTTTAGAAGAATAAATAATGGAGCAGCGTAACATTGAAAACGTTTTTCCAGTTCAAAAAAATCCCATCCATCTGAAATCCTGTGGTCTGAATGAAGTGGCGTCGGTAACTACTACAAATCAAACATCTGAAATCGTCAGCCACATCAATAAATTTGGCACCTTTTGGTCAGAGGACGAATAGAAAAAAAGACATGAGCGGTTGGAGAAGGCTAATGTAACGAATCATCAGCACAACAATTTCGAAATATTTTTCATAAAGAAAACGCCAAATAATATTAATACTGCTTGAGTTCCAAAATTTTCGGACGTAAATCTATTACTGCAAGGCTGCAGAGTGGAGGCAATTTCACAGAGAAATAAGAAAACGAAATCGTTCAAAGTATACATACCGCACAAATATGCCTGGGTTTTCTCTAATTACACATCCAAAAACGATAGCGCCTATTGGAGTGGATTGGTCTTCAGAAAATGGAAATTAAGGAAACCTGCCGTCAACAATAATCAACCAAGCAAATACAACAACAACAAAAATGTCAAAGTCAAAGTCAAAAGCGCTTTATTCAATGCTAATCGGTATAAATTTTCAAAGAATATAAAACAAATTCCAAACAACAAACCTACAAAAACTTAATGGCCCAAATGGCTCTCTAAATTTATACATTATTATTAAACATATTTCTTCAAAAAACTCTATCAAATTACATATTTTGAAAATCAATTGGAAAAAGGAGAAAAACTAACCAACACTATCCTAAAATTATTTATAATTTAAACACCACAGTGCACTTTGATCCTATACCTAATATGTTTTAACTTAATTCTAAATAAAATTCAATCAAAAAACTTATACTAAAAAATTTATATAACAATGTCCCTAACCTAAGCGTTTAACCTTATTTCTAACCTAATATAATAAACATAACATATACCTTATTTTTAACACAAATCAACAACAACACTAAATGTAGCAATTATGAGCTGAAACTCTAAAACTAAGTAACGAAAAACACAAAAACTGGAAATAAACACGAATAATTAAGACATTGTCATTCAGCCACCAATACCTAGATTGCTCCATCTCAGCTCGACCAGCCTCAACGAATCTAGCAAATGAGTATCTCCATTGGAATTGTTGGTCTCGTGAACAAAGATTCGGAGGACATTTGATCTTCTTATTGGTGGCCCGTCTGTATATGTGATATATGACTGGGACGCCGTCAGCATCAAAAACATATCGATTCATGTCCAAATACACGAATGCTTCTAGAGGAACGAAGCCAGTAGCGAGGCAAGTCACAATATACCCGTCTGTAGCGTGGAACGGCTGTGAAATTTAAGGGCTTTCACTCACAGTCTCAGATCTTACGATATGATTCCGAAGAAGTTTCAATATAAAGATATCGGCTCTTGTCACTTGAGCAGTTTGATAAATTCGTCTATTCGATATATAATGTTTCCAATCCGTCTCAGGCTTTCTGTACAAACCAGTACATGCACGAAGACATTTCCTTTCGAAAACTCTTAATTTTTCCATAGTTCTAGCGCTCTGGTTGTACCAGATCTGACATCCATATGTCAAAACTGGTCTAACCAGAGTCTTGCAACTGATAATTTTGACCTTTTGATCAATGTTTTTGGAATGAAAGAGTCTTCGTAGGGCCATGACTACTTTCTGTGCCTTACTGAGCATGCTTTTGACATGTTCAGTATAATACAGATACTGATCGAGATGAACACCGAGGTATCGAACACAGGATTTATGTGGAACCCGTTCTAAACTACCCTCAACAGCAATGATGTGAAAATCTTTCAATTACGTTTCAGGTCTTGACTGACTCCCTGCAGCGTTGTCCGAAACAAAATTGTTTCACACTTCTGCGCATTGATTTTCATTCGGAAATTGTCAGTGTACAGCTGCACATCATCGAACATTTTTTGGAGATTGCTCTGAACTATTGTAGCTTTTCGGTCTGCCGTATAGATGATCAGATCATCAGCAAACGCAACCAATGATCGCGTTGGCGAGACGTTAAAATCAAAGCTGTTCAATAGCTTGTGAATAATACTGATAAAAGCAGGGGCGCAGTAACTGTTTCCTGCTGTAGACCATACAAGGCCTTGAATTCGCGTATTGTTGTCAGATTTCCATCAGTTACAACAAACGATTTTCCGTATAACATATTGCACATCATGGCGACAAGGTGTCTGGGGAACTTGTCCTGAAGGAGTTTAAAAATTAGCCCATCTAACCATAGCGTATCGAAGGCTTTTCCCATATCAATGAGACATGCTCCAACGCATTGCCTATCATTTAGTTTCCAACTGATGTCTGAAGTTACTTTCGTTATTGCATGTGTGGTCGAATGCCTGACATGAAAATCAAATAGGCAATTCGGCATCAACTCATATTCCTTAATGTGGGCGTTTAATTCTCTGTTGAGTATCACTTCAAACACCTTGCTGGTGTGAGGCAGCAAGCTGATTGGGCGATAGCTTTTGGAGCATGAAGATTCTTTTTCTTTCTTCAAGATCGGAAATACCTTAGCCTTTTTCCACTCATTTGGGAAATATGAATTGCTCAACATGTTGTTGAACAATATGCAATAATTCCTAATAGCAACCTCAGGCAAATGTCGGAGAACTACATTTGGAAAACCATCAATACCACATGATTTTTTGTTGTTTATCCTGCGAAATATGAAACACAAGTCTTCATAGCTGACAAAATAATCAATAAGATTCAAGCTCGATATGGGGTCGGATGTTAATGTTTCATTGAAATGAAGAACTGATTGGCCGTTCAGACTTGATTTGAAGTCGGAAACTTTTGTTTCAACGACCTCTGAAAATATTTCATTCCCTCCCTCAGGATTTGGTAGATGAACCAATTCAAAATGTGTTCCAATCAGGGCAAGTTTATCCAATCCTTCACAAACGATCCGGTTTCCATTTCTTGCGGAATATGCACTTCACTTTCACGATAACGCCGTCTGGGTCCTGTGGGTTAATACCCCTCAATTTTTCCGCCCATTGGTTGCTGACCCCGCTCCTAAAATATGACCGGATTAAGTTCCGGACATTCTTCAGATGTAATTTCATCAAAGCCAACGAGGGAGGTTATACCTGTAGTCCAAAAATCGTCGATAAATACTGTTGACGCGTATGAGAAGAAGGCTTTTCTATCTTTTCAACCTTGCAATGTTTGGTGTTTCATATCCTTCCATATTGTTTCCATGTTTTATCTTGGGAACTACTTTCTCAATCGTTTCCAACGCCAGCTTCTCTAACTTCGACAAATATAGATCTATTATCGTTAGTGAGATTCCTGTCATTAGGAAAAATTGAGCAAGAGTTGCTATCATCAGAAGGGGGACATTGCTTCTGATACTCCCGATTAAACTTCTTTTGAAACTTTCCCCAGTCTGTTTTTTTGAAGTTCAACCGATGATTTTCGTGTTGAACTGGAACGAGGAAGAAATCATCCCTTTGATGATTGATTTCCATCGCGATTGCGTTATGGTCGCTATCATAAGGAAGCACCTGCAGTTTCTGTTGAGGACTATCAAAGCTGAATTTAAGTCTTGCGTCAGCAATGCAGAGGTCCCAATATGAATTTGTCCTAGGGTACGTTGGGAACTCCAGCCCTTATAGATTGCACCTGTATTCAATTTGGTTCTCTGTTATCCACGATTTCAGAGAATACACCTCTTCGATTATTGGTGACGTTCAGCCAAGATGTATGCTTGGCGTTCAGGTCACCAGCAAGAATATGCAAGCAATAACTATGCAGCCTGTTCAATTCGAGTATTTGAAGTTCCTCCTTGAGCTTGAGAACAGTTCCACCAGTTGCATAGGCAGAGATAACGAAGAGGTTATCCCCACCTGGCAGTGAAATTTTGATAACGGGCTCTTCAAGAGATTCAAAGCTTTCGAGTTCGCCTTTTTGAATATTTTGGAAACAATAAGGTCTTTGAACCAATATCCGGGTGCCACCTCCCCCATCACCTATTACCCTATCGTTTCTTCCGAATTCAAAATCCTTTAATGTCATGGAGTGCCATGAATTGAGGTGGGTTTCAGTGAGAAGCATGATGTCAGGCTTTTGCTTAACAATGAATTCAAGGAGATAATCACGCCAATGTATAGTAACAATGGAGTTGACGTTGATCGAGATGAGATGAATCCTATCCATGGGAATGTGACTTGATGACAAACTATTTTGAAGCATGTTGGCCTAAACGTTGAAAAACGAAATTGAGTTTTTGGTCTTGTTTATTAATTCTATCTGAAAGAGATTCAAGCTGTTGGTAGATTTTGAGAAGCAGCTCATTATTGCCACTTACATTATTTATTTTATTTACATTTTTGTCTGCTGGTCCTCTGGCAGCAAGTGCAAATGATACCCCGCGATTGACGAAGTTGGGAGGTAACAAATTGTGATTTACTTTGGTTTATTTTGGGGAAAATTTAACTCTTGCATCTTGATACCGAGGGCATCCTCAATATGGTGCGGGATGACCAAATATACCGCAATTAATACAATTAAATTTTTCTTTTGGCTCCATCGGAGCTAATTTGCATTCGCCGGGGGCGTGAATATCTTAGCACTTAACACAGCGATAGGGCATTGTACAATTTGCAGCCGAATGACCGACTCTTTGACACCTGTAACACTGGTTGACCTCAGTTTTTTGGAGGCATTCCCACTACACAACTGCTATGGTTAGAAATTTGGACCAAATAAAATGGTAATATTTTACCTTCGACAGTTGATCTCCGTATTAACTTATTAACAACAACAAAAATGTAACAGTAATTACCACTTATAACAAAAACCTGAATATTAACACTACTCACAACACCCAACCATTTATTACTAACAACATTGTTGACCTTACCGATCCTTTAGATAACAAGCTGATGGGAAACAGTACTACTTCTGATAATAACCAACCTAAAAAATTATCGGTTCTTCAGAAACGAATAAATGCTTAATATCTGAATTTAACTCTATAAAACCTCCTTCCAAATATCCGAACTTCGTAAGAAGTGGGTTTCAAACGTCGTCCCCTAATTGTGTAATTTAATTACATAACACACTCAATAGCACTTTGAACGAAAAACAATCCTTTTTAGACCCACTCTTACCTCCGATGGTAAAAGCGACAATAAACTCTAGCAAAGATCTTCAGAGCAGGTATATACTATCAAGACTGGGTGAGCACAGATTATATGAATTGATTCTATTCTACCCAGCTTACATGCATAGAGCACCAGACACCACATGTATTGACGGTAAATTGAAGACCAATATAAAAGTAATAATCCAGAGAGAAAGTCTTCCGGTAGATGCTGATGCTCTACAAAAACTATATCTTAGATACCATGAGCAATTTGGTGTTACATCAGAGCAAGCCAAAAAAGATCTTGAAACTTACGCTTCTCATGAAAGCTCAAATTATTTATCCTCGCCCCAAAGGTCACGTGAGCAACATCACAAATTTTTTTGACCACAATAAGAGCTCTACCACAAAATGCCTCAAAATGTCCTACCATAATTGTAGTGGCATAAGAGGCAAACTCAACAAACTTTTCTTGATGCTAAATCATACCCTTTCAATATCCTTGCATTCACGGAAACCTGGTTGAATGACACCTATCGTAACGAAGAAATTCTCGACAGTTGTTGGTCTATTTAAAGAGACGATGAAGGCTATCTTAGCACTGGCCTAATCTGAGGAGCTGGTGTCTTAATTGGCATACACAACGCTTACTCGAGTGATATCGTCAATACCGCAACTTTCAAAACTCTCCAACTTGTAATAGCGAAAATCAAAATAAATAAATTTTATTTGTACGTTGGTGTATTCTATATTCCCAAAGAGTCCAGTTAGACAATCTATACTGAGGCTTGTGGAGTTGTCTCTTCACTTCCTGAACTTTCGAAAGAAGGAGATAAAATGATTATCTTTGGGGATTTTAACAGGCCCAATTTAAAGTTTGTAGTAGTCTGTGTGGTCTAGTGGTTAGAGCATGAACGCATAAGCCGAAGGTCCCAGGTTTAAATCTCGTTGGGAGCAACGTGATTTAGTTCAGGGGATTTTTTGGACAGACTATGAGTTTTCACTCAGTGGTGATATGTACTGATTTAATCAGATCATATCATAGCTGAGCAGGCACACGGAAGCGTGGTAATGACCAAACCAACTTCCGGAAAAATCAATACGGTCATGAAAATGAGATACTCTAACTATCTCTAAGTGAAGGCCCGAGAGGGGCTGTAGTGCTACAAAGAAGAAGAATTTAAAGTTTGTAGTTGACAAACTTGGCAATTCTCTCATTCCACTGAATTTTCGAGACGATATTGATTTCAACCTAGTTTCTACATTGTACGGCAATGATTCACAGCAAGTAGTTCTGACATCGAATACCTCTGGCAATTAGTTAGATCTCATTTTCACGAATGCTTATGACAAGGTGGTGGTTAATTCAACTAATGATGTGGAAAATCTTTTCAAAAATACCCTTCACCATTCCGCACATTCAGTTGATTATTCCATCTCTGATGACGCAAACAGCCTTCCGTACAATAACTTGATTGTATTTGATTTCCGTAATGCTGACTACGATAGCATTAAGAGTTATATTTCTAGTGTAGACTGGACTCGTAGGCTTTCGACGCTAGATGTAGATGATGCAGTAAACCCTTTCTACCAGACCATATTTGACGCCGTTGGAAGCCAAACACCTAAAATCAAAAAGAGGAATAAACTGGCTAAGCCATGGTTGGACAGTAGTCTTCGAAATTAAAGAAACACAAGGAGTAAGCTCCACGAAATAATACAAAAAGAACCCAATGTCAGTGATCAAATTAAAAATGAATATAATGTGCTGGCAAATGAATTTATATTGAAGCCACGCGAGGCTTATGCAATGAATGTTAATTTTATTTGCGGAAACATAATCCAAAACCTAAAGAAGTTCTTTGCTTTTGTAAATATTAAGAACGAAGCTCGTGGTTACCCTAAACAAATGACTGATGAAGACCGCAGTTCCTCTGTCCCGGAAGAAATCTTTAATTTCTTCGCTGATCATTTTCAATCAGTGTTTTCCTTACCAAACACCTCACCTCATGTAAATAACACTAACGCCGTTTTTAAAACAGCGCTTCAGGACCTCTTAGTTTCTGAAGATGATATAATTTATGCAATTAAAACACTTGATCTGAACCATGGACCTGGCCCAGATTTTTTCTTCTTCTTTGTAGCACTACAGTCCCTCTCGAGCCTTCGCTTAGAGATAGTTAGAGTATCTCATTTTCATGACCGTATTGATTTTATTTTCTATACCAGTGCAGTGAAGTATTAGTTTTACCTCTGAATATCATTTTTAATAAGTCACTCGTAAGCGTAAAATTTTCAATACACTGGAAATCTTCTCACTTAACTCCAAGTCATACAAGCAAAAGCATAGGTAATGTTCAAAATTATGGAGGAATTGCCATTTTATCTGCCATGCCAAAATTATTTGAGAAATTGAATGCTTGAAAATATCGCTGGTAATAGAGCGTCTCAATGACCAGCAGCATGGCTTCAGGAAAAACCGATCCACAACCACCAATCTAAAAACGATGGTCTCATACATACTTTGCGCAAAGAAAAGAGGGCACTAGGTTGACGCAATTTATACTGATTTTCGTAAAGCTTTTGATCGTGTCAATCATACGATTCTCTCAGAAAAATTACGCAATTTCGAAATCACTGGCCCATTGCTTTGCTGGTTAAACCCTTACTTAAAAAACCGGACTAAAACCGTTAAATTTCTAGGGTATATGTCCAAAGAAATTCAAGTCTACTCCGATGTACCTCAAGGCAGTCATCTTGGACCTCTTCTTTTCAATATATGTACTCGTATTTATACCAGACCTTTCTGATGTTTTTTCCGATACAACCCTATTTTTTATGTGGGTGATCTCAAATTATATATGGGATAACATCCCACAGTGATTCAATATTCTTACAGAACTAGATAAATCCTCTGCTTGAATGGTCCAACACTAACCACCTATACCTGAACCTCGAAAAAATGTCAGGTGGTTAGTTTCTCTCGCAGAACTTCAATTTTATTAGCTGATTATCACCTCGGTAATACTAATCTTTCCCGAACAGACAGCATAGTAGACCTCGGTGTCTTCTTGGATAAGAAACTCCGTTTTAATTTGCACTTTGATGAGGTTCTCTGCTAGGCTAATAAAATGTTGGGCTTCATCAAACGGCGTGCTAAAGAATTTCAGAAAGTGTGGGTAACAAAGACATTATAGATACCATTATTCCGCCTTATTTTCGAATATGCATGTGTCGTCTGGCATCCTGTTTCTGATGTTCATAGAGAAAGATTTGCATCTGTTCAAAAACAGTTTCTGCTATTTGCCTTACGATCTCAATATGACCCACGTAACTTTCAGAGCTTGCTTTCATATGAATATCGGTCGTCCATTTTAAATTTATCTTCACTTGCCTCCCGTAGAATTATGTCATGCTCTTGCTTTGCATTTGATGTCCTCCGTGGTACTATTACAGTTCAATATCTGATTGATAGGATATCCATGAATGAACCAGTAAGATTTACAAGATATTCACGTTTGCTGGTGGGAAGTCGACATCTTACCATCTACAGTGAAAATGAACCGATTAATAGATGCTGCAAAATATTAAATAGCCTGAGCCATTGCTTTTCTCCAACCATATCTAGACTATAGTTTAAAACCAGTCTATCAATGTTCCTCTCTTTCTATTCCTATATTAAGAACTTGTATTTTTGTAAGTGTAACCTATATTTTTAATTTATATTTTGTAACTTTTAACTTTTAATTCATTCTGATAATTTATAATATTGATGTCATACCTTGTCTGGTAAGAAAACAAAAAAAAATCCCAGCAAATCCAATGTTCTCGAATGAATAATGTGAAGTTCCTCCAGTGTTGATACACATTTGTCCCCGTTTTATCGTATTTTCCTTGACTTTCCGTAAGATTTTCGGAGATAACTTTTCGCATTCTTGTCGAATGTTTGCCTTAAGGTCTACAATTGTCAGAAATTTATTGACACAAGCCCGCAACTTCAAGTAGCCCCAAGGAAACAATCTTGCTGACAATGCCAAATTGCCAAAACGGGAAATTACGCGAGCAGGAAATGCTTCCTTCACAATATCGATTGTGGCTCGTGCCATGTGCGTGATGACACCGTTTTGTCCATGTTTACCAAGCCCCGTTCATGCAATTCCGGTAGTAAGAAGCCATTTACTATGCCCTGCAATGTTCGACAGAAAAAAATATGGCCCGATCACACTTCCTTTGTGAACGCCGCACCACACAGTGGTTTAAAGTGTATGTGATGGCTGTTCGTGCATCGCACGTGAATTTTCAGTGCCCTAGAAATGAAGATTTTGCTAATTGACGTAACCCTTTGAGTGCGAATGCGCGGCATCGCTCATGATTATTTTCGATACAAAATCTTCACAATTAAATTGAAACCATTATTTCAAGCTCTTGCACCGTATGACACTCCATTGTTTGTCTGTTTTTACTCCACAGCTGTCTAGTTTAGAAATATAATATATGATTTACGTACGACGCCATTTGCAAAAGTTATAACATCTTCCAATAGGGTGAATAATTTAGCGCCAACCAGCAGTTCCTATTAATTTATCATACACTACCGGTACCCTGTGTATGGTGCTACGCCAAAGTGAAAACGTGTATTTAATGCGAAATGTGAATCTTGTGTTTTATTGTCGGTAATCGCGAGTACAAGATATAAATGAAACTGAAACCGGTTAAAGTCAAATAGCAAATCGTTGGTAATCATCGTTATGCGTAGAATCAGCACGTCTTCTCCTTTGAATTTGCCAATGATGATTGTTGCCTCGATCAAATTTGATGTCAATTTTTTGACCATCAGTCTGGGTTCGTTGCACAGTTTTGGCGCGTTCAAGCTTCAAATGAGCATCACCGGCGATCTAACTTTAGTGATAGAATGTGTGGTGGCATTCTTAGTGGCTACATTGAATTTAAAAAATTCGGTTGGATAGTTGACTGCTTGTTCTTCATTCATTACTGTGTCAATTGGTTTGACCAGTACTATAGGTTCAGTTTTCATGATCAACAGGTCACTCTCATTTTACTGCGTCGGCCATGCATGCATTTTATCGAAGCGCAGTTTGCTTTCGGTCTTTCAACTGTACTATTGTAGATTGGCTGTTTTTTGTCTGATTAGCTCGACGTCAGGTTCGATGGGGTTGTGATCTTGTAAAGCCAGCATGATATTATTCTTTATTATGGCTCTTTGCTTAAAACTGTAGAGAAGCTAGTATGTTTAATGTCTGGAAGTTTGTCTGCGCATCGTATTAAACGCCCACTGAATCGCTTTCAAGTGTACATCCCAACGTCACTCTTATCTGTCATTGTCTGCAACCTACGCAGCAAAGTTCTGTTTGCGCGTTCTGCTTGACTGTTGGCCCATGAAATCTTCACTGCCGTAACAATATGCATTATTTCATAATCTTCACAGTATTTTTGAAACTCTTTTGAAGTATACGCTATACCTCTACATGTTACCAGCCGCTTTGGAGCACCAAAGTAGCCACTCAGCTCTTCTAATACAATCATGACGTGGTTTATTGCTGTTGATTTTCTCGGCCGTAGAAGCGTAAATCTGGTAAACATGTCTGCAAGTAATAGTGCGTACTCGTTCAGTCGACTGCTGTGTGGGAAGGGTCCAATATGGTCGACGTGTTCAGTTTGGAAGTGCATGGGATCAATTTGGAATTTAATCAAACACGCATTCCGGGTACGATTTATTATAGCTCTTTATGGAATTTTGTATTCTCGGTAACCAAATAGGTTCCTGTATGCACTTGAATGGTTTTTTTCAAATCAAGATGCCCAATTTTTTCGTGGTTTTGAATTTAATTTTTTGTCGTAGTGCCTTCGATATAACCCACTGATGTCGGCCGTTTATTTTGAGGTATAATCGTCCGTTTTTCCTTCAGATATCCAACTGTTGACGTTCCTTCTTGTTGGAGAGAGTTGACTATTTTTCGAATAGCTGAATACTGCAACTGCATGTTGAGTAACCAATCGTCTATGCTCACGTTGACCTTGGAAATTTTTAGGGACGCCATCTCGGCTTCTTATGGTGGTTCACTCAGGGCCCTACTTAGAGTGGTGACGTATTCTCTTCAGGCATCTGACCAGTATGTTATGTCGATATCAAAATCTTGGATTCTTAGCCACCATTTGGCTATTCGTGGAATCTATTCGGGGTTCTTTATTACCGTCTTTAACATACTACAATCGGTGACAACTTTTATTTGCTTACCTTGAATATAATAGTGTATGTACTCAAGCGACCCCACTACCGTCACCGTCTCCAGTTCGCAGCTATGATCCCGCTGTTCAACTGTTGTCATTGCTCGGCTGAAATAAATCGCAGACTTCTTTGCATTGTTGGCTCGTTGCATCAAAAAGCCCACTAGATCTACGCTGCTTGCGTCCGACAGAACCTCATGTTCTGCATCCACCCGGTAGGAAGTCATCACGGGTCCTGATGCCAGAGCTTCTTTGAAATTGTTAAGGACTCCTCTTTGGACGTGCCTCAAATGAAGGGTTCGTTTTTCCGCAACAACTTTTACAAAGGTTCCAAAATAAGCGAGTACCCCGGACAAACTTTCAAACATATCCGCTTGCACCGAGAAATCTTTGCACGCTCGATATGTGCGTGGGCACACTAAACTCCCGTATTGTGAAAGCTTTCACTTTTCTAGGACTGATGCCATTTGGGGTCAACTTATGTCTCAAGAATCCTACTGAATCCACGAAGAACTCAAATTTAGTCATATTTGGGGTAAATTTTAACTTACTTATCGTAGGACCCTGAACAAGTGTTGTAGCTTCTCGTAGGTTTTGGTGGTAGAGTAACTGTCCACTAGGATGTTGTTCATATAATGACTCATATCATTCTGTCGCGTGTTATGGTTCGCGGCCAATAATTTTAATGTTCCGGGAAAGTGAAAATGCAATGTCTTTTAAATTAAATTAAAAGAGTTTATTTATTTAGTAAAAATGCACAATCACTCATTTAACTATTTCATAATTTTAATTTTCACTTTGTCATAAGTTTATCTATCAACTGTCTTCACTTAACAATCAACGAAAATCACTGCTATTACTCGATCAATATCGCTTTTCAATTCGTTATCGCAGTTTTTACTATATCGCGGTTCTAATGAATGATCCTCCCATTCATTCAGCTCGCCTTTAGATAGGGTCTCTACCCATTCAACCCATTTCACGTACATTGGCGAATGTTCTGCCGAGAGGTACCTGGTATATTCGAGCAGCTTAATGAATGCAGTGACGTCACTTTCAGATGTTGATCATGCTTGATGGTTCTCGTGGTTTCGAGTAAATTCACTTTGTTGATCATGAGGTTCTTAATGGTTGTGAAAACAATTGCAACAGTAGCTCGCAGAATTATTCGTTCATGTAACAATTCTTTCGTATTCCACTCTGACCTTTGCCTTCAGGCGCTGAAAAGCACCCGGGGCGTTTTCTGGGTCAAACCGCATGTGCAGGAACTTCGTTGTAGCGGACACCGTGTATTTGCGGCTGTTTGGCGCAATCGTCACCTGGTAATCTCTACTATTCAACTCTAGCACGGAAAAATATTTGAAATGCTTCGCGTCTAGCAACCATTCTTCGACGTTTGAAGTAGAAAGAATTTCCCTTGGCGTCTGCTGATTTGAACGTTGGTAGTTGACGCATAACCTACCTTCATCATTTCTCTTTTTCGTTAAAAGTTACCGGGCTTGCGTAGTTAGAAAAGAATATGGTGATTAGGTTATTTTTAAACAATTTGTCAACCATCTTGTTCAGCACGCTACGTTTAGGCTTTGGGACACGGAGCGGTGTTTCAGCTAGTAGTTTCAACGTGTTCAATTTGATTTTCATTTACTCGTAATCGGGTCACCCGAATTCGCAAATACATCGTGGAGTTCGTTCAGGACACGCTTCAATTTTTCTTTTTCGAAACTGTTACTTGGCCCGCTTTTGAAGTTTTCGATTATTTCGTCTTTTTCGGCAAAAAGGATTTTTCCACCTCAAAAGATGGCCGTTGTGTCTTTAAAAAAATCATGTCCGACCAGGACATCCATAGACAGAATGTTTTCGGGCACCACATACGCATGAATCATCTTCTGAATACCGTCAATAAGGATGTTTAGAACTACCAATTCCGTCACAAAATAATCACCACCACAGAAGCCCTGAAATTTCGTCTGGCATAATTTTACTTCATATGTTGTTAACAGGTCCGCTTTAGATTTCTGATTTAAACTTCAATCACTACCAGTATCAACGAAAAGTGTCACGTCACTCGCGTTCAGGTTTGCTATTTTAGTTTTTCTGTTTCTTCGGTCCAAGGACCACAATTTGGGGCTGATTTTTGATAACAATGCAATCGCCTCTTCGGTACACAAGATATGCACACGAAGCTGTACCATTCGCAAGCCGATAGTATGGAAGAGCATCGACAGAGAACGTTCAAGGCAGTTCTCAAGTGCACACCCAAAATTTTTTGCAACAAGCGTCGCGTAAACAATGATTTGACTTAAGCAGTACTTTTGACTAAAAAAGTAGTTCAAACTGAACTAGCTTGACTTCTCTTTTTCTCTCGGCAAGCAACGTGAGCACAAAAATGGAAAGTCAAGCATTCGCCAGTATTTAAACATCCTCATACAAAGTTTTTGTGAATAAATACAGGGTTATCCATTTCGTGGTAGGAAAGTATAACCCTGCTATTTGATATCTGTCAGAATTAAATGTCATCCAGAGCGTGTTTTTTTTAGTTTAAGGTTTGCCATTTAGAAACATGGATCGTTCAGCAGTCAAAGAACACAGAACACAGTGAGAAAATTTGAAGAGACTGGATCGGCTATTGGTATTGCAAGGCCTGTGCATCATCGCAACATTCGTTCTGCTGAAAATATCGCTGTCGTTTCTCAAAGTGTGGAGGAACACCCGAATTTGTCGATTCCTTGACGTGCTCAACATTTGGGCTTGTCTTACGGCTCATTGTGGCGAATTTTGCATTTGGGTTTGCATCTCCATCCGTACGAAATCCAACTCACTCAAGAACTTAAGCCTCAAGACTATACACAACGCAGAATGTATGCGAATTGGGTGATTGAACAACGAGCCATTGATAAAGATTTTTCGAACAAAATGTTTTTAAGTGATGAGGCTTATTTTTCGCTCAGTGATTACGTAAATAAACGGAATTGCCACATATGGGGCTCTCAAAAACCTCAAGTGATTGCAGAAAGGCCTTTGCATCCGGAAAAAGTGACCGTTTGGTGTGCATTATGGTCTGGTGGTGTTATTGGCCCGTATTTTTTGAAAACGATCAAGGAAGAGCCATTACAGTCAATTCTGACCGCTATGGACGGATGTTAACCGATTATTTTTGGAGAAAAATTGAAGATTATGATCTGGAGAACATGTGGTTCTAACAGGACGGAGCCACAAGCCACACAACACAGGCTAATCGAGCACTTTCGAAAAGAGAAATTTCCAGGACACGTAATTTCGAGATTGAGTGATGTTAATTGGCCCCGCAAGATCCTGCGACCTAACAGCTTTGGATTTCTTTTTATGGGGCTATGCAAAAGATTGTGTTTACGCGAACAATCCTCAAAATCTTGAGCAATTGAAAAGCAATATTCGTGAAGTGATGGCCGAGATATTGCCGGAAATGTGCCGAAAAGTCATTGAAAATTACCTCAAAAGGATTGTGGCCTGTAAGAGGTCCCGTGGAGGACATTTGAATGATGTTGTATTTCACAAATAATGGCAAGCTTCAATCTTTATATTAAAAAAAAAATTTGTTTTTATCTGAATATTTTATGTGTTTTCTCAAGCTTTACTTTCCCAAGCGTTAAAATGTATAACCCTATATATATTTTGTGTTTTCCTAGATTTCAGTAAAGTGGTTTTGTCCTAAGGTCCAATTCTTTTTTAGGGTGACGATTGCCCTGTATGCCTGTACAAACAGGATCCGTGAACAGTTCAATTTGTACCGATGCAATATATTTATCCAGGCAACACTGTCATTTTGGAAACCATCCTCATAGACTCTATAGTGGTTTTGAAAACCGTATCAAACATCTTCCCAGCCGGTACGAATTGAAAAGGACTATACCAACATTTCAACTATATTCATCTTTTACGCCTACCACTTCCCTCGTTTCTCTGTTTTGAAAAAATGAGACCAACCCGAAAGTTTCATGTTCTACACATTTGCAGCTTCATGTATGTCTTTTGATGATTTCGCTTCGTTTTTGATCATCAAATTGCACGGATAGTGTTTTATTTCGTTTGTTCGAAAAGTTTTTCACATGCATAAATTTTCGGTCGACATGAGATCAGAATTCGTTGCTTCCTGAATTATTGTCCATGTCCGTGTCGTTTCCCTTTTAAAATTTTCTGTTTGTTTGCATACTATATATATCAGCAGGAGTACAAACGAGGGAATTTTGATGATGATGACAACGATGATGTCGTATGACGATAACTATGAGTAAAACGCTGACGACTACTGTACTATAGTACAACGGCTGCGACTATTAAAGTGCTAAAGTGCATTTTGAATGCATTTGTCGTTTGTTTGGTTTGTACACATCGGGCAAAAAGTCATTTATTGTTGAAGCAACAATAAATGTTTTATAAAGTATTCATAAAATATTGCATGGTGGGCTGGTTAAGATGAATACAGTTTAGTGTTGATGATGAATTGATGAAGATATGTCGCATGAAAGGATTTTTACGAAAGATTCTTTTTTTGGCATGGATTGAGTAAAATGTCAAAAATTTGTGCCACTACCGTCGGCTGGCCGTTAAATGAGAATAGATAGACGAACTTACGGGTGGGTATCTTTTATTCGGTAGAAGTCCTAGCTGTTGGCACTTGTAAAACTAGTGGAAATCGTAGAAAAGCGGAGAGAAAATGGACTAGGTGGGTAAATTTCCAAGCAGCTATTATGAAGTGGAGCATTATTTTCAAACTATATACAGGTATTCCAAAATGGAATGTGAGTCTTCACGAAGAATGAAACCATAAATAACAGGAAATTGAATTCTTCTAATGCATTGAACAAAAACCATCAAGAAATCTAAAGGACCCTTAATAGTCAAATAAAAAGTAGGATTGGTAATTTTATTCAAGAACAGAATTGCTTTCAAAGAATATTGCTCAATTTTTCTTCTCATATTGAATTAAAATTAAATTTCCTATTGTGTAGCCTAGCAATGGCTGTTGCGTATCCAGTTTTATGAAATACGGCCCCAACCTCCACACACTGGATTGTTTCGCACAATTTTTAAGGAGTCATTTTGATTTCATATTTGGAGAATGATATCTTGCAAAACAATCTTTTCAGATCGACAGAGAAAAGACATTATTTTGTGAATTCAAAGGTTTATGTATTAAAATTAGAAAGCACAAAAAAATCTGGATGTGTTGGGCGCAATATATGAGCCATAAAAATATCTGCGGTCCCCACGATTTTCACCGTCTAATTTTTTTATAAAAAATTACAAAATGGCAGACTTTTTTAAGCCTGCGATTCGAGGCCACAAAACCATACCAAAACAAGGAATTTCCCACCAATCGCACAGATTTTCGTTCACGCGATAGCCATTGCAATATCAAAACAAGCCGAGTATGGATACGCTCCTATCAGAAAAGTTTTTTTCGCTACACATCTAATTAAGAAATTCAAAAGCTGAATCTATTATAATTGTGCATATTTAATAATATGCATAAAGATATCCCTCCTTTATTTCAATTTATTCGAGCACCATTTTGTAACAGTATTATTTCGTTATAATTGGAAAAACAGGAGTCAGGTTTAAAATGTTTTATGTATAAAAAAAATTAGAAAGCTCAATTTACGGTTTTCTAGCAAAACAGTAAAAAAAAGTCTGCTTTTAATTGCCACATCAGTAATGGGTTTTTCCTCCCCTCACCCTAATAACCTGTTTTCACCCATTTGGAAGGAGGCACACTGTATTCTTTGCAAGAATGCTGATCCAAAACTTGATTTTGGACACGTCTTGGGATCAGAAAAATGCCGGTTGTTCCAGGAAGCCCTAGCCAAGGCAAAATCAGAACTCCGATAACCCGCAACCTGCAGCTAAACCTACACCGCAGCTCAACTGCCCAAAATCTGCTTGAGTAGTTTGTGAGGGACATGAAAGCCGACTTCTTGCTGCTGATTGAGCAACACCATAATAAAAGTCCTGCATTATGGTATTCTGATGAAACAGGTACTGCCACCATCTGGGTTCGGAACAGTGACTTTCAAGCGGAGATTTGTGGCCGGGGGATGGTTTCGCGTGGGTTCGGTGCTCAGAAACCACCTTTTTTAGTGTGTACCTAACGCCTAATGAATCGATATCATCTTTCCAAGCCAAGCTTAATGCTTTAGAGGGCACTGTCTTGAACGCAGAGGGCAAAGTGCTCGTTGGGGGCGACTTGAACGCTAATGCAATCAAATGGGGCATGCCTCAGACGGAACAGCGGGGAAAACGAATCCTGAAAAAGGCGGCCAATACGGCCCTCGTCGTACAGAACTCCGAAAATACCCCGACTTTCCGCCGTATTGGCTGTGGGGGAACCATACCGGACGTGACATTCGCCTCGGAGTCCTTAGTACGGAGGATACACAACTGGAAAGTACTAGAGGACTACTCAGCCAGTGATCATCAGTGCATTCTGCTTGAGATCAGTGATGCTGTCTCCCGACGTCCGTGCTCTCGGCCTTCTACAACTGGATGGAACATTGAAAAGATGGACGTCGAGAGGTTCGTCGAGGTGCTTACAGCAGATGAGCCGCTGCAGGGAGCTTCGGAGGGGACGGAAGAACGGGCAGCTCAAGACGTGGTGAACTCTACTTTGAGCATTTTTTCGACTGCTTGCTGCGCTTCTATGCCCTGTCGAAGACCCCGGCACGGCAAGCCCGCAGTGTACTGGTAGTCAACTGAAATCGCTGAAAAGCGAAGGGAGTGTCACAAGCTTCGACGCGAGGCTCAACGGTCGCGGAACAATGACGGGGCATGCAACTGGGTGGCAGCATATAAGTCGGCCAGGAAATGCCTTCGCAAGCTGATCAACAGTAGCAAGGCACACTGCTGGCAAGACCTAGTGGACAATGTGAACAAGGATCCATGGGGCCTTGGCTACAAGCTGGTCATGCGGAAGCTTGGTGCCCTACGGCAACCTTGTATACATGACGCGAAAAAGATGGACGTGATAGTGCGGGGACTCTTCCCCGCCCATCCCGTCCGTGTTGACGCTGTCCATGGTGAAACAGCAGTCGAGTGTCCGTTCTTTACACAGCTGGAACTGGAGGAGGCAGTCCTTTCATTGAAAGCGAGGATGGTTCCAGGTTCAGCTGGTGTTCCAGCTGAGGTGTTGCAGCTCGTCTATCACCATTGTCCTGGCTTGCTGCTCAGCACATTCAACGCTTGCCTACGGGATGGGGTTTTCCCGGTACGATGGAAGGTGGCGAGGGTCGTGCTGATCAGCAAGGGGAAGGAAAATCCCGAATCGCCGTCTGCATACCGCCCGTTATGCATGCTAGACACGGCTGGGAAAGTGCTAGAGAAACTCATCAAGGGAAGACTCACTGACGTGATTCGTGCTGCTGGAGATCTATCTCCATGGAAGTACGGCTTTAGAGCAGGACGTTCTACCATTGATGCGATTGCAGAGGTGGTGAACGCGGTTCAAAGAGCTGAGGCGTATAGTCGCACCAATCGTCCTGTTGGTGACACTCGACGTCAGGAATGCCTTCAACTCCGCTAGATGGGCGGATATTCTGGATACGCTGGAAAACTCTTTTCAAGTTCCGGCCGCGGTCTTATGCGGCTTTTGAGGAACTACCTACAGGACCGAAGTCTGCTCCACGACATGACACAGGATGGATGGAAATTACATCGGGTGTTGCCCACGGATCTATCCTTGATCCGGACCCGTGGAACGTGTCTTACGACGGGCTACTGAGACTTGAGATGCCAGATGAGCCGCGCTTGGTCGGCTATGTGGATGATGTTGGGATTCTGGTCACTGGACGCACCGTTGAACAGGCGCAACTTAGGCTAGATATGCTATTGCGCCGAGTGAGTGACTGGATGACTGCTCGCGGTCTGAGTTTAGCACTGAGAAAACCAAAGTGGTCATCTTGACAAAAAAGAGAATCCCTAGAGTAAGGATGATCAGTATTGGAGATATACAAATCGAATCGAAGCCAGCGGTGAAGTACCTGGGGCTACTGATCGACTTGAAGATGAGTTTCTCTGAGCAAATCAGGGCAACGGCTGAGAAGGCTGCTTCGGGAATATCGGCCCAGAGTCGACTTATGGCCAACGTAGGGGGACCCAGCTCATCAAGAAGACGCCTCTTGATGAGTGCTGTAGGGTCAGTGCTACAGCACGGAGCAGAGGTAGGGGGCGACGCTCTCAGCAAGGAGGTATACAGAAAACTTTTGGCACAGGTACAGAGAAGAGGAGCACTGAGAATTGCATCTTCGTATCCAACAGTCTCCGACTCGGCAGTGAGAGTTATTGCGGGCGTGATACCTGTCGCCGTCCTTGCTAGAGAGCGCTGCGCTATTTACCTCCGCCAAAACGAGGATGCGAGGGAGATGGTTGTCCGCGAGGAGAGACAACGCTCGCTCAACGATTGGCAGCAGTCTTGGGTCAATTGCACGAAGGGAAGGTTGACTGCGTGCCTCATCCCGGATGTGAGACCGTGGCTGAATCGAAGGCATGGTGAGACTGGCTTCTATCTGACCTAGCTTTTGAGCGGGCATGAGTGTTTTCAGTCTACCTGCATAAGATCGGTCCCTCGATTGTCGGTTTTGCCCAGGAGAGGAAGAAAATGCCTGTCACACATTTTTCGCGTGTACCAAATGGGTCAGGCTGCAAAGGGACTCCTACGGGAAGACGGGAGAGCTCACCCTGGTTAATACAGTTGCGGTAATGCTCGCATCGGTTGACAAATGGAACCAGGTGGCACATTATGTTCGGGCAGTCCTAAAATATAAAAGGGACTCACAGCAGCCGGGAGCGCTGGGGCTGGAGGATCGCTCTTGTGGCACTTCCTCTTCCCCTCTCCCCTCCCGCCAGGAAAGGGACTCCCCAGCTTGAAGGCGCCCCACGGCGTAACAAAACGAGACCTGGCCCGAAGTAATGTGTCAAACGGTTCCAGGCTGTGTTCTCAGGTTGACAGGGGAGGTGTTTAGTATGTAGTCCAGCCGCGCATGGGATTCCCACACTCTGTGCATAAATAGCATTTACCTCCTTACCACATAAAAAAATACCCATTTGGAAGCCCTTCTATTTATGTATTGAATTTCCCTTTGGGGAATATTCTCCTACTCTTCAATAACTGCAGCTTTGAGCTCTCTGATAGATGTAGGAGCTGATATCATGTTAAGATTGTTCCCGATGTATTCGATTAGGTAAAGGTAAGGACTGGAGGTGTCAACCATAATTGCTTCATATTGACCCCGCCAAGGCATTCAGTGACAACTCTCGGGGTGTGTGCTCGAGCATTGTCGCGCATTAAAACAAAATGTTCACTAATGAATGGCACAAAGGGAACCGCTTGTGTTGCCAAGACTACTACCATATACCTGTGAGAATTAATGCTGCCGCTTTCAAAGATGCCCAGCTCTGTGCGTGTGTCATTAACAATGGCACCCCACACCATTATTTAACCCCCATCATAGGCCACTGTTCCAGCTTCAGTACATTCTGCAAATCTTACACCACGGGATCTACGCACACGCTGGCGTCCATCACGACCTCTTAAAACTATATTGATTCGCCAGAAAAGCCAACTGCCTTTCACTGGTCCTTTGTCAAATTTAATTGTGCTGGACATACTCAAGTCTTGCTCTTCTGTGAGCGGTGGTCAGTTGTATAACTCGAGCTGGGCGTAATGCTTCCAAATCCATTTCTGCTAACCTACTTCTAATTTAAGTACGCTCACACTTACATTGCATACCACAAGAAAGCGGTGACGAGCTACAAAAGCTCTTGTAAACCGATTTCGAAGAACAATGAAATGCTCACCTCATTCTGATGTATATCTTCTACAACCTTGTCTGGGCCTTCTTGTGTAGGAACCAGTCTCTCTGTACGGTCGGATAGTATCTTGTTTAATGGTACGCAGATATTCGATCATCCATCGAATTTGACGCTGGCTAACCCAGCACTTGCAAGCAAAATATCTCTAGCTACTCCCTTTGTGAAAAGTGTCATTTTATTGGTGTAGACTAAATCACGGTATGCCAAAGTTTTTTTTTCTAGTCGATAAAATTAATCAAAACGTTAGAATATATTTTTTTTTGTTGCAGCAAAACAACCGGCGAGAATTTCAAGATTCAACTTAACTGATAAATATCAGACAAAATCTCAAAAACAAAAAAAACGGCTCAAGCTATCTTATTAACTGGAAAACTATCCTTTTTAACAAATATGGTTAGTAACACTAACATGCACTAGGACAAACAAACGATTCGCAGTTTTGCAAGGGTGAAGGATCTAGCGTCTCTTTGAGTGTATATGTTAATTTAGTAAATATAAACTCAAAAATTTTTAAGTCATTTAAAGCTCTTTCAATTTTAAAAACGTTCGATCAAAGATATGACATCTGGTTTAAGTGAAAGCCAGTATAGTAAAAAAAGTGAGTATTATTGTCCTTGTACTGTATCAAAATTTAAATGCCCAAACCTTTACAGAATAAATCTAGACTTTGATGAAGCTTACAGAAAGATACAACATTCAATTCATCAACCCAGTTTTTTAATAGGACGAAAGATGATACGTGTTGAAGTAGAATGTCAACAGCACAAAAGACAAGATTCAGGGGATAAGGCTACTAGCCGCAAGATTTAATCAGTTTTGGAAAAGTGTAGGGACCACACAGTGATGCCAGCGCACATAGGAAGCTGTAGTGAAGATTAAGCAGACAAGAAGACAAACCTACCCTTCTTGATCCGAATGTTCCAGCGACCAGACATCTTCACCAGCGCGATCCGTATTTCATTCAATTTAAATGATTTTAATCTAGGTTTTGTGGGCAGCTAAATACACGTTATCTTTGTTAACCTTGCGTTTATTTGTTACGTGTCGTGCACAAGACGCTACACAATTGGTGACCTCTAGACAAAATCTTTATGCATGCACTTCACATGAATGAAAGAATGGCGGAAAGGCACGCAACTGGCATCATCGAAAATGCCCCATCGGAAAACCCTGCCGGATTTATTGCAAACTCTGTGATTCCCGCGAAAATGCCAACACCCGTCGCAGTGGATTTTATCTGAACATTTTTAAAAGATCAAATCAAAACTGCAGTGTCTGGTTCGATGGAAAGTAATAAAATACCAAAATAGTGTGTTATTGTTGTTGTAATTTGTGAAATTTCATATGAATATAACTTCCGTGAATGGATACAAATTGCATCATACTTACAGAGTATTAGGACCTTGTATAAGGCTACTTATGTAAATATAGAATTTTTTTTTTTGAAAATCATACTTTTATTAACAAAGTTGAACGAATTTGGACTTCTGAGGCATTTGTTATTGTTGTACTTATAAATATCTCCCTTGATAATTTTTTCAGATTTTTCAGATCACAAGTGTCCAATTGTGAGGGTGGAAGCACATTCTCCGTGTATTCCCCCCCCCCCCCCCCCCTGTGACTCCACTGAAGAAAAACCTGTCAGTTTAAGAACTGTTTTGAAAAGCTCTCATCAATACCTTTCATTTGATACTCAATTCGGCTACCTTTGATGATTACGCAAAAAGTTCCTAAATTTCCCCTTTCCCTGTCCCCCTCAGTACCAATAAGGCAATTTTAAGACTTGTTTTGAAAATATCTCATTAACACCTCTCCAATGACACCCTACTCGACTGCCACTGGTGAAAAATTTTTTTTTTGAGGGATTACCTCCCTATATGGCGAGACCCCCCTTAAACCCCTTTGAAAAATTTTACCATCCTTGAATTTTTAAGAAGTCACCACTCCTGATCTTTCCACAAAGTTTCATGGCTATAACCTCTATAGTTTCGGAGAAAAAGTCCTGTGACATGCAGACGGACACAGGTCGTGATTGGAATAGGGTTTTGTATTTTAGTACAAACCCTTAAAAACGGATTGTGAAAAGTTCCAAAGAAAGTTTAATCGAGAGTATCAGAAGCAATGTCTTTGTCAATTCCCTGACTTTCGATACCAAATAGCGCTTCATTAACTATGTCGTGAAGCTGTTTGATTCCAATAGAAAATTCAGCTGACATACTATTAAATGTCAATACTCTTTCAATGTAGTCTGATACAATTGAACGCTTGTTATCATAGCGTTTTTTAAGTATTCTCCAAGCAATATTCAAGTTTTGTTCTGAAATTTGTAGATGTTGAATGAGGCTACTTGGCTCACCAGAGAGATTAGATTTCAGGTAGAAAATTTTTTGAGGGTTAGACATTGGTTGCTGATGAATCAAATTTGTAAACAGATCATAAAACTGTTGCCACTTGGCATAATCTCCAATGAAAGTGGGTATTGTTATTTTTGGAAGTCGGACCATTCTTTTGGAGGACATATTTTGTTGAGAGCTGGCACTGTTTTCAGGAGATGGACTACTTCATTCTGATAATTTGATTGCTATATCGTTATATTTCCTCTGCAGATCTGAATATTGGTTATTATCGTAAAGGGCCGTATCTTCTGCCAGAAGCTCGTAATGGTTAGTAGTAATTAATTGCTAACAGTGGAGGAATGTTGCATATAAAATGCTTTCAAACGAGGAGTTTTCAAAAAGTCTTCTAGAGCATCCAGACAGTTTCCAAGGGAGCTCATCATAGACTCTTGATTCCTAATTTTCCATTGCACATACTCATTGTGTGCTAATCCCATTTCGTCAGCAGAAGTGGAGTTTTTAATTTGATACTCAGGTTCAGCCTTGAGTTCTGAGTATGCATCCCGTACTCCCCTGAAGAAATCTTCTCCAAAATAAGGGTGGCTCGGATTCATATCTTTAAACTTTGATAATTTCGAAGGTTATCCGCTGAAATCGGCCCACTCAAATTCCAATAACCCACTTAAATTCCAATGCGTTTGTAAATATCGCAAAGTTCTTCTCAAAGTGAAAGTCTTGCTGTAGTTTTCTTGCCTTTTCTCTATGGCTTTTCCTAATTTTGACTGAGTTTTAAATAACTTATCCATAATTACAAAATTTATAGCTTTTCTAGTTTTATAGTTCTACCAACACAAATGACGTTGTTATGACTAGGAAAGGAGGGGGGAGAGCAACGCAAAACTTCTTCTTATATAAATGTATATGTATAGAATTTGAATATGCCAAATAAAGAAAATTCAATGTAATGATAGTTAATTCTATAACTTGCGTGTGACAATCGTTGTTAAACATCCTGTTGTTCGTCGACCGGAAGTGCAGTCCCTCGTGGCTGAAGCAAGACGACAATATTGCTGGCTTCCTTCCTGGTGCTCATCTAAGCATTGTCAGAAGGAGCAATCCCTCATAGCTGAAGCGAAACATCAATATCGCTGGCTTCCTTCCTGGTGCTCACCTGAGCGTCGTCGGAAGGTGCAGTCCCGCGTAGTTGGAGCGAAATGACAATATCGCTGACTTCCTTCCTGGTGCTCACCTGAGCGTCATTGGAAGGTGCAACCCCTTGTCGTTGAAGCGAGATGACAATATCGCTCGCTTCCTTTCTGGTGCTCACCTGAGCGTCGTCGGAAGGTACAATCCCTCGTGATTAAACCGAAACGTCAATATCGCTGGCTTCCTTCCTGGTGCGCACCTCGTGGATAAAGCGGAACGAGAATATCACTGGCTTATTCTTGGTGCTCACCAAAGCATCGCCGGAAGTTGCAATCCCTCGTAGTTGGAGCGAAACGTCAATATCCCTAGCTTCCTTCCTGGTGCTCACCTGAGCGTCGTTGGAAGGTGCAATCCTTCGTGGTTGAGGCGAAACGACAATATCACTGGCTTCCTTCCTGGTGCTCACCTCGTGAATAAAACGGAACGAGAATATTGCTACCTTTCTTCTTGGTGCTCACCTGAGCATCTTTGGAAGGTGCAATCCCTCGTAGTTGAAGCAAAACGACAATATCGCTGACTTCCTTCCTAGTGCTCACCTGAGCGTCGTCGGAAGGAAACGACAATATCACTGGCTTCCTTCCTGGTGCTCACCTCGTGGATAAAGCGGAACGAGAATATCGCTGGCTTCCTTCCTGGCGCTCACCTGAGCGTCGTTGAAAGGTGCAATCCCTCGTGGTTGAAGCAACCCGACAATATCACTGGCTTCCTTCCTGGTCCTCACCTCGTGGATGATGTGGAACGAGAATATTGCTGGCTTCCTTCCTGGTGCTCACCTGAGCGTCGTCGGAAAGTGCAATCCCTCGTAGTCGGAGCGAAACCACAATATCGCTGACGTCCTTCCTGGTGCTCACCTGAGCATCATCGGAAGATGCAATCCCTCGTGGTTGAACCGAAACGAAAATATTACTGGCTTCTTTCCTGGTGCTCACCTAATGGATAAAGCAGAACGAGAAGGTGTTATCCCTCGTAGTTGAAGCTAAACGACAATATCGCTGGCCTTCTTCCGGGTGCTCACTCACCTGAGCGTCATCAGAAGTTCACACTGCGGACTTGAGCTCAACTACTAAGAAACCAAGATAATAGAGAACCCTAGTGCAGCCTCGCACTAAATCCTGATTATGGCTTGAAAATGCTCTTATCGGGGTCACCATGAATGCGAACTCGTTCATTGTATGAATTCTTTATTTCAATGCAAGTGGCTAATTTAGACAAATTGTGGGAACTTACATGAATGTATGAAATGTGGTGGGAACCAACATTGTTTTAGCTACGATTATCGTGTGACATAAATCTTAAGTTGGAAGTTTATGAGAACATTGAGATGTACGTTTTGTATTACAGTTATGAGGTTCTATGAGGTAAATTAGAAGTAAAACTATAAAGTATAGGATTTCAATTACAGATATGGAATGTGGGAAAGTTAAAATGAAACTAGAATAATAAACAGTCCTCCTGCTAACGAAGGCAATGCTTGCTCAATGGTTCCTAACGACAAGAATCTAACTAACGATGAAATATATCTTTATTTGTCGAAATTAGAGAAGCTGACGTTGGAAACGCTTGAGAAAGTAGTTCCCAAGAAACAATATGGAAGGATATAGGACACCAACCATCGCAAGTTTGAAAAGATTGAAAATCCTTTTTCTCATATGCGTCAAAAATATTTATCGACAATTTTTGGACTCTAAACATCCCTCGTTGAAATTTCACCTAAACAATGTGCGGTACTTTATCCGTTCATACTTCAGGAATGGGGTCAGCAATCAATGGATGGAAACTATTGATATCGAATGGTGGAGTCACTAGTGATGGAATAAATCTTCTCAATAGGGCTGGTATTGAAATTGATTGTATGACTCCAGATAGCAATGAAACAGGATTATATGTGATGGTTTCCAACAACTTACCCTCATTAGAACACATTTTAAACTGGTTCAAGTACCAAACCTTGAGAGAGGGAATCAAATATTTTTAGAGGTCGTTGAAGCAAAAGTGTTCCACTTCAAATCAAGTCTAAACGGCGAATTTCTTCTTCATTTCAATGAAACATTGGCATCCGACCTCATACAGAGTAGCTATGAAGACTTGTGTCTCATATTTTGCAGAATAAACAACAAGAAATCATTTGGTACTGACGGTGTTCCAAATATAATCCTCCGACATTTGCATGAGGTTTCTATGAGGAATTATTGCATATAGTTCAACAACATGTTGAACAATTTATATTTCCCAAATAAGTAGAAAAAGGCTAAGCTATTTCTGATCTTGAAGAAAAGAAAAGGATCTTCATGCCCTTAAACCTATCGCCCAATCAGCTTACTGCGCAACATCAGCAAGGTGTTTGAACTGATTCTAAATAAAGCGTATAATGCCCACATTGAGAATTATGAGTTGGTGGCAAATTGCCAATTTGGTTTTTATGCCAAGCATTCGACCAAACATGCGATAACGTAAGTAACCTCAGACATCTATTGGAACTAAACAACAGCGAATGTATTGGAGCATGTCTCATTGATATGGAGAAACCTTTCGATACAGTGTGGTTATATGGATTAGTTTTTAAACTCCTTTCCAGACAGGTTTCCCAGACACCTTGTCGCCGTGATGTGCAATATTTTTTACGGGAATCATTTGTTGTTACCGATGGAAATCTGACGACAATGGCGAATCCAAGGTATTGAACAGCAGGGAACAGTTCATGCACTTCTGCTTTTCTCAATATTCATTCTTAAGCTATTGAATGGCTGTGATTTTAACGTCTTGCTAATGCGGTCATTAGTAGCGTTTGCTGATGATCTGGCCATCTATACGGCAGAACAAAAAACTACGATAGTTCCGAGCAAGCTTCAAAAAATGTTTAATGATGTGCAGCTGTACACTTACAATTGGCGAATGAAAATCAGTGCCCAGAACCGCAAACCAATTTTGTTCGGAACAACACTGCAGGGGGTCAGTCAAGACCTGAAACGTAATTGGAAGGATTTCCTCATTATGGCTGGTGAGGGTACTTCAGAACGGGTTCCACATAAATTCTGTGTTCGATACCTCGGTGTTCATCTCGATCAGTATCTGTCTTATACTGAACATGTCGAAATCTTACTCAGTAAGGCACAAAAAGTAGTCATGACCCTATGACGACTCTTTCAATCCAGATACATCCAGATACATGGATTAAAAGGTCAGAGTTACCTGTTACGAGACCCTGGTTAGACAAGTTTAACATATGGATATCAGATCTGGTACAACCAGGGTGCTAGTACTATATAAAGTTTAAGAGATTTCGAAAGGAAATGTTTTCGTGTATGTACTGGTTTGTACAGAAAGCCTGAGATGGATTGGAAGCATCGTTTATGGAATAGAAAAATTTATCAAACTGCTAAAGTGACGAGAGCCGATATCTCTATGTTGGAACTTCTTCGGAATCATATCGCAAGATCTTTAATTGTGAGTGAAAACCCTTGGATTTCATTGTCGTTCCACCCTACAGATGGGTATATTTCGACTTGCCTCACTACTGGCTTCATTCCTCCAGAGCATTCATGTATTTGGACACGAATCAATATGTTTTTGATTCTGACGGTTCTGATAAGAAGATAAAATATCCTCCAAATTTGAGTTCACGAGATCAACAATTCCAGTGGAGATATTCATTCACTAGATTTCTTGAAGCTGATCGAGCTGAGACGGAGCAAACTAGGGATTGGTGGCAGAATGAAAATGTCTTAATTATTCGTGTTAATGTACAGTTTTGGTGTTTTTCGTTACTTAGTTTTTGAATTTCAGCTCATTTGTCCTGCATTTGGTGTTCGTGTTTATTTATTTTAAAAATTGGGGATAGGTTTCAATAGTTTAGATTAGGAACATTGTGATAGCAGTTTTTAGAATAAGATAAAGTTTTTGCTCGAATTTTACTAGAACTAGGAGATTACATACGCGAGGTACATTACTAAACAAGTCGAGCCAGGTAGTGGCCTATGCGGACGACATCAACATTCTGTCACGGTCACTAACAACTGCCAAAGAGCTCTTCCTGAAACCTGACAGCAAAGCAAAAATAGTACGGCTACAAATCAACGAAAACACAATAAAGCTCATGACGCACTCGAAGAAAAATACCCCAAATACACAAAATATCACGCTTGGCGAATACAGTATCAAAAATCTTAACGAATTTGTGTATTTAGGCGCCAAAATAATGAAAGCGGGCAATGAAAGAGACGAAATATTCTGAGGAACACAGCTCACAAATAAAGTATTTCATTCAGTATTTACGATCTTGACGACCAGCTGCATATGCAGAAAAACAAAGCTGCAAGTATACAAATCTGTGATAAGACCTGTGTTATGCTATGGGTGTGAAAAATGGACCTTAACCAATGCATCCGCAAATATATTGAACGCCACTGAGCGACGGGTCCTGAGGCGAATAATCGGAGCGAAGCTTGACGGGAACCAATGGCGAATTCGATACAACCAGGAGCTGTACAAAATTTTTGACGAACCAGAGGTCTTGTCGTGAATAAATAATCTCTTGGATGCTATGCCGAGCTCCCAGACTTTCTGATTCGCTCGGTTTATTCGTTTTTTGATGACGTTTGGCTGAATTTGCATGGTTCTTTGCATTTACGTGCGGTTGATCCAAATTTGTGATGCCACCAGCAAAGGTCAAATTGTTTTCGTCCAGAATTTGAATCATTTCGCTTTGCATTTGGAGAACGTGCAAGTCATGTATACGCTTACTCCGAATTCCTATAAAAATAATTCTCACATAAATCAATTACTGCAAACGTTGCATTTACCCAAATGCAACGAATCTGCAACGGAAATGACATGTGCCGAACCTAGACAATAGGTAAGCAATTTACGCGGCGGCACATGTCCCATCGTAATCAAAATTACTTTCGCATAATTAATTCACGTGTCGCGAACTCATCATTTTTCGCATAATAAATAGAAGCGTATCCATGAACACCTTCAGTTTTTGCTAATTAGATGTAGAACGTTACGCTGTCCGAGTGAATACTCAAACGAAATTATAATCAATAAAGTTCTTAAAGTTAAATGTAAAGTTCGTGTTTGGATTTCTTGATGTGCGCGGAGCACTTTCTTATTTTTTTTATAGTTCGGTCAAACTAGACACAAAACTGGCGCAGTCGGTAAACGCCACAGTTCGAAAATCCGCGAAGGAACTAACGAAAAAGTGTGGTGACTATTTAAAAATAAAATCGGTTAAGTGCCGCGAAGGTGCCGATAAACTAAAAACACATAAATATTAAACAAAATAATAATCGGGAAAGCCGCGAAGGTTAATACGGTTATTATTAACCTATATAATAAGATCAGAGCAGACACACGAAGCATAAAGGTCCGCTTAAAACTCGCAGTGAGGCTGCTGTAGAGATCTGATCGCCCATAAATTAATTTAAAAAGTGTGTAAAACAAACAAAGTTCCTAATAAGAAGTGAAAAGCAACATTTCAAACCGAACAAATTAAACCGGACAAATTGAACAAAGTTTCACAAAACTTGGAAACAGGTAACATAGCCTAAGATTTTTAAAAAAACTCCATATAAAACGTGGATCCTGCTGGACGAAGAACAAGAAGAAGGAATATCTTCAACCAAGGGCGGAACGACGCATACAGAATGGAAGAACTGGTTCAACAATTCCAACAACTTCAACTACAACTTGCTCAAAGGGAGGAGCAGGTCCAACAGTTGGCAACAGCTCTTCAACAAATTTCAAACAGACAATCATCAAACGATCATAACGATAAAATATTAAAGGAAATCAAATATATGAACAACTTTACCGGCGTCGGAGATATTACCATCAACGGCTTCCTGAGCAGTGTTGAATACTATTTGAGCAAAATTGACAATGAAGATTCAAAGAAAACAGCAGTAAGGACCATCTATTATGAGAAAATCCAAGGCGAGGCTAAGAACGCAATCATCAACATCCCAGAAACAGATAATTGGCAACTCATCAAGGATCAGCTAAAGCTACGTTTCAGACCAGACGAATTGGCTGAGGAAGTACAAAAAATTAAGTATAAGGCAGATGAACTAATAATCTATTATCAGGATAAAATGTTTATTGACCTTAGTAATGTTAATTCAATCTTAACAAATGTAGTGAAAGAAATGAGTCAGGGTGTTCTATTAGAAAAGATATACAGTGAGACAAATATTGATAAAATAATAGAAATTATGAGATCAAGAAGATTTGAAGATGAATGTATCAGACCAGAATTTAGAAAGGTCAAAATTTTCAAACCTAAATTCCACAAAAATAATTTCAAGGATTCTAATCCTAATTCCTCACAAAACAGACAGACTGACAAAAATTCTGACGGAGAGGATAATACAAAACAAAACAGACAATTTAATAAGTACAGACAAAAAGACAATGACAGTGGACAACAAAATAGTGGTCAAAATCAATTTTTCAGATCTCAGAACTCAAACAAATCGGGGCAAAATAAAGCCAATAATTTTTCAGGTCGTTCAAAACAAACATGGAAGTCTAAACTCCAACCGGGTATTGAGCCCATGGAAGTTGAGAATGCGCAATTCCATAGATCAAATATTGAAAAGGTTAAAAACCAAAACCAATCAAATAATTTATCTGATGAAGAAACCTTCTCTGACTCACCCCCTGAAATTAACCTAAATGAATATTTTTTTTGCAACTAGCCTCGGAACAATTGCCTTTGCTTCAAATTACTATAAATAATGTTAAATATGTAGCTTTAATTGATACTGGGGCATCATTCAGTGTAATTGATGACCGAATTAATACATTTAATAAGGTGAAAATCAAGCCAATCATATTTTCAACTATTACAGGAAAAGATAAGATCGAGTATGAAGTTCATACTCCATCGCCAGAAGAAATTGATCCTCCACCCTCACGAGCCTTGGTTCGGTGGAAGGTTAATAGGTTACAAAACTGAAAATATCAGTTCATAATCGGAACTGATTTACTAAATAATCTCGATACATTAATAGATTTCGAGAGAAAATTAATTATTTTAAATGGACATGCCATTAAATTTATTAATAGCCCTTATCCTTTTGATGAAGTAAATTCTTTAGAAGAAGTGCATGGTGATTATCTAAAAAGATTACAGTTAGATCACCTGAACAAAGAAGAATATGCCGAAATAATAAAACTGATAAAACGGTATGAGGGAATATTTTTTAAGGAGGGTGACAAACTCACGAGTACCCCCACAATAAAACATGAGATAAAGACTACAACCGAAAATCAAGTCAACTCAAAACTGTACAGGTATCCTCCTAAGCACGAAGCGGAGGTCCGAAAACAAATTGCGGAACTTGAAAAGCAAGGAATTATTCGAAAGAGTAATTCAATGTATTCAAGTCCTCTTATTATAGTACCGAAAAAATCGGACAACTCGGGGGAAAAGAAATTTCGTTTAGTGGTAGATTACAGAAAACTAAACGAAATAACATTGGATGATAAATTCCCATTGCCAAATATTGACTCTATCCTCGATAAACTAGGTAGAGCCCAATATTTTTCAACAATCGATTTAGCAAAAGGTTATCATCAAATTCTAGTCAAAGAGGAAGACAGGCATAAAATAGCCTTCGTAACACCTCACGGACTTTATGAATTTGTAAGAATGCCGTTTGGTCTAAAGAATGCACCAGCGACATTTCAGCGCCTAATGAATGACGTGTTAAGAGATTTCGTAAATAAATCATGTGTCGTTTATTTAGACGATATTCTGATTTTTAGCACCTCTTTAAAGGAACACATTAAAGCGTTAACAGACATTTTTCAAACTTTGAAAGCACATCAACTTAAAATCCAGATAGATAAGTGCAATTTTATGAAGAAGGAGACCACATTCTTAGGTCATATTATCTCAAAAGATGGACTGAAACCAAATCCCGAAAAGGTTGAAATAATACAAAAATTAGAGTTGCCAAAAACGCACAAACAGATAAAGAGCTTTCTAGGATTAACGGGTTACTACAGAAAGTTTATTAAGGACTACGCAAAAGCAGCTCAACCTATAACAAAGTATCTGAAAAAGGACCAAAGAGTTAATTGTAAAGATCCAAATTATATTAGCGCTTTTGAGAAACTAAAAGCCCTTATAATATCACATCCTGTTTTAAGATTTCCTGATTTTCAGAAACCCTTCCAATTAACAACGGACGCGTCTCAGTACGCAATTGGTGCCGTTTTGTCACAAAACGGGCATCCAGTGTGCTTTGCCTCGAGGACATTAAACTGTCATGAGCGGAATTACGCCACTACTGATAAGGAATTTCTTGCCATTATGTGGTCGGTCAATTATTTCAGACCGTATCTCTATGGTAACAAGTTTACTATTTATACGGACCATCAACCTATCAAATACCTTCATGCTAAATATAAAGGGAAGGACCTTTCACCCAGGCATCAAAGATGGCTCTTAAAACTAGGAGAATATCATTTTGATATTGAGTACGTAAAGCGAAAAGAAAATAAGGTAGCGGATTTTCTCAGCCGTACTAATCAACCTAAGGAGTGTGATGAAAAGTCGACAAGCTCATTTAAACATACAAACTCTTTTTCAGATTTAGGAATAATATTTAACTTGGAAAGTCACGATAGTACAATAGCTACAAAACATTCTGCGGAAGAAGATCTACAAGATCATATACCTATTAAGGAGGAAATTGTAAATAAATATAGGACACAGTTAATATTGACAAATAATAAGATCCAAGAGTTAGAAGTTATTCATAAAAAGCGAATAATTTATATAGCGGAATACGATTTCGACAATTTACGCGAAATCCTTAGAAAGTACATAAAGAAGGGGATAACCGGCATTTATACGGAACTTGAAGACAGCAAATATAACATCTTGCAACAAACAATAAGGGAAATGTACTCAAATGACAGCCAAGTCAAGTTTATTCGATGCTCTTTTAGAGCTCAGGATATAAAAACGGAAACCGAAGCAGTAAAGCAAATATCTCTGCATCACATAAAGGAAAGTATGCACTCCGGCATACAAGAAACTTTCAATTCTATAAAAAACAAGATCTATTATCCAAAATTACAGGAACTAATACAAATTGTACTCAACCAATGCGATGTCTGTCAAATGGTGAAATATGACAGAAAACCGATCAAACCTAAATTTAATTACACAGAAACACCCGACAGTAAAAACGAAATTATCAATATAGATATTCATACCTTCATGAAATATGATTTCTTAACAATAATAGATCGATTTTCGAAATTTGGCTCTGCTTACTTCCTACCTGACAAAAATCATATAACAATCATTGAAACTTTAGAAGAACATTTTGCAAAAATAGGAAAACCCAAGAAAATTACTGCAGGAAATGAATTAAATACTATTAACGTAAAGGAATTCTTAAAAGAAGAGGAAATAGAACTACACATAACAAAAGCGCATAGCCATACAGGTAATGCTGACGTAGAACGTTTTCACAACACATTACTTTCGATATGCAGAACTTTAATATTAAATAAAACAAATTTTTCACCAAAACAAATAGTACAACAGGCTGTTAGAAACTACAACAATCGCTATCATTCAACTATCAAGTGTACCCCTATCGATGCTCAGGAACAACGAATAGACGCTTTCAAAATTAAAAATAACATCAACGAAGCAAAACAAAAATATTTGGAAAAAATAAATAAAAAACGTGAAAACTACGAGGAAACTAGGACGACTGGATTCATAAAGGACTATAAAGCTGTAAGACACAAAGAAAAACCAAGATATAAAAGGGCAAAATTACATAATGTCCATCCCACAAATATCAAAAGAGAATTAAAACATACAAATCTAAACGATTATTCAGAAGACGATATCGTTAAAACAGAGGATAAAAGAATTCTAGAAGCAGAAATAAAAGCTAAAGAAGGTCCTAACTCCGAGGTTTTGGTAAAGAAATTTAATTTATCAATAAAGAGGAGCGATGCAGCCACCTTACTAGGAAAAGAATGGTTAAACGACCAAATAATTAACTTTTACCTAAATTTGCTAGTAGAAAGAAGCTCACTAGACAATGCAAATAATCTTCCGAAAGTGTATGCAATGAATACATTTTTCACGCTGTGCCTAAACAAAACAGGATATAGTGCAGTTCGAAGATGGACACGGAAAGTGGATATATTCTCCTATGATTTAATAATAATTCCAGTTCACATAAACCAAACACATTGGTGCTTAGCCATAATAAGCCCAAAGGAAAAATACATTAAATATTATGATCCAATGAGGACTCCAAATACCGAAGTTCTAGATTTACTAGAAAATTATGTCAAGGAAGAATCGATGGACAAGAAAGATGAGGTTTTAGATTTTTCTTTTTGGAAAAAGGAGCAAATTCTAAACGGTCCACTTCAAACAAATGCATATGACTGTGGTGTATTTAGCTGCACATTTGCTGAACATATAACTCGCAATTGTGAACCAAATTTTTCCCAAGAGGACATGGTTTATTTAAGGAAGAAAATGCTCGCAGATATTTTGCAAAGCAAAATTCAATAGTTTCAATAATTTAACCTTAACTTAAGTCGTTTAAATCATTTACCCTTAACAAATCAATTACTTTTTATTATGACATATCCAAGATTAAATACTTATTTTAGGTCATAATCATCATATGGTTGCTTCTAATCTCTATGGTAAAACCAACAACTGGGACATTAAATATACAACCAATATCGACTGAAAATGGCTTTACAATAATAAATATGGGAACAACGGAGGTTATTCAAGATGCTAGGACAATAATTCACGTACTCAATTTAACAGAATTTAGGCAGGCAATCGATTTAGCAGAGGAAAACATCAAACGGTTGAACCTTGGGAATGACTTGACTATTAGACAAGAACTAGAAACTATTCGTGCAAAGTTTAAAACTATTCAACCTAGTCCTAGAAAGAAAAGAGGTTTACTCAATATCGTTGGTACAGTAGAAAAATGGCTTTTTGGTACCATGAATGACGACGATAGAAAGGAAATCACTGAACACATGAAAACAGTAGAAATTAACGAAGACAAAACTATCGGTAACCTAAATAAGCAAATAGAAATCAATTCGCATATCAGTGACTCGATAAAAATTCTTAAAAACACCATTGAATCAGATAGAAATCAAATTACAAAAACTTACGAAGAAGTAACTGCTAATGAAAGAAAAATTATAGTAAAACAACTGCAGTTAGATCAAATGATAAGATTGCAGATGCTTAAAGAAAAACTAGACCAAATTATGGACAGCATAGCATTTACCCGACATGGTATTGTTCACCCAAGTTTATTGACAACTACTGAAATCTTGACAACAGGACTAGACTTTTACAGACTTAAAAACGCTAAAACAGGACTTTTGCAACTAGACAAGGACGAACTAACCCTTGCCATCAAAATTCCCAATAAATACAAAATAGTCGACCTTAAATTGATAACCCCAATCCCAAATAAAAACTTTTTAGAACTTAATATAGAAGATCAATTTGTTATTGAAATAAATCAAACAAAATATCAATATAGTGGAGAAATTCAATATGAAAAAGATCTCAAAATTGTAAACAATTGCATTGAAAAAAATAATTGCTTTACACAAATAAATAAACTTCAAGAAATTAAAAAATTGGATGATCAAACTATACTTTGTAAAAATATGAAAAATCAACAAATTATAAATTCTTGTGATGACAGATATATAAAACTAAACGGTAATCACTTAATAACATTCAATAACTGTACTATTCAAATCCTAAATGAAACCTTTAGTAGCAATGATATCAAATTTGTTGACAGATTTTATTATGAAGCAGACTATAATTTTAATTTTACCAAAAGAATTAATTTTGAAAATATTACCATACAACATATTGAAAATTTGGAACCTTTAGAAATTCTTAAATTCTACAAAACTATAAGTCCAATATTAGGAATAACAACAATTTCAATACTTATATGTATCATTTTTGCAATACTTACCATTTTTTATAAAATACATAAAACAAAAGAAATTATGAATGTAAACAAAAACATTAAAACAAATTGTAATGAAAAGGTTAGAATTCAGGAGAATTCTTATTGTAAGGGGGGAGAAGTCATGTATACGCTTACTCCGAATTCCTATAAAAATAATTCTCACATAAATCAATTACTGCAAACGTTGCATTTACCCAAATGCAACGAATCTGCAACGGAAATGACATGTGCCGAACCTAGACAATAGGTAAGCAATTTACGCGGCGGCACATGTCCCATCGTAATCAAAATTACTTTCGCATAATTAATTCACGTGTCGCGAACTCATCATTTTTCGCATAATAAATAGAAGCGTATCCATGAACACCTTCAGTTTTTGCTAATTAGATGTAGAACGTTACGCTGTCCGAGTGAATACTCAAACGAAATTATAATCAATAAAGTTCTTAAAGTTAAATGTAAAGTTCGTGTTTGGATTTCTTGATGTGCGCGGAGCACTTTCTTATTTTTTTTATAGTTCGGTCAAACTAGACACAAAACTTGCAGGCGTAGAGCTACGAGAAGGTTGTGTACTTCCTGAATGAAGAATTTGTTTCACGTCGTTCGACAACTTGTCGACTTTTTTCGTAACTCTTGAAGTTCCACATTCGATGTTTCACTATTTTTTTGCTGCATTCCGACTGTATTGATTTGTCGGCCAGTCAAGAAAAATCCACGTTTCACCGCGTCGAGTATACGGTCAGCTGTAGCTGTTTGCTGATTTAAGTCAATGCCGCCATCGGTAGATAAAATAACGCGCATAGTTTCGGGCAAGTTTCTCACCCATATTTGACGCAACAGATCTTCGTTGATAGGGGTATCTTCGGCTTTTGTGCGCGTTTCGGCAAGTAGTTGTGATGACCAACGATCTCCTAACGGCATGCCCTCTAATAGTTTAGTTATTTTCGATTGCTCGCTATCGGCGTATTTGTGTACAATGCGTGCTTTTAGTGTTTCGTACATTGCTCCGGTTTTTGGCGGCTTTGTACGAAAATCGGATAATTTCACAATGACATTTGGCGGTAAATGGCCAATGATTGTGTTATATTTTTGGTATCCGATACGCTGCCACATGCGCGAAATCAACATTTGACTTGCCAGAACCATATGTCCACATTATCTGTGAAAAACTCTGGCAAACTAATTTTAGAAACTTATGATATGCCAGTGGAATTTTCGCCAGTGTATGGTGTTCCTTCACTCGGATTAGCTGTTGGCTGTTTGTTCTTCAGCTCATCGTCTGACTTTCCCATCTCGTAATATATGAAAATGACGCGCTGCAGGTGTAATATTTGTCGAATTTGTTGCCAATGTGTAATTGATTGTTTAAATAAATGTAGCTGGATAGGATTTACTATTGCGTGAAAAGTTGTCCGGTGTTGGTTATATTCACGCACTGTGAAAAATGCAATAAAATGAACAAATAATGAATGCTTTTCTTGATATCTGGAATATTCTTGATGCAAATGTCTTCTATTTCCAATTGTGTTGGAAAATAAAGCGGATGATTGAGGATTTCGTGATGGAAAATTTATCACGTGTCCTTTGTTCTACACTTGTCTACAGATCGGGGTCACCAATTTAACTTTTCAGTATCGCGACGACTATACGAAATGGTTATTTTGTAAATGAAACACTTGGAAATATTTTTCCTACTTTATTTCACATTTATCTAAAAAACTAACCATAAGAATTCGACTATAGCAAAAATATTACAACCGCACGAGAATCTGTCTAGTGAAAAACTGTAACTGTTATTTTTACTTTGTGTGATTGTGTTGCAAGCATACTTGCAATTGTGTGTTTTGATATATTTTTATTTTCAAATGTTGGCAAAAATGAAATTATTGTAAGTTGTTTATACTTAGAGCTACGAGAAGATTTGACCGTAATGCGCTAGTGATGCTACAAAGGTATTCGTTGGGAGAACTGAAGGCCGGCGGCCAGTGGGGAAACCGAGGAAAAGTTGGTCTGACTCGGTCGACGAAGACAGGTCATCGCTGCTCGGATTTTGGAACTGGATGACGCGGTCAACGGACCGAGACTGTTGGAGGCGCTGTTTGCAGGAAGCGAAGGCCCGAAAGGGGCTGTAGAGCTAAGAAGAAGCATATAACATATTAGTTGTAGGATCAAAGTTTACTGCTGTGTTAAAATTATACATAATTTATGAATATTGTTGGTTGGTTTTTTCTCCTTTTGCCAATCAAATCATAAAATATGTATGTATTAATATTAATTAATTTGAATTCGCTATGGTTTTTTTTATTAAATGTGTAAATGATAACGTATAAATTTAGAGAACTATTTGAGCATTCAGTTTTTGTATTATTATTGTTTCAAATTTGATTTGTATTGTTTTTAAAATATATAACGATTAGTACTGAACAAAGCCCTTTTAACTTTGACTTGAATACATTCTTCCTTAGTTTAAGGTTGTTCTCAACCTTTTACAAATATCTAGTTCCGATGAATTTATTTTCGGATTTAATCGACTGACTTTTATTTTCTAAAATATTTGCATCATTTCCCGAGTTTCTAAAAATAATTTTTGCTTCTCTTAAATCTTGACGTAAAATCCCTTATTTTCCTGTGATTTCTTGCAATTGTTGCGTAGGCTTAATGACATTATGAAAATAACTTGAAGGGTAACATCGCATTGTGATTTTCAATGACGTAAAAAAATAACTATGCTACACGTGTGGAACTTTACTTACACACAAAGCTGAATATATTTGCATGGTGTTCAAGTGGAAATTTAATTTAACACGACATGAATTTTTTAAATCTCTACATACGAATGAACCTAGATAAACTACTTATATGTTTCAATACAAGATACATCTGATATGATGTGCACGAAATTGATAAGAGGAGCACACCGAAAATGGAACACGTAAGTATAATATGCCATTTTCCTGATTTTCATTATTTTTAAATTTTCTCTCTTTTATTATATTTTTTGCTGCGCCGATTCATTCGAAAAAGGGACGAAATGAGAAGAGCTTTAAAATAAACTCATTTACAATTCATTGTACAGGACATGAAGATAATGTTCGTAATGAAGCTGTTTCCATTTTGGGATTATAAAATCCGCGGTTTTTTGTAATTTAAAATAATATAGGAAAAATCCGATATCAGTCTGTGGGTAATGTGGCACTCAGATGAATTGTTTGGGCTTTGTTTGTGTGAACGCTATCTGAATCGATGGTGGATGTCGAGGTTAAAATAAGATATACTAAACTTATTTTTTAAATAGATTGATAGTTCGAAACTCAATCTTTTTGTATGATTGTCCTAGAAGAACAGAAAGTGCTGCCGTATAATGAGATGACACGCGTATATCGCCTTGAGCGAAGAAGGTTATTATGTGGCAATCAAAAATGTCTTAAGGTTTGAATTTCAATCATTACATCCTTTAAACAATAAAGGCAACTTTATGAAGTTGAGAAGCGTCTGCTCACTCAATAAACTATAGTCCAAAACTTAAAAAAAAAAAGAGAAATACAATCAAGCTATTTTGTTAATTTCTCCATTTACTTAAAAGCCATTTTAGCAATCGAAAATTTTTTTTAAAAGCAATATAAATTTAAAACATTTTGGAACAAAAACTATGTCATTGTCTGCAAACACAACATTTGAAGAAAGGAGTGAACAAATTCTGTTCATTTATTCTAAGGCGGGAGCACCTCGTCAAAAAGTCCTTCTGAAATCAAAGAATACTAAAGACGAAAAAACACTGAAATTCCGAGGTTCTTTGAAAATATGTTTCTACCCCACTCATGCAAAAACATGAGCTATTGCTACCTAAAAACATCATATGACAAAAGTCAGAAAATTATGTAGAAATAACCAATTTTCATCTGGTCACAGAACCTTAAAAGATAAGGTCAGTTTTCTTGGTATACATTCAGGCTTCCCTTGTCTAAACAATTTACTTAATTCCATTAGAGACGTCTGCTCAGCAATGTTGAAACCAATTACAACACTCATAACTTTCTACAAGTGTTTATTGGTATTTTGTCAAGTTAAGCTGCATACCGCATACTAACGGCTCAAATTGAACATACCAAAGCAAAGACATACACGCTTTTATATCTAACACAATAATTTTCAACTTGAATAATTCCCTTGATTATTGCGAAACACAAACTATCGGATGCAAAACCAACCTAGCATTATATGAAAGAATGTCTGCAGCAGTAACACAACGTCACAACAATTACCTTTAACAATACCTTACTATCTCTCGGCTCATTGCGTATTCGAACCTTTCAACAATAATGCAGGAGAGCTGAACAACACAGAGAACCATACTATGAGGATTGTATTTGATAAGGGCTTTTAGGTATCGGTAGTAAATCCAAAGCCAGAAGTTCAGGAATCCGATTTGAACAACACTAGGAGTCCTACTATGAACCCAACTGTAGGCAGAGGACCTGCACAGAAGCCGATGAGAAAGAGGATTGAGTGTATGCTTCGTGTGCAAATATTATGGTTTCAACGTATTACTGTCTGCAGCAAAAGTTCCTTTCCCTATCCCAATTAGATACTTACTCATATGTTTCCTGGTTCAGTTGCTTTCAGAAGATTAGTTGGCTAGAAAGACAAAGGATAAAGAAAGCGTTGAAAGTCCTGCTGGCGAGGATTAACCGTCACATGAAAAAGGAATGTGATTATGATTGTTTTTTCTGTACTTAACAAAAGAATTATTGTACAAGGCATATAAGAGAGTATTGTAATCTTTATATCAAGGTATATCAGCCAGATGTTCCGTCAACCTCGGACAAGTTGAGCAAATACTCACAATTTCAAAAAAAATACAAAAAAAACTCAAAGCCGAATTCTAAACATGCCAAAGCTTGCAGCAAACTTAATTTGTGTTCCTTTGTAAATATACAATATTGGTTATTCATTTAGTATTTTTCCAACAAAACGCAAATATTCTTTGTTTAATATATATATATATATATATATATATATATATATATATATATATATATATATATATATATATATATATATATATATATAAATATATATATAAATATATATATATATATATATATATATATATAGATATATATATATATATATATATATATATATATATATATATGTATATATATATATTGATATTTATATATATTTCGGGAGTAATAGTACTACCTTCTTCAGTGTTTTTGGATGTCTATCTTCTTCAGTGTTTTTGGATGTCTATCTAAAAACACTGAAGAAGGGAGCACTATTGTTCCTGAAATATATATCGTATGCATATGTTTATTTAAAGAAAGCATATTGCGGTTTTTAAAAAAATACTAAATGAATAACGAAGTTGTAAAGGCGCAAAAGCACCAAGGAAACAAAGATTTATACAATATTGATTCATAGCTGCATGCAAAAATTTAAAATTGAATGCAAGCTAATGAAAGAAGGCGTTGATTACATCTATGTGCTATAATAATTAAATTTGAGATAAAATTGTCGACCTTCTGCCCTTTCTTAGAAAAGCATCAGAAAGCAATTTCTATCGTCTTCAGACATCAAGTCAGCATCCTTAAATATATATTATATTTATTATTACATTGTATTATATTGTCGCGTGTTATTGGTTCGCGGCCTATAATTTTAACGTTCCGGGAAAGTGAAAACGCAATGTCTTTTAATTTAAGTTAAAAGAGTTTATTTAATTAAATAAAATGCACAATAATCACTTAACACTTTCACTAATTTTAATTGTCACTATTAAAAAAATCTAACACTTGTCCATAAATTTACTATCGGAATTGTCTTCTAAATTACTTCACTATTACGAAACACACTTTTCTATTCGCTTTCCACACACTATCGCAGTTCTTATCACGGTCGAAAGAATCCCCCCATTCATTCAGCTCGCCTTTATATAGGGTCTCTAATCATTCAATTCAGTTCTCGTACATTAGTGAATATGCGGGAAAGTTCCAGCATGAATGGGCAGTGACTCACTTTCAGATGTTGATAATGCTTGTTGGGTTCTCGTGGGTTCGAGTAAATTCAGTTGTCGACGTTCTTAATGATTGTGAAAACAATTGCGACAGTAGCTCGCAGAATTATTTGTACATGTAATTATTTGTACATGTAACACTGCCCCCACCTCAGTTCTTTTCGCCCCGAAAAGATGTGTCGCTATTTGTAGTCTATTCTCCGTGGGTGTAATATGGGCAAGACGGTCCAGATGCACGATTCTCATTTTAGCTCTCGGCTTACGATGTTCTTGTATCCGGTATACGACGTCGTTGATTCGCTTTGTAGCTCGGTATGGTCCCTCCCAATTATGTTGCAACTTTGGAGACCTACCCTTTCGCCGTTGCGGGTTATAAAGCCACACCAAGTCATCTTGCTGAAAGCCAGTAGAATTCGCCTTTAGATCATACCTGGTCTTCATGCGGTCAGTAGCCAATTCGAGGTGTTTTCGCACTGTCTGATGTATCTGGTTCAACCGTTGTCTTAGCTCACTTGCGTACTCCGAGATGGTTTGGGGTTTCTCGGGCGGTGTCCCGAACTTTATATCAGCTGGCAGACGAAAAGTCTTTCCAAAAATGACTTTGGTTGGAGCTTGGCCCGTCGATGCATGTTCGGCAGCTCTGTACGCCATCAAAAATAGTGGGATATGTCGGTCCCAGTCCCTCTGGTTCTCGTCAACCATCTTGGCAAGGTGTTTATTGAGCGTGCCGTTGAAACGTTCGACCATACCATCGGATTGGGGATGCAGCGGTGTTGTCCTCGTTTTCCATATTCCGAGCAGCTCGCACATTTCGCCAAAAACTAGTGACTCAAAGTTTCGGCCTTGATCCGAATGTAGTTCGCAAGGCACGCCATACCTACTGACCCAATTTAACACTAGCTGTTCGGCTACAGTAGTTGCTTCCTGGTTGGGAATGGGGTAGACCTCAGGCCACTTGCTGAAATAATCGGCTACAACCAGCATATATCGATTTCCCCATTCGGATTCAGGAAAGGGTCCTGCGATGTCAACAGCAATCCTTTCAAACGGTACCCCCACGTTATAGGTTTGCATTTGTCCTCTCAGTCGTCGCTTTGGGCCTTTGACGGAAGCGCAAATTGTGCATCTGCGGCACCAGTCCTCTACGTCTTCTCGAGCGTGGAGCTAGTAGAACCTTTCCCGCGATTTCGCTAAGGTCTTGTTAACACCAAGGTGGCCTCCCCAGGATCCTTCATGCATTTCCTTAATCACATCGTGGATACGGCTTTTGGGTAGTATAGTTTGCATCCTATAGGAGCTACCATCCGCCGTTTCCCATTTCCGCTTGAGTGTGCCACCCTCCACCTGAAGGGAGTTCCATTGTGCCCAATAGCTTTTCAGGGTTGCGCCATGCATTGAAACGTCTTTCCACTCAGGTCGCCCAGTCGTCTCCTTCCATACGAGCAATGGTCCGATGTCTGCATCGGCTAACTGGGCGTTTCAAATCTCCTCCGATGACCAACCTTCATCGAATTCCACCGTTATCAATCGCAGATCAACGAGCGGTTCCTTTTCCTCAATCCGTCGGCAATGCTTGCAGTTAGCTGGACATGGATGGCGGGATAGGGCGTCGGCATTTCCATGAACTCCGCCCTTCCGATGAACAATTTCGTAGTCGTATGACTGCAATCTTTCGATCCATCTCGCAACTTGTCCCTCGGGGTTTTTGAAGTTGAGCAACCATCACAGTGATGCATGGTCCGTTCGAAGAACAAATTTCTGGCCATATAGGTACTTGTGGAACTGCTTGGTGGCCTCTATTATAGCCAATAGCTCCTTCCTGGTCACACAGTAGTTCCTCTCACTTTTTGAAAGAACTCGACTGTAATACGAGAGGACTCTTCCTTCGCCATCGATCTGCTGGGAGAGTACAGCTCCAATACCGCCGTTGCTCGCATCGGTATCAACTACAAACATTTTTCCGGGGTTCGGATATGCCAGCACGGGTGATTCACATAGCTTCTCCTTCAAGGTCTGCCAGACCCAGAAAACTTCGCAGTTGGCGCTTGTTGCTTGGTGTTGGCCAGCTTTTCACGGCTTCAATTTTCCCAGGGTCTGTTTTGACCCCTTGTGCTGATACGACGTGTCCCAGGTATTTTACTTCAGCTGCAAAAAGGGTACACTTGTCGGGACTAAGTTTCAAATTTGCCAGTCGCAGTCGGGAGAAAACCTCTTCTAAGTTCCGCACATGCTCTTCGAACGTTCTCCCGATGACAATGATGTCATCTAGGTACACCAAGCAGGTTTTCCAGGTGAAGCCACGTAGCACGTACTCCATCAGGCGTTCGAAAGTGGCTGGAGCATTGCAAAGCCCAAACGGCATCACCACAAATTGTCACAATCCGGTCCCAACTGAAAATGCGGTCTTCTCTCGGTCCTTCTTGTCGATTTCTACCTGCCAATAGCCACTCTTGAGATCGAGTGTAGAAAACCATTTTGCGTCAGCTAAAGTGTCCATGATGTCATCGATGCGTGGGAGCGGGTAACTATCTTTCTTAGTGACGTCGTTAAGCTGCCTATAGTCGACACAAAAACGAGTGCTACCATCCTTTTTCTTTACTAGAACTACAGGCGCGGCCCATGGACTGACAGAAGGTTCAATAACGCCTTGTTTTTCCATGTCCGAGATCAGCGCGCTCACTTCTCCTTGTTTGGCTATAGGGAGACGTCTCGGTGCTTGTCGAATCAGCTTGGCTCCCTGTGTGTCTATGACGTGAGTTACCAGACTCGTTCGGCCTTGGTCATCCGGGCTTGTTGAGAAGATGTCACTGTACTTGGTGACCAGATCAGAGGCTCGTTTGAATAGCTGCACTGGCAATTTGACCTGCTTCAGTATTGCAGACGTGAATTCCCGGGTTTTGTCTGTGTCTTGCCTCCTACTCCAATGATGGTCGTGAGTAGCTTCCAAAGAGGTGATGGTGGAAATAGGCTGGCAGCTGCCGATGACTTCTCCCGATTTGATGCTCGTGGTTAAGTCTGCGGTGTTAAGGACTCTAACCGGCACGTATCTGTTCCTTAAAGATCTTACAAGGCTTCGTCCTACAATCAAACTGCGCAATGCGGACGTCTTCGTTGGCTCTATCAGATAAGATCGGTGATCTCCAGAATCACCATCAAGCTTGGCCCATACAATGCTTTTGGAAGAATTCGGTACATCAGTGTCAGTATATACCACTACATTCATCTTGGGAACTTGGACGCTGGGATCTTCCATCAGTACTTCGACATTCTGCGATTTCAATACACGTTTGCCCAAGTCCAACGTGATTCCATGTGGTCGCAGAAAATCCATTCCGAGAATGCAGTCATCCATAATGCTCGCGACCAGAAAATCATGTCGGAACACAAGGTCTCCCAACTGTATCTGGAGGTTGACCTCTCCATTGACAGGTGCAGTTTCGCCCGTAGCTGTCCGTAGTGAGAAAATTCTGCCCTTGTGAAGTTGTTGCTGTCTAACTAGGTCTGGTCGGATAATCGATCGGGTTGCACCAGTTTCGATTGTTATGGTGCAATGTTCTCCGTCAACTTGACCCGGAAGGCATAAGTCCGCTTCTCCACGATGTAGTCTTGACACTGTGATGGTGGTGCTGGGGACGTCGATCCTCCTAGCCAACCTCTGCTCCACGAAGTTGGCTCTTACATGTTTCCCGACCCCTCTGTTTGAAGGGTTTCCATTCTGGGCTCCTGACTCGGTCTGGATCTCCTCCTAGCTGCACACCCTGGACAATAGCTCGGTTTTCTTCGCTTCTTGCAGTCTCTTTGCAGGTGCCCCCCCTTCTCTCCGCAATTCCAGCATCTAGGCGCACCATTTCCATGCGGGTCTCGCTCAATTTCCACGCGCTCACACCTGCACTCGTCTGCCACTACCTCCCGGACCCGGGCAGTGGTACGAGTCGCATTTTTCGCTGCCTCAAAGTTCAGACTGTAATCCAATGCATCCTTAACCGTTTGCTTTTGGGCTAAACACACGGCTTGTTGCAATTCCGGGTCCTTTAGTGCGCTCATGTATGCTTCTGTCGCTGCATCATCTCGATGTCCTGGGTCGTAGGCTGGGTAAGCCAAAAGTGCTAGTCGCTCAATGTCTTGGGCTAGCTGCTGCAAGGTTTCTCCAGACTTCTGCACACGATGCCTTAGCTGTGACCGATAACTCTGCTTTAGATGATCGTCTCCATAACGCATGTCGAGCGCATTCATTATAGCATTTGGGTTTGAGTGCAATTCATCGGGGATCGTCTGCAAAAGCTCGGCAGCTGGGCCTCTTAGAGCAAGAATCAGTGCAGTTGCTCGTTCTTGCTCATTCCAGTGATTTGCCCTTGCAGCAGCTTCAAACTGGGTCTTGTAAATACTCCAATCCGTTTGCCCATCGAATATTGGTGCTTGCACAATTCTGGATGTGCTTTGCGCTGCGGTTATAAGCGGGACTGGTGAAGTGGTTACTACTGCCTTCGCTGCTTCTAATTCTTTTTTCACTTTTTCCATCTCATGGTTTATTCTCTCTTCGACCTGGCTGATCTTTTCCTCGACCTGGCTGACCTTTTCCTCGACCTGGTAAACCTTTTCGTCGACCTGGTCAACCTTTTCCTCGACGCCTTTAATTTGTTTGTTCAGATGACCGAGCTCCGCTTTTATTTCGGTTGACTGTTTCTCCAGCTTCTGTGTGATGTCTGCCTTGATGTCTGCCTTGATTTTGATCGCTTGTTGGTCCAGCTTCACTGATTGTTCATTTAACTTCGCTGATTGTTCATCAAGCTTCGTAGTTAAATTGGATGACTGTTCACTTAGCTTCGCAGTTAAACTGGATGACTGTTCATCTAGCTTCGCAGTCAGACTGGACGACATCAGCATTAACATTTGCATCAGCGCATTTTCTGGCTCGTTTGATTTTGGTGTTTCTACTTCTCCACCTTCTGCGCCTTTTTCCGCATCTGAGAGCTTACCCGAATTCACGCCTTCCGACTCGATCGCGTCACGCAAGCGTGCAATCAGTATGGCCTTTGTACCTTGTGTGGCCAGATTCCGCTGTTCCAACTCCTCCTTGAGCTCCGATATGGTCAATTCATTAATTTTTAAGTTTAAGCTTCGTGGCATTTTTAATGTTTCTTTAAATTTTACTATTGTGCACTATAAAAATGTTCAAACTTTCACTTTCAAAATTTTTCTTTCGCACTTCTTGACACCACTGTCGCGTGTTATTGGTTCGCGGCCTATAATTTTTAACGTTCCGGGAAAGTGAAAATGCAATGTCTTTTAATTTAAGTTAAAAGAGTTTATTTAATTAAATAAAATGCACAATAATCACTTAACACTTTCACTAATTTTAATTGTCACTATTAAAAAAATCTAACACTTGTCCATAAATTTACTATCGGTATTGTCTTCTAAATTACTTCACTATTACGAAACACACTTTTCTATTCGCTTTCCACACACTATCGCAGTTCTTATCACGGTCGAAAGAATCCCCCCATTCATTCAGCTCGCCTTTATATAGGGTCTCTAATCATTCAATTCAGTTCTCGTACATTAGTGAATATGCGGGAACGTTTCAGCATAAATGGGCAGTGACTCACTTTCAGATGTTGATAATGCTTGTTGGGTTCTCGTGGGTTCGAGTAAATTCAGTTGTCGACGTTCTTAATGATTGTGAAAACAATTGCGACAGTAGCTCGCAGAATTATTTGTACATGTAACAGTATTTTGAGGTATTCATTGTCTCCAAAAGAGGATTTCCCAATCTAGTCGAATGTCTATTGGCCCCCTAAGTTAGAACAAGTCAAAATTGTCCTACCAAAAGCACCTTCATTTGCATAGAAAAAATTGCAATTTACCTTACCATCATCATCATCTTTAGCATAGCTCTTGTTCGGTTCCTCGTCTCCAGAAGTAGTTGGCTCTAATTGTCACGGTTCTGAGACCTCATTCGCTAATCCAATCTCAAGTAGGTATCTGCTGTCAGCATTGATGAATAGTTTCATCATTTCCATACTTTCCCAACTGACGGTTTCTATGGCGCTCTACCCTTCAAGGTCTGTCTGAGGAATTAGTACTCTTCAATTATCTCCACCGGTCCTGCTAATTATAATTTGTGTAGCTGATCATAGAGACTATATAACTCGTAATTTTAATGAAGTCTCTACCTTGAACCATGCTTACATGAGCCATATGCCCTCCTGAGCACTTTGTATTCGAATACGTCCAGGGCCTTTCGGGAAACATCTGTAAGACGCCAGAATACACATCACTTTATTAATGATCTCTTAATTTTATCACAGGAAGCACTGCAAAGTAGGCTTTATTTTCTGCGTTTACGCTTTTTTATATTTTGTTGTTAACAAAGTAGACTCCATATGGAAGACATCTGGTAGGATGAGCACCGTTTTGGCTCACTTGGTTAGCTCCACTCCCAGCTTGGGAGCACGCAGTTCCAAGCGTGGAACCGTAAGCACTTTGATTGATGCTATCCTTTATTTAACGCACAGAAGCCTGACACTGCTAACTCGACCGCTCCTTGAGGTTGAGTGCCTTCTCTGACGCATCACAGAAGTTATGGAACTGCAACTTTATTGGCTTCTTTCAGATGATAACGCATCGGGGAAAGCAAATGTTCTGCAATGATGGTAGCTCACTGCAAAACTGGACCTACTGCACGTGTATCCCGGCTGGCAAGACTGCATCCACGTCCAGTTCCAGTTGCCAGAACGCCTACAGAAACAGCTTGGTGGTAACAATCACTGGTGCCAGAATGCCCAAAGAATCCAACATCCTGGCCATGTCCAAAGCAATCGTCCTTTTTGTGAATTTTACATCAGTGAGGTCCATGTTGATGCGGATTTGAAATTCACCCGCCTTCGGAAGCCAAGTTACTCCCAACGTTTTACTATAGTCTTCTGATAGATTACTGAAGTCCAGTTGCACTTGCTGATCTTCAGCCTTGATTGGTTGCAGAAAGCTGAAATGATTTGTGCACCATTTGCGCAATTGCTTGCCCCCACTTGTAAGTATTTTGTGCAACTCGCCCTGTTTCTGAATAACTTCAGCCAAAGTGTCGGCCCGGTCACGACGTCAGCATTGTAGAAGTCACTTTGCAATACTCTGCGGCCCAAAGGAGCTTGCTGCCACTCTGCTTGAGCTAGGACTTGAAAGCACTTGGTTGCTAGATACGGGGCAGGCGTTGCCCCATACGTCATAGTCTTTAGATGATAGTATCGCAAAAGCTGAGGTGGACCAGTTCTCCAAACTACTACATGAAACTTGCGATAGTTGGGATGAAGCGCTATTCACCGATACATTTTTTTCAATATCAGTCGTGAAGACAAAGCGGGGCAAAACAACAAATAGGTCGTCCTGAATCGTTGATCCAGTTTGTAGAATGTCGCTCAAGGAAACGTTCTTGGACGTTTTACTGGACGCGTCAAAGACGACTCTTAATCTGGTGGTACTAGTATCCGGGTTCAAAACGCAGTGGTGTGGCAGAAAATAATATGGTTCCTTGTTTGCTGACCACATGATTTGACCACATGATTTCTTTCGTGTACCCAAGTCGCTCGTATATAAATTCCACGTACTGCAGCTTCAGTTTGAGATCCCTTTCCAGTCTGCGCATGACAACATTCTACGGTTCATCCAGCCTTCCGGGATCCTCGTTGAAAAAAAGTCAAACCAATAAACGACAGGCACAGTCCCGTTGCGTTGTATGAGTAAACTGTGCCTTGAAAGCCCTTTCAGTCGCTGTAAATTTGTGTGTTGAGTTTGGAACTTCTTCTATCCCCCAAAAATGTTTAATGGTCTTGCACAACTCAGTGTCTTCTGCCAGGATTCCACATTTTACTGATAAAGTTTGAGGTGTGCCGACGTTTCTCACTACAATCCAACCAGGCAGTGTGTTCTGGAGCGCTGGACGTTTAGGTCCCAATTTTATCTTCCCAATGGCCAAGATCTCGTAAAAATATTCAGCACTCAATAAGTTGTCGATCCTGTTCGTCTTGCGAAAGTTGGGATCTGCCAGCTTGATGTTTTTGAGAATGGGCTATTTGGACACGTTCCAGATTATTCAGTCCCCGAATGAATTTTTGAGTTGTGTCAAGCAAAGATTTTAAAGTTGTAACCGATGGCTTCTCGTCAAAATGGGAGAACTATCCCAACAATCTATCGAGTAGTGCAGCAACCAAGAACCATCAATTGTCATAACGCTCTTCCGATAGGGCAAAATTCATAATCAAGCGCTCAGTTTCTCCAAAGAGGTTGACCTTGAGGTACTATAATTTCTGGTAAGTGGATATGGGCTGATTTTATACCATCTGTTCACCTAAATCCAGAAAATGTTGGGTAGACATAATTTGGGGCTCATTAAGTTGGGTGCAGGTGTTCCAGGCATGGTATCACATTCATCTAATCCGATCTTCAGCTGGACCAGCCAGTACTAAGAAAATTCATCTATGCTGGTATACTGTGAATGGTTGAAGCCCAATTCTTCAGAATCATCACTGAGCTTGCAAACTTAATAATATTGCTCCTCCGATTGAGCCAACTGGTGTGAGCACTGCGAGTTATCCAAATGGGAGACCAAACCAAGACAAGCTTCCGCCATCACTTAATAGCGTCGAAGAATCTTGAACACGCTTGGATCAATCTGTGATGACATATCTGTCAGTTTCAATCGACCAACATGCTCAAGGGAGTGCATAGTTATCCACTCAGATGGGCCACCTAAAGTCTCAGTGCTGACTTTTGCTTAGAAAGGAGCCGCTAAAAGTCTATGGAATTGGCTTGTGTTGTCCATTTATATTTGACTTATGAAGTAGTTTCCCGATAGCGCCAAATCTGGTAGTGGCAGTGTTTGATCATCGATCTTCTCAAATTCATCCCATGTAGAATCGAGCTGCCGAAGTCACCCCTGAAAATATTCTGCTCCCTTCTTTCGAGAGGTCGGGTCCTTTTTATAGTTCAAGATAATTTTGTCCGATTCTGTGGACAGCAACTTTTGTCATTCCAATAGTTCCTCCATCCTTGGAAAGTCAACTGAACCGGACCAAAACTACCATGCACAGCTCCATTCACAAACAATTGGACACCTTTCACCTGCACTGCAATCAACACAAGATCAAAAAACTTGAGGCTGAAATCCTGGATATTGCCATTTGATATCTTCCGGTAGACACAATTGATATCGCTAATCGATACCAAATCGCGCTGGGGCCTCTAAAATATTTGTGTCGGGACTCCTTTGTTCTAGCTAATTGAAATTAAATTTGACCTTGTTTTAATTAGGAACTGATATTATCTGCTTTTTTAAGGCAATAAACGAACGGTTGTGTCCGATCCAAATAAAAGTGAAATTCTACAAAATCTGGCTGATAAACGTTCACGCCCCGACAGAAGAAACGAACTAAGAAGCGAAGGAAGCGTTCTATAATCACCTGAAAATTGCCTACAAATATATTTCTGGATGATTTCAACGCTAAGGTTGGCAATGAGCTGTTTCATCGGGCAACGACTAGAGGATATAGCCTCCACGATGAAACAAATGGCAACGGCCAGCACCTGATTGACTTTGCATGTAGCAGAAATCTATTCATACGTTTGACTTGCGTCCCTCATCGACGCATTCATAAAATGACCTGGGAATCACCGGATGGCAACACACAAAGCTAGATCGATCATGTTCTGATTCAACAACGTTGGGCTTAGCGTCCGTAAATACCGAAGAGCCAATTGTAACTCAGATCATTACTTGATCAAATTAACCTACCGATGTCATATGTCAAAGACATATTTGGCGAAGACCAGCCCGCTACAAAAATTTGACATCAAAACGCTCCAAACGGCACCTGTGGCCAAAAATTTCATGGAGACCCTCGAAAACCAGCTGCCTCCCATCTTATCAGTCGCATCGTTAAAGAGGAGCAACGAGCTCTGGGTGGAAGTGAAAGCGGCTATTAGGACCGTGGGAGAACAGACGATCGGACATCATGCCCAGTGCAAGAAAAATGATTGGTTTGATAATGAGTGCCAGAATGCGTTCGATAAAAAGAACAAGGCTTACATAGAATACGAAGGTAGGAAAAGCAGGACAAAGAGAGAACACTATGAAAATCTCAGAAGAGTAGCAAATAAGATACTTAGGACGACTAATAGAGAGGTGAAGATGTAAGCCCAGCGAGCAACAAAACAAGACAAGCATACAAAGTAGTGAAAAGCCTGAAACGTGGTTATCAGCCAAAAACCACGCTCTGACGTGATGACACCGGCAATAACATTACTGATGAGCCCAGGATTAAGGAAAAATTGGCATCACATTTCAAAAACCTCCTTAATCCACCACCCAGCTATAAAACATCGGAGTTGATGGATGTTTGTCGAGAGCATCCATTGGCCCCACCAACTCTGGATGAAGTGGATTCCATCATCAACGCCCAAAGGAATCATAAAGCGCCGGGCATTAATGATATTCCAGTGGAGCTCATCAAATATGTTGGCAGCAGTGTACATAAAGCTTTTCACCAAGTCATCCAGCACATTTGGCAACAAAAACATATTCCAAAAGAGTGGAGTCAATCAATTTTATTCCGTATCCCGAAAAAGGGTGACAAGCATCATTGCGAAAACTATGGAGGCATATCCCTACTTTGTACGTTGTACAAAATATTTTCAAAGATCTTAGAAAATAGAATCGGATCATACACCAGCAATAGTATTGGGCAGTATAGCGGTGGTTTAGAGCAGATGAATCGACAAAAAACCGATTGTTCACAGTCAATCAGGTACTTGAAAAATACTGGGAGTTTCACATAGACGTGGACAAAGTTTTTGCTGACTTTAAGCAAGCATACGACAGTATTGATTGTAACTTACTATACCATCCCAGCAGAATTAGTCTGTCTTACCAAAATGACAATGAAGTCGACGACCTCCCAAGTCCGCATCAATGACCAACTCACCGATGCCTTTGACACAAATATCGGACTAGAGCAGGGATATGGGCTGGCCCCATTGCTATTTCATTTGGCTCTAGAGTATGTTATAAGGAGGCTACCTATCAATGCACGAGGTAAATTATAGTACAAGTCAAGCCAAGTAGTAAACTATGCAGACGATATCAACATTTTGTCACGGTCATTTACAACTTCCAAAGAACTCTTCTTGAAACTCAACAGCGAAGCAAAACTAGTAGGGCTTCAAATCGATGAAAATAAAACAAAACTCATGACGGAGTTGGAGAAAAATTCCTCAAATACACAAAAAATCACACTAGGAGAATACAGTAACAAAAATATGAGCGAATTTGTGCATTTGGTTGCCAAAGTAATGAAAACTGGTGATTAAAGAGATGAAATACGACGAAGAATACAGCTCGCAAATAAAATATCTTTTCGGTTTTGACGATCTAGAAGACCAGCTGCATACACAGGAAAACAAAACTGGAAGTATACAAATCTGTGATAAAACCTATGTTATGCTATGGGTGTGAAACATGGGCGCTAACCCAAGCATCCGCAAATATATTGAATGCCTTTGAGCGACGGGTCGTGAGGCAGCTAGACGAGGATCAGTGGCGACTCCGATACAAGCATGAGCTGTATGAAATTTTTGACAAACTGGAGGTCTCAACGATTGTAAGACTGCGGAAGCTGCAATGGGCTAGCCACATGAATCGTATGGATGTACAGAAAGGTATTCGTTGGGAGAACTGAAGCCTGGAGACCAGTGGGGAAACCGAGGAAACGTTGGTCCAACTCGGTCGACAAACACAGTTAATCGCTGCTCGGATTTCGAAATTGAAGGACGCTGTCAATGGTCCGAAATAGTTGGAGGTGCTATTTGCAGGAAGCGAAGGCCCGAGAGGGGTTGTAGTGCTACGAAGAAAAAGAAATGTGTGTCGTTACTGATGTCTACATTTGAATTCCATAAAAATTTGCAGTCAGGACAATATGAAGCTAAATTACGCTATAGTTCATCATATGCCCTTACACTGCTATTCACACGCTCAGCTAATGCAAAGAACAAAGAGAAAAGTATTACGTTTCGGGTAAATAAAACATTATTCCAGTTAATACAAGCTGAAAATCAAAGAAATGAAAATCCAATACTAAAAACTGTTCTTACTTCGACAAACTTTTGCCACATCGTTTAGTTCTGCACCTATATCTGAACTTGCAAAATTTATTTGCCAGCCATAAAATTCGAACAACTATAAACTTAACCTGGTCTTACCATATTTTGCTTCTATCCAATAATCTTTGACTCTTTACGAGTCTAATAATAGTAATATTCGTACCCTGTGTCGTCATCATCTAATATCTAAATGGAAATCCATGTTCCTGGCTCACTGAATGAATGGGACTGCTCCATTTCCATTGAACATCTCTAATTCTAATTACAACCGACAATAATTTTGAATATATCATAGAACATATTCCACGTTTTATCCTTTGACAAAGAAGTTGGAGAAGGGATTGGTTAGAGCAAGGATCTCTGCAACGGAGGACAAAGAAGACTATGAGAACAATTATAGGAAGAAAATGAGAGCAGAGAACTATCGAACGATCAAAAGTTAACAATGAGAATCTACAAACATGACTTCATGGTGCCGATGATATGAATAATAATAGACCCAGGAACGGAACTGGCTGTCAACTCAATTGAAATTATATTAGCCATTATGAAAGTTGAAGTTCGTGATGCTTGTCTTCTGGTTATTTCCAAGTGATTGCGCTTAATGGACATGTTGTGTAGGGTTATGATACGATAGTTAAGTGTCAGGATCCTGAAGGATGATAGTTTACAGGTTTAAATGAGGTATGTGTAGTCCGGGTGAAACCGTTTATAGTTCAAAAAGGGCCGCGTTTAAAAAATTACTTATCAGTTTCAATTTTGAATTGTTTTTCTCATTTCGCAATTATCAGAACCACATCAAGTCCAAATCCAAAGATAAACTACTAAATGATGGTACGAAAAGAGATTTTAATTGCAGATTTGGGAAAAATTCCATTATTTCCATTCATAGTTATTAATCATAAAAATTTTTTTTGATATTATTGTTATCAAATGTTAATTTTATATCTTTTTCTGCTAAATTAAATTTAAACTTTTCCGTTTAGTTATATTCTCTATGATATTTAACTGTTATTGTTATTTACATTTTTTTTAAATTTTACTTCTGTTTATTTTTAAATTCAAATCTAAAAATTAAAATTTCGGACATAGGAGCACTGATTTAGTGCATCACATCATTGTATTGCATTGGCGAATGCAATCCAACTCAGCTGAGCTAGCTGCGATTTGAGATTTACCGATGTGACAACTAAATCATGGGGAGATTTGAACGGATCGGCGAGTCGGTTATCAAATCTTCACGGGGACACGTCGCAACGCCCAAGAAAAGAACGGAATAGAACCTGTTGAGCAACCAGTTTGGCTAATTGATATCATTTTCGCGGTTGTTAAAGGCATTTATTCGATCGTTGCTTGTTAAGTACTCCTCCGGAGGCATTTTCAAATTTGTGCATGAAGAATTTCGAGAATTTCCCGATTCCGCTCAGGGACGGATGGACCACCGCTGCAACACCTCGTTTGTTTCGCTGATTGTCTTCATTTTTGCCTTCGATGGTAGTGATTTCTTGTATGCTGCATGTATTCAAGCAATTTTTGAGTTTTTGATGTAACCGTTACGCGGAGCGAGTAGTGATCCGATGCGAAACTTGGTAGCCCTGTGTGGCAAGGAGCGGTGAACGCATTAGTATATTCGAGTTGTCAAGAAATGGATAAGTGAGTGTGCTCAGAATTGTGCACCAGCGCGGACGCCATTGCAACGCAGAGCGTAATTTTGAGTCGCATTGTGTCGTACCGTTTCCACTAATTGGACAAAAACATAATTTTCCCGATTTCTAAAGCTATCCGACAAACTAGATCGTAAAGTTTATAAGCCAATTTGTGTATTAAGTGCACACCGTATGATTTTTCGCGGGGTGCTTTTACCTGACAAGTTCCAGTGGATGGAGTAGGAACCCCGTTTTTGGCATTTGACGCACACTAATGCATGCGAAAGTTCTGTATGAAGTTTGCCTCTAGCAATTTTTGAACAATACGGTGAATGTGCGACTTGTTTACTCACACAAACACGGCAACGGCAAATTGATGTTGCCATAAAATGCAAGAAATTCATTTCCACGACGAAGTAATATTATCGAGGCATACTTTTATTGAACGTTATAATATGGTGATTAACTGAAAATAAGCACTGTTAGCACAAATATATCAATTGCAGGAGCGCGGGTCGGTACGTTATTTTTTTGTCACAAAAGGGTAGTACGTTGATATTACATTGAATGGTGCGGGGTGAAGACGCACGTAGTCGAGGACGTGGAGATGCTGGATGAGATTGAGAAGTTGATATCATAATATCCGAGTGAATGGGATACTGTCTATTTTTTCGAATCAATGTTGGATACGATAGTGTTCGCCCGAGATAATTGGCTAAAAGAAAATGAAATGATGTTTACAGATAGTGGAATTCAAGGATGAAAAAAAAATAATTAATTCAGAGAGCTAGGTTTATGCGTTTGATATGAGCTTTATTCAAAAGTAGCAATAATTGTACAACTTGTTGATGTAGTTGACCCAAAGCCGCTTGTCTCGATATCTTATTTGATAAGGAAGATCATTTATAGACAGTGCAAAATATGTGATTTGGAATATTCCAACCCATTTCAATTAAAGGTTTCAGACCTCACCATATCACCTGCAGGCACTCGAAGAGGATGTTTTTGAGTACACTGTTTGTTTTCTCTTTTTAAATTTTGTAAATATTTATAAATATTCGTATATGGTCAATTATATATTCAAACAACAAATGAAAAGAAAGAAATATTGCATTCATAAATTTACATGATACATAATTATTGAGCATACGGAGAGTTGATTCATTCACGATTAATTTGACTTCTGTGAATTGAGTAGGATAGTCTGTGTGGTCCAATGGTTAGAGCATGAACCCACAAGCCGAAGGTCCCAGGTTCAAATCTCGTTGGGAGCAACGTGATGTAGTGCAGGGGATTTTTCGGACAGACTATGAGTGTTTACTCAGTAATGATATGTGCTGATTTAATCAGAACATATCATAGCTGAGCAGGCACATGGGAGCATGGTACTGACCAAACCAACTTCTGAACAAATCAATACGGTCATGAAAACCAGAAACTCTAAGTATCTCTAAGCGAAGGCCCAACAGGGGCTGTAGTGCCACGAAGAAGAAGAAAAAGAATTGAGCAGGAAGTGCTTTATAAAAAATAAATACACATAAATAGTATGCATAAGATTATAAAAAGTAAAACAATGAAGTCGGAAAGTCAAGAAATTAAAATATTATGGAATTGAATTTAAATATCGGTCTTTCCTTATCGTAGCACCTGACCGGGTGTGGAACCCGCAACGATAGCAGGCCCCTCCACTGAAATGAGCTAGCCATCGGGCAAGCTCTCTCCTTTTATTGTGTTATAGGGGCTCTTGCCCTTGTAGAGCGGCCTTCCGCTCACGTGCTCTTTTATGGTATTGTGTTAAGTGATTCTATCGCATAATACTATAACATAAATTGGTCACGCTTATATGTCTCATTTGACCGAAGAATTCATGCAAATTATGTTTGTATGAGTTGTTCACACAAATGGGAAATATATGGCCACGTCTACATTTGGATCTTAATCCGGTTGGGAGGGTGCAAAGGGGCACCGCGTCCACCTGGATGCCCCATTCTTATTTGTGGACCATAAGTATCGTCGATAACAACGAAGTCTCTTTAAATCCAAGTCCGCCCGTTTTTTCCTCTGAAGCAACAATTCCCTTGACCCTTAGTAGGTTACCTTTATCTTGACTTCGAATGATATCTGTTCGAACTTTTTTTTCGAAATTCGTGGATGCGAAAAAATGTTTTTGTAGTGGGTCTTGTGCTGGAGAAAAGAACCCGCCCAACGACACCACAACGCTAGCCTGCCAGCACATTGCCGAGGCAGCAGGCCATCGCTGCAGTCCTTTACGGACATTTTTATGAGCACCAAACTCACTACATCTCCTTACACTTATTCTTTTCCCTTTAGTTCTCTTAAGACAGTAAGCCTTGATGCAGCCACTATCATCGTTGTTATAGTACAATATACGAGTATTCCTCCAATTACTTGCAATTCCAAAATTATCTTAATCAAGCATCCTCCAAACATTTTCCCACATCCTTTTGATTATAGCAATTTATTAGTGATACAATTACTTAAAGCGGTTATTGATAAAACTTTGCAAGATCACGTAGTCCTTTATATTGGCTCGGTTCAACCTATTAGCAACTATTACATTACCACAATGATACCACAATAGACAATCGACGAGACAAAAATGTCATCTCATTACCATGACCTTCCCTTTTTCCGCCAGCGATAAAGGATGACATGGTCACCGTTTATAGGGAAATATAACATCAACATTGAAGGTCCCATCATCATCCCTTCTATGTTGTCTATACCGAGAACAATCAAAAAGACCTCTTGTGAGCGATGGTTAGGGATATTTATAATGTGCGGTCGGGAATATATTATTAGTTCACCTTTTCAGTCTGCTCCTTGTTGTGGTATACGAGTAATGTGCTTGCAAGGTTGTTTTTTCAACGCGGCTACTTCAGTAGCAGAGAAGAAAGGACAATTTGATGGTTAGCATGTTCGCTTCGGGAGGAAAAGGTAACTCTTGTGGAAACCTTCTAATTTGAAAGAATCAAAGGGAGAAAAAACGGTAATTGGCCACAATTCAAGACTCAAGGGGAAGAGAGGATGTGGTAGCAGCATAAAAATCTGGAAAACACGCAAGCACAAAGATGATGGCAACGATGGTGGGTGATGTTAGAGCTTGATTTGATGTTGTGATACGAATATCAAGTGTTTCATTAGAAATTCAATATTGGATGCTTTGTTGCTATTCTAGCAGATGTGTTGTTTGGTCGTTTGCGAGTTCTTCCTTGATTTTGATGGTGTTTGAAGGAGGTCTCAGCAAATGGTTTAAAGTTGAAATTGGATGAACAGTACGAAATCATTATTGATAGATTTTTTTACAAATTTATTTTTGTCTGCATTTTTTTCTAGGCTTACATATGCTCTAATACCACTTCGGGCCATGTAAGGGTAATGGTTTTGTAAATGCTAATGCTCAAGCACAATTTTTTCTAAAACACAAAAAAAAACTATCCTACAGGATTCTATTTCTGCGTGGTTGACATATTTTTATGGTTTTAAAAATCTAGCAGCTCATCCACGCTGACCAAAAATTCTCTTCCCACACTCTCATAGCTTTAAAAATAACCTGAAAATCATATCCTGACAGATTTTTCATAATTCTGTGAGACATTCGTCAGACGCAAGACATTTTAGAGCATTTCTTCGAAGATTTATGACGTGAAAAATAACATCCATTACTGACAGACATTGGCATTTTGGGTAACGTACGGTAAAGGACTTGGGTAAAGAATGGAGACATAGTCACGGTGTTCACAACCGTATAAAGTCCTAATGCTCCTATTCAAAGAGGCTCTATGCTTGAGTGTGTTTTTGCATATTCATTTACATATACATGTATATATAATGAAATTGTAGCCGTTGAATTGGAGACATCTCTAGAGTATCTACTAGAATACCTAGTTGCCATCATTTTTGATGCTTATGTTTGCTGTGCGTGCGTAATAATAATGCAACCGGCAATATTTCAGATAGACACGACGACCAAAATCGTAATAAGGACTATGAGGTGTAAGGATGATGATTGTCGGGTTGAGTTGGTAGAGAGATGATGCAAGCAAGACCTGTAATAGACAACTGAACATTCTAAAATGCTAGAGGAACATTCCTCAGGAATTTTTATTGTCAGTTATAAAAGATAAGAACAATTTCATTGTGCCGCCGGTAGACTGACAATTTGTCAAGGGACCATGATAACAGGATGGTTCGAGTGTTGAGTAATGTTTTAGTATCCAATGTTTTTGTGAAATTTACCTTCGGGTTATTTTTCATGGAAAGTTTTCGAGATGAGATTCTGGACGATACGTAGTCATTTGATTAAGTGACTGACTAATTAATTGCTTTTAGGAGATATGTTTGATAAGATTAATTAGAATGAATGCTTGCTAAAGGGTGAATACAATTCAAGCAGCCATTTTGTCTATAGTTCTTCAGTGCCGTGAGCATAAGTTTCGCAACAATTACTTAGAAATTTTCTTCCTTTAAAAAGCACCTCCAACTGCCTTGGTTCACTGACTGCGTCCTCGAATTTCGCAGTCTGAGCGACAATGAACAGTTCTCGTCGATCGAGTCATACCAGTGTTTCCTCAGTTTTCCTACTAGTCTCCACCCTTCAATTCTCCCAGTAAATAGTATTTTGGGTATCCATTGTTCATCCATACGATTCATATGCAGGTTCTGCAGTCTTACAAGCAATGAGAGCTCCGGCTGAATGATAAGGGCAGTGTTATGCTATGGGTGTGCAACATGGACCCTAACCCAAACATCCGCAAATGTATTGAACATCTTTGAGCAAAGAGTCCTGAGGCGGAAACTAACTGAGGAATTCAAGCTTCTGTATGAATTAAACCCCGAAAATTGTCCGAGTAGGCGCTGCAAAATGTTTAACAAAATATTGAATTCTATAAAAAGTTCATCTTTATCCATGAAACTCAATTTTGGAATATTGACCACGTTGAGCAAAATACACGTTATTTGAAGAAGAAACAAATGTACGCATGCTCAAAATATCTCAATTGTATTCGCAAAGGGAAATAATTGCTGTCACTTTCAATCAAGGTCACTATCGTATCATTGCTCTGAGGATATCTAAGTCTCAACATTTAAATGTCACATACTTGATAGTTTGTCAAACAATTAATCATTATTGATGAGGAAGTTATGTAATTATGTTATTTTATCGTAGTGTGCTTGGTATCCCACCAGGCTCATGCAATTTAAAGCCATTGAATTATTTTTTAGACCCGCTTCAAGCTGTTAGCTTATGCTAAAAACTCAAAAATATAAGAGGGAAAATAGGTTTAGATGACTCTGAATTGAATTAATTTTTTAAGCCATCAAATATCAATAAACAAAACTCAAAATCTTATTTTGAATTTAAATAATAGGGGTACCGGTTAATTCATCCGATTTTCTAACAAATGGCGTAACTTAACTTTGATTCCAGTGATTCACCTGGCCAAATATGTGCTGGAAAGCTACTGTCATATAATTTCAGAATCAGTATGTGTCATTTAACTGCAGCATAAACAACAATACTTTTTTTTACTCTGAAAATATCGAATTTTGGAGGACGATGGACGGCCCGGACAGCCAAAAAAGTTTGAAGATCACGAATTGGAGACATTGCTCAACCAAGATCCTTCCCAAACTTGAAAAATCACTTGACGTCGCTCAACTAACCATTTCTAATTGCTAAAAGCAATTTTTCACAATAAAACTTCATGTTTCGAAAAAAACCGCACGAATTAACCGGTACCCTTATTATATTTTCGTTGAAATAGTTTAAAAAGTAATTACTGGAAATTTCTAAAGTTTTGCTTTTATGTGAAACTAAACTTACAGTGATACCATTATTTACAATATATTTTTACTTCAAAAGGTTGGAAAATATATATTTTGCTTTTTTCTTCTAACACCTATAAAATTAAAGAAGAAAACACATATATCGTACAAAAACCAAAAAAACATATTTTTAAAAGTAGAGAAAGTTTTCAAACCAAACTTTTTTCTTTAATTTAATATATTTGTCAAATATGCCGAAGGCTTCGATAAATTATATTCATTGATACATTTCCAAAAACTTGCTGAAAATCAATATAAATATATAGTCGCAAAGGAACTCTCTCCCTTGAAAGAGCTTAGGACCAATTTCAAAATAAAAATCAATGGAATTGAGTTGCTCAATAATTAATGTTGCTTTTTTCATGTTTTCGAACTAAATTTATGTAGAACAACAACAAACATTAACCAATGATATATTGACGTTTTGTTGGATGACATTTTGCCATCTTTCGGTGAGTTAAAAAATTGAACGTTCGAAGAAGCCTTGGTTTTTTTAAGCAAAGAACTGGTCCAACTCATTTTCAATAGCCTAATTGGAATCGAAAGTTTTACCATTCAAACAGTTTTGAAGATAGCGAGCCAAATGATAGTTTGATGGTGCTAAGTCAGAGCTATAGGGTGGACGGGGCATCAGTTCCCAATTGAGCTCAATTAATTTTTGACGGGTTATCAAAAAGGTTTGGGGTCTAATGTTATCATTATGGAACATCACGCCTTTATGATTGACCAAGTCAGGGCATTTTTTCTTGATTTCTGTGTTCAATTTCGATAGTATACGACAGTAGACATTTGAGTCAATAGTTTTATTTCTTGGAAGCAGCTCAAAGTAGACTATACCCTTGTAATACCACCATGCAGAAACCATAATCTTCTTTTGGTGAATATTGGCCTTCGATGTCGATTCTGGGGGCTTTTTTTGCTTGTTCCATGATCGTTCTTGGACAACGTAAATAATCCCGCAGTTTTGCACGAGGTGAACGATATACTCCTCAGGAGCTGCCACATCAGTCACCTCGGGGCAGCTCGACTGCGGGGGTTCCAGGTGACCACGAACCCATATATATATATATATATATATATATATATATATATGCTGTAGCATGGCAGTGCTGCAAGCTCTATCAAGCAATAATATCCACTATTACGCAGTGGTTGCAAGCTTATAAGAAATTTTGTTTAAGGAATGCGGGTGTCCTAAGTGAAAGAACTACTTTTTTTTCACCCGAGCATTTTAGCTTTCAATAGCATTTTTCACTCGATGGACTTCAGCTGATTCCAAGTGACTGATGTGGCAGCTCCTGAGGAGTATATCGGTCACCTCGTATGAAACAGCGAAATTTTTAATGGAACCAGCCCATATCCTGGAACCAGCTGAATTCCATCGAGCGAAAAATGCTATTAAGTTGATAGCTAAAATGCTCGGGTGAAAGAACAATGTAGTTCTTTCACTTACGACACCAGCATTCCTTAAACAAAATTTCTTTTTATGAATAATCATTATTCATCACCAGTTATGGTTCTTTTTATAAATGGGTCATTTTGGCTATGATTCAGCAAAGAGTCGCATTTTTCAATGCGTTTGCTGAGATGGATTTCCTTCAATTCGTGAGAAACCCAAACATCCAGCTTGTTTACATAACCAAGCTGTTGCAAATGCAAGCAAATGATTGAATTTGATATGTTAAGCTTCTTTGCTATCTCTCAAGCCCATACGCCCGTTAGTTTGGATTAATGCCTTCATTTTGTCGTCATTAGTAGTGGTTGGACGACCAGTATGTGATGCACCTTGCACATTGAAATTTCCAAAACTAAAGCAAGCAAACCAACGCTGACGCTAGCGTTCAGTAAAGCATTCCTCACCATAAACTTCACACAATTTTGTTCGAGCTTGCACAGCATTTTTACCTTTATCGGAAATAAAGCAATAAAATATGCCGATAATGATCTCTTTGATTGTTAATTTTTAATTTTATTTTTAGCCAACTTGATGTTAACTAAAGACGCTCAGTTTTTGACTGCCAATAGTCTACAGTCTAATCTTTAAAATAGTATAATAAAAGCCACGCAATCATTACTACATGAAATACGCAATTCACGTCGTCTATGGAAAAAACAACATGAATTATCGAACAATCCACCAGAGAACACGCTCGTGTAAAATTTGTTATAAATTTCAGCATGACGTCACGTTTAGTTTGTTTTATTCAAAAAGTGAATTCTTGTGTCCTCATTTAAAGTCCAATATTTATTATGTCAAAATTACAACTTGACTCTTATGACTAAAAAGCGTGAAATTGTATGGAACAACAGCGGCAGTGTTAGCAAAATCAACAATCGACATAGTGATCAAAAGCACAGAAGGTAAGTTTTAAATAGTACTTACATGGGGATGACATAATATACACGATGCATAAAAGTAGCCCATAATATATACGTTGCATAAAAGTTTCCATGTGTGTATAAAGCCTTATTTGAGCACTTGAATATGTGTACAAAATGACTACAAAAATTAAGCGACAAATTAAATTACTCAGATAGGCTAGACAGCATAATAGCGCTGCTTATTGGGTCGAGCAGAACCAGTATCAATGGAATGAGACACGAGACTGGTCTTACCTAAGCTTTTCGCATTAAACGACGGAAACTGTTGTTTGATGAAATCCAGTCGTTGCTGACCTTTTGGGGATAATAGATGGAATTCAGGGCTCAGAGACTCTATGGCTACTTTGATAGGGTTAACATGCATTGGTGTGGCTTTGGAGAGGTGCAAAAAGTCAATTTCAAGATATACTGTGTGCACCAAGGAAGAGACGACAAGGAATCTCATCAGTATGGTGGTGTTGTTAAATAAATATGGTGACGTATCCCAGAACGGGATTCTTGGGCCCTGATGAAGTCTGGGCATGAGCATGCAAGTAATGCATATGCAAGGCCAAGTCTGACAGTAGGTCCAAGTCTCTGGCTCCGAGGATACTGACACTGGGTCCACTATCAAGCAAACCTGTCAATTTGCGACCCTTGGTGAAAATTTCTGCGTAGGGCCTATTGTCACCAGAAGTTCCAACAATTGATTCCAAGTAGCCATACTCCAAGAGACACTTGGGGAAGGAATGCCTCCAAGATCTCTGCAAGTGATCCTGGAAGGGACGTGCTCTAAAACAGGCAGGTGGTCTTCGATCATTATCCTCCATATTAGTGTTATCATATAAATCTGGATCAATGTTGTGCTTGGTGCTATAAAGAAAGGACTTCGACTGACACGGCTTTTGAAGAACAGTGGGCTGATCGGGTGAAACCGTAGGCAAGGTCTAGGGAACAGTCATTTTAGATGCCATAATTTTGGATCCGGTGGCAGCATCTACCCTGGTTTGCATTTAATCTAATAGGGTGACCTATATCCCATGGAGAACTGCCCCTACGGCGGCAGTTTGTGCAGGGGCTTTGTTGTCCCTTGTTGACCACAACCAAAACAAAACACATGTTTAATGGGACTTGCACCATCGTAGAAACTATACCCCAGATTTTTACAGTTCCCGCACATCATGAACTGAGCTGGTGGTGAGTAGGAGAGAAATCAGACTTCTGTATTGGCTGCATCACTTGGACCTGGGTACTTTCAGGTAAAAGGCACAATGTATGATACCCAGAATGGGCAAGGATATCGCTTGATGTATAATCACGGAAGCACCTTCAGTTACCTGATTCATCAACAGAATACCAAGGGTATGAACTAGAAGCATAGGGTCTTTCGTAAACGCTCCAATTCTCGTGGTTATAATTAAGCTGAACAAAATGAATCCTACCCACTGTGCATTTATCAAACATTCTACGACGCGATTCAACATTGCACCAAGTGTTTTCCGTATGGCAGCATCTTCAAATCAATCCTTGTGTGGAGGAAAAATTCATACCCGCCAAGTGGTTTTGCAGACGAGGGATCATATACTTGGCCATAATAAATTGAAAGTCGAAGTCCAAGAGTGGCACTTGTAATTGCAGAGACAAGGCTGCCAGGGCTTCATAGTACTCAGTGAATCTCCTGGGCCTTGAATCCGAGTACTCATTGCACCGCGAATATCTTTGTCCATGTAATGGAATGAAAAACGTTCAATCAACTCCCCCTTAAACTTGGAACATGACAAGGAATCTCGATAAATGTCTTGAACCAGTCAGTATCACTATTGTGCGGGACCCTTTAATAGCACATGCAAGTCACGCATCAGCGCACGATCTTACAATTCCTAATCGGTTGCTATTGCAGTTACGTAATGATGAATTGCTGAGCATTTACGCCATTAGCTCCGCCATCAGAAATAATACCCCATTTGGTGATACGTGACCGACTGGTCGGTGATTGTTCATCACGCGGTGACTCGCAGAAGGTAACATGTAGTGACGTACAATTGGCTGATGAAAGGAAGCTGCCTGTATTCGGGAAGTAGGAACAGCTCTTGAGAACTCATTTTGGGACAAAGCTTCCTGTGTTTCCCGCAAAGAGGACGGTAAGCTTAGCCTTTATACGTTGGGTCCCAACTTGCCATTTGATGACGCATGATAACCAAAATTCTAAATTCAATAAAAAAACAAAATCAACATAACACTACGAATATAATTACTACTTTCTCAATCCTCAAATACTCTTATGATTTTACTTACTTCAGGCTTAAGCGTTCCCCACTTCAACTGGATTAAATTCTCACCTGAAAAATAGTCCTTTGACTCACAAACAGACTCTAATGAAATGTCAAATAATTAATTTTGTTTTGTTACTTAACAAAAATCACCCTGTGGATAACAATTCCAGAGGACTATCTACAACTATTGTAAACATTGAAATTTAGACAATAGACTTAGCAGAGGCAAGCATCTTGGTGCCTCATAAAACAATGTATCCTTAAGGTGAACTCAGCTGAAAATGTCACCATTTAGGCTGACTAAGAGACTATTATGGATCCTAACAGGCTGTACCATGGATCCTAACAGGCTTGGACAAGAGCGCGTTGGCTAATGAGACCGAGCGCGTTGGCTAATTCTAAGAGATTGCTTAAGCCAACGATACGAACCTCGGTCATTTCCCAAACTCATCTACACCTAAATGGCCCCCAGGCTGACACAGCTGCAAAAAGACTATAAAACCATGAATTTTAGCACAGCGAGCGCCACTGTTAGTGTGGCAAATTTCGTGATCAAAAATTTATAAGTATATAATCCATCTAAAATCCTCAAAATCAACCAAAAGTTCATCATTCAAAACATAACTAAAATCCCCAAAAATGTTCTTTTTTAAGAACAAAAAAAATTATTTCCCTGGAATGCTCAGATTACTATTCAAGTCAAGCGCTCCAACTACTCTAGGCCAACAAATCAAATTATCTTTTGATGAAATTTAAATTACAATGAAAAACTTATGAGAATCAACCTAAAATTATCGCATTGCTATTACAAAGTAACAAATGGAACTACTGAAAATCAAGTAATTACAACAAAACCTAATTTGGGCGCTATTCTGTTGCAACCACAGTAGTCACCGCAGTTGCAGACATTCGTTTTCGGCAGAGGAGTGCTTAGCCTCGGGTGGCATACTGAGGCCAACTAGCGCTCAATCGTATCGCGGATCTTCCGGGATACCCTCTGGCCGTGCTGTGCCACCCTACACATAAAAAGTGGCAAGGATGGGTTCACCTGGAGAAATAAAAGAATGGTTAGCTTACTTTATAGTGGTCGTTTTTTTAGTTGAAATTAATTTTACAGCAACAAATAAATTGAGATAGTAAATTAAACCCCTTTTTTTTAAAAAAAAGGGTAATTAAATTCTTAATAGCATGAGCATATCGGAAAAATTTGTTATAAGGAAATTATATTTCAGTTGATTTCTAACATCAATCCGAGATTTTTGTATTACATATATATTAGAAAAAGGAGGAAATGCAAAAAATGAAATTACAAATTACTCACCCTTTTAAGGCTGTGGAGCGCTCTGCAACTGGAAAAGGAGAAAATTGTATAAAACCAAGCAAAGTTTGAGTTCTTATCGTTTTAATTCACTCTTAAGCAAAAGGGTTAACTAGATCATATGGATTAATCCAGCAACCTACGCGGTATATCTTTAGGAAGTAGAACCAGGTTATAAAACGCGAACTTTATACTTATGTATGTTATGTTTTTTTTCCTCCTAATAATTCAACAGTAACGAGTAGTTACTAGCAATGGTTAATTAATTTTTTTGCTCCATTTTCGTTCTTTTTTTATGTTTATATATGCATACATATTTTTTCAAATTTGAACACTTGATTGTCCAACTACGATGCTCTTGTACCACACCTGCGACTCAATTGCACTTTACTCATAATTATCCACCGTGCAATGGTTTGATGCAAGGTCAACCTGCACACAATTATATTCATCTTTGTTTTTATACATTCAAACGGACATTATATCTTATTTATTTCGCTTCTTAACTTTTTTCGTTTCCATTCCGAGCTACACAATTAATTCACTGATATCACCAGCAAAATCTAGTCCCGTATCAATAAAAACGTAATTATATTCGTTTCCCTGCTCAACTCATCGATTTAATTTATTTCTGGCACCAACTTATTCTATGATTAACTTCTCAATTCCCTTTCTTCACTCCATCACCACCAAAAATTGACTCGGAACTAACTGCCTCTTCAATACCGCCGGAACTTTCCCCGGTCAAGAGTTCATCAGCGGGCAATTGCCGTTGTCGACGCATCCCTTTTGAAAAGTGCACAGCTGATGCTCCATGGCAGTTGTTTGGCTAGTTCTTCTCAGATGCGCACTTAACTACATTCTGTGTCGTCGCCATGCTAGCAGCCAGCTGATGCAAATTGTTGTTGCCAATAACGCCTCATTCAATAGTAATGTAAAATCTACTAATGAATGTCGTGAGCAAATGTTCGTTCTTGTATTTGTTGCATATTGGTGAGAAATTATTCCAGGTTGGATATTCATTCATTGACAGCTTTTGGGTGCTGAATTTTTAATCCTTGATTGCTATTGATGAAAAGTTCAGCTAGATGAGCACGAATTTCCAACATGCGACCCTTGCTGATCGCAACAACACGTTTAAGATGACTATTTCTGATACGTTTTATACTCTAAAGAGTTTGAAAAGTGTTGTTTGTTTTTAAAATATAAACTATACCATTGAGTAATTAAATAATACTGGAGTGGACAACCACGTGACAATATGGTTGCAACAACCCCTGCAACCACTTTTCCTACTGCTACACTCTTGTTTACAACCTTAGAGAGAGCCAAATTCCACAAGCAAACATGGCTGCTGCTCAATGTAAACAAATTTTCATAAAATACCAAAAATTTGCTTTCTATTTGAAAAACCTTCAGCATTGTATGAGAAACATGCAAAATATTAATATATTAACTACTCACTTGTGAAAGAAAACACCTACAGATCCTTTTTCACTGTGATTTTTCCACGAAGGCACTACACATTTCATTTTGAAATTCTACATTAATTTCACAGTGTCACACGTTAAAGTTACTTGAATCACAAACTGCAATCGAATGTTTAAACACTTGGAACGAATTTACATCGCAAGCACTTTCCACAGTTTTAATATCGGATAAAATTCGCGACGAAACTTGCAAATTGGCCAATTTGGCGTACAATTTGCATCTGTCAACTTGACAGTCAGTTCAGCTTTTGGAATAAGAAAGTGACCAGCAAGAGGCAGACGGGGAGGAAATGACAGACTGTTCGCTTGGAAGAGAGCAGAAACCGGTCGCATTTTCTCTCATGCATTTTATATGAGCTTAGCCCATCCAGTTCTTATTAATCTTAGAACTATACCATAATAACACAATTTGAGGAAAATGATACACCTATGTGTACAGCGGTTACATAGATTTTAATTTTTTTTAACACGCTTCCCATGTGCAGTGCAAAGAAGTGTCGCAAATCCAGCACAACACGAGTTATATTGTCCATCAGCTGCAAGCATCCATTAAGCTCAAAAAGCTACTATAGGGTAGCAACATCGAGCGAATGCCCGAACCAAGAATACCCGACGAAGTACTAAAAGGACAGATTGAGAGCAATCAAACACGGGAAAACTGAAAAAGCGATGGGAGCATTCTATCAGTGCAGACAGTAGAACGCTTTTAAATATATGTAACTAACTGGAAGACGCGATCACAAGACAGCGAATACTGGGCACGATGTTTCTGGGAGGCCAAAATCCGATTTGGACTGTAGGACAATCAAAGAAGATGAATCCATTGAATGGGCGAATAGAATACCTAGATCTCAGCGCTTCGACATCAAAAATTAAAGTACTGTACCTTTATATGTGAAATTAGTGTACAAACATTTTCTGCAACTCTGAGAAGATTGTGCACACATTGTTTTGTTTGTTAGCATGGTCTTTAAGTATTACACACAAATCTTCCATTCTTTACATGACAAATACACTCATGATGAATATTTAAAGTGAAAATAAACCGATTTTGTTGTCGTCTAACACGTATTTCATATCACATTTGTATCCTGCAGACACACAACACTTCATTTCAAATAAAATTTCTCTCATGCAAAAAGAAAATCTCTGCATAAGCATACGTAGCCAACCTAATACCTGCAACGAAAGGAAAATATGAAAAAGAGAATTTTCGCGCTACCTTTCATTTTCATCTGCTGTTTTATTGCACATTACGCCGCGATCTCGTTAAATATGCATGCCTCGCAATTGAAAGTATTAAGCTCTGAGTAAGCAAAGTGCCTAACGTATGTATAAGTCCCAGAGTACAAAGTAGCGAACAATTGAGGAATTTCTTCATCCTGCTGCTGCTCCTGCTCCTGTTGTTATTGCTGGAATTTAAACTCGACCGTTGGGAAGCAACAAATACACGACAACGCAGCCCAACACGACGCTAGTTTGCAACAACTACCGCCATTGGAATTTACATCGCTGGGGACGGGCTTGGCATGACTGTCCCTAAACAACACTGAAATTCCAACCGGGAAAATAGCAGCAACCTGCTATGCATATGCTATGCGATATGCGAATAAGACGAAGAAAATGCAAGGAAACATGCACAAAAAGGTATTTTGTCAACAAAACAGCGAAATCTCATCGCGTAGGAGGACGATAGATGCACGTTGTTTGCTAAATCCAGCAATAAAACTACTAAGGAAGTTAGTCTGCTCTCTAAGTAACTTCCGCGTAAGAACAGGATCCATTCTGTTCTTTGACGTGAATACAGCTGGCGACGACAACGACTTAGATGACGATTTTCCAGGTTCTGTATAATTTACATCACCGATTTAGACACTGCTTACCTTTGAGGATTACCTAGAAGGAGATAGTGCTTTAGCGTTAGTCTTCTTGCAAGGTAACGACTTCAGATAGTTTTCCATTTGAAAGTTTAATGTTAGTGTAATTGGAATCGTTCTCTTTGAGTCCTGTAGATCAACTTTATTTTTAGAAATATCTCCAAATGGCTCTCGTTTCCACGAAAAACATTTATTTTGTGCTACCACGGAATTATGTGCATACGTCCAAACTTTTACCCAGGATCATTTGGAATTCAAAAATTTTTATATGATTCTCTTTTCTCAATCGCATAAGGATCAGCTATAAATAAACATTAACCTAACAGTCTCCCCTAAGCTCAATTTCTCAAGGCTTATCAGACTTCCAAATTCCTTCATCTCCGAATATGCTATTTCCGTTTGCATTACCTAGAATGGCACTTGGCCAAGGAAGAGAGAGCAGTTGAGAATATTAGGGACATTTATGGGTTATAATAAAGCGTTTGTAGAAATTTTAATGGAAGCTACGAATACTTGATGGTCTCTCGGAAGGGACAATGCACACTGAATGGTATACGATTCCTTGCCGCTTTATAAAAGATATCTGTTTACATCACAATTTTCACATCCTGTTATTATGTTGATAGTATCTCTCCTGATATAGTGATTGTTAGTGAGTAATAAGATTTTTGAGCTGAAATATTATAGATATAAGTGGTTTGTTTTTAGGGTTTTGTAAAATAATTTTACAAAAGCCTTCTAAAATCGCGTCCTGTCTCTCCGTCTGTCCGTCTGTCTGTCCGTCCGTCCGTCCGTCCGTCCGTCCGTCCGTCCGTGTGTCACAGCAGTTTTTCTCGGAAACTACTTAAGCTAGAAGCATCAAATTTTGTATATAGGTGTAAAGTGGTGACCTCTTCAAATTTCACTTACAAAAAAATTTTATAAGGTATTCAAGGGGGGTCTCCCCATGTAGGGGAGTGACCCCCCGAAAAAAAAATTTCATTGAAGGTAGCCGATATGGGTATCAAATGAAAGGTCTTGATGAGAACTTTTCAAAACAGGTCTTAGTTTGGCAAAGTTTGCTTCGAGGGGCGAACAGGTAGGGGAAATACACGAAAAATTTGTGTCCCCCCCCCCCTCGCGATTGGACACCTGTGATCCGAAAAATCTGAAAAAAATCAGGAATGTAGGCCTTGATGAGTACAACAACAACAAATACGTGAGAAGTCGCAATTCACTCAACTTTGTTAGTAATAGTATGATTTATCGATTTTATGTTTTCTTGAATAAAATCCTAACGGTACCCTTAAATACTATGTAATTCAGTACGTAGATGTCGTTTTATAAGATTGATCTATCCTGAAAGTTTCATAAAGATTGAATCATATTTAGGGAAGATATAACGGTTTGAATTTTCCTGTATTACTATGGAACAATATGCGCTGCATGTATTACTATGGCAACATATGGCTATGGATGCGCTTTTTACCGACTCAGACGCTACAGTTTTGCTAGGATTTGCATGAAAATTTCAGGAATGATAGGTTTAATGCATACCTTTGAGAATCAGTTCAGCTAGTGTATCAGTAATCGTAAAACAAAATAGTGGCTGTTTTAAATGCGAAGATTGGATAATTTTGAGTTATTTTTTCCCAACTTCAACGTTCAAGGTGCATGCTTTGAACACTTGATTCGATTTAATGTATGACTGAAGATGAGTGCCTACAATTAATACTCATAAGTGAAACAAGTCAAGGAGGCGGGAGGGAGCTTCTAGCAAAAGGGCTTTGTAACAACTCTAGGATTCGAAAAAATTGGAAATTAATCGATGATAATAGTACAGGAAAGTGGCCCCTGAAAAAAAAAATCATCAAACGTAGCTGATATGAGTATGAAATAAAAGTTTTCATGGGAGCTTTTCAAAACAGTTCTTAACCTGTCAGTTTTTGCTTCATTGGGGGCACAGGGGGAAAATACATGAAAAATATGTTTCCTCCCTATCGAATGGACATCTGAAATAATTATCAAGGGAGATATTTATGAGTATAACAATAACAAAAACCTCAGAAGTCTAAATTCGTTCAACTTTGTTAATAATAGTATGATCTTCGAATTTTATATTTTCTCCAATAAAATCGTCATTGACATGCTTCTTGACTTTATTCAATCTGGTGACTGCATTTTGAAAATTGAATACAAAACCCTTCTGACATGAGCGTAGGTCTGTTTACCCAACTTGTTTTTTTTTCATTTTGAAAACCGTTGGGCTCTGCTCGTTTTGGTAAGCAGACGCTTTTTGACTCGCTTGAGTTATCTTCATTGTCACAGTGATATGATTTTGAGTAAATTAATTAATCGATTGAAATACTCGCCACCTTCCATTTGGAATACTAGAATTTACTGTTCATGTAGTTCCACATTTATTCTAATGAGATTACCTTCTTCAAAGGCTATGCACTTGTTTTACAATTTTTAACTTTTGTCCCATGTCGTGAAAATCAGATTTTCAATTGCTGTCCCGAGGATGATAGAGTGTAGCAATTCCTGAAGAGGAGGGTTCATCAACTTTATTGAAACTGCAAGCACCAGCCCTCTTACTGGAGATTTTCGTCTCCATCAGGCCCAGAAACAAGCTTTCATATTGTTAGCCAAGATTGCCCGGGTAAAGAGTAAGTTGTGTTTTCATATGGGCCATAAGTTCTTTTGGTTTGTTATCGAATAGCAATTGATGAAAATAATGCCGAGAAATAACCGCAAACTCAATCCAAAGTAGTTTTGCTATGTTTGTAGGGGTACATTGTCTCAAAGAAGGGAAAAGTCATAATAGTGTTTGCATTACTTTCGATTTAGGGTGGGCAGAACAGAAAAGCAATGGGTGTCTCAATTGTTTTGCAACGCGTGTCGAACAAAGCTTTGTAAATGGTGAAAAAATTTCCCATTTCCCCATTTTCATGACCAACGCTTTGGAAAAAGCCGCAAACCCACATCGATGACTGCTACTGTTGTGTGACAAACGTGGTTGGTATTAATTCAAAAAACTACAAAAGCTTGAAATATCCCAAAGTTTCATCAGTTTCAAAGCCAGCTCCAGGTTGAAAAGATGATCTGCTGCCCATTTCTCCCGGCTTGAGTACACATACTGTAGAAAGTACAGATTCATTGACATTGACTGTGAATTTGTGATAGATGAGATACATTTAATAACGCAAGCCGTATTGAGCGATTGGATTTGAGACCTGCAACCAATCAAACAAAAAGCTGAACTGCTGGCATTGCACTTGCAGCGATGGAACTCCCTTGACAAAGAAGTACGAGTGACCATCTACACAGATAGGGATAACACATTGGGGCCATTCAAATGCAATTCTCCAAATCAATCTTACTCCAATTTTCCAGAAAAACGCAAATAAATTTAATTTAAACAAACATATATTTCGGAGGTAAGAGTTCCTCCTTCTTCAGTGTTTTTTGGTATTGTTTAGTTCCAAATATTATCCGCTTTTTATATCCCTTACATTTTATCTGTTTTCGTTTTTGAGACCTGTCACTTAACCTATGTCCTTTTTACATTTTATCATCCCTCCTTAAAAGGTTTCATTTATTGCCTTTTCCTTATTGCGTTTTTGTTTTTATTACTGCTATTATAATTCGTTTATTATATTTTAAATATTATTTAGATTTATTTAACTCTAGTATTCTTGAGTATCTGTTGCCCACATCTTCATTGAGCCGTGCGTTTTCCGGTTGTCGAATAATCCAAAGGCTCTCATATACGTCCAATTTCCGATTGTTGCTTACGTCTTGTATTACCTCTAGATCATCCCAATTGATTGGGTGATTAGTTTCTACAATATGCTTGGCGACGGTGGACTTAGCTGAATCACTTGGTGCTTTCCTTGACTTTAGCTTCTCTGCTGCCCTGATATGTTCACTGAACCTTGTTTTGACTGATCGCTTAGTTTGCCCAATGTACGATACCTGGCATAGCTAGCAGGTAATTTTATATATGCCACATTTTTCATCCTTCTGCTTCCTATCCTTCGGTGTACCTAGTCTGGATCCCATTTCGAATTTCCGGCTCGTGGGTACCGGTGTTATGGCGACTTGCTTCAGGATTTTCCCGATCTTCCCAAAGATCTTTGAATACGTAATTGCTGCTCTTTGATTTTGTTCTATGTTCCGGTTTTGTTCATGGAGAGCGGTTAGTGATGCCGCTTTTAGGCTTGTTTCCATTTTCCTTTGTATTGACAAGATTTTGCTTTCATTGTAGCCTTTCATCTTCCCTGTACTCAAAATAACAGTCTTCTCCTGCTCATATCGCTGATTCGTTAACGGAGTCGTCAACATTCGGTATATACAACTGTTGAACGATGCTATCTTGGTTTGGTGCGAGTGGTGTGATGTGGCTGGTATCGTCCTCTGAGTATTCGTGGGTTACACAGTGGAGAAAAACGGTAGAATTTAAGCAGAAAACCGGTCTATCGTAAAAAGTGCCAGAACTATGTTGATTGCAACAAATTTACAACCAGAACTTTGGTTTGAAGTAGTCAATACTAGTGCATACATTTTAAATTGAAAGCCACGCAGTCTTGATAAAAACACACCATAAGAGCAATGGAGTGGAAAAACTTTTGATTTGAATCCCATGCGTAAATTTGGCAGTAAAGGTTATGTATACATCCCAAAACAATTTAGAACAAAATTTACTATCAAGACGAAGAAAATGCTGTTACTTGTTGTGCAGCAACTATAGTTTGGTTGATGTAAATACTGGATAAATAGGAATAACACGTGATGTAAATTTCAATGAAGGAACACAGTGTAGCGAGATTCACAACAATGATGTTGAGAACATTTTCAAAATTTTTTTCAAGGATGAGGTGTTAAAACAAGAGCAGCAGTCAGCTAATGAACATGACGGCGTTAAAATGCTTGAAAACAAAGAAATTAATACGGTAGTAGGTGAGCGACAGTTACAAAATAGAAATGCCACCTGTCAATCATCACGGTATGCTGGATATTTTGATGAAACTGTTGATATAGCGTGCTCAGCAATATTCAACAAGGAACTACAAACTTTTGATGAAGCAATGGCTATAAAAGATGCGAAACAATGGCAGCTATCAATAGAAAAAGAAATAGAGTTACTCAAAGCAAACAATACGTAGACTCCACAGCCATTACCAGAAAATCTATGCTCTATTGATTGCAAGTGGGTCTACAAAATCAAAAGGCATATTGAGGATTTAGTTGAACGGTATAAAGCAAGGTTGTGTAATAAAGGCGTCACACAGAAAAAGGGCAACGACTACATAGGGACCTTCTCACCAGTAGTCAGGTAGAATTTGGCACGTCTTTTAGTATACTCAGCAACAGTCAACGACTGGGAGATACAACAGTTTGATGACAAAATGGCATTTCCCCATGGTGACCTTGCGGAGGACCTGTTCATGATCAGAAGGATTTATCAGCGAAAATCCAGAGTAAGTATGCAAACCAAATAAAAGTTTATATGGCTTAAAACAGGCACCTTGGTGTAAGAATGAGAAATTCAAGAAATCCAACAGAAGTGTCTACGAAACAGTTTACGATGAGGTTGTAGCTTATCTCTCTTTATACATAGATGATGGACTCATTTTTGACAACTGGGTTCAATAGTTGTAATCATAGTAAATAATCCGGGAGTTTTCGTTGGGTTGGAAATAATTTGAAACAGATAAGAGAAAACCATATTTGTCACTGAGAAAAGCTACATCAACAGAGTATTGGAAAATTTTAATATGAGCAACTGCAGGTCCATTGCAGTTCCTGAAGATCCATTGATAAGTTCCCAAGACTTTCAAAATATGTTAATCATAATAAAGAAATTAAAATCCCTTATCGTGAAGCTGTTGGTAGTTTGATGTTTCCTGCAGACAGGTTTCACTCGATAGCAGTGAAAAGAATACAAAGCTGTCTACAAGGTAGTAGAGATCTCGATATAATTTACAGCGGACAATCTGTAGAGTTGAAAGTACACAACGATACATACAAGAAGGTCAACACCAGGCTACGTTAGCGTGCATGCAAATGATCCTATGACATGGTGTTCAGAAAATCAAAAATGGTCGCACGGTCAACTACAGAGGCGGAGTATATTACAGCATCTAATGCAGCACAAGATATCCTGGTGACTATGAGCAGTTCTCAACGAAACAGAAAGAGGAGTAACATAACCAACGAAATTGTTGATCGACAACCAAAGTGCCTTGAGTTTAGTGAAAATTCAGACCATCGTAAGCTGACAAAGCATATAGATGTGAAATATTACTACATCTGTCAGCAAGTGCAAAATAGTGCCATTGAAACAATGTATGTACTATCTAATGAGCAATAAGCAGACTTTTTAACAAAACATGCCTTGAGACAAAGGAAAAGTACAAGACGGTGATTAAAATTTTGAAAAACATCAAATATGAAGAACACGATTTGCAAATTTGTGGTGATTTAAAGATATTAAAGTGCTAGAATCGATAGAATTAATAACGATTGCATTTCAGGCTATTGGCTTGTTAACTGGCATGCAATCCGGCTTCATGAAATTTTGTTTCTTTTTTTGTTTGTGGGACAGCCGAGCGACTAAGCATCATTATCGTAAATGTTGGTCAACTGGTCATCGATATACTCCAGGGCAAAAAAGTGTCAGTGCCACACTTCTGGTCAATCCAAATCGTGTTTCACTTCTGCCTTTGCACATTAAACTCGGACTTATCAAAAACTTCGTTAAGGCGCTCAAGCGAGACGAGCCGGCTTTCCAATATTTGATCAAGCTGTTTCCCAAAATATCGTATAAGAAAATCTAAGAAGCAGTTTTTGTCGGAAAAGATATAAGAAAATTGTTCAGCACCGAAAATTTCACCAAATGCAGCATATTCGTAGACCTCATTTAAGAACGTCATTCGTAACTTTCTCGGCAAGAAAATAAGTGACAACTACAGAGTATTTATCGGAGATCTTTAGAAGAATTATCGAAAAATTGGCGTTCAAATGTCACTGAAATTCTACTTTCTTTATTTTCATTTGGATTTCTTCCCTAACAGCTTGGGTGATACCAGATCTACGGAGAATCGAGAAAAACTATCAAGGTTTTTGGGAAGAGGGTAGGCTCAGCGATTATTGTTGGTCTCTTGTACGCGAAACAGACCAAATAATTACAAACTTTGAATTTTAGGTATGTTTTGAAATAATGAAAAACATTTTACTTTCGGAAATCACCAGGAATAGCTATATAATTTATTTCAAAAACTTGACCTAATCAGGGAAAACGGATTGCTGATTCGTGATCAGTGCCTAAACCCGTTGTCAACCTGTGTAATTAAACATACGATTGTACGCTACTTATCAGGGATGACAAAGAAATAATGTGCGATTTGCTATTGAGTAGAGACATCTTGTCTAATGTTGAATATTCTAAAAAGTACTGAGCCTTTTTCATCATTAGATGGTGTTCGTTATCATATATTGGGCAATACTAAACAGATTGAGTCAAACTGACATGCGAGTATATTCTAGTCTACAATTTTCATATGGACAGTTTTGTATTCATTTAAAAATGAGTAAAATTTCTGAAAAAAATTCGTTATATGGTATCTACAACCTCGCTACGATCAATGTGAGAACGCATTCCAAGCTCGTGAAAAAATTGGTGGTGTCTACGGTTAAGATACTTTATCGAAAGCCATAGCCAAGAGGTGGTTCGCTCGCTTTCGTTCTGGAAATTTTGATGTCAAAGATGTACCTCGCTCAGGTCGACCAATCACTGAAAAAGTCTATGAAATCTTAAAAATTGAAGAAGACAGATACAGAAGCAGCCATGATATTGCTAAGGACCTAAATATCCATCACCAAAAAATTTTGAATCATTTGCATAAGGCTGGATACACAAAGAAGCTCGACGTTTGGGTGCCGCATGAATTAACACAAAAAATTTTGATCGGCCGAGTTTCCATTTGCGAAATGCTAATACAACGCAACGAAATCGAGCCATTTTTGAAGTAAATCATTACGGACGATGGAAAATGGGTAAGATACGAGAATTATCACAAACAACTTCAAAGCCAGGATTGACACCAATAAGGTTATGCTGTGTGTATGGTGGGATTGGAAGGGAATCGTTTATCATAAGGTGCTAGAACCTAGCCAAACACTCAACTTGGCTCTCTACTGTCAGCAATTAACCAGATTGCAACAAGCAATTCAAAAAAACCGGCCAGAATTGATCGATGGAAAGGGCGTTGTCTTCCATCATGACAATGCCAGAACACATAGACCTTTGATTACCTGGCAAAAATTGGCAGAGCTTGGCTGGGGAGTTTAATGCATCCTCCGTATATTCCAGACCTTGCACCATCAGACTACCATTTGTTTCGGTCTCTGCAAAACTTCTTTAATGAAGAGAAATTCACTTCGAAAAGGAACTGTGAAAATCTCTTGGTCAAAGTTTTTCGCCGATAAACCACAGAAGTTTTATACAGATGGAATTATGGCTTGAGCAGAAAAAAAATGTACTTAAATAAAACCCATTTTAAATAAAAGAAATATTCAGTCGAAAAATGACAAAGTAAAACGCTCAATACTTTCCAGAATATTCAATTATACAGGATTATCCATTTCGTGTTTGGGAAAGTATAACCCTTCCATTTGATATTTGTCAAAATTAAATGTCATCCAAAGCTTGTTCCTTTTAGTTGAAGGTTTGCCATTTAGAAATATGGATTGTTTAATAGTCAAAGAACGCGTTAAAATTGTTAGATTTTATTATAAAAATGGTGATTCTGCTGTATCAACATTTAGGGCTTCACGAGCCTATTACGGTTGACATAATCGACCTGCATAGCAGACAATTTCGAATACAGTGAGAAAATTTGAAGAGACTGGATCGGTTATTGATATTGCAAGGCCTGTGCATCATCGCAACGTTCGTTCTGCTGAAAGTATCGCTGTCGTTGCTCAAAGTATGGAGGAAGACCCAAAATTGTCGATTCCTCGACGTGCTCAACATTTGGGCTTGTCTTATGGCTCATTGTGGTGGATTTTGAATTTGGATTTGCATCTTCATCCATACAAAATCCAACTCACTCAAGAACTTAAGCCTCAAGACCATACACAACGCAGAATGTATGCAAATTGGGTGATTGAACAACAAGCCATTGATAACGATTTTTCGAACAAAATTTTCTTAAGTGATGAGGCTTATTTTCCACTCAGTGGTTACGTCAATAAACAGAATTGCCACATATGGGGCTCTCAAAATCCTCAAATGATCGCAGAAAGGCCTTTCCATCCGGAAAAAGTGACCGTTTGGTGTGCATTATGGTCTGGTGGTGTTATTGGCCCGTATTTCTTTGAAAACGATCAAGGAAGAGCCAATACAGTCAATTCTGAGCGCTATATACGGATGTTAACCGATTATTTTTGGAGAGAAATTGAAGATTATGATCTGGAGAACATGTGGTTCCAACAGGACGGAGCCACACACCACAGGCTAATCGAACACTTTTGCAAGAGAAATTTCCAGGACGCGTAGTTTCGAGATTGAGTGATGTCAATTGACCCGGAAGATCCTGTGACTTTTGGATTTCTTTTTATGGGGCTATGTGAAAGATCGTGTTTACGCAAACAGTCCTCGAAATCTTGAGCAATTAAAAACCAATATTCGTGAAGTTATGGCCGAGATATTGCCGGAAATGTACCGAAAAGTCATTGAAAATTACTTCAAAAGGATTGAGGCCTGTAAGAGGTTCCATGGAGGACATTTGAATGATGTTGTGTTTCCCGTATAATGGCAAGCTTCAATCTTCATATTAGGTAAAACATTTTGTTTACATCTGAATAGTTTATGTGTTTTTTAGCTATACTTTTCCAAGTGTAAAATGGATAGCCCAATAGTTATTTTGTCATTCACAGGGCCAACTGTTGGCTCCTGAAGAAGGAAAAGATTAGCATTTCTGAAACTAACACCGAAAAGCAATTCAAAAATCTTTTTGGTTTTATTTTTTTGTGGTGGGAGGTGAATGCCCATTTACATGCAGAGTGTGGGACTCCCATGCTCGTAAGAAGGAGACTGGACTCCTCATCAATACCACCCCAGTCAACCTGAGAACTTAGCTTAAAACCATTTGACACATTACTTCGGGCCAGGTTTCGTTTTGTTACGCCATGAGGTACCTTCGAACGGGAGGGATCTTCTAGCAGGAGGGGAGCGGGAAGAGGAATTGTCAGAACAAATGATCGCTCAGCCCTTACACTCGCGGCTGCTGTGTGTCCCTTTTATCTTCTAGGAATGTCCGAACATAATGTACCACCTCGTTAGATTCATTTGATCAAATAATGATCTGAGTTACAACTGGCTCCTCGGTATGTACAGGCGTCAAGTATGCTCGAGGCAAAATATGGGTGATCTGGTTTTGTGTGCTGCTACCCGATGATACCCAGGTCATTTATGAATGCATCGATGGGGGAAGCAAGTCGAACGTTTGACTAGATTTCTGTTACATGCAAAGTCAATCAGGTGTTGGCCATTGTCATTTGTTTCCTCGTAGAGGCTATATCTTCCATTCGTTCTCCGATGTGATATCTCCTTGCAAACCTTAGCGTTGAAATTACCCAGAATTATTTTTGTGCCATTTATAGGCAATGAATCTTTCCAGGTGATTGTAGAACGTTTCCATCGTTTCTTCGTCCTTTTCTTCGGCTGAAGCGTGAACATTTATCAGCCAAATTTTGAAGATTTTCGCTTTTATATGGAGCGCACACAATCGCTCGTTTATTGCCTTGTAATCAATAACTTGCAATTTGATCTCCCTATCCACAAAGAAGGCCACTCCAAACTCTCGTTTTCTAACAATGCGATCACATGTCTTGAGTATAATTTTCGGTCCAGTTCGTTTCCTGGATTGCCAGTATTTTTAATTTATATTAACCCGCCTTTTGTAAAGCGTCCTTAATTGCGAGTGACCTGACATTCCAGGATTCAATGCCGTAGTCCTTTTTCCGATTATGAGGACGTTTCCGTGAGTCCAATCCATTCCGTGGCCCTAATGCAGGTTTTGAAACATTTAAAGGTTTTTCAAGGACGAGGAGTTAGCCCGACGTCTTACCTCCATTCTGATGGCATGGCTATTACTTCGATTCCATTATCAGGTGCGGGAGATTCGCCTTCACCCTCTTGCGTCCCCACAAAAAAGGTGTAAGTAGGGTTTAGTAGCAAAGCTGTAGATGTATTTACAGTTTTTCGCATTTCTCGGCATTCAATGCCCCATTATTGGGGAACCAGTAAACCCAATGTGCTACCACGAGAAAGGTGACAACGTTAACTGGACTATATTTCACAGTTCACGGTTGACATACACCCCATTCCGGGCCGGAATAACTCCATCGCGGATTCTTTGTCTCGGATAAGAATGATCTCCCAAATCGACTCCTTTTCTATCGCTCCAGCTCAAAGAAGCGATCCTGAGCTCATGATTTTGAGGGAGGACCTGATGAACCCATTTAAGTAAAAGAAGCAAAAGCTCGCCAATTCCACCAAACCATTGTACTGCATCGTCACCAACGATAAAGTGTGATCCTACGCACTACATTAGTTTAGGTTAGCAGTCATGCAAGTGATGCATGGTCTGGCCCAACCGGGTATACGTGTGACAAGATGACTAATCATCGACTGCTTCTTCTGGCCGGCCATGGATAAGGACATAAATAACATTGTACAAAGCTGCATGGCCTACCAACGCAATGAGGTCGGACGTTACGTGAAGTCACAGGTATTATCTGACCATCATTGACAGGTTCACACTGTCACGGACAACTTCCTTCCAAACCTCAGCACCTGCCTCTGCAATAAGGGTTTTTAACGGGGCTGAAATCCCACCCAATGCGAGGACGGACCGATAATGAACGAAGAGCGCTGTTCTGTTTTGGGAACCTGAGTGGTAAGAACGTATCATTAAACAAGGAAAAAAAACCATTGGAATAATACTCGAGTTGGCAGCAAAAGGAAGAAACGTGGCTGAGTTTCTGAATTCATTCCTCCAGAAATTCCCCAAAAAAAATATCGGTTTGATAAGTACACGCCTGGAGGAATTGCCGGTGAATTGTTTAGGGATGCCAGCGGAATTTGGTCGGATAGGACAGGCAATCATAGCCGAGAATTTACCCGGGGGCCTCTGTCTTCGAGAGCGATAAGTGATGTTAGGTAAACTTTGTTAGATCTAAGAAATAATTCCACTAGATATTGAATTATATGAGTATTATTATTTATTGTCATTGATTATAACGTAAAGTGAATTGTGTTTTCTTATATTTCTTTTTTCAATCAAAAACATGCTAAAAGTAAATTGTGGGACTTGGCTCCAGTCAAGAACGTGCAAAAAGTAAATTGTGAGACTTAGCTCGGGATCGTGTGTGAGAATTTTAAGGTGCTTATCTTTTGCACAAACATTTTGCAGGTGCTGGGGTAGATTAGGTCCCCTTTTGGTTTTGGATTCCAGATCCCGATGAATTTTATTTATCGGCAATTAAGATTTAGCATCGATAGGTTACGGGGTTGTCACGAAAGTTTGCTGGGTGGTTTTTTCCCGCCTATGATAGGTTGCTACTCCTATAAAGGCAATGTCAAGGCAGTGATTGTGATAGTTTTTCCTGAAAGTGAAGACTCCGGCGCGAGCCATGCTCGTCATGACGCTCGGGGGACCAATTTACAGATAGACGAGTAGTACCCACACCCGTCTCCAACGGAGCAATCCGGGACCCAAAATGCCTCGAACGGAGTCAACATTTATGATTGGATAATCCATTCAAGATTGTTCCATCTTGTAACAATACCTTGGCTCGGAGCTGTTTCGCTCCAAAATATTACAGCGACATCAGTCAGCGAGGTGCTAATCAGATCATGAATTAGTAGCTTCGGAACACCGGCATGGATCATCACTGATCTGGGGTGCCAGTTTGAGAGCCAGATCGTTGCTGAGCTGACCTAGATTTTGGGAATCAACCACCTGCGGACAACTGTCTAACATCCAGCCTCCAACGAAATCATCGAGGGGTGGCATCGTGCAGTTAAAACTGCCAGTTATTGTCAAGACAAAGCCAAATAGCTTCCTTTCGTGGTCTTTGGCATCGGTGCTACACCCGTTGATATGGTATATGGCACTAGCTTTTGGCTTCCTGAAGAATTCTTCACCACATCGCAGCCAAGCGCCAATGACACGGATTTCTTACGCGATCTCAGATCATGTATGGTAAAATTCCAGCCTAATGACACTGCGCATCGCACGACCGTCCCGACTTTTGTACACCAAGCATTAGGCACCAGGATGGATGTCTTTGTATGAAACGATAAAATCCAATCATCGCTGACGCCACCATATGACGGTCCGTACCCTGTACTAAGCAGAAAGGAAAAGTACTACAAGGTAAGCGTCAATGAACATCTAACCTCAATATCAATCAACAAGCTAAGACCCGCATTCCACACGTCCAAATCTAGCATGCCAGCGAGGCCCCTCACCAACGAACTAATGACAAAGCAGCGCCAGATTTAGTTACCTGTTCGATTCAAATAAAGGTGTGGAGGCAGTACTGTGGCGGCAACACTTATGTACGTTGAAACAAATAGCGTCAAACTAACTTCGATGGCTGACTGCCACAGCCCCCGCATAAAACCAACTTCGACGCCCGACTATCGCAAGATCCTCCGGCAAACACCAATGCTTGTCCGCACGAACGATCAAATTACAAACTGTTCGTGGCAACAATTAACGCTTGAGATAGCGTCCACGTATGGATATCGCACATGTGCACGGTGACCGCGTATTCAGGTTTAAAGCACTGCTGCAAAGCGCTTCAAGCAACGTGCTGGGCGGTCGCACATGTGCGCATTCAACAGTTTAAAAGACGCTCGGGGACCAATTTACAGATAGACGAGTAGTGCAACTGGATATGAAAGTGATGGAGGATTGACCCATGTGGGAGCGTTGAAAATTATCTCAGGGCGACGAATGATAAAATTTGTTGGTGTCACAGTTGGTCAACGAATATTCTTCAATGCAAACTCTCCATATAATTTCATAATCGTCGCGAACTTGGAATTAAATTAATTTGAACTACATGAAATGTTAGGTCATTGTTTTGTACATGCTATAAGACTTTTTTAAAAAAATGCAGTTTTGAATCTTTTTTGAAACCATGTTTCAAAATTGAGGACCACAGCATCATATCGGGTGACAAGGTGATTGCTTTGAGGAATTTTAAGACTCTGAGTACAGCCGCAGTAGTAAGGAGATTATTGGGGCTGACGGGTTTCTACGGAAAGCTCATTCTGATTACACGACTACTGAGGAAACTGACAACGAAGGCAGCAGCAAGAAATTTTGTGTAGGCGGATGCTCAACAAGGGCCTTTTGAAGAGCTTATTTAGTGTTTAAGTTCTGAACCTGTACATGCTCTATTTTGTCTACATGAAGAACACACAGATGTGAGCTACGTTGGACTAGCAGCTGTATTATTGCAATCAATGGATAAAGTTGAAACCTGGAAAGCACTTATGTACTTCAGTTGTCACTGCATAGATGTAGAGACGAATTACCATAGCTACGAGTAAGAAGCTCTTGCTATCGCAGAGGCATTAAAATCGCTACAGACTTACTGTTGGGGAAACCATTCCAAATTAATCATCGATTGTACAGCCACAACAAGTGTGAAGGCGAAAACTCCTCTAGTACCACATAAAGCCCAATGGTGGAAACGCTTTTTGAAATATGATTTTAATTGTGCCCATCAGGCTGGAAGTCTAATGAGCCACGTTGACGAGTAGAGCTCCAGTGCAAGAAGTAGTACCGAAGTACTTTATGTTACAACTGAACAAAGAAAACAAAGGTTGGCTATACACGATGCAATTACAAGATCCGAAACTGACTAGCATCGCAGCTATTTTAAAAGGATTATAACTTCTGATCAAGATAAACAAATAAAGAGCGAATACTTTATCCCAGATAAATGAATCTACAGACCTATGAAAGACAAATTAGTGTGCCTTGTGACGAAATCTGTTCGTTGAAGGATTACCAGACTCTGTCATGACGAAGCGGGAAATTTCAGAATTGAGAACTAGATTCAGCGAATACAGAACCGTTTCTGGTTCCTATCCATACGTAAGTGCGTAAGAGGATATGTACAGACCTTTATACAATATAGAGGGGCAAGCCTGAAGGGGAGCTTCATATCCGCCTGATAGGTGCAATACCCTTTAGGATTATGTACATAGACAACGTGGAACCGTTCGTGAAACGCAAGAAGGGAAACATGTATTGTGTTGCTATCAAATATTAATTCTCAAAGCATTCGGTTGTAAAGGTGATTAAAAATACAAAGACAAAACCTGTCTTGCAAATATTGAGCAAACTGTCGAGCTATTTTAGATTACCCTCACAGATTGTAACAGACAGAGGACACTCCATGCTAGTGGACAGGTAGAACCATCCACAAATAACCCAAAGGATCCGGTTGATGACCTGAGACTACTACAATGGAGTGTGAGCTCCCAAAATGACGCGATAAAAGGATTTTCTCCAAAAGAACCCATTTTAGATTTTAGAACGGGAAATATCATTCAAAGTCATATGTTTACTGCCGTTCGTGACGACTTAGCTACTTATTAACCGAAAGGAGAAAAGCGTGCCAAAACCGTGGAGAATATCGAAATATAACGGGAGAAGTGGAAGAACCGTTACGATAGTAAGCACCAAATGCTATGTACGTACCCAGTGGTACTCCAATATGAACACACAGCTTTTGTAGGGTCATGCAAACTAGAGCTGCATTATAAAGGCCCTTACATAGTAGTGAAGATACTCGAAAATGATCGATATCTCGTTCAAGACATCAAAAATTTACAAGTAACTCAACGAAGATTCTCCTCGGTAAACTCTGCCGACAACAACAGGCCGTGGTGTTCAGCTCCAACCGAGTTGCACAGCAATAGTAGTATCAGTGACGATGCTTCAGAAGATGAGGAGGTCTGCAGAGACATCGGGACGATTCCTAGCCAGGAAGGGCCAAAATGTCAAAAGAAAAAATGGACCATTGTACTGACCCGATTTAAACAAAATACACAACGATGGACACACGAGAGTGTCTAACGCTAGATGGTGACGAGGACGGACCGAGTCTATTGATGTTAATAAAAGTCCAAATATAAAACTAGCCCCGACTTTTGTTAAAACTAATCTTGGCGATTTAATGATTTGGCATCTTTTCCATTTTATGATAAAAGAATTTAGTGCACACACACGTTTTGACTCGTTTGAGCCATCTTTATTGTCTAAAATGGTTTTGCATACTGAAAATGACTCTAAAGAGTTCAGCACGATCGCGTGCTCCTTTTTGAAGTGAGCAGATGTGATTCAACTCTTTCGGGTCATCCTCAGTATCTAAAATCTTTTAAGATACTGAAGATGACTCAAAAAAGTCAAAACGCGTCTGCTTACTTACAAAGGCAAGGCCCGACGGCTTTTCAAAGAAAAAAGGGATTTCGACTGCGGATTATAAATAAAATAATTGGCTAACTAAAATCATTCGATAAACGAATAAGTAATAGACCGGAACATTGAAATGCCTGATCAAATATAGACTGACTAATTGATTTGTTTTTAGCTCATTCAAGACAAGATGTACAATATGAAGTTTTTTTTCAGTCACGTACTGTCTGAAAAGTATGCAATGAGTTATGAATACTTAGGCGTATACCAATAATTGAAATTGGGAGAATCCATTGATCCAATATTTTATTTTATAATAATTTGAATTTTTTGATGAACGAACCAAGCACATGACGAAGAAACTGAAACAAGTCATGTGGATGCATAATACATCATCTCTATTTGACCTAAACAGTAAATAAAATAGTGAAATCAGATTCTGCAATATAGGCATACAGACCTAACAAAAAACTCTAATAATACGATGCAATATTCAAGGATATGAATAGAGTACCCCAGCTGTGTATGCAGCTTTATCTTCAAAAGACAACAGAAGCTGGCACAGAAACGGGCATTTTTTTCTACCATTCAACTTAAAAAATTCAATATCACTGCTTGCTGTGTTGGTTCGTTTGCTTCTAGTTCTCTATTAGGTAAAGTATGTGTGCAAACAAAGAATTGGAAATATATCCTTTTTTCGATGCAAAACAAAAGGCATGTTTTGTAACGAATCTCATCAGGCTCATAAGCGGCAAATGAGAAAACCCTTTTACTTGTTTGAACACTGCATTGCAAAGCAGCAGATGATTGAAACAGTAATTTTTTTTTGCAGAACTTTCCCTTGTCTTCTCACTTAATGAAAATTCAATGGTGTATTCTAGTCCAAGGATATTCAATCATTGTGTTCAATTGGAGCTTCTGGGATTTTGTTTTGCATTTTCTTTCACGCTTCCTCTATCGATCAGGCAATTTCTGAATTGGAGGAAGCTTCCCGCATTTCTCTGCACTATTTCCATGTAGTGTGAATTACCACGGCAACCACCATTTGCTGCACCACCAGCAACAATGTCAAGAATGGAGGATTTTATTGCATCAGGCAAGCAATATTGTGTGCAAGAAGTGAAGAATTCGTTGCCAATCATGCAATCATGTAATTGGATTTGATGATGAAGGGAAAATTTTATGCTACATCTTTTTACTTATACTTACTTCTTGAGTACACGATGAACATGAACGTTTTCAAGGCGGTCTAATTGCATTTTTCCCAATCCATCATGGTTTGAATCGTCTCTAGTAGTATTCGTTGATGTACGGTACTTAGCCGCTTTTATTTGTGCACTGGTTTATTTAACCCAGATAAAGTGAATAAATTATCATACAAGGAAGAAAAAGTTGATTTATGAAAGGCTAATAGAGGGCAAATATAAATTTTTCCACTTTTTGCTAAATGATAGAAAACTTATTAGGTACAGGGTTATCCATTTCGTGGTTGGGAAAGTATAACCCTTCCATTTGACATTTGTCAGAACGAAATGTCATTCAAAGCATGCTTTTTTAGTTGCCATTTAGAAATATGGATCACTTAGCAGCCAAAAAATGCGTTAAAATTATTTAATTCTATTATAAAAATGGTGATTCTGCTGTATCAACATTTAGGGCTTTACGAGCCGATTACGGTCGACATTTTCGACCTACACAGCAAACAATTTTGAACACAGTGAGAAAATTTGAAGAGACTGGATCGGTTATTGATATTGCAAGGCCTGTGCATCATCGCAACATTCGTTCTGCTGAAAATATCGCTGTCGTTGCTCAGGGTGTGGAGGAAGACCCGAATTTGTCCATTCCTCGACGTGCACAAGATTTGGGCTTTTCTTACGGCTCATTGTGGCGGATTTCGCATTTGGATTTGCATTTCCATCCGTACAAAATCCAACTCACTCAAGAACTTAAGCTTCAAGACCATACACAACGGAGAATGTATACCGGACGTGACATACACCTCGGAGACCTTAGTACGGAGGATACACAACTGGAAAGTATTAGAGGAATATTCAGCCAGTGATCATCAGTGCATTCTGCTTGAGATCAGTGATGCTGTCTCCCGACCTTCGTGCTCTCGGCCCTCTACAACTGGATGGAACATCGGAAGAATGGACGTCGAGAGGTTCGTCGAGGTGCTCACAGCAGGTGAGCCGCTGCTTCGGAGGGGACGGAAGAACGGGCAGCTCAAGACGTGGTGAACTCTACTATGAGCATAATCACGACTGCTTGCTGTGCTTCTATGCCCCGTCGGAGACCCCGGCACGGCAAGCCCCCAGTGTACTGGTGGTCAACTAAAATCGCTGAAAAGCGAAGGGAGTTCACGAGCTTCAACGTGAGGCTCAACGGGTGCGGAACGGTGACGGGGCATTCAACTGGGTGGCAGCATATAAGTCGGCCAGGAAATGCCTTCGAAGACTGATCAACAGCAGCAAGGCACGCTGCTGGCAAGACCTTGTGGACAATGTGAACAAGGATCCGTGGGGCCTTGGCTACAAGCTGGTCATGCGGAAGCTAGGTGCCATACGGAAGCCTTGTATGCATGACGCGGAAAAAATAGACGCGATAGTGCGGGGACTCTTCCCCGCCCATCCCGTCCGTGTTGACGCTGTCCATGGTGAAACAGCAGTCAAGTGCCCATTCTTCACACAGCTGGAACTGGAGGAGGCAGTCCTCCCATTGAAAACGAGGAAGGCTCCAGGTCCAGATGGTTTTCCGGCTGAGGTGTTGCAGCTCGTCTATCACCATTGTCCTGACTTGCTGCTCAGCACATTCAACGCTTGCCTACGGGACGGGATTTTCCCGGTACTATGGAAGGTGGCGAGGCTAATGCTGATCAGCAAGGGAAAGGGAAATTCCGGATCACGGTCTGCATATCGCCCGTTATGCATGCTAGACACGGCTGGAAAAGTGCTAGAGAAACTCATCAAGGGAAGACTCACTGACGCGATTCGTGCTGCTGGGGACCTATCTCCTAGGCAGTACGGCTTTAGAGCAGGACGTTCTACCATTCATGCGATTGCAGAGGTGGTGAACACGGTCCAAAGGGCAGAGTCATATAGTCGCACCAAGCGACGGATCGTCCTGTTGGTGACACGACGTGAGAAATACCTTCAACTCCGCTAGATGGGTTGATATTCTGGACACGCTGGAAAACTCTTTTCAAGTTCCAGAATATCTAATGCGGCTTTTGAGGAACTACCTAAAGGACCAAAGCCTGCTCTACGACACGACACAGGACAAACAAAGGATGGAAATTACATCGGGTGTTGCCCAGGGATCTATCCTTGGCCCGGACCTGTGGAACGTGTCTAACGACGGGCTACTGAGACTTGAGATGCCAGATGAGTTGCGCTTGGTCGGCTATGCGGATGATGTTGCGGCTCTGGTCGCTGGGCGCACCATTGAACAAGCACAACTTAAGCTAGGTATGCTAATGCACCGAAGGAGGGACTGGATGACTGCTTGCGGGCTCAGTTTAGCACTGGAGAAAACCGATGTGGTCATTTTGACAAAAAAGAGAATCCCTAGAGTAAAAATGATCAGTATTGGCGACATACGAATCGAATCGAAGCCAGCGGTGAAGCACCTGGGGCTACTGATCAACACAAAGATGAGTTTCTCTGAGCAAATCAGGACAACGGCTGAAAAGGCTTCTTCGGGAATATCGGCTCTGAGTCGACTTATGGCCAACGTAGGGGGGCCCAGCACATCAAGAAAACGCCTCTTGATGAGTGCTGTAGGGTCTGTGCTACTGTACAGAGCAGAAGTATGGGGCGACGCTCTCAGCAAGGCGGTATACCGAAAACGTTTGGCACAGGTACAGAGAAGAGGAGCACTGAGAATCGCATCTTCGTATCCAACAGTCTCTGATTCAGCAGTGAGAGTTATTGCAGGCGTGATACCTGCCGCCCTCCTTGCTAGAGAGCGCCGCGCTATTTACCTTCGCCAAAACGAGGATGCGAGGGAGATGGTTGTCCGCGAGGAGAGACAGCGCTCGCTCAACGATTGACAGCAGTCTTGGGTCAATTGCACGAAGGGAAGGTGGACTGCGCGCCTCATCCCGGATGCGAGACCGTGGTTAAATGGTCTAAGACTGACTTCTATCTAACCCAGCTTTTGAGCGGGCATGGGTGTTTTCAGTCTTTCCTGCATAAGATCGGTAAGTCACGGTCCCCCGATAGTCGGTTTTGCCCAGGAGAGGAGGACAATGCCTGTCACACATTTTTTGCGTGTACCAAATGGATCAGGCTACGAAGAGAATTCTACAGAGAGACGGGAGAGCTCACCCCAGATAATATAGTTGCGGTGATGCTCGAATCGGTTGACAAATGGAACCAGGTGGCACATTATGCTCGGGCAGTCCTAAAATATAAAAAGGACTAACAGCAGCCGGGGGCGCTGGGGCCAAGGGATCGCTCTTCTGGCATTTCCTCTTCCCCTCTCCCCTCCCGCTAGGAAAGGGACTCCCCAGCTTGAAGGCGCCCCACGGCGTAACAAAACGAGGCCTGGCCCGAAGTAATGTATCAAACGGTTCCAGGCTGGGTTCTCAGGTTGACAGGCGAGGTGTTTAGTGGGTAGTCCAGTCGCACATGGGAGTCCCACACTCTATGCATAAATAACATTCACCTCCCTACCACAAAAAAAAACGCAGAATGTATGCGAATTGGGCGATTGAACAACAAGCCATTGATAACGTTTTTCGAGCAAAATTATCTTTAGTGATGAGGCTCATTTTTCGCTCAGTGGTTACGTAAATAAACAGAATCGCCGCATATGGGGCTATCAAAATCCTCAGGTGATTGCAGAAAGGCCTTTACATCCGGAAAAAGTGACCGTTTGGTGTGCATTATGGTCTGGTGGTGTTATTGGCCCGTATTTTTTTGAAAACGATCAAGGAAGAGCCATTACGGATGTTAACCGATTCTTTTTGGAGAGAAATTGAAGATTATGATCTGGAGAACATGTGGTTCCAACAGGATGGAGCCACAAGCCGCACAACATAGGCTAATTGAGCGCTTTTGCAAGAGAAATTTCCAGGATGCACAGTTTCGAGATTGAGTGATGTCAATTGGGCAGCAAGATCCTGCGACCTAACACCTTTGGATTTCTTTTTATGGGGCTAAGCAAAAAATGGTGTTTACACGAACAATCCTCAACATCTTGAGCAATTGAAAACCAATATTCGTGAAGTTATGGCCGAGGTATTGCCGAAAATGTGCCGAAAAGTCATTGAAAATTACCTCAAAAGGGTTGATACCTGTAAGACATTTGTATGATTTTGTATGTTACGTATAATGGCAAGGTTTAATCTCTTTAATGAATAAAAAATCCATACGACTATTTTATGTGTTTCCATATGATTACTACTCGTATATGTGTTTTTTTAAGCTTTACTTTCCCAAGCGTAAAATGGATAACCCTATACATTGAACGCAAAGCAATTTTGCATTTTAATTGAAGTTAAAGGTGAATGATTCTTATTTGATTAGTATTACATTAATTGATTGTACTTTGATTATGAGGCCACTTTATATTAAACCATTGTGCCTGTACTTTAAATAATTATGGCAAATCAAATATTTCCTTAACACAACCGCCCACCGAGAACCGCTAGGATCTTAAAGCCGATGTTCATGGTACCACGTAGTAAATGAAGGTGGTGGGGGGTGCAGTTGATCCTTCTGGTACGCCGTGCCGCGTACAATAGTAAATCGTGGTTATGATAGTCCCTACACAGATGAGGCCGGATAAGGAAATGGAAATAATTGACATTGCAGCGTGAGGTCGTATAGCTTTCCAATGGATTCGATCAATTTTGTTGACCAGATCTTCTTGTTGGTCTAATAAGGTCATGAAAGATTCGGATGTTAGAATAACCTTTGAGATGTTCAACAATCTTATCTCGGTGTGATGAATTGTGAGGTTGATTTCTGGAACGTTTGGCGATAAATAAACTGGAAATGGAGGTCCTGTGATCATTTTCTCGCCTACAAGAATAAACTCCTCAGCTTGGAATTGACAGTCTTGTGTAAGCCTGACTGTTCCCGAGTGTACTCTTTGGCACACTGGCTGAGCGTGGATAGGCTGAGGGGTGATGAAGAGCCATGTGCTAGGAGACATCATTTGCTGCCAGATTGGTGACGATATGTAAAAGGTTGTTTCAGGACACGCCGGTTGATCGTGGTGGTTATAGAGTTCCTTTATGATGCACCACATCCTCATATTAGTTAATGTATCAACCTTCCGCAGAAATGTTCCGGATGTTAGCTCTCGTGCATCAGCAAGATATCTTCTAGTAATCTCGAAGTAAGTTTGGTCGGGGTAGTTGAAGCCGATGATTGGGTTGGTGACACTGAATGATGAAAATACATCAAGTTTCTATTGACGAGGAATCGCTGTAGCTTTGATAAGATCGAATCGACGATGATTGGTAAGAAACCATGAATATTGATGGTGTTCTTCCGGGAATGTATAGTTAGTTTAGACGTGGTGGTGTTTAAAATTGACAGTAACTCTTGGGTGGTCTTCATGGTTTGTTGAAGGTATGCTAGCTTGATCCATTCTAGTATACCCTGTTTTGTGTTGATAGTATTCAAAATGTTGTTGTATTTAGCATTGACTTCTTGAACCTAATTAATGGCGCACTGATATGTTGCCAGAAATTGGATGTTGACTTGATTGGTGTCGGTCGCAGCGTACCAGCTCTTTGCTTCATGTATTTGTTGAAGTCCTTTGGCGAGTTGTACAGAAAATCACTCCAGCTACTGGTTGATCCTACTCGATGTTGTGTTTAACCGTTTGGTGGCTTAAAGCGCTATTTGGCCTTGATGACTAAGGAGTGTTTTCAGTCGGTCTTGGTTTGAAAATAAAGTTTGTACGTAGTGATGATCCCATCGTTGACTCTAAAAAGAGCCGTAAGCATCTGGGAAAAAATACCACGTTTATTTTGAGTATGCATTTGGTGTGAAGCTTCCACGCTGATTTCTGACATGTAGTTAGCAAGATCCCTGCAGTGAGCACTCTCAGATATTCGCTTACTCGCAGTACACATTGACGCTATACTTGTATTGAGCCTCCCAATGTTTGTATCATCCTTTGTCAAGTCTGATGAAGGAATCTCGATGCTGATCTGTAATGTTCCTTGAATCAGGTTGGCTTTTCCTTCTTGTTCCATGTATAGTCCACCCGTCACTGATGCTACATTAGCTGTTGATACTGTAAGAGATGAAAAAAACACCAAGAACCATAAGCGTGGTTAGCAGAATGGTTGGGAAAGCTGCTTAGTTTGGAAAACCCCGACTTTTCTTTTGAGATGCGGTGCTTTGCTCGGAATGTCGCTTGGTAACTTTAACAGTTTTGGGTTCACTTTCAATTGTTGGCTGTTCAATTTTTGTTTTTGCTGATGGCTGCTGAGTCTCATTTAAAGGCAGCCTGCATAATTTAACGATTGGACGCGTGGTAATGTTGCCCTTTAATTTGAGATGAACGGTACGTACTAATCCATCTGGCCCTAGATGCGTTGCCAATATCCTCGCTCAAGGCCACTGCATTGAAGCTATGTTGTCGGTTTTGACTAAAACGGTGTCCTGGAGTTAATGTTGCCCGTCATTTGGGTCATCACTTATTTGTGTTAGAGGCCAAGAACTCATGCAGGCTTCAGTTTGGGCTAGTAACGTATTCATCTCTTCCACGTTCAAGATTTGTTGTCCTACTGTTTCGTAGAGATGAGCTTACATAGATTTCACGCCGGCTTCCCAGAGTCCCTCAAAGTGAGGACTACTAGGAGGAATGAACTTCCATTCAATCCCTTGATTGGTAGCTTCAGCACTGCATGATTGCATTGAGGCTCTGTATGATGCGTGAAGTTGTCCATTAGCGCCAAGGCAGTTGGAACCATTGTTACTGTAGATACAGCTAGTTTTCCCTTTTTTTGCGATGAACCTTCTTAGTGCCGCTATGCAGACGTTGGAAGTTAAATCAGACACTAGTTCTAAATGAAACGCTTCGTTGCCATGCAGACAAACTCTGGGATGTACGCTTTTGTTGTCTTGGCCCCTCGTCCTCCATTCCATTTTATGGTGATTGGTCCAGCATAATCAACTCCAATATGTAGGAATGGGTTTCCTAGACGTAACCTTGCTGCTGGTAGGTTGCCCATTAGTTGTGAATTGGGTCTCGCGGTCATCTTGAAGCAAATTACGCATTCTCTTAACACTTGCTTCACTGTTGTTTGTCCTGATATTATCCAGTATGATAAACGAAGAGTAGCCAACGTAAGCTGATTGCCACCGTGCAGAGTTAATTTATGAGTTTGATTGACTAGTAGTTTTACCAAGGGACCCTTTGGGATAATGGCTGGGTGTTTTGCTGCTTCTGCAAGTAGTGCTTATTGAATGCGACCACCCATCCTGAGGATACCTTTATGATCTAACCATGGGGATAAGGCTTTAAACCAGCTGGTTGTGTGAACACTATCACCCTTTGACAGCTGTTGGATCTCTTCACAGTATGCGTAAGGCTGCGACATTCGTACGCACGTGTTGGCCGCTTTACGGAGTTCAGCTTCTGTCAAGTTGCCACTGCGTTTCATTTTGAGAAACTTTGGATTGGAGGCAAAACCCTGACACCATGCGACTATTCTCTTGAGTCTGTGGAAGGATGAGTATCTTTCCAGTAATTCAGGCGGTTCTACTGGATTGGCTATCAATGATGTTATCTTCCTTTCTTCCTCGGAAGTTGTAGGAGTCATAGATGGCAGCACATGAATGGCTCGTGCATTGAGCAATTCAGGTCCATTTCACCACAGTTTTGACGTCAACAATTCTTTTGGGTACATTTCTCTAGTTGCGATGTCCGCTGGATTGTCTTGTGACTTGACATGATGCCATAGTTCCGGAGAACGATGTTGGTGAATGACGCTTACTCAATTTGCTACGTACACCTTCCATCTAGCTGGCAGACTTTGGATCCGACCTAGTACCATGGTTGAGCTAGTTCAATAGTATCGAAGAGCGCTAGTCCAGTTATGTGCCTTCATGATTTCATCCATCAGTCGTACTAAAAGAACGGCTCCGTTGAGTTCTAGTCTGGGTATGTGTTCAACATTCACTGGAGCTACTTTCGACTTTGCAGCCAAGAGTGTCACACTTGTTGATGTCGTGGTTGTTACTCGGATGTAGACCACCACGGCATATGCGGCTTCAGATGAATCGCAAAAGCCATGCAGCTCGAATTGATGAGAAGGAGTGAATTGAATCCATCGCTTTATCCGTAGTTTTTCCAGTTCAGGTAATTGGTTACGCAACTTTATCCATTCCTTGATTATGGACACTCGATGTCATCATCCCAGCCTTTCTTTGCTTGCCAAAGCTCCCGGATCGTTACCTTGCCGATAATAATTCATGGCTGCAACCAGCCTATAGGATCGAAAAGTGTTGAAATTTCGGCTAATATGTTTCTCTTTGAGAAGGTGATTTGATCATTTGGTTTAATGATAGAGAATGAAAACTCATCCGTTGCTGGATGCCATTGAATACCCAACGTTTTTATATTTTCAGTGACCGCTATGTGCAATGGTAGCTGCGTCTCCCGTTCTGATTCTGAAACTCGTTCTAATAGCTGTGGGTGATTGGAGGACTATATCCTAAGATGAAACCCTCCCTTGTTCAGAAGTCTTCGCAAGTCCATCTGTAGCTGAAAGAGACTTTCAACGTTGTCTGATCCAGTTAGAACATCATCCACGTAGAAGTCTCTCCTTAAGGTTTGAGCGGCCTCCGGGAGTGAGGAAAATTCATCTGTCATGAGCTGCTGTAGAGCTTGATCGCCAAATATGGTGCACATACCGTTCCGTATGTCACCGTGTTTAGCTGGAAATGCTGGATTGCCTCGCTTGGGTTGAAGCGCCATAAAATTCTTTGAAAGTGGCGATCTCGTTCATGGACAGATATTTGCCGATACATCTTCTCGATATCGGCTGCAAAGTCATATTTATGTTGCCTCCATAGCACCAATAAATGCAAAAAATTTCCGTGAATCGTGTATGAAGGAGGTCGTTCAATGATTTTCACTTTGAAAATTTTTGGGATGCATTGAATACCACTCTCAGTTTGGTTGTACTGCTGGTTTCTCTTATGACGGCATGATGTGGTAGATAATATGCAGAAGTCATATTGACTCGTTCAGTTGGTACCCTTGACATATGATCTAAGCCGATATATTCATGCATAAACTTGCAATATAGCTCGTAAAGTGTTGGGTTCCATAAAAGTCGATGTTCTAATTGCCTGAATCGTATGTATGCGATTTTCCTACAATCACCGATCTCGTTGAATGGATCCGTATTGTTTTTAAAAGGCAGACTAATGGAATATGTTGCATTTGGTTGTCGTATCAGCGTATTTGTATAATGATCCTCACTTTGCTTTTCCTCCTTTATCATATGTCTAGCTATCGGAAGTTCTTACGTCTCCCAAAGTTGCCGTAAAGTTTTCTCCAACCTTTCATAGATGACAAATCTACATGTTGTATTTGTGGCTTTGCATGGAACTGACCCAAACAGAACTCAACCGAGTTTTGTTCTCTGGGCACAAAGTTGGCCGGGCAGAAGACCTGGTAATAGAAGTTGATCGTACAAATCCGCTCCAATGAGTATGTCGACAGTTTCTGGTTGGTAGTACACGGGATCTGCTAGGCCTTGGAGAGTCAGCCCCTGTGGAATATTGAAAGGAACTTTACTACATGGTAGTGGCCTTGTAACTGTAGTTAATATCAGTGGAGTGAAAGTGAGCTTCTCTGGTTTCCCATCGTCAGTGCGGACGATTGCGCAAAGCTTTGTTTCTTCTCTTGAGATAACATTTTCGACTGCACCGATTTCACTGATTCTTATTCGAGATCCTGTCTTTGCTGCCTGCAGCAATTGCATGGTGGACTCCCTGATGAATGATCGCAGAGCTCCTGAGTCAAGTTAAGCTCGAAATCTTAACGTTCCTCCATCTGGACAACACTTGAATTTGTGCGGTTGCCAAGAGTACGTAGCTCTTGCCTGTGAAGGCACCATGCCCTTGATTAGGTGCTGGAGTTCTTGCCCGAGTTGTATTCTCTACTCCTTCTGAGTGCAAAAGATTATTATGTTTTTTCCTGCAGATTTTGCACCCATATTAGATGAACATTTGTTCGCTCTGTGTTGCCCCTGCAAACAATTATAACAAAGATTCGAATTTTTTACTAATTTTGAAGGTATTGCATTCAAACAGTTTATGCCCTGCCTTGCACATTGGACATACCACTTTTGAGCCCATTTGTGTCGTATTTACTTTCACAACCTTTGTTTTTGGTCTTCCTGGTGATAATGCTTCTAGCATCGAGAATCGTTGTTTCAAAAACCCAAGGAATGGATTCAATGAAAGAATTTCATTCGAGTTGGCTATGCTTTTTTGCCACTTCCTCTTGGATTCATCATTAAGTTTCTGATTCAATAAGAAGATTGTGGCCAGTGCAAATGAATCGGCCTTCAATGTTGTTAAACTTGCCAAGAGCTGATACATCGTATCAAGCATGTGTCTTAGCCCTGATATATCATTTCGGCTACACTGTTCGATATTGAAAAACTGCTGTATCATATCTTGAGCGGTAGCCTGATGGTTATCGTATCGCTCACAAAGCAACTCCCAGGCTGGCTCGCAGTTCGCATCTGTGATACATAAATGGTTAATTAGCTGGTCATCTTCTTCCTAGAGAGCACTGCGTAGGTATTGTAACTTCTGTACATTTGAGAGCTGACTGCTGTTGTGATACGAAATACTGGGACCAGAGTTGGACCCTTACGTATTTGTCTATCAAGATGATGTGATCGTACTCACCCCAGAGCTCAGAAACTATTTGGAGATTTCGCGAGAAGTGCTATGCCAGTTGAGTGAGGCGGAACTTCACGTATCTCGTGAAAAATGTGAGTTTTGTCGCCCGTAGTTTAAATATCTAGGGTTTGTGGTGGATAACATGGGGCTACATGTAGACACAGATAAAGTAGATTGTTTGTTGAACATCCTACAACCTGCAAATGTGAAAAAAAAACTTTCCGGACTGATGGGTGGAAAACGCGCAACGGTGGAAGCATCTCACGGGCAGAATTAAGTGGCAATAGCTGGGAATAGGCAATACCAAAGGGAGAGCGAGAGAAGGTTTTCCAGCAGTATCATGACGATCCAAAGGTGGGCCATATGGGAGCTGGTAGGACATGACCCAGCTTTTCAACAGGCATGGGTGTTTTCAGTCTTACCTGCACAAGATTGGAAAGTCACAGTCCCCCGACTGTCAGCTTTGCCCAGGAGAAGAAGACGATGCTTGCTGTGCATTTTTTGTCTGCACAAAATGGGACAAGTTGCAACGAGACCTCTTCAGGGAGACGGGAGCGCCCACCCCGGATAGTATAGTCGTGATTCTTGAATCGGATGACAAATGAAACTAGGTGGCTCATTATGTTTGGGCAGTCCTTAAAGATAAACGGGACTCACCTCACCTGGGAACATTGAGACTACGAGATCACTTGTCTGGCAATTCCTCTTTCACTCTCCCTTCCCACTAGAAGAGGGATCATCCAGCTTGAAGGCGCATCGCGGCGTAACATAACGAGACACGACCCGATGTAACGTGTTAAACGGTTCTAAACTGGGTTCTCGGGTTGACAGGGAGGGTTCAGTGGGTAGCCTAGTCCTTGCAAACATGGGAGTCCCACACATAGTGCGTAAATGACATTTGCCTGCTAACGAAAAAAAGCGGGCTTCGGAGCTGAAAGGTTAACAATGGATCATTAGTTTATGATTTACGATACAAAATCCAACATCTTTGTTCATGAATTCTTTGTAAATTTTAAGGAAGCACATTTTACTAGAGGCCGTAATATATTGAATTCAAATAATTTCAAGACAAGGTTGATATGATAAGGATGAAAATCAAATCGACCTGCTATTATTTAAACTTGCTATGGAACATGTCATTAGAAAGCTACCCATTAATACAAGAGGTACATTACTGTACAAGTTGACATAATATCTTCTCAAGATCATTCATGATTGCGGAATATTATCCGCTCTAACTGGAGAAAAAGGCAAACAAAGTAGGACTAAAACTCAAAAACAACAGAAAGGCGATTGAGGAGCTCGATGGCGTCTTATGTAGATACAACCACGAGTTGTATGATGTGTTTGACTAGCCGGAAATCTAAAAAATAGCAAAAATAATGACTACCTGATGTGTATGGACGAGCTGTGGACACTCAAAAAGGTATTCTTTGAAAAAACTTAGGGACAGAGACCTGTGGGAAAACCGAGGAATTTCTGGTCCAATTCTGTTCACCAGCACTGCCTATTACTACTCTGGAAGTGCTGCCTGCGGGAAGCTAAAAGGTCCGTAAGGGGCTGTAGCGCTGCAATGATGCCAACGAGAAGATGACACATGGTGGCTTATCAATGATAAGATTGTATAAATTTCACGAGGTATACAAACTTCATAAAAAATCTAGTTTAAGTAAATATTATATCTTTTGAAAATGATCTAAAGACGAAGCTTTTAAATCAACGTTTCTTTAAAGTCCCTAGAATTCTTTCATTAATTAATACACTGTTGAAATTCATTCAATATTTTGTCATGGTAGATCAACTGACACAAATAATTAACTCCACCATACTGTCCATCCTAATTTTAGCATCCAAATCTCAACTGACGAGTTTACCATATTCAAATTAAGATTTATGTATTCGACACTCTCCCTCGACACATGTCCTAAATTCACTCTATTCACATCTCATGATAACTGGCTATCATTCTACCTCTCACATTCCGCCTATTTCTATTAACTAACTGATAGCCATCTATATGATATATATGGTAATGGACTGGTGTTGCTTTCGAAATGTGAAATCATCGAAGCATTATCGGCCGATAAGGCCATTTGTCTTACGACACGCGAGAATGACATCGACAAAAGGATAACACTACAAAAGCATTGGACGAACTTATCGATATGTTCCAGGCTACTGTCCAGAACGGACGATATATCCGCCCATGTCCGAATTATCCTTATCCCCAACGTCGACATACACCTGGCGTTTCCAAGTAGGTGACAGAATATATTACACTATCGATACAAGAGTATTTATGGTAATCTATTGTCGTCAACTAATGGAGGAGGGCAGGATGGCTTGGAAGATTTCGTTTGGCTATTGGCCATTCTTCTTTATGGTATTACGATTGTCGTATTTGGCTTTTGTCTTTGCTTTGAATCTGATTGTGAATCTGCACGAATGCTTCCAACTCACTTTGTTTGGTCGCTTTAAGGAATGACTTATTTATAAATTATGATGTGCCAAGAATGTCCTGGGGATACAAATTAAGTTGAGTGACAACCAAATCGGAGCAAATCTCTTTCCGTGCAACGGGATGGTTAAAGTTTGAGTTGCAATTAACCCAATTCTGAGATTTGTACCTGAAATAATAATCACAATTTGCTGGGAATCGGAATATTTTCCTGAAACACGTACAATAATCTGAAAAATTGTGACAATGTCTTTATTACTAGCTATTCTTATAAACGCAACTTCTAAATGATTTATGGAGAAAATTTTAAATTATTTGAGCTATCTCTCATCATATAAGGATTCTTTTTACTTACCTCCATGATCTCAGCACTCACAAAACTTTTCCACAATTGGGTTAAAAGTGGTCGCTAGAAGAATGATGATGAACAGTCATGCCTTGATTCACTTTTATTATCTCCTTCGAATGAAAAGAAAAAGAAAATCTGGTAGAGATAGTAATTAATCACGGTATAAACCATTTGTCCTGGCAATCACATATTTTTGATTTCATCCGGAGAGAAAACTCCTTCATCCCTTCTTCATGGAATTTACATCTTTTATGCAGCCCGTGGTAGCGAGCATTCCAAGTCTCTGACGCCTAACCAGTCAACCCATGGGAATGTCCTTCGTATTTAAGATTCACGCTGATATAATTAATAAATGTCATCCTTTAATTAAAATCTTCTGCTATTTTCTTTTCTACCACTTCCGAGCGAAACTTAGTAGGACTAGTATTCGCAAAGCTTTTTGTTTTTCATGCGTTCACGTTGAAGGCAGCGGAGTGGGAGAAAATGAATTGCAATTATTTCCGGATACAATATGTGATTCCTAGAATTTCCTTGTTAACTGGCTTTCAAAGAAAATGTATGTATCACTGATATGGTTTTTTTGCTGCTTTCATGAAAGTTCGGAAATAACTTTTGGGCAAGAATAGGTTGAAAAAAAATTTTTCTTCACTGTTGGATTTTTATTGCATAAGGAATGTCTAATGTGGAACAGTTGTTTATTTACTTACCAAACAAGGTGTTCACAAAATACAGATACATTTCTTTATAAATAAAATATAACATATACCTTAACAAAAAATAAGATAAAATTTTTTTTTTGTGTATACCATGTGCTTCCCAAAATAAACGAGACTTTTGTCATAAAATTTTTTTTGGTAGCGCCATCTGTAAATAAGATAGTGCGTTGGAAAGTTACATCCCTTCCTGGCTTCCAGTGAAAGCTTGGTGGCATTCAATTCAGTGGAGAGCGAAGTTATTGCGTGTAAAGTGACAGGATGTTTGTGTCATCGGTACCAGCATTTTAGATGCCCTCTACGGACGCAAAGCGTTTTCCTTTTATGGCTCAATGCAATTCCCCGAATAGGTAGAAGTCACAGGGAGCCATATCAGGCAAATACGATGAGCGATTGATGGTTAAAATGCAAATCAGTCACAAGAGTGGATTTTTATGACATAAGTCTCGTTTATTTTGGAAAGCACCTTGGCTTGTACGGAAAAAAATGGACACAGACCTTTCGTACGCCCAAATGATTGGTTAAAATGCAATAAATCGATGTTTTGGAGATATTCAACTCCGATTCCATGAATTTCAACCATGATTTCGCCTCATTTTTTTATAAATTCACGCACAATTTCGATGGAGTCTTCGATGATCACTGATTTTGGGCGGACCGTATGTTCATCGTGATTTATGTCCTCAGGATCAGCTCTGAAACATGTAAACCACTTATGAAGTCTGGCACGAGGTTGACAATCATCGCCATAAACTTTTTTCATCAATTCAAATGCTTGTTAAACGTTTTACTGATTTTAAAACATAATTTGATATTAGCTTTTTGTTCGAAACTCATTTTTGTACCGACGACACAAACATACTGTCACTTTAGATGCAATAACTTCGCTTCCAACAAACCGAATGTCACCAAACTTTCACTGAAAGTCAGATAGGGATGTAACTTTCCAACGCACTATCTCATTCACAAGTGGCGCAACCAAAAAATTTTGGACAGCACATTGTATAACGTCATTAATAATTCAGAATTATGACATATACGAGTATCATAATATCATATTTTTATTACTTTAAAGTTAGGAAAAAGAATTGGGAAGAGTAGGAATTAGGACGAAATAAACTTGGGAATGGCTGTTTTAAATTGGAATCCCAAGATGGTTTAAGAATAAAGATGACATACCCTGTTAACAATTTGGCAACATCTATTTATTGGCTCGTTTTTCACCATAGATCATGGTATGTTTACTTTCCATCCGTAAACGAAAATGTCTCGTAAATCTTGCTTGTTCGTTCCAGATTATCGTGTCTGCCAGGAACGGAACTTTGATAGTACCTGTGAGGACGTCAAAAGTAAAGCAAGAGCTTATCATAATCTTACGGGATGCAAGTGATTTTATATTGAGAATAGATAGCCGATTTTCATATGATGGCAAATTATGGAAACTTTGTGGATCGTACAGGGATCTTGAAGCAAAAAGCATGAACTGTTTTTGGACGGACTCCAATCTTACTGCATGAACACTGAAAATTGGATTCCAAACAACACTAGCGTATTAGAGAATCGAGCGCACTAGTGATATCTATAAAGTTTTTGCCATACACAGATTTTTAAATTCTTTAGGACGTCGTTTGATGAAGCCTAGAACTTTACTATCCCTGCTAAGAGCTTCATCGTAGTCTAAATTAAAGCGGAGTTTCTTATCTAAGAGGACACTAAGATCTACCATGCTATCAACTCTGGAAAGCTTTATATTGTTGAGGTGATAATCACTGAGCAGAATTATATTTTTTCGAGAAAAACTTATCACCTGGCATTTCTCAAGGTTCCCATATACAAAGTGTGACAATTAAGTAATGAGATTGATTTTACTGCCACACTTGTGGTAAACCTGCGACCTTAAAATTCCCTTCCCCTTCTTCCGCATGTTTTCCCTCTCCATTGATGTATTTATCATTGCTCTAGCTTGTTCAATTCGCCTGCTGTGTTGTGTTGAGTAGACTGGTGCTCGTCACGAAAATGGATTGGGAGAAACAGCGTACGTATTATAGTGCTCTTAGTCGTGCCCATGTGTCGATAGCATAAAGAGTTTAAAGAGGAGCGTAAAAGCGTGGAAGATGAGGCGCGGAGCGGGAGACCAGTCGAGGTGCGGGCTAATGTGAATGCGAATATTGGCCTCAAAACTGGATATGAACCGTGAAACAGTCAGACAAATTGTAACCGACGTTTTTGGGATGAAAAAGTTATGCGCGAAGATGGTTCTAAAGAACCTTTCTGAGGAGCTCTCAGCGTGTCCCAGTATTTGGCCTCTAAGGAGATTGCTGTGCTGCAACAGCCACTTTATTCGCCCGATATGTCTTTCTGTGACTTTTTTTTTATCCCTAGAACAAAATCGGTGGTCAGAGGAACGCATATTGAGTCGATTACGGACATCCAGGTGGCCGTGACGAGGGTACTCGCGGACATCCCGGTGGAAGCGTTTCAGAAATATTACGAAGCATAGAAAACGCGCTGGAATTGTGTATAGCTGCTCAATTGAAGGGAATGGCAGAGTTGTAGAATAATTTTTAAACATACGCTTTTCATTGAGTCAGTCTCGTTACTTAATTGTCGCACCTCGTAGACAGTTATTATTAGACGACCCTAGTAGGGAATTTATTTTATCTTGTAAGAACAGTTAATCACTTTGGGATGCTATAAAGTAGTATAATTTTAGACCATTCGCATAAAATAGATGTGGTATATTAGACAACACTTCGGACAGGTCCAATATTAATATGTTAAAAAGAAGCGGTCTAAGCGCACCACCTTGAGGTATAGCGGAATAGACATGTATTCCATTGGATACATATCCCTGAAATTAAACGGTTTGACTTCGATTTTTGAGATAGGAATCCATCCCATCAAGCAAAGGGCCGGAGTTTCCAAATTTACGCAGTCTGAGTGACAAAATCGTACGATTGACACTGTCAAACGCTTTACTAAAATCAGTGCAAATTGTGTCGACTTGGTGCCCGTTTTCCATTGCACAGAGGATATTAGAGACCATAATTGTGAGGTTTGTGATTGTGGATCGATTTTTTTTGAGCCCATATTGTTGTTCATTGAGACGTTGCCTATAATGGGGAATATTTTGGAACGCACTACTTTTTCAAAAAATTTTGGGGTTGCTGATGATATGGCAATTCCTCTGTAATTTTCAAATGTCCATTTATTTTTGTTTTTATAGATTGGTGTCAAAGGAAAAGATTTCCAGTATGTTAGAAACACGCCGCTCGTACATGGAGAGGTGAAGCCCTTATAAGATAGCCGAGATCTTTGCGCTTTGTATTCACAAAATCAAAGAATTTTTTAGGGTTGGGGATCATGTTCTCGCCAATGACATTAATATACGAGTACTCGGAGGTTTTGTATGCCTCGGACGACTTTAATTTAAATTCTTTTGCCAACTCATCATATTCTCTTTTAGTATTTGCGCTTACTTTCGAGCTATTATTTATAAAGTTATACAATTTATTCCTTCTGTTTCATAAGCTACAAAGATTACCATCCAGCCAAGGCTCAGATAATTTGTTCTTATTCTTGATTTTGGGTACATGGCTTTTAACAGCGTCAAGAATAATTTGGTAAAATAAATTTAATGCATCGTCTATATCTGGCACTGAAAGCCCACCAGTCCAGGCAATACTAGAAATGTGCTTATTAATGCTTTCGTAGTTAGCATTGCGCAAATTATGTACAATGGAGTTATTGTATGAAAGACTGTTTTGAGCTTCAACAGTGGAAATTCAACCGAAAGCGCGAAATGGTGAAGACTATTTGAGAAAAGGTTATCCGCATCACTAGTTGGATTAACCACCACTTCGTCATTTGCATTAGTACAAATAAGATCTAACCAGTTACCATTGATTGGGAGCCGGAACTACTTGCTGTAAATCATTGCAATAAAACGTGGAAACCAGTTTGAAATCATTATCCACTAAAAATTTACTGGAAGGAGACAATTGTCAAGCTAATCCACATTAAATGTTAAATTGGGCCTATTAAAATCACCAAATATTAAAATTCCATCATTCGAAAGCCTAACAATTGAAGAAATATTTCCACTTGCTTCGTTTTGCCCTGCCTCACTGGACTTCGGAGGAATATAGAATACGCCAACGTATAAGTCTGATTTATTAAATTTGATTCGAATTATTGCATGTGGGAATGTTTTATGTGCCGTAGTATCAGATCACTTGAGAAGGAGCTATGTACACCAATTAGTACAACCCCGCCTCGCGTCAGTGTGGTCCAATTAGTGCTTGCTAGGAAGTTACCCTCAGTTGCTCGTGTGATATCTGAGATGTAATTTTTGAAGGGCATCTAGATCTAGGGGACCACCTTCTCTTTGAATAAAAACTTTCAAATATGAGTCTTGTCTTGTTCTCGATGCATGTTTTGTTAAGTGCTTTATGCATGTAAAATTGATAGAGTCGAAAAACCTCATATATCTTATGCTCCCGTAGTCTCGATAAGAGATATCTGCTCTCAGTATCATTAGTAGAGTTAATTGTAGCTTTTACGACCGGAGGTAAAAGAGAGTCTAAAAAAGATTCCTTTTCGAGGAGTTTTTGGGCGAGCATGGTAACTGAATTGTACATTGTGGAGATGAAATCTAGACTCCATTACTAACGAAATTTAGGTATTTGGAAGGATGTTTCAAGATCTCAGGTTCAAGAGTGGAAGTATGCCCTATCAGTACAAAACTATCATTATTTGCTCTTGAATCACCATATAAAAAGGATTCTTTTTCTGTCAAATAGTTTTTGCATGAGCACGGTAACTGGATCGTGCATTCCGTTGATGAAACGCGAAGTCCATTACTTACGAAATTTTGGTATTTTGAGGGACGTTTCATGTTCTCAGTTTCAAGAGCAGAGGTTTGGTCATTCTGTTTAAAACTATCAATGTTTGTTGATAGATTACCATCTGAAGGATTTGCTAGGTTTACAATATTATTTGTATTTCTTCTTCTTCTTAGCAATACAGCCCCTTTCGGGCCTTCGCTTCCTGAAAACAGTGCCTCAAAATGTCTCGGTCCATTGACCGCGTCTTCCAATTCCAAAATCCGAGCAGCGTTGAACTGTCTTCGTCGACCAAGTCAGACCAGCGTTTCCTTGGTTTCCCCACTGGCCATTGGCCTTCAGTTCTCCCAACAAATACCTTCTTGTGTATCCGTTGTTCGTCCATATGATTCATGTGTCCAGCCCATTGCAGCTTCCGCAGTCTTATAATCCATGAGACCTGCAGTTCGTCGAAAATTGCATACAGCTCATGGTTGTATAGAGTTCGCCATTGGTCCCCGTCCAGCTTCGCTCTGATTATTTGCCTCAGAACCCGTCGCTCAAAGCTTTCAATATATTTGCGGATGCTTGGATCAGGGTCCATATTTCACACCCATAGCATAACATAAGTCTTCTCACAGATTTGTATACTTGGAGCTTTGTTTTCCAGTGTATGCAGCTGGTCTTCAAGATCGTCAATACTGAATAAAACATTTTATTTGCGAGCTGTATTCTTCAGCGTATTTCGTCTCTTTCATTGACCGTTTTCATTATTTTGGCACCTTAATACACAAATTCGCTAACATTCTCGATACTGTATTCACCAAGTGTAATATTTTGTGTATTTGGGGTATTTTTCCTCTACTGCGTCATGGGCTTTGTTTTATTTTCGTTGATTTGTAGCCTTACTAGTTTTGCTTCATTGTCGAGTTTCAGGAAGAGTTCTATGGCAGTTGTTAGTAACCGTGACAGAACGTTGATGTCGTCCGCAAAGGCTACTACCTGGCTCGACTTGTATAGTAATGTACCTCGCGTATCGACAGGTGGCTTCTGTATGACGTACTCCAGAGTAAAATTGAATAGCGATGGGGCCAGCCGGTCTACCTGCTTTAATGCGATATTTGTGTCAAAGGCATCGGGGAGTTGGTTAATGATGCGGACTTGGGGAGCTGTCGACGTCATTGTCATTTTGGTAAGACGGACTAATTTGGCTGGGATGCCAAAACCAAGCATTATTTGGTTCGGTATGTTATGATCAATACTGTCGTATGCTTGCTTGAAGTCAACGAAAATTTGGTGTACGTCTATGTTGAACTCCGAGCATTTTTCAAGTTCCTGGTTGACTGTGAACAATTATTCTGTTGATGATCTACCTGCCCTAAAACCACCTTGATACTCCCCAATAATACTGTTGGCGTATGATCCGATTTTATTTTCTAAGATTTTAGAAAATGGTTCATACGCCGTACAAAGTAGTGATATGCCTCTATAATTTTCACACTGTAGCTTGTCACCTTTTTTGTAGATAGGCAATATAATTAATTGGCTCCACTCTATCGGAATATGTTCTTGTTGCCAAATGTACTGGATGACTTTGTGAATTGCTTTATGAACACTGCTGCCACCATATTTGATGAGCTCCACTGGAATCTCATAAATGCCCGGTGTTTTATTATTCTTTTGGGCTTTGATGATGGAACAAACTTCATTCGAGTTGGTGAGGCCAATGGAAGCTCTCCGCCGACATCTGTAGGCTCCGATGTTGTGAAGCTGTGCAGAGGATTCAGGAGGTTCTTGAAATATGATGCCCATCTTTCCTTATTCTTGGTTTCATCAGCGATGATATTGCCGATTACATCACGACAAAACGTGGTTTTGGGCTTGGAAACACATTTCAGGCTTTTCACCACTTTGTATGCTTGTCTTGTGTTGTTGCTCGCGAAATTTACATTTATACTTCCCAATTGGTCGTCATAATATTTCGTTTCCTTACTTCTAATTATCTTATTCGCTACTCTTCTAAGATACATAGTGTTCTCTCTTCGTCCTGCTTTTCCAACCTACGTAATCTTTGTACGCCTGATCCTTTTTGTCTAACGTATTCTGTCACTCATCATTTAACCAATCGTTTCTCTTGCGCTAGGCTTGATGTTTAATCGTCTGTTCTGCCACGGTCTTAATAGCTAAGCCTTTAAATGTCAAATTTTCGTGGCGGGCTGGTGTTCGCCAAATATGCGTTTGACATACGATATCGACAGAATAATTTGATCAAGTAATGATCTGAGTTACAATTGGCCGTCGGTATGTACGGATGTCAAGTATGCTCGAGGCCCAACATTGTTGGGTCAAAACATAATCGATCTGGTTGTGTGTGTTGCTATTTGGTGGTACCCAGGTCAAAATGTGGCCAGATTTCTGCTACATGCAAAGTCAATCAGGCGCTGGCCATTATCGTTTGCTTCGTCCTTCTCCTCCTCTGACAAACTTCCCTCCAAAATTTTTCACTGTGAAAAACAATGAAATCCCATAAGCTATTCGATGGTTAGCTCTTGGCTATGCTCTTCAATATCACTGTTATCTACCTCTAGTCTAGGCAAAAGACACAATCTCGTTGACTAAAGTTTCCAAAGGTACAGTCGCGAACCCCTCAAACACACATTCGACTACGCTCTCTGGCTGAAGCTTCTTCCAAGCAGAAGTTAGGGTTCTCTTTATAGTCGCTTACCATGCTTTGTTGATCACTTTGAGACAGGCAGCGATATGGAAGTGATTTTTTCAAAAAACTCTAGGACTTAAGCTAGTTTTTCAATCGTCTGAAAATAATGCTTGAAGATTGCTTTAGTGTAGAGTTTTTTAAAACTGGAAATAAATTGATTGTCATTAGCCTGGAGTAACAGGCTGGTATTGCAAGGCAGACACTGAACTTTGATGAACTTAAATTGTAGGCTTGGAGGATGGGAAGGAGGATTCTCCATAACAAGCAAGTCATGGAGTGGCAGATTCATCTCAAGCAAATATACATTCATAGAAATACCAAATACTTCCTTGATCTAATTAGTAAAAAGGTCATGAGGCACCAAACTTTTTTGTTGGTACTGCACAACATATTTAGCCTGAATTATGCAAATTATTGAAAGCTCGTGGGGTTCTTGAACGGTGAATGAGCAGCGGTTTAATTTTCAAATCACCACTTACATTGGCACAAAAAAGCGACGTGAGAAGTTCTTTCATTGGCTTGTGGCTGTTATATACGTTTGCTTTGGCATCTTTTCCAGAAGAGACATATTTCATCATGTTGCAGCAAGTACCCTTCAGAATTAACGAGCTTCTTGATATCGCCGATGAAGTTCTCTACTGCTTCTGTGTCGGAACTTGCTATTTCACCATGCTTCACAACACTGTGAATACCGGTTCTGCTCTTGAACTTCTCGAACCACCCACAGCTTCCTGTAAATAAATCTGCTTCGTTCGTGTATGATCCTGGTAGATTCTGAACAAAGTCAGGAAAACAAATTTCGCCTTGTCACAAATGATGTTCTCGTTAATAGCGTCATTTATACATATGAGAAGCAACCTTTCAACATCATCGAGAATACTTAACCATTTTGCAGCTATTCTCATCACTTCCTGTGAAGCATCTATCTCTTTGATTTTGCCTTTTTCTTGGAAATAGTGCAAATTATTGATTTAGACCGATGCACGTTCTAGATCAGTCACGCTTACACCTCGTTTTTCAATTATGGCTATTTTCTTGTGGCTTTTCCTTCGAGGAAATTTTTGTAAGGATTTATCAAACTTTTCATAAAACAAATTACAAATAAATTTTCTAATTATCTTCCTAATGATAATTCAATTAATTTTTTTCAATCTTAACTAAGGCAGTATAATCTTTTAAAATTAGAGTACAATTGAATTTTCGTTGTGAGTTTAGGGGTAGTTTTTAAGTAGAATTAAGAGTAAACTCATCATCCGTCGTTTGGTTGACATCTTTACCCATCTCCTTGCGGACCCACATAATCGTATAATCGACGCCGTTTTGATTGACTCAATCAAAAAGCTTGTTACTTTGAAGTACTCGCATGTAATGAGTACACACATGCCTGCAGAACCATATAACTTAAAGCGGCTATTTAAGGCAACTTCTGCTTGGCACATTGAGCGTTAATTCACAAGCAAGTGGCACAAAAGTTGGTAAGTTAATAATAAAAAATCCCCGTTGGCAGCACCAGCCGGAAAGGTAAATTTCTCGTATGTAGCGTAAAGTTTCGAAAAAGAATTTGGCTTGCCTACTACTAAACTTCTTTCTGTAATTTTCGTAGTACCACATGAGTATTTATTAACATAAAAAAAATCTGGCCACGTTCGTTTTTAGAGACCTTTTATCGGGGCGCAAATATTTTGCTAATTAAATTGAGTTGCACGCGTATGGATTACATATTGAAAATCGGCGGATCATAAATTGTTGTAAACATATAAATACCGGTTTCGCCCTTCTCGCATTTGCTGTTTACACAGTTCACAGTGGTAACCACACAAAGGCTTAAATAGCTCGAATAGTTAATTTCAAAAGATTTCCATAAAAGTTTAATCAGCACTTGCATTGCCATTAATATATACATTTTCAATTTTTTTCTGAACTATGAGGGCCGTCATTTTGATTTTTATTAAAATCGGCTGCTAAAAATATTAAGCTGTAAATTTTCGACTGTCTTATTTGTCATTCGATTTGCATAATTAAATTAAATTAACTTGCCTTAATAACTTATAATTTCAAGTTTCAAAGGAATCTGTTGAGAACCTTGGCTGTTAGAGGGCTACAGAAATAAAAAACATTGTATGCCACCCCCCTGTATGGGGAGACCCCCCTTAAATACCTTAAAATATTTTCTTGCACTGCAAATTTCAAGAGGCACCACTTTTGACCTACGTAGAAAATTTCCTCATTCTAGCTCATGCGGTTTGCGAGAAAACTTGTTATGACGCACGAACAAACGGGCGGACGGACGGACAGACAGACAAGTCGCGATTTTATAATTTTTTAGGGTATTGTTAAAAATATTTTACAATATCTTAAAAATTATCTGGTTTATAAGTTCTTTGAAGTAAAGTCATTTAAAACGTTTCCATGAAAAATATTCATTATTTCAGTTGGCACTAAAATAGCGAATTGCGCTTGCCTTCAGACCTTTGGGGGCCGCCATTTTGAATGCATGCATTTGATTTTGGATTATTTTAAATCTTTGTATGCTAGGACCTCATCAATCAATGTACTATCTCGTTCAAATAGGAGTTTCACTCTAGACAGGGCAAAATAATTCAATTTTTAAAGAAAATGGCAGCTAAAAATATTAGGCTTTAAATTATCAACTTTTTTATTTTTCATTCAATTTTAATACTTTCTTTACTTTACTTTATTAACAAAGTTGAACGAATTTTGACTTCTGAGGTTTTTGTTATTGTTATACTCATAAATATCTTCCTTGATAATTATTTCAGATGTCCTTTCGCGAGGGAGGAAACACATTTTTCATGTGTTTCCCCCCTGTGCCCCCACTGACGCGAAAACTGACAGTTTCAGGACTGTTTTGAAAAGCTCCCATGAAAACTTTCATTTCATACTCATATCGGCTACGTTTGATGAATTTTTTTTCAGGGGTCACTCTCCTGTACTGTTGTCATCGATTAATTGCCAATTTTTTCGAATCCTAGAGTTGTTACAAAGCCCTTTTGCTAGGAGCTCTCTCCCGCCTCCTTGGCTTGTTTCACTTAGGAGTATTAATTGTAGTAACTCATCATTCATTAAATTGAATCAAGTGTTCAAAGCATGCACCTTCAACGTTGAAGTTGGGAAAAAATAACTCAAAATTATTCAATCTTCGCATTTAAAACAGCCACTATTTTGTTTTACGATTACTGATACCACTAACTGAACCGATTCTCAAAGATATTCATGACACCTATCATTCGTGAAATTTTCATGCGAATCCTAACAAAACTGTAGTGTCTGAGTCGGTAAAAAGCGCATGTTATTCCACAGCCATATGTTGCCATAGTAATAAATGCAGCGCATATTGTTCCATAGTAATACAGGAAAATTAAAACCGCTATAGCTTCGCTAAATATTATTCAATCTTTATGAAGCTTTCAGGATAGATCAATCTTATAAATAGTCATCTGTGTATGGAATTTCATCGAATTTAAGGATACCGTTAAGATTTTATTCAAGTAAACATAAAATCGATAAATCATACTATTACTAACAAAGTTGAGTGAATTGCGACTTCTCTTGTATTTGTTGTTGTTGTATTCACCAAGGCCTACATTCCTGATTTTTTTCAGATTTTTCGGATCACAGGTGTCCAATCACTAAAGCCAAACTAAGACCTGTTTTGAAAAGTTCTCATCAAGACCTTTTATTTGATACTCATATTGGCTACCTTCAATAAAATTTTTTTACGGGGGGTCACTCTCCTATATGGGGAGACCCCCCTTAAATACCTTATAAAATTTGTTTGTAATTGAACTTTAAAGAAATCACCACTTTACACCAACACACAAAAATTTGATATTTCTAGCTTAAGTAGTTTCCGAGAAAAACTGCTATGACATACGGACGGACGGACAGACAGGACGCAAAAATAGTAGCGTTTTGTAAAATTATTTTACAAAACCCTAAAAAGACCAAATTTTACGCGTCAAAAAAAAAGTAAACAGCAAACAAAACATAACGGAACTTCAATAGAAAAAGTCGTTTTTTTTTAATTTTTCAATATTTCGTTTGTTTTACTTTGGACTTAAGCACCTCATTTAGTCTTCTAGGCATCGACGCGACAAGTTTTTTGTAACATCGGCAGAGATTTGGTTCCATTTTTCCTTTATAACCTTCTTTAAGACGGCTTTGCTTGAAATGACCCTTTGTCTCATTTTTCTGTCAAGGTGTTCCCACAGACGCTCGATCGGGCTAAGATCTGGGGACTGCGGCGGATGATCAAGTGTCTTAGGAGTCCGGTACAGTAGCCACTCTTTCTCAATTTTGGACGTTTGCTTTGGATCGATGTCCTGTTGAAAGATCCAATTTCCAGACAAGCAAAATTCTCCATCAAAATGGCTAAATAATCCATTTTGTCCATTGTTGAGCCGACAAAAACAAGATTACCAACACCAGTTGCCGCCACACACCCCATACCATACCTGAACCGCCAACGTGCTTAACAGTGTTGGTAACACGCTTTTCTTTGAAGGCTACATTCTTAGCACGCCATATTTTTGGGGGCCTTTCGCGCCGAAAATTTCGAATTTGCTCTCATCTGTATATAATACGTTTTACCGAAAAAAGGGAGCCTTATTTTTGTATATTTTAGCGGAGTCCATACGCTTGATCTAATTCGCCTTGGATATGCATGGCTTTTTCCGTGGTATTCTTCCATGTAGACCATTTTTATGAAGCGCTCTCCTGACTGTACTCGCACTTACTGGTTTGCCTGATGCCTGCGTTATGTCTTCTGACAATTTAACTGCACTTAAGGCTGCATATGCCCTTACTTCTCTTATTACAGTTCTTACTGCTTTGGGCATCCAGATCTCGGTAAATCTTCAACGAGATGACGTTTGGCATACTTATCAATATATTTTTCGGGTTTTGTAAAATAATTTTACAAAACCCTATTAGTTTCGCGACCAGTCTGTCCGTCTGGCCGTCCGTCCGTCCGTCCGTCCGTGTGTCACAGCAGTTTTTCTCGGAAACTACTTAAGCTAGAAACATCAAATTTTGTGTGTAGGTGTAAAGTGGTGACCTCTTCAAAGCTCAACTACGAAAACATTTTATAAGGTATTTAAGGGGGGTATCCCCATATAGGAGAGTGACCCCCGAAAAAAAAATTTCATTGAAGGTAGCCGATATGGGTTTCAAATAAAAGGTCTTAATGATAACTTTTCAAAACAGGTCGTAGTTTGGCAGTTTGCTTTGAGGGGCGCACAGTGAGGGGAAATACACGAAAAATTTGTGTCCCCCCCCTCGCGATTGGACACCTGTGATCCGAAAAATTTGAAAAAAAACAGGAATATAGGCCTTGGTGAGTACAACAACAACAAATACGTTAGAAGTCGCAATTCACTCAACTTTGCTAGAAATGGTATGATTTATCGATTTTATGTTTTCTTGAATAAAATCTTAACGGTACCCTTAAATTCAATAAAATTCAGTGCGTAGATGTCTATTTATTTATAAGATTGATCTATTCTGAAAGTTTCATAAAGATTGAATCATATTTAGCGAAGTTATAGCGGTTTGAATTTTCCTGTATTACTATGGAACATTATTCGCTGCATTTATTACTATGGCGACATATGGCTATGGAACAACATGCGCTTTTTACCGACTCAGACACTACAGTTTTGCTAGGATTTGCATGAAAATTTCAGGAATGATAGGTGTGATGAATGTCTTTGAGAATCGGTTCAGCTAGTGGTATCAGTAATCGTAATACAAAATAGTGGCTGTTTTAAATGCGAAGATTGAATAATTTTCAGTTATTTTTTCCCAACTTCAACGTTGAAGGTGCATGCTTTGAACAGTTGATTCAATTTAATGAATGACAGAAGATGAGTACCTACAATTAATGCTCATAAGTGAAATAATGCAAGGAGGTGGGAGAGAGCTCCTAGCAAAAGGGTTTTGTAACCATTCTAGGATTCGAAAAAATTGGCCATTAATCGATGATAACAGTACAGGAGAGTGGCCCCTGAAAAAAAATTCGTCAAACGTAGCCGATATGAATATGAAATAAAAGTTTTCATGGGAGCTTTCAAAACAGTTCTTAAACTGTCAGTTTTTGCTTCAGTGGGGGCACAGGGGGGAAATAATTGAAAAATGTGTTTCCTCCGTCACGGATGGACATCTGAAATAATTATCAAATGTGATATTTATGAGTATAACAATACCAAAAACCTCAGAAGTCAAAATTCGTTCAACTTTGTTAATAATAGTATGATCTTCGTATTTCATATTTTCTCCAATAAAATCGTCGTTGACACGTTTCTTGATTTGATTCGATCTGGTGACTGAGTTTTGTGAATTGAATACAAAACCCTTCTGACATGAACGTAGGTCTGTTTACCCAACTTGTTTTACTGTGCAGTGGTTTCTGCCCACGATTTCGCCAATTTCACGCAAGGATTTACCTTTTTCTTTTAAGTCTATTATAATTTTCCGAGTATCAGGCGATGTTTGCTTTCCCATAGTGAAACGATTTTTTTTACGTCTATATTTTTAATATTAATTAGAACAAATGTACTTAAAACGATATTTGGTGAAGTTAAGCACGCGAACAGCACAAATTTGTCACCAAAAGTTAAGGTTCTTCCCCGAAATATAAAAGAAGCGAAGTAAGTGTTACCACTGTTGATTTTTTTTTTGACGCGTAAAATCTGATGCATTTCCACTTTGGTGAGATTTGTGCAATGTTGCCACTTGTTTTGATTTCATGGTTAATAGTAATCAATCTCTAAATGGTTTAGTAGTAAACTCATTAATATTACTTTTTATCGCAAGTCAATAATAGCTTTGTAATGTAACAATTTAAAGATGAAAAGTTGGTGTTAACTTTTTTTTGACGCTCACAGTATGTACCAATCTTTTTATTTCAGCTTCATCAAATTTTAAAAAAACAAATGGAATGTAATTGTAAATCTAAGCTCAGACGTGAAATTGGAACTCGTTATTTATCTAGTACCTGAGGTTGATAATAAATATTGGCTTGAGCGTAGTTCTATCTAACCAACTTTTTTATAATTATGACCTCTACGCAGACCATTGTGCGTTGCCAAATTATCTGATAATTTCCGTGCATCTAATATATTCCCAGACTCCTTGACAGTTTTCAGAATGGTTGTGCAATCGTCGGGGATGGAAGTCCAGCCCACCGCCCAATCTCCGCTCTGGTGGCTCTTGCTATGAATCTAGCATAGAAGTCTCCGCTCAACTCTTTAATGGTAGACTTTTCAAAAAGTATACATCCGATAAGCTCCAAAAGAAGTGTAATTTGGAATTAGAAAAAGAACTGGTGATAATACTGCATTTTGTGATATTTAATTTAAATTTAATGAATGTGTTACCGAAAGTATTTACTACCGTTGAGTCAACCAATTATCAAATGTTTTAATGCTCAGATTTAATATTCATATAATCAGCAGATACTCTTGATTACCAGGGTAGTTGTGTGTACTAAGTTACAGCATCGTCCTTTGAATGAAATATACATATAATGAGAGGAATGATGAAGTCTTCCTTCTGCTCAGTAACGGCTTATTATATGAAAGGAACTCACAGAAAGCTTTACCTGCGATAAGCAAGCTAACTTTTTCATTTATTCATGATTTCAACATGACAAAATTCATACTGTAAAATTTACTCGCTCCTAGGGATAAGAGACTTCAGCAACAGCTTAAAGTGTGGAAGTGCCTTTGTGCTCTGTGTTTCCAAACTCATTCATTTTCTTACACTTTATCCATATTCTTCAAAAATATCCAAACAAGAAGCAAAATACCACAAAATATTCCGTCTACTCAGAAATATACTCGCAATTCCTTCAAAAGAAAATTTTAATGATTTCTTGCAAAAGACTACGCCACTTCAATGGAAAAGTATAACTCACACAGTTACTATTCACAAGAGCAAGATTTCACGAAAAGTGTTGGTACGATTGAGGACAAGTTGATTTCGTGGAAAACGAAACACTTTTAACTGGCATGTAAGAACAAATGAGACAAGGTGTTAGCAAAAATTCACGATTTTCGCCACAAGGAAGTTGTAAAGTCTAGAAAATTAACAACTTCATGACCCGTTTTTTTGTTTGCGCGGAAACGACGCTGAAGTTTTCCTCACTCCTTTCAATGTAAAGTGCGTTGGGTTGTTGCATATTCTTAAAGGAAAATTGGAGCGCTGCACTGGGGTTATTCAACTTTTATGGAAAGTCGTATTTAGGATGGTATACGGTTCTTGGAAAAATTGTAATTTGTAAGATTGAAAAGGAAAAATTTCCAATGAGTAATAAAATCTTTCGGAGGAAATACTTAAATATCATTAACTGTTAAGTAAAGAACACCCAACATGATTCAAACTGTGCGCTTTTCCTCAGTAGTTTAATATTTTCAACCAAAAAAACACATATATTACATAAATATCAAAGTGTTTAAAAGAAACAGTTTTAATCAAAATCCTGAAAAATTTCCATCGAAACTCCTTTCAACGACTAAACTCAAATCTCATGCAAACAACTTTTCAAAAATATTTTTCAAATGCTATATAAAATATTAGAATGCCGTAAAACATTACTCAGTTGTGAGGATGCTGCATATGTGAGCAATCCCTTAACGTCCTCTTGGAGCATACTAACTGGAAACTTTATGAGTTGCATGCATATTAAAGATGTTTCCTTGGAAAGTCGTATAACCATTAAACGTGAAGAAGTACACTTAGTGTGTCCCTCAGTGTACGTTGTCGGTATTAACGATTTCCATCGAACAAACGACATCCTTTTAATGGAATGAAAGAAGAAATTTCGGTAGGAATGTCTTTATGTACTACGAGTATAGTGAACCAGTCAACTTGCTGGTCTTTTCGCGACGTGAAAGGATAGTTATGTAGATAGGAGGTAGCAATAATGTAAAAGTGGCTGCAGACGTGAAGATTGAAAGCCACGTTACGGAAATTCGACTGCCAGACGCCTTCCTGGTTGTTTCAATCCAACTCAATGATTTCTCTCCCCATTGCAAATGTTGGAGATTGTCAGCGTCTAGATTTCTGGTATCTTGTCTTCACTTTCGTATTGATGGCGTGAAAAAGATTTTGCCAGACCGTGGGCGGAAATCGAAAAGTACCAATATCGCAACATCCACCATCAAATTGATAGAATTGAAAAATGAGAAAACGATTTACAATTTTCATTACGATATAACACGGAAGATGGTACAAAAGGAATTTGTAAGTGGAAGGATTTTTCTTATTGATTGAAAATGGATGATTCTTAAGAACCAAACTATTTATTGCATGAGCTGGTGGTATGGCGTAAAACCACTTCGCCTGAGTTCGCTGTAATGGTAATTTATGATAAAGTGCGAATTCAAATTTAAGATGAAGTGCTGACTCACTGTTGCTATTGATGTAGGGTTTCATTCATTATATATTAAAACCATTAGCTTAACTTATCTTGATATAACTATCATCTTTGCTGTAGATCAAAGGCTTTAATCGCTGCTTAGTGTTTCCAATTACTTGCAAGTATGAATCCTTGATAACTTGTTAAAATAAATTGTTATAATTTCGATTATTTCCAACATGCATACATAAACTCATATATATATATATATATATATATATATATATATATATATATATTGTAACATGTACAAATAATTACATGTACAAATAATTCTGCGAGCTACTGTCGCAATTGTTTTCACAACAATGAAGAACACGAATTCACTCGAAACTACGAGAACCCAACAAGCATGATCAACATCTGCAAGTGACGTCACTCCATTGATGAATTTGCTCGAATCTACCAGGTAGAACGTTCGCCAATGTGCGAGAAATGGGTGAATAGGTAGAGACCCTATATAAAGGCGAGCTGAATGAATGGGGGGAATCATTCATTCGACCGCGATAAGAACTGCGTTTGTGTGTGGGAAGCGAAATTATTCGAGTAGTAGAAAAGTGATTTTTGTAATAGTGAAGTGATTTAGAAGACAATTGCGATAATAAATTTATGGACAAGTGTTAGAAAATTTTAATAGTGACAATTAAAATTAGTGAAAAGTGTTAACTGATTATTGTGCTTTTTATTTAATTAAATAAACACTTTTAACTTAAATTAAAAGACATTGCGTTTTCACTTTCCCGGAACATTAAAATTATTGGCCGCGAACCAAATAACACGCGACAGTGGTGTCAAGAAGGGCGAAAGAAAAATTTTGAAAGTGAAAATTTGAACATTTTTATAGTGCACAATAGTAAAATTTAAAGAAACATTAAAAATGCCACGAAGCTTAAACTTAAAAATAAATGAATTGACCATATCGGAGCTCAAGGAGGAGTTGGAACAGCGGAATCTGGCCACACAAGGTACAAAGGCCATACTGATTGCACGCTTGCGTGACGCGATCGAGTCGGAAGGCGTGAATCTGGATTCGGGTGAGCTCTCAGATGCGGAAAAAGGCGCAGAAGGTGGAGAAGTGGACACACCAAAATCAAAGGAGTCAGAAAATGCGCTGATGCAAATGTTGATGCTAATGTCATCCAGTCTGACTGCGAAGCTTGATGAACAATCAGCGAAGTTAAATGAACAATCAGTGAAGCTGGACCAACAAGCGTTCGAAATCAAGGCAGACATCACACAGAAGCTGGAGAAACAGTCAACCGAAATAAAAGCGGAGCTCGGCCATCTGAACAAACAAATAAAAGGCGTCGAGGAAAAGGTTGACCAGGTCGAGGAAAAGGTTTACCAGGTCGAGGAAAAGGTCAGCCAGGTCGAGGGAAAGGTCAGCCAGGTCGAAGAGAGAATAAACCATGAGATGGAAAAAGTGAAAAAAGAATTAGAAGCAGCGAAGGCAGTAGTAACCGCCTCACCAGCCCCAATTATAACCGCAGCGCAAAGCTCATCCAGAAATGTGCAAGCACCAATATTCGATGGGCAAACGGTCTGGACTATTTACAAAACCCAGTTCGAAGCAGCCGCTCGCATAAATCACTGGAATGAGCAGGAACGAGCAACTGCATTGATTCTTGCTCTAAGAGGCCCAGCTGCCGAGCTGTTGCAGACGATCCCCGTTGAATTGCACTCAAACCCGAATGCTATAATGAATGCGCTCGACATGCGTTATGGAGACGATCATCTAAAGCAGATTTATCGGTCACAGCTAAGGCATCGAATGCAGAAGTCTGGTGAAACCCTACAGCAGCTAGCCCAAGACATTGAGCGACTGGCACTTTTGGCTTACTCAGCCTACGACCCAGAACATCGAGATGATGCAGCGACAGAAGCATTCATCAGCGCACTAAAGGACCCGGAATTGCAACAAGCCGTGCGTTTAGCTCAAAAGCAAACGGTTAAGGACGCATTGGCTTATAGTCTGAACTTTGAGGCAGCGAAAAATGTGACTCGTACCACTGCCCGGGTTCGTGAGGTAGTGACAGACGAGTGCAGGTGCGAGCGCGTGCAAATTGAGCGAGACCCGCATGTAAATGGTGCGCCTAGATGCTGGAATTGTGGAGAGAAGGGGCACCTACAAAGAGACTGCAAGAAGCGAAGAAAACCGAGCTATTGTCCAGGGTGTGCAGCTAGGAGGAGATCCAGACCGAGTCAGGAGCCCAGAATGGAAGCCCTTCAAACAGAGGGGTCGGGAAACATGTAAGAGCCAACTTCGTGGGGCAGAGGTTGGCTAGGAGGATCGACGTCCCCAGCACCACCATCACCGTGTCAAGACTACATCGTGGAGAAGCGGACTTATGTCTTCCGGGTCAAATTGACGGAGAACACTGCACCATAACAATCGACACTGGTGCAACCCGATCGATTATCCGACCAGACCTAGTTAGACAGCAACAACTTCACAAGGGCAGAATTTTCTCACTACGGACAGCTACGGGAGAAACTGCACCTGTTCATGGAGAGGTCAACCTCCAGATACAGTTGGGAGACCTTGTGTTCCGACATAATTTTCTGGTCGCGAACATTATGGATGACTGCATTCTCGGAATGGATTTTCTGCGACCACATGGAATCACGTTGGACTTGGGCCAACGTGTATTGAAATGGCAGAATGTCGAAGTACTGATGGAGGATCCCAGCGTCCAAGTCCCCAAGATGAATGTAGTGGTATGTACTGACACTGATGTACCGAATTCTTCCGAAAGCATTGTATGGGCCAAGCTTGATGGTGATTCTGGAGACCACCGATCTTATCTGATAGAGCCAACGAAGACATCTGCATTGCGCAGTTTGATTATAGGACGAAGCCTTGTAAGTTCTTTAAGGAACGGATATGTGCCGGTTAGAGTCCTTAACACCGCAGACTCAACCACGAGCATCAAAGCGGGAGAAGTCATCGGCAGCTGCCAGCCTGTTTCCACCATCACCTCTTTGGAAGCTACTCACGGCCATCATTGGAAAAGGAGGCAAGACACAGACAAAGCCCGGGAATCCACGTCTGCAATATTGAAGCAAGCCAAATTGCCGGTGCAGCTATTCAAGCGAGCCTCTGATCTGGTCACCAAGTACAGTGACATCTTCTCAACAAGCCCGGATGACCAAGGCCGAACGAGTTTGGTAACTCACGTCATAGATACACAGGGAGCCAAGCCGATTCGACAAGCACCAAGACGTCTCCCTATAGCCAAACAGGGAGAAGTGAGCGCGCTGATCTCGGACATGGAAAAACAAGGCATTATTGAACCTTCTGTAAGTCCATGGGCCGCGCCTGTAGTTCTAGTAAAGAAAAAGGATGGTAGCACTCGCTTTTGTGTCGACTATAGGCAGCTTAACGACGTCACTAAGAAAGATAGTTACCCGCTCCCACGCATCGATGACATCATGGACACTTTAGCCGACGCAAAATGGTTTTCTACACTCGATCTCAAGAGTGGCTACTGGCAGGTAGAAATTGACAAGAAGGACCGAGAGAAGACCGCATTTTCAGTTGGGACCGGATTGTGGCAATTCGTGGTGATGCCGTTTGGGCTTTGCAATGCTCCAGCCACTTTCGAACGCTTGATGGAATACGTGCTACGTGGTCTAACCTGGAAAACCTGCTTGGTGTACCTAGATGACATCATCGTCATCGGGAGAACGTTCGAAGAGCATGTGCGGAACTTAGAAGAGGTTTTCTCCAGACTGCGACTGGCAAATTTGAAACTTAGTCCCGACAAGTGTACCCTTTTCGCAGCTGAAGTAAAATACCTGGGACATGTCGTATCAGCTGAAGGGGTCAAAACAGACCCTGAGAAAATTGAAGCCGTGAAAAGCTGGCCAACACCAAACAATAAGCGCCAACTACGAAGTTTCCTGGGTCTGGCAACCTACTATCGAAGATTCGTCAAAGACTTTGCCAAAATAGCTAAGTGTCTCCATCAGCTAACCGAGAAAAATCGTCCGTATGTCTGGAACGAACAATGCCAGACAGCCTTTGAGACCCTGAAGGAAAAGCTGTGTGAATCACCCGTGCTGGCGTATCCGAAACCCGGGAAAATGTTTGTAGTTGACACTGATGCAAGCAACGGCGGTATTGGAGCTGTACTCTCCCAGCAGATCGATGGCGAAGAAAGAGTCCTCTCGTATTACAGTCGAGTTCTTTCAAAAAGTGAGAGGAACTACTGTGTGACCAGGAAGGAGCTATTGGCTATAATAGAGGCCACCAAGCAGTTCCACAAGTACCTATATGGCCAGAAATTTGTTCTTCGAACGGACCATGCATCGCTGAGATGGCTACTTAACTTCAAAAACCCCGAGGGACAAGTTGCGAGATGGATCGAAAGATTGCAGTCGTACGACTACGAAATTGTTCATCGAAAGGGCGGAGTTCATGGAAATGCTGACGCCCTATCTCGTCGCCCATGTCCAGCTAACTGCAAGCATTGCCGACGGATTGAGGAAAAGGAACCGCCCGTTGATCTGCGACTGATAACGGCCGAATTCGATGAAGGTTGGTCATCGGAGGAGATTCGAAATGCCCAGCTAGCCGATGAAGACATCGGACCATTGCTCGTATGGAAGGAGACGACTGGGCGACCGGAGTGGAAGGACGTTTCGATGCATGGCGCAACCCTGAAAAGCTATTGGGCACAATGGAACTCCCTTCAGGTAGAGGGTGGCATACTCAAGCGGAAATGGGAAACGGCGGATGGCAGCTCCTATAGGATGCAAACTATACTACCCAAAAGCCGAATCCACGATGTGGTAAAGGAAATGCATGAAGGATCCTCGGGAGGCCACCTTGGTGTTAACAAGACCTTAGCGAAATTGCGGGAAAGGTTCTACTGGCTCCACGCTCGAGAAGACGTAGAGGACTGGTGTCGCAGATGCACAGTTTGCGCTTCCGTCAAAGGCCCAAAGCGACGACTGAGAGGACAAATGCAAACCTATAACGTGGGGGTACCGTTTGAGAGGATTGCTGTTGACATCGCAGGACCCTTTCCTGAAACCGATTGGGGAAATCGATACACGCTGGTTGTAGCCGATTATTTCAGCAAGTGGCCCGAGGTCTACCCCATTCCCAACCAGGAAGCAACTACCGTAGCTGAACAGCTAGTGTTAAATTGGGTCAGTAGGTACGGCGTACCTTGCGAATTACATTCGGATCAAGGCCGAAACTTTGAGTCACTAGTTTTTGGCGAAATGTGCGAGCTGCTCGGAATACGGAAAACGAGGACAACACCGCTGCATCCCCAATCCGATGGAATGGTCGAACGTTTCAACGGCACGCTCAATAAACACCTTGCCAAGATGGTTGACGAGAACCAAAGGGACTGGGACCGACATATCCCATTATTTTTGATGGCGTACAGAGCTGCCGAACATGCATCGACGGGCCAAGCCCCAGCCAAAGTCATTTTTGGAAAGACTATTCGTCTGCCAGCCGATATAAAGTTCGGAACACCCCCTGAGAAACCCCAAACGGTCTCGGAGTACGCAAGTGATCTAAGACAACGGTTGAACCAGATACATCGGACAGTGCGAAAACACCTCGAATCGGCTGCTGACCGCATGAAGACCAGGTATGATCTAAAGGCTAATTCTACTGGCTTCCAGCAAGATGACTTGGTGTGGCTTTATAACCCGCAACGGCGAAAGGGTAGGTCTCCAAAGTTGCAACATAATTGGGAGGGACCATACCGAGTTACAAAGCGAATCAACGACGTCGTATACCGAATACAGGAACATCGTAAGCCGAGAGCTAAAATGAAAATCGTGCATCTGGACCGTCTTGCCCCATATTACACCCAGGGAGAATTGACTACAAATAGCGACACATCTTTTCGGGGCGAAAAGAACTGAGGTGGGGGCAGTGTTACATGTACAAATAATTACATGTACAAATAATTCTGCGAGCTACTGTCGCAATTGTTTTCACAACAATGAAGAACACGAATTCACTCGAAACTACGAGAACCCAACAAGCATGATCAACATCTGCAAGTGACGTCACTCCATTGATGAATTTGCTCGAATCTACCAGGTAGAACGTTCGCCAATGTGCGAGAAATGGGTGAATAGGTAGAGACCCTATATAAAGGCGAGCTGAATGAATGGGGGGAATCATTCATTCGACCGCGATAAGAACTGCGTTTGTGTGTGGGAAGCGAAATTATTCGAGTAGTAGAAAAGTGATTTTTGTAATAGTGAAGTGATTTAGAAGACAATTGCGATAATAAATTTATGGACAAGTGTTAGAAAATTTTAATAGTGACAATTAAAATTAGTGAAAAGTGTTAACTGATTATTGTGCTTTTTATTTAATTAAATAAACACTTTTAACTTAAATTAAAAGACATTGCGTTTTCACTTTCCCGGAACATTAAAATTATTGGCCGCGAACCAAATAACACGCGACAATATATATATATATATATATATATATATATATATACACATACATATATATATATATATATATATATATATATATATATATATATATATATATATATATATATATATATATATATATTGTCGCATGTTTTGGTTTGCGGCCAATAATTTTAATTTTTTGAGAAAGTGAAAACGCAATGACTTTTAAATTAAATTAAAAGAGTTTATTTAATTACTTAAAAATGCACAATCACTTATTTAACTATTTCACAATTTTAATTTTCACAATTAAAAGTCTAACTTCCACTTGTCCATAAGTTTCTATCGCAATTGTCTTTTAAAATCACTTCACTATTACTTGATTGCTTTTCAAGTTGCCTCCACACACTATCGCAGTTTTTACTATCGCGGTTGAATGATAATCCCCCCTTTCATTCAGCTCGCCTTTTTATAGGGTCTCTAGTCATTCAACCCAGTTCTCGTGCATTGGCGAATTAGCGGGAACATCCGAGCAGCGTAATGAATGGAGCAGTGACTCACTTTCAGATGTTGATGCTTGGTGGGTTTTCGAGTACGTTCGCTTTGTTGATCATGATTAATTGGTTTTCGAGTACGTTCGTTTTGTTGATCATGATCTTCTTAACGATTGTGAAAATAATTGCGATAGTAACTCGCAAAATTATTCGTGCATGTAACACTGCCCCCATCTTAGTTTTTTTCGCCCCGAAAAGATGTATCGCCAGTTGTAGTCAATTCTCCCTAGAGATAATAAGGGGCAAAACAGTCCAGGTGTACGATTTTCATTTTGGCTCTTGGCTTACGGTGTTCCTGTATGCGATATAGGACGTCGTTGATTCACTTTGTAACTCAGAATCGTCCCTCCCAATTATGCTGCAGCTTTGGAGACCTACCCTTTCGCCGTTTTAAGCTATAGAGCCTCACCAAATCATCTTGCTAGAAGCCAGTAGAATTTGCCTTTAGATCATATCTGGTCTTTATGCAGTCAGTGGCTGATTCAAGGTGTTTTCGCACTGTCCGATGTATCTGGTTCAACCGTTGCCCTAGGTCACTTGCGTACTGCGAGATCGTTTGGGGTTTCTCAGGGGGTGTTCCGAACTTTATATCAGCCGGCAGACGAAAAGTCTTTCCAAAAATGACTTTGGCTGGAGCTTTGCACGTCGATGCATGTTTGGCAGCTCTGTACGCCATCAAAAATAGTGGGATGTGTCGGTCCCAGTCCCTTTGGTTCTCGTCAACCATCTCGGCCAGGTGGTTATTGAGTGTACCGTTGAAACGTTCGACCATTCTATCGGATTGGGGATGCAGCGGTGTTTGTCCTTGTTTTCCGTATTCCCAGCAGCTCGTACATTTCGCCAAAAACCAGTGACTCAAAGTTTTGGCCTTGATTCGAATGTAGTTCACAAGGTACGCCGTACCTACTGACCTTCAGTAATTGCTTCCTGGTTGGAAATGGGGTAGACCTCGGACCACTTGCTAAAATAATCGGCAACAACCAGCGTGTATCGATTTCCATGAATTGATTCAGGAAAGGGTCCGGCGATGTCAACAGCAATCCTTTCAAACGGTACCCCCACATTATAGGTTTGCATTTGCCCCCTCAGTCGTCGTTTGGACCTTTAACGGAAGCGCAAATTGTGCATCTACGGCACCAGTCCTCTACGTCTTCTCGAGCGTGGAGCCAGTAAAACCTTTCCCCCAATTTCGCTAGGTCTTGTTAATACCAAGGTGGATATCGTGGATTCGGGTTTTGGGAAGTAAAGTTTCCATCCTATAGGAGCTGCCATCCGCCGTTTCCCATTTCCTCTTGAATACGCCACCCTCGATCTGAAGGGAGTTCCATTGTGCCCAATAACCTTTCAGGGTGGCGCCATACATCGAAACGTCCTTCCACTCACGCCAGCTAGTTGTTTCCTTCCATATGAGTAATGGTCCGAGGTCTTCATCGGCTAACCGGACATTTTGAGTCTCCTCCGATGAAGACCCTGCATCGGACTCGATCAACAGTCAGCTTCTTCTCCTCAATCCATTGGCAGTGCTTGCAGTTAGCTGGACATGGACGACGAGATATGGCGTCAGCATTTCCATGAACTCTGCCCTTCTGATGAACAATTTTGTAGTCGTATGACTGCAATCTTTCGATCCATCTCCCAAACATTTTCGCGCGGATTTTGAATTTAGCAGCCATCTCAGTGGTGCATGGTCTGTTCGAAGAACAAATTGCTAGCAATATAGGTACGTGTGGAACTGCTTGGTGGCCTCTATCATAGCCAATAGCTCCTTTCTGATCACGTAGTAGTTTCTCTCACTTTTTGAGAGAACTAGATTGTAATATGAGAGGACCCTTTCTTCGCCATCGATCTGCTAGGAGAATCTAGCTCCAATACCACCGTTGCTCACAACGGTGTCAGCTGCAAGCATTTTTCCGGGTTTTGGATATGCCAGCACGGGTGATTTGCACAGCGTCTCCTTCAAGGTCTCAAAGGCTGCCAAGTAATGTTCATTCCAGACATACGGAGGGTTTTTTTTCGGTTAGCTGATGGAGACACTTAGCTATTTTGGCAAAGTCTTTGACGAATCTTCGATAGTAGGTCACCAGACCCAGAAAACTTCGTTGTTGGTACTTGTTGTTTGGTGTTGGCCAGCTTTTCACGGCTTAAATTTTTTTAAGTTTTACTTTGACCCCTTCTGCTGATACAAAGTGTCCTAGGGATTTTACTTTAGCTGCAAAAAGGGTACACTTGTCGGGACTAAGTTCCAAATTCGCCAGTCGAAATCGGGAGAATACCTCTTCTAAGTTCCACGCATGCTCCCCGAACGTTCTCCCGATAACAATGGTGTCATCTAGGTACACCAAGCAGGTCTTTCAGGTTAACCCTCGTAGCACGTACTCCATCAGACGTTCGAAGGTAGCTGGAGCATTGCAAAGCCCAAATCACATCACCACGAATCGCCACAACCCGGTGTAATGATGTTGTAATGATGTAACAATACAGACTATTCAATCAATAACAATACATATCATTACATCATCAATACAATACATATCATAATATCATATTAATGATGTAACAATACATATCATTTAATAATTAAATAGTACATATCATTCAATCGATTTATGCTATGATGCATATATTCTCAATGCATTTCATTCTTAATATTTACATGTATCATATTCATATTCACATTCCTAATTTTCTGTTTTTATTTACGATCGTAAATAAATTGAATGTGAAATGAATATGAAACCCATTTCATTCACACCGTAAAATGTAACGTGAGTATCTTACGGAAACCCATATGGGAAAATTCATTTAGACTAATGTGTGAACTAGAAATATCATCTTACATGTACACGACTAGCACGCGACATGCACTTGAATTTTCTTTGGTCAAGTGGATGAATAATAAATTGAGAATTGGGTCATTTTGTAAAATTAAACGAATAGAATTTATGACTAATAAACTATTGTAAATTATGATTAGCTTGTATGTAAGAAAATGTATAAATACCAAAGTAGGAATTGAAAATATATCCAGTTTTAGACGAAACTCTGTTTGAGCAAGGATCCGCTGCTAATCGTAGCGTAACAAATATTTCGAAGGACTCGCTGCTATTTGTAGCGCAGGACTCGCTACTATTTGTAGCGCATAATAAATATACATATATTTATTTTAGTAACCATGGCGTCAGTGGAATTTAAGATTCCTCGCCAGAAATCTCTGCGGCCTAGCCGCTTGGTTAGGTAAGCGTTCCTCCAATTCGGATTAACACAATAAATATTATATTTTGTTCTAGAGAGGAACAGGAGAGATATCTGGTAAAACCAGACTTATTATACCGGTCCCAATTGAAAATGCGGTCTTCTCTCAGTCCTTCTTGTCGACTTCTACCTGCCAGTAGCCACTCTTGAGATCAAGTGTAGAAAACCATTTTGCGTCGGCTAAAGTGTCCATGATGTCGTCGATGTGTGAGAGCGGGTAACTATCTTTCTTAGTGACGTCGTTAAGCTGCCTATCATCAACAGAAAAATGAGTGCTACCATCTTTTTTTTCCTAGGACTACTGGTGCGGCCCATGGACTGATAGAAGATTCGATAACACCATGTTTTTCCATATCCGAGATCAGTGCGCTGACTTCTCGGCTATAGGAAGACGTCTCGGTGCTTGTCAAATTGGCTTGGCTCCCTGTGTATCTATGATGTGCGTTACCATACTCGTTCGGCCATGGTCATCCGGGCTTGTTGAGAAGATATCACTATACTTGGTGACCAGATCAGAGGCTCGCTCGAATAGCTGCACTGGCAATCTTCTTCTTCTTTGTAGCACTACAGCCCCTCTTAGGCCTTCGCGTAGAGATAGTTAAAGTACCTTATTTTCATGTCTGTATTGATTTTTTCGGAAGTTGGTTTGGTCAGTACCATGCTCCCGTGTGCTTGCTCAGCTATGATATGATCTGATTAAATCAGTACATATCATCACTGAGTGAACACTCGTAGTCTGTTCGAAAAATCCCCTGAACTAGATCACATTGCTCCCAACGAGATTTGAACGTAGGACCTTCAGCTTATGCGTTTATGCTATAATCACTAGACCACACAGACTACTCTGGCAATATAGTCTGCTCCAATATTGTAGACGTGGATTCCCGGGCTTTGTCTGTGTCTTGCCTCCTTTTCCAATGATGGTCGTGAGTGGCTTCCAAAGAGGTGATGGCGGAAATAGGCTGGCAGCTGCCAATGACTCCTCCCGCTTTGATGCTCGTGGTTGAGTCTATGGTATTAAGGACTCTAACTGGCACGTATCCGTTCCTTAGAGATCTTACAAGGCTTCGTCCTACATTCAAGCTGTGCAATGCCGATGTTTTCGTTGGCTCTTTCAGATAAGATCGGTGGTCTCCAGAATCATCATCAAGCTTGGCCCATATAATGCTCTCGGAAGCTTTGGGCACATCAGTGTCAGCACATACTGCAACATTCATCTTGCTTTTGCGGGTCAGCACAATTCAATTTGTAATTATTAGAATAAGCATGTTTTGATCTTGTTGGAGTCAGAGAAATAAATTTTGTTCGTTGTTTCACGAAGTAGACAACAGCTTTTTTATTTCACTGGAGCAATAGTATAGGGAGAGTTGGTGAAGCACCAAATCTCCAAACAATAAATGAAAGGACTAGATTAAATAAGTGAAGTGTAGATGGTGAATGACATTTTTCAGTCTGAAGGAAACTAGTTGTGAAGCTTCCAAGGTACCTAAAGGATACATCAGTGTAACACTGAATTATTAAAATAAAACAGATCGGGTTTAGTACTCGGTCGACTACAAGGAAGCGGAAGGCATTGGGCTTGTCGCTATTCAAACATTTTTGGTGACTCCGACATAATAAAGCATCCTTGGAGCCTCTCGCGACATATCCTCGAACGTAATTTGATTTTGGCTGGAGAATAGAAGCGATACGGGACCATCTTAACGATTTCACTAAGCAGCAAGAGGCTACAGGTCAGGAGTTACAGCGCTATTACGCCAACTATAAATGGGATTCTGCTGCGCGAAAAGCGCTCGAATATCTAACCTCGCCAAGGGATGAAGTGGAGGAATTGTGGATGTCCTTCAAGACCACAAACAGTGAGATTTATGAATCAGTTAAACATTGGCCAGATCACCCTTATTTGACGAGCAAATATTTTACTTTAATCGAGCAAGAGTATGGAAAATTCCTGGAAGATGAAGAAAGGCGTCTTGGAGAAGCACCGGCGGTATCTACGAGACGATACAGCAGTGGAGCCATGAAATCGGAAGATCCTCGCAGCGAAGCCGAGGCCAAGACTGTAGGTTTAATCTGGCAACAACGCTCAACCATGCGTGCGATAGAACACATCATATAAACTATCGACGCAATTGAAGAAGCTCAACCAAAGGATGTCTACTCGATAAAAACCACTCTGATCTCCAAGTAATGGGAAGAAATTCGAAGGTTTCATCAAGAGATCTAGCAAAATTCGAGAAATCCTGCTGCGTTTAACTACAATGACGAGGAGTATTATGCTATGGAGGACTGTGTGCAGGATGCATGAGTGTTTTTGGCTGCCCATCAGGAGAAAATTGTTGATAATCCGGTGGTAAAACGCAAACTGCCTGCTGTCAAATTGCCGGATATGAAGATTCCAACTTTTGATGGAGACTTTTCAGTCAGATCGTACACTCGCAGAGCCTTGGAGCTGCGCAAAAAATGTGGTATCTCAAAGGCAGTCTCAAAGATGTACCAGAACGACTATTGCGTCACTTGCCAATCGGGGACGACACCTACAAAACTGCGTGGGAAATTCTAAAGGGTCGTTACAGCAACAAAAGGCTAATATTGTCTTTACTATAAGACACATTAATGTCGCAAGCATCTTCAGCAACCGAGTCAACTAGCACCCTGAAAAGACTCCATGACGTAACAAGGGAGTGCATGCTCGGCTTAAAGAACCATGGATTTGACATAGAAAATTGGGACCCAATCCTGCTACAAATACTGGTGAAAAAATTGAACAAAATTACACATGTCTTGTATGAACAATCATTGAAGGCTCCTCGTGAACTACAGAGTGTAGACGATTTTCTGCTCTTCTTCGAGCATCGGTTCTAGGCCTTGGAAGCTATGTGTTCCGAAAAGAAGTCTGAACAAACGAAATCGTCGGCTCTGATATCGACAAGTAAATCCTTAATGAAGTGCAGTAACTGCAATGGAAATCACCATATTTACGCCTGTGAAGCCTTTGGAAGATTATCCCACCAAGATCGCACTGAGAAGGCCAGGCATCTTAAACTCTGCTTTAACTGTTTGAGAGAGGGACATCGAAAGGCTGATTGAAGTGCAGGAACTTGCCGTAAATGCAAGAAGAAGCACCATACCTTATTACATTCAGAAGGTAAAGTTGCAGCAAATCCCACTACGATTCATTCAGTGGCAAGCAAAAGTCGATCCAACCAAGTCATTAAAGCTAATGAGATTCCACCACGCACTGACTTGTCCACGGAAACAGCTTCCCATAATGGTTCATTCGTGATGCTGGGTACGGCAATAGTCCAGGTGGTTGATCAGTATGGACAATTGAGGAGGCTTCGAGCGATTCTTCACAGCGGTTCACAGATCAGTATAATAACAAGCGAAGCAATCAAGAAGCTAGGATTGCAAGGTGTTGAGCACAATATGTCCATTAAAGGCCTTGGTGGTGTGTCACAACAAACACAGCTCATGGCAAGGCTCGTACTGCAGTCCCGGGATACGTCATTCCAATGTGAGCTTAACGCGATTGTCTTGAAGCAAATAACATCACGCCAACCCGCTTTGGAACTACACACAATCTCCTGGGCCAAACCAAGGAATATCGACTTAGCAGATCCCGAGTTTCATAAACCAGGACGAGTTGACCTGCTGCTGGGCTCAGATGTCTTTTATGAAACCCTCGCTGATGGACAGATCAAATTGGCACCCACTCTGCCACGTTTACAAAACACCGCTTAAGTAGTTTGCGAGAAAAATTACTGTGACACACGGATGAACGGGCAGACGGACAGACAGGATGCGATTTTAGTAGGGTTTAGTAAAATTTTTTTACAAAACCCTAAAAAGAGCCACTGAAACTGAAGAGCAAAGTAAATCTCGCCTTCAGCAAATGCGCAACAGAGCTTTCAGAAGAAGAGAAGAGAAGAGCAACGTGGATCTCGCTTTCAGTGAATTTATGACAGAGTTTCCACTTTTAGAGCCGCTGAAACTGAAGAGCAACGTGGAACTTGGCTTCAGGAAAAGCGCAACAGAGCTTCAACTTCTAGAAAAGAGGAAGCTGAAGAGCAACGTGGATCTCGCCTTCAAGAAATGCATGCCAGAGGTTCAAGTTCATGAGCAGGACAAACACCAAAACAACATTTCGAACAACTTGATATAAACCGATTACGATTGACTCGAACAAGGGAACGGATTCATTTGAATCATCTTTCACGTTTTTAGTAAATTTGAGAACACATCCTTGATTTTAAAATGAAAGATATGTGTTTTCTTACACGATTATGGCTGAAACGTATCTACGATGTTAAAAAATAGAGTTGAGTGTACTTAAAATTTTCAGATAAGATAAATAACGGAGATATCTTTGAGAATTCACGATAAATAAGATTTGACTTTTCTTAGCTTGAGAATGGAAGTTAACGCTAAAGGAAGAGACAATATTGTTTAAACTTCTTGAATCTACTTTACATCCTGACAAGCTATAATTCTGGTTTTATTATCCTAACCGAGGCCAGGAAAGTTTCCTATTGCAAATATGGTTGGATGAAAGTCTACACCACTAAAACTCAAATCAAAGTATCCTTAAACACCTTGTCACAATCACATTGAATATCCTTGTCACGACATAAAACACACCTTCCAGGATTTCCATCCTGCCAACACTCACAATTAATCATCGTCTCCTTTATCGTGCATTCAGCCATACACCATGAATAAAAATCGACATTTTCGTATTTTACGACAGCTCAGCATCGGACAAGAAGGGTAAATTTATGATCCTGATGGCTCATCCTCCTCGCATACTGCATACATATAATATACATAAATGTATTTTGTTGGCAACATTTTGTATCTTTTCGCGCTACAACGACCAAGACGCGAGACTACTCGATACAAAAAAAAAAATACTACGAATAAAAATGAACGAACCAGACAATTTTAGAGCCATTTAATGAGTTCCGAATTATGGTTGTGGCGAAAATTATTCGTGCCATCTATTGAATTAAATGGCCAGGACCGCCCAAGGAATAATGGGCCATTTACAGTTTGTAAATATGCGATTTTATCGGTATCTTAGAAATGGCATTTAAAAATTGTTAGGGCTTTGCTGAGGTTTTTATGGAGATGGGAGAATTCAATGCCTGGTATTATTTACACATTTTACAATAGATCCTTTTTATTGTGTGTGCGCATAAATGTTGGTTTTATGAAGATAATCGTCTACATTTTAATGTCAATTATTATGACTTTGTTTGGAATTTAATGATAAACAACGGAATTAATTTGTAAGAGGTATTTCCATAAATAATTCATTTGAATTTTTGTAGAAACTAATTTTATTGGTTTGCGCTCATAGTATTTTTCTCCGAAACTTTTTTAAATCAGCACTTAATAATGCCATTTGAAAAATTTGCTAACCAAAGTTTGTTACAATATACTTGGGCAGAACCGGAGCCGTGCACTATTTTAGGCTTGAAGGTAGAATATTTAATCATAACTTTTATTGAAGTCATCCAAAGTTGGATTGGAATATGAATTATTCAAGTAGAAGTCCCTTGAATATGAGTGAAACAAAATTTGATGCTGTCAAATTTGATCCTGTTAAATTCTTAGATTGAAAGGCTTATGTATATTTAATAGCGTTAAGCCTTAAGAACCAAATAGAGACACGAGATTTGCAAATTTCTTCACTCGATTATATCAAGGATAATAAGTTATTTCATAAAATTATAGGCAACATCAAGGAACTGACTTCAATATCAAACTTTCCTGAACCCATTGTAAATCTTGATGTGTTAACCAACTGGCAATGGCAACACAAGCACATAGCAATCAGCGTATCACCCACTTTATGAACCATGCCAACTATTGAGCAGCACAATTTATTAAAAACGTTGAATCTAACCCTCGCCAGCCCAAGTAAAGTCTAACCTGTGAAGACGCCGTAAGTTCGCCCTACTTGCCAACACTTGAAATCCTACCAGGAGCTAATTGGCGAGCTTGAGGCTTCCCAAAATGGTTGCTACACTATCACGGACAAGTTCCTTCCAAATTTCAGCACTTACCTCTGCAATAAGTATACAATTTGTATGAATACAGATAGAATCACCCGAGCCAAGTTACTTTTGAACTTTCCCTATTATGAATATGATGTAATCAATAACATAGACAAAGCATGTAAGTTAGAACTATAGCAGGCATCTATACAAGACCAACGACAGCAGCAAAAACCATTCGCAGAAGAGACATCAAGTTATCTACCACATGAGAAACACCATGAAGTAAAAAGATATCGACCTCTAACCTACGTACACACACAAAAGCAATCGAATGCGCAATTTAATTGACTGACTTGTGGAAGTGTCTAAAGAGAATCGACTCCAAAATAAAAGTTTGTATTGGGCCGTATCATATGAAGATAACTTTCTCCTATTCAGGATGGCAGCTCAAGTGGAATTCCGAATGGTTGGAACAGATACTATACTATTTGTACCGAAAAATATAGAAGCATACCCAGCCAATGTTGGAAAAGTTAGGTACAGTGTGGACATCTACATGGAAAAGAAGACTCACGTTTCGCGTCCGTATCGCTGAAAGACACAATTTGAAATTGGTGTCGAACCCATCATTTCCCCCAACCCATTGTTGCATAATACCAGTACACCCTATGTATACTGGTATGCGCTGGGAGCTTGATATTATGTGTATCCTATATACAGACCAAGGCTTCCGGGGAGAGTAAGATATTCCTGTGTGATACTTACCTGCTACTACATTTTTGTCAGCTAGATCATTGATAAGGGTGGTCGTTTGTTTAATGATTTAAGTTTTTATTTCCTTCTTTGTTTAGTTATACAATTACAATGAATTCTTCAAAGCTAGTTAATTTATAACAGGACAAGATATTGCGGACTTTTTGCCTACATAAGTACGTATTTAGAATAATAATGAAACAGTTAATTTACTCGATTTACGTTTGCTCTAATTATACTTGTTTGTTATTCAGAGGGAAAAGAAAATTCGAAGAAACCAATCTACTTATCTAAGCTTTAACTGTTGCTCGGGCTGACGCCTTGAGCATGCAGTTATATTAACGAATCAATTGATTAATAATCCAACTGCTAGCCCCAGCCACATAGCCTTGGGACGCTAATACTCGGGCTAACACCTTGAGTATGCAGTCAGATTAATAAATCAATCAATTATGAGTTCAACTGCAGGCCCCGGGCATAGCTGCCTTGGGGCACTTATACTCGGGCAGATGCCTTGAGTATGCAGTTGAACGCATTCTTAATTCGCTTATCCCGGGCTAAGTGCCTTGGGATAGAATAAGCTCGGGCGCACGCCTTGAGCCAGCGAATGGAGAAATACGTCTCGATTTTCTTGTTTCTATAATTTTCTTTTATAGTATGAAACAGAACGAAATACGTCGCCACAACAACAAAATCACAGCCCGAAACAGAATCAACAATTGCTTGAGCAATTGGTCACACGATGAGCAGGTGAAACAAGCGAAAATCTGCCAACTTCTCGACATTGCACCGAACGATGAGGATTTCGTGGGTTTATGCGACGCAATGCACCAAGCACCAAAATATGTCATGGACGAGAATACAATCACCAGAGATCTCGACTATTCAGACACGGTCAGATAGTCGTCAGAGTTCAGCGTGCCATTGAATTTGGTGTTCGATTTAAACGATTATGTTATGGACACAGCTGAGGATTACTCGGACTCTCCAGCTGCAGAGGAACGCAAGGAAGAATACACAGAGGAAGCCATTCGCTCCGACGAGGAAATCAATACGAAGCCGCACTCCCAAATCAAATGGAAATATCACCCAGAAACACAAAACACAGGGGAACCACTGAGCAACGTTCGAGATCGCAACTTTCTTCCGGGCTTCATGAATGATATGGTGGAATTCTACAGCACTACAATTTGGAGAATTTTAGAAGAAATTATAAACACGATTGAAGTGGGAAATCAAACAGTGGATGTGAAGAAAACAAACGAGTATGATTAGCGCGTTGCAAAAGAAACACATTTCACAGCACCTTAAACATATGTATACACACCTGAGGAGTATATCTCAGCTCGAAATACAAGCAATCCACCGTGAAAATTGCGAAAAACCGAGTAAACACCATGACACTCGAAGTGCACTGCTTTAGGGCGAATCTTGGAAAGAATTATATATAACAACATTGACACGATTTTCCCGAAATAACTATTTCTCATAAAAACTAATGTAAACAAACACCACTGAAGTTCCAAACTGTCAGTGAATCACGTTCAGCCAATTCAGCCGAACTTGGAGTGATCACCACCAGAGTGGAGCGGAAATCACTTTGCGGGTGAGAAAAACTACTCCGCGAGAATAGAAAGAACCACGCCAAAGAGGTGGATGACCGGGGACAATGGTATTCGGTCGAAGAGCGGGACATTGGCCATTAGGAGGAGATGATAAAAGTGTGCGAAGAATGACGCCTCCTCTTACTTTCTTCTTGGGTGTGGCGGAGCGGAAATACTGGCGAAGCGGCGAGCGTAAAGAAGTGAACAAGCAGGAGATTTTGATACGCATCATCAAGTGCGTTGAGGTGATAAGCGATAAGCAGGTGAACAAGCGGAAGATTTCAGACGTTTAATCAAGTTCAGACGTTTAATCAAGACAAAAGTACACCATCGGATGCGAACAAAGAAGGAGCCCCTTTTAGGTACGAGTAGAAGTAAGTTTCTTTTAGAACTAAAGTAGATAGAGAGTTTGTTTGAATTTGGATTTGGATTGAAATTCAATAATTAAACTGAAATTGTTTTATTGAGTTTATGCCTTTAGGAAAGAGGAAAAAGGAAGAAGGTAAATTTTTTTTTGTTTCAGATTTTGACGGGTGCGGCTTGAGTGGGAAGTCGTGGTGTATTAAAGACAAGAAAAGTAAAATCGGAAGGGAATAAAAGTGTTCGGGGGTGGTGTGGTAATTCCGATAGCTGGTCGAACGGTTTTGATTAGTGTTCGAGGGGAGTGTAGGAGGGTCGGTCAGGGAAGGTAATAGTGTCGAAGTGTGAAGTTAGTGTGGTAGCTAGTGTGTGCACGGTAGATAGGGATCGGAAGAAGAGAGTGACATTGGTTGTTCCGACAAGCCGCATTCTCGCTTGGCGGCTTATTGGGGCCTTGAAGGCCAGGCCAGTGGCACCCCACGCCCATCTCCGGACGAGCTAAACCAGGTCCGTAAGCCCCGCCGGAGTACCCTAATTTCCCTGAGGGCCATAGTGACTCCCGCGGAATAATTGGGGGTGTAACAATACGGCTCATAAGTTCGCCAGGAATAATCATGGTGCGGATAATCTCCCAAAAAATTTGCTGACTGCACCCAACTCCGCTCGTGTCTTAATAGGGCACTAAATTGACGTCCATTTTCATGCTTATCCTCTTTGAAGTTTGTTTTTTGAAAAGATCCGTCGCACATAGTTACATTTTCCGCATTTTTCGAAACTTTGGGAAGCGCACCGGCAGAAAGAGAATAACTTAGTTTTTTGAGCACATTTCTTAACAGCTGATGCGTCTGCTTCCTTGCTTATATTTTTTACACCTTCCTCTATTTCTGCTCTATCCGCAGTTTTTCCACTAGCTTCACCCTGATTGCTCAGCAGTCCTGGATGAATTCCTTTGCCCGTTGGTAAGCTTCCTCTAATAATCTATATTTGTTGTCCTGGAAATACGGTGTGCCCTTGCGCCTCATGTTTTCCCATCAGTTGAAGAATTTCCTTCTTAGCACTTTTATCTCCTTCTAGATCTCTATGCATTTTTCCTCTGTGCGCTTATCCCTTCTGAGCTTACACAGGGACTCCCGAATATCCTCGATGGCAGAAACCCGCCTTGCTGATCCGCAATCAGCCAGTCAATATTTATTTGTTCCATATTAAATCAATCAAATCAATTACCTGAAGTAATATTCCCAACTATATTTGCAATAAGCAATATGTAATCACTTACACACTTTGTTCACTACGTCACAAAATTATCACATACAATATGACAGTTCAGCCTGGCTAGTACAATTCATTAAATTCACTTTTATTAAAGGTTTGGTTTCTGACTTTAGGGAAATAGAAATATCATTAAAACTTAGTTTATTTATTTAAAAAGCCAACCAGGCAATCACAAAAAAGTACTTATATCTAAATAAATCACAAAAAAAGTAAATATATATTTAACAATAACTTATTTTAATGCGTCCGTAATCTTTTTTTTGAAGTTATGTATTGAGATAGAAGAAGAGTAATGTTCACTCATAGAATTGAAGATCTTGCTACACCTATTAATTGGCTCGTTGTCTGCGTAGGTGGTTTTATGTTGGTCTTCATGAAGCAGACGAATGTTCTCAGTATGCTTAATCGTTTCCTTGAACGTGATTTTGGTTGATGGTGATGCAACATTTACTATCTTATTGATTACATCCAAAACAAAGCAAGAACTTAAGATAGTTCTTCGAGATGAGAGCGAGGAAAGATTCAAAATCTCATATCTTTGCTGGTAAGGTGGCAAGGTAGCGAAGTTTCTTGGGTCATAAGCATCATGCAAGGCAAAAAGAATAAACTGTTTCTGCACAGAATCAATGTAGATACTGTGATTCCCAAAACATGGATTCCAAATAATCAACCATATTCATGGAGGGGGCGAACATATGAGGTGAACAGAGTTTTGGTGACCCATAAGTTTTTGAATTCTTTGGCGTGACTTTTATAAAACCGAGCTGCTTACATGACCAAGCAAGAATTGTATCGTATTGAGAATAGAAATTCAACTTGCGGTCGAACAGAACGCCCAGGTCTGAGATCGGGTCAACTTTTTGAAATTGGGAATCATTCAGGTTATAAGTGTGCTCAAATACTGAATTTTTTCTCGAGAAGCTTATAACAAAACACTTTCCAACATTTAGATAAAGCCTGTTATCGTTACACCATTTCAATAGTGAATTTATTTTGGCTTGCAGAAAAATAGCCTCGGAATCGAGATTGACGATGTGGTATATTTTGAGGTCGTCAGCATACAGAAGATGAGGTAGGGGACTTAAATTTTCAGACAAGTCGGAAATAAAGATGTTGAATAAAAGGGGGTGGCTACCTTGTGGCGCTCCAGAAGAAGCAATAATTTCTCTTGAAAAAGTGCCCTGGAATCTGACAAACTGTGTTCGATTATTCAGGTATGATGCAATCCAACTCAGTAAGGACCCAGAGATGCCGAACTTCAGAAGTTTGGAGATCAAAATTTCATGATCGACTCGATCAAAAGCTTTGGTGAAGTCCGTGTAAACAGCGTCAATCTGGTTACCTTTTTCCATTTCGCAGAGAATAGTGAGGTAAGAAGCATTGGGTTAGTGGTAGTTGATCGACCTTTACGAAAACCATGCTGCTGTTCGTAGTTCAATCAACGTGGTAAGCTTATCACAAACAATTTTTTCGAACAATTTTGGAATAGCTGATAGTATCGCAATACCTCTATAGTTTGTTATAAACCGCTTTTCGCCACTTTTGAAAATTGGAGTCAAATGAGAAGACTTCCAGATAGTTGAAAAAGCCCCTCGTAATAAAGATGCATTGAATAGAATAAACAGAGGTGAAGAGATTTGATGTATACACTCGAAAAGGAATATCGGTGGAAGAGAGTCAGGTCCAGGTCCCTTGTTAATATCAAGTTCTTTAATAGCGTATACGATATCTTCACTTGACAAATTCATTTCATCAATGAATGGTGCTGTCGTTGAATGGCAAATGGGTATGCTAGAAGATTTGGTGGCCGGGCGGAAAGCCTCTTGGGAATGCTCGGCAAAACAGCCGCGTACAATTTAAGGGCAAATTGAATTACTATCACCGTAATACATTGATGTTGGAAATTCTGTGGCTTTTTGCTTAGTTTTTACAATATTGAGAAATTCTTTGGGATTACGAATAATATTTACAGAGCTTGTTCCTTTGATTTCGCAGATGTCGAAGGCCGCAATCAAGCCAGGGCTCGAAAATTTTGGGTTTTTTCTTTATTTTAGGAACATGAGTCTCAATGCATTCGAAAAGTGTTTTATAGAATGAAGAGACTACTTCCTCTAAATCTAAACTTGAAAGATAGTTCCCATCAATATTGGCAAGATAGAATTTAATGCTATTATAATCAGCATTTAGGAAGTTAAATACAATACAGTTATTGTACGTTCGGGAAAAAGTTACATCAGATATGGGAAGTTCAACCGAAGAAGCGAAATGGCTTCGTTTGTTAGAGAAAAGGTTTTCTTTGTATTTGGTTGGGCTTATCACATCATCGCCATAAGCATTGGTAAAAATAACATCCAACCAGTTTCCGTTTTGGTTGGGAGTCAGTGATACTTGTTGTAAGTCATTACCATAAAAGGCATTGATTAGATTAAGATCGATGGTATTTGAGAGGTTTAGTGGTAGAAGATGGTTATCAGTTTCATCAGGAGTAAAAGATAAATTAAGGCGGGTAAAGTCTCCCAAAATTATAATTTGATCATGTTCCTCTAGAAATGCAGCAATAGAATTTATAATTTCACATATCTTCTCGTAGGAAGTTTCGTCAGATTTTGGTGGAACGTAAAATACCCCTATGTTTAAAACCATTGCCTAAGCGTATTCGAACCACCTTATGTTCAAAAGTTTTATTGGAGGTACTTTCAACGTTTTCAGAGGTCATGGAACTTTTGATCACAATCAACACTCCACCACCTTTGGTTAAGCCTGTGGATGAGTAGTCACGGTCAGCTCTATAAATTGTCCAGCTACTGTCTAGAATTTCTTCGTTTATGTAACCATCATGTAGCCAGATTTCGGTGAACGTTAATACATTAAAATGGCAGGACTTACAATCAAGGTATAATTTATTTATTTTCCCTCTCATACCGCTACAATTATGGTAAAAGAGTTTAATAGCATTCAATGGTAAGTTAGTATTAGGAATGATACTTTTTATACTTTTCTCTTGCTTTTTGGAGCATTGAGACATGCTTAGATTTCACATGCAAAGCGTATGTTTCCAGATCATTTTTTACCTGGTCAGCAGGAAGTCCGAGCTGCTCGTGATATTTTACAAATAGATGGCGTAATGGCTCAATCTCAATAGGCAGGCCCCCTTGCTGAACTAGTACTTTGAGATTAATTTGGTTTTACCATCAAAACAGGTTGATTCAGGTGCGTTGTGCATGTAAGCAAGATAAAGTGGAACGCAATCAAACAATTTCTCAAGATTATCCTTCATATCTGTAGCCAACTTCACAGGAGGTAGGTTTAGTGGGTCTAGGTGACTGACATTAATAGTAGAGATCGGAGTGTCTGAAACTGACGGAACAAGGATTATACCCTCAGAAGACGGAGCCAACGTATCACCACGGACAAAATTTGAGTAAGGTGTAAGTGTAGTTGTTTGTACAGAAGTTTTTTTGGGAGAGGCTATTAACAGGTGCAATTATCGGTTCAATCAGAGGAGAATTTTGCATTTCATCACTTTGAGTGCCCTCAGTTTCAGTGGAAATTTGTCTTTCCAAGTGTCTATCATTTGAAGAGAAAGTCGACGGTTGAGAATAAGACTGAATCATATCAGAAGAGTAAGTCCTTGGTGACCAGCCAACTATATTGGATGTTGAAGATCTTTTATTTCTCATTGAATTTTGAATACATTTTTTATCGATTTTTAAAAATTTCTGAAAATCTTCTTTATTTTTATTTTGATCAATCGTCTTACTCTTAGTGAATTTAGATTTGGATTTCCATTTCCTAAAAGTCATTCCATTCCTGTTCTGGCACTTGTTATCCTCTTGTAGATCGATGAACATCCAGGCATATCGTGCAGGAATAGATACTTTGAAGAATTTGTACTTGCGTCGCACCAACTCTACAGAACAGTTTTCAAGGAAAAGCTCAAATTTGAGAAACTTCCTCATCCACAACACATCTGCCGACTTTGGAGCTCCTTTGACGAAAAATAATTGGTGTTCAGGATTTTTCCGGTGTGATTCAGGCATTATTTTCAGATGTTGGGAATTCGCCATTTTAATTTTCTCGATCCGCCGGTTCCATTTCTCTCCCGACCAGGGAGTACCGAATTGGATAATGTTATTTGTACACCGAACAGGAGATTTGGCCGACCGCATATTTGCGACAGGGGTTATTTTCTTCATGGGAAACGTAGAAGCATCCTTCACTTCTTTGTGGCTAGAGTTGACCATTGCTGCTTACTTAAATTCTGCGAGTATCAGCTCGTGATTTAATGATGGCGTGGAATTTACTTTAGAGTTAATTTTTTCAAGCAAATTGTTTTCCATACTGTTAATAGCAGTTGTTCCTGTAAAATTTTCGGCAATTCTGAATTTTGCTGTTGATATCAGAAACCATTTTTTTCAAATTACGCAGGCGAGTACCGATAGTGCTATATGACAAGGGAGCCGATGCATTAAACGGATAATTAATCGATCTATCCTTCACTGCTAAAGCACCTTTCAACTCTTCCAGCTTACTTTCAATTTGGGTCGTCTTGCAACAATTATTAGGTCTTTGTAAAAAAAATTTTTACAAAGACCTACTAGTTTCGCGACCTGTCTGTCCGTCTGTCTGTCCGTCTGTCCGTGCGTCAAAGCTAATTTCCTCAGAAACTATAGAAGCTAGAATGTTCAAACTTTGTGAAAAGGTCAGAAGTAATGGTCTCTCAAAAGTTAAGGCCTTAACAAAAATTTAAAAATTTTTTAAGGGGGGTCCCCCCTAATAATGAATTGGCCCTTAAAAATTTTTTTTTTATCAACGGTAGTCGAGTGAGGTATCTTGATTAGATCATTTAGAATCTGAAATAAAAAAATCATTCTATGAATTAGGCGGTCCAGGGGAAGGCAAAATGTACCCAAAATTAGTGTCCCCCCCTCTCGCGGTTAGACATCTTTCAGCCGAAAAATCTGAAAATTATCACGAACGTGGACCTTAATGAGTACAAGGGCAGCAAATACCTTAGAAATTGAAATTCGCTCAACTTTGTTAATAATAGTATGATTTGTAGATTTTACATTTTCGCCCATAAAATCCAAACGGTACCCTTAAACGTCTTGAAATTTCGCAATTATATAGACAGACATAAGATATATACGTTCACAAAATTTAATTGAGATGGGATCATAACCAAGTAAGTTATAGCCATTTCAATTATATGGAAATACAACAACAATAACATGTGTTTATGGTTGATATAGGGTCTTCCAATAAGAGGTGTTATTTTGATATTCAAAGAAAAATGCCATTTTTGGATATAAATGATCGGATGTTTATTTAATTATAAAGAAGAAGATATGCCGTTACTAGCAAAAACTAACATCAGGCAAATAACCACTACGACAAGCTTACAGGACCATATCCTCTTCATGAAATTTTCCATAACCAAATCGCAAAGCGGCTGCCCTATGTCCTCGATAGCCTCACGAATTTCGTCTATGCGATCGACGCTGAGCTATTGGCCTAGGCCTTCTCTATCACGTGGCTGCAAAGGAAGAAGTCGCAAGATGTTAAATCATGATTTCTATTCAAAATAACACCTCTGATTGGAAAACCCTATATACGAGGTGTGTTCAAAAAGTATCGCCAATTTTGAATTTTCGCGGGTTACGTATATTCGAATTTCGATTTTTTTGTGGCGTTATGTTGGTACTCATGTCTGTCACTTATGCCGACAAGCTCGGCTATTTTGAATGTTCACTTAATTGGTGATAGCTGCTTTACTTGCACGTGTTTTCAATCGTCTTCGATTTTTACTTATTCAAAAAAATGGATCAAAGAACGTGTATCAAATTTTGTGTGAAAAACGAAATTAAGTGCGCGGATGCATTCCGAATGTTGACTGTGGCATACGGAGAAGCTACCCTGGACCGAAGCAACGTTTATCGGTGGTACAAAATGTTTTTAGAAGGCCGAGAAGATGTGAACGACGAGGAGCATGCCGGACGCCCGAGCAATTCAACAACAGACGAAAAAATTAATGAAGTGGAGAAAATGGTATTGACCAATCGTCGAATCACCGTTAGAGAAGTTGCTGAGGACCTAAACATATCGATTGGCTCGTGCCATTCGATTTTTATCAACGATTTGGGCATGAGACGGGTCGCCGCGAAATTCGTACCAAAATTGCTCAATTGCGACCAAAAAAAGCAACGCATGAACATTGCTAATGAGATGTTAAACTCTGTCCGCGACGAACCAAATTTGCTCCAGAGGGTCATAACTGGTGACAAATCGTGGGTTTATGGTTATGACGTGGAAACCAAAGCTCAATCATCTCAATGGAAGCTGCCGCATGAACCAAGACCGAAAAAAGCGCGACAAGTTCGGTCGAATGTGAAAGTTTTGCTGACAGTTTTCTTCGATTGCAGGGGCGTGGTGCATCATGAGTTCCTGCCACAGGGAAGAACGGTCAATAAGGAATATTACCTGCAAGTTATGCGCAATTTGCGCGAAGCAATCCGCCAGAAACGCCCGGATTTGTGGGAGAACAAAAATTGGCTTTTGCACCACGATAACGCCCCTGCTCACACATCGTTGCTTGTGTGCGACTTTTTGACCAAAAACAACACACTAATGATGCCACAGCCACCGTATTCCCTAGATCTGGCCCCCTGTGACTTTTTCTTGTTTCCTAAACTGAAGAGGCCCATGAAAGGACGACGTTACGCTACGCTTGACGAGATAAAGACGGCATCGAAGGAGGAGCTGAACAAGATTTAAAAAAAATGATTTTTTGAAGTGCTTCGAAGATTGGAAAAACCGTTGGCACAAGTGTATAGTATCTAATGGGGATTACTTTGAAGGGAACAAAATAGATATTCATGAATAAATAAATAATTTTTGAAATTTTTTGAACACACCTCGTATATTTAAAATTTTTCAGGCACTTTTATTTTCTTTCAATTTTCATGAAAATTGAAGGAATAGTATTTAACTTGAACATGTTCAATCGAAATCATTTAAGCTAGATCAAAATGGCGGCTGCACTGTGCTTATGAAAGAAACTGTGCATCTTTTGTATGAATTTGAACGATTTCATATCCAAGTATTGGATGAATAATTCAAGTTATCGATTCACGCCATTAGAAAACTTGTTTCTAACCCTAGGACGTTTACAAAGACCTTGTGGTAGGAGCACTTTCCTGCTTACTCAACTTGTATTTAATTGAAATAAGCGCACTTTTTCGTTCTTCAAGCATTTTTCCGATTTTGCTAGAACTGATACTGGAGTTGTTTATTGTTGAGGCCAATCCATCAAAACAATTGGCCATTTCTGCAAAATTTTCGTCATTAGACCTAGTCTGTACTTGTTGCTTATAAAGAAGCTGGGCTTTGTCTGTATTAAGGTTATCAATATAAGCTATGATGCTATCATTCATGCATTTTAGCAGGTTTTCGAAGTTCTGGTAGTCGGAGCAGATGAATAGTATTGTGCCAATTCCTTGGCGCATCAATGCAGGCTCCATGGAGTTTTCGATTGCAGAATGCTTTGCAAGTGACAAATTTAAATGTATTATCGAACTTTAAGTTCATTTTTATCTTTTTGTTAATTTTAAATAGAATTGTGTGAAAAGCATTTTATACGTTCAATGTGGTAATGTCCAAAATTTAAAAATGGGTCACAGAATTGTTATAATGCCCGTTCATCAAAATTAATGCACTTAACTAGCGAATGTGTTTATATTGCAATATACCATGTGGGTCACTGAGTTAAAAGTATATAGTTAATTGGGACACAGAATTCGAATTTAATTGGGTCATTACGCGATTCTGAACGAATGCACTAAAACAATTTACTGCATCATGGATATTCACTGGTACCCTTAGTAAAATTGTTATGGTTGCACATTCATACGAGTTAAAATTAATAAGGGCACTTCAGAAATATATGAACATAAATCACAAAGGTTAAATTACAAGTATAGGGAACTTTCACTAAATATAGCGGGGGAATACTAATTCACCAAACTTATGACTTAAATTCTTAATCGTGAACTTTCACTAAACACTTAAGCTCAAACTTTGTAAAAAAGTCGGAAGTGGATGTCTCTCAAAAGTTTAACTCTGTTTACGCATTTTAAAGTACAAAATCAACTTTAAATGTTTAATCTTTAATCAATGGCCTTGCGCCAAAATCAAAGTTACAATAGATTTACAATTACAAAATTAATGGCTTCGCGCCAAGACGGCCGCCTAATACCGCGTTAATCGAACAACTCAAGTTAGTCAGCCTAATTTTGGTTAATTGGTGTGTTTAACCTTTCCGCTAACTCAGCTATGGAATCGCAAGTGAAAGAAATGCTGAATTCAAATAATTGAATCATTTCCCTCAATTGATTTGCAATTTGCATAGCTTTCAATCCAGAGTTAACGACCGCAGTCCAGAGGTCATTCTATTCACTTCGATCATCATTGCCTGGTTGGTTAATTATGACCAAAGAGTCAGTGACCTATGTTCATAGGCCATTAAACCGGAAAAGCGTAAGCAAAACGTTCAAACAAACTGTTACCAAATATTTCAAAATTTTTTTAAGGGGTGTCTCCCCCATAACGAAGTGGCCTTAAAATTGTTTTTTAATTAAAGGTAGTCAAGTAGGGTAGCAAATGAAAGGTATTGATTAGAGCTTTTAGAATCTGGATTTAAAAAGTTATTTTATATATCAGGGAGTTCAGGGAGGGGGGCAATATGTACCAAAAAATGCACCAAAATTGCAATTCAAGCAGTGTTTGACATGATTCACATTAAAATATTAAATGAGGTATATATGTGTGTGTGTGTGTTTAAGTTTCTACATTTCACACGTTGAGTACAAAACCTTTCCGACTTGTTTAATAAGCTGGTATTGAACATGATTTCTCAGATTTTCTTTGGATTTTTTTCTCAAATCAAGCTATTAAAGATTCACCGCAAGGAATTCGTTCCTGCCGACCACTAACAACGGAAACGTTACCTTTTTCTTCACTTCTTTTTCATCATTCCCCGTCACATCAACATCCTTTACCTCGCTCACCTTGCATTCCATCACCCCGAGGGAAATTCATAAAAAAAGCCGTTGATCTAGCGATTCCACCTGAGCAAAGAAAGCCACGCAATACGACACAAGAATTTCACAAGTAATTTTCCGCAAACGCCTTGGAAGAAAAGTTAAATTTATTACTTTCGCTCAAATGGAAAACAATTGCAGACTGGTAAAAAAGCTTTGAGGACAAGCACAGCAAAAAGTAAGTGGAAAAATAAAACAAACGAAAAAACATAACCAGAAAGGAGGAAAAAATTACATCAGCTAAAACGAAAACGATTCCAAACGAAAATAGAGAAAGCAAATTCTGACACACAGCCGAAGAGAAAGAGTGATGAGAAAAAGTGGTTTGAAAATTCATGGTCAGGAAACAATATAAGCAAAATGGTTGAGACGACCAAGACGATGAAAATAAAAAAAAAAAAAACAAACATAGAAATGGATATAGAAAGAAAATATATAGGATAAGAAAGGTTTTTGTCTACAGTGAAAAACTTAAGAATGTGCGGTGGAAGAAGGAGCAACGATGATTGTAAGAAAATTTTCTTAGCTAATGGTTTACGTCCCATCGCACCCGATCGTGAATGTCAATTTTTCATGGAAATGACTCGATGTCAGGGAATTGATTTGTTCAATTTTCATCTGTTTTCTACGTTTGTTTTATTGTTCGATTGTTTTTTTGCTTATTTGTTTCTTGCACAAATAAATTTGTATGGCAATTGTTTGGTATTTTTGCAAGAGAGACTTTGTTTTATAGTGTCTGGGGACAGATTTCTGATTTCGAAAAAAAATTTCAAGATTAAGAACTGGTTTTGCGTTATCGTACTTGAATGGTGATGTTAAGTTTGCAGACGATTTAAGGCGAATTACAAAAATTCTGATGTACGTTTTGTCTTGCAGCACCATTATTTTCAATTTGATTGTGCTATTAACTGATCTAAACTGATGTTATCAAATACTGCTACTTTTACGTCCATATTCTTAAATAAAATGCATATTCCCTTATAACTCTTCTTACGCTCGGTTATATCCTTCAGAAATAGTACAGTTGAACCAGATTTATAAATAGCAGCAAGACTGCATCTTCACATTGATGACTGTGTTGATTGGTTTTATACTATACAGGTATGTTCCGCTCTTCCCTTGCCACGATTTCTCTTTGCAGATACGTCAATTATGTTGAAGCATCACTTGTATCCAATAAAACTCAATCGTTGATGGTTGAGTTTAATTGGATGGAGTTGTAGTAATCGAGCATGTAAAGTTGTGGAACATTTGCAACACACAAAAAAAGTCTGGATCTCGCCTTGTAATAAGTTCAGGATTTTTTTTTTTTTGACCAAAAACAAAAAAAAAAAATTACATATTCTCAAAAAGACAAATTAAAATTGAATAGCCGAGTTGCTCGTTTTAAGTCTTTTCTACGATAAAAATAAACGAGAGTTGATCAGAAGGATTAAAGAGAACAATTTTTGGAGGCTTAAGTACCGAAGCAGTAGAATGTGGAAAATTCCGCAAGCAATTGCTGAATATCTTCTTTGTCTCCTGGAAATAAAACGCAATAAGCTGGCATTAGCCACAACCTTCCGAAGTGGCTCTGCCTTCGCGGCGATGCCATTCATTGACGATGCATTACTATGGTGCCCAGAAAACGACGGACGCATGGTTGATATTTCGACATGTTTACAGGATGCTGTCACTGCCGGCGCGAGTACAAATCAGGGCCAGGATGTAACAGGTGGATCATGTGTGTTGAATCCACTTGATCCACTGTGCAATGATTCCTCGGATGATATATCTCGACAACTGATTGAAAATTCATTTGAACTGGATAGTTTTTTGTCAGATTTCACGGCAGCTGAAGTAAAGCAAGAGGAAAACAATAACAGTTTGAATAATACCCAACCAACAATCAATACAAATAATCAAAGTTATCCTGCCGCCGCACAACAATTGCATCAACATCAGCAACAACAACAACAGCAACAAAATGCCAATAATAATTTGCTCATACCAAGTATATCAACAACGAACACGGCCAATGGAAATAAAAGTTTGCAACAACTGCAACAACAAGTCGATATTCGATAGCGAATCCACTTTTAGCCGAAAAGTTGTTGTCTCCAAATATCAATGATTTGGAAAATTTGAGTGTAGGAAGTCGAACGGGCCGGCCCCCCCAGATATTAAAGATACCGAAATTCTAATCATCAAACAGTTATCAAGTCCTACACCAGCGACACTTCGTCTACAACAAAATCAACCGACCTCACATGCAGTAGCGGCGGCAGCGGCTGCAGCACTCCATATTAAAACTGAACATCCATCGTTATCACAGCAGCAGCAATCAACACAACATGGTGGCAATTCAAATGTTAATCCTAACAGTCATTCGCATCCACAACAACAAAATGCTGCTCAACATCGACCTCTTTTACATAATCTATTAAGTGGTGCACCGTTCCATCCTACACCGTATCACCGGAGTTATTGTACATCAAGTACAAGATCTCTGCCCCCAAGTCCAGCGATAGCGGAGTCTCAGATGTAGAGAGTTCAAGTTCAGGTGGTCAACCCTGCAGCGACGAGTTAAAGGCACGTCTTGGCCTACCATCCCATTGTCCGTCACAGGGTCATGTTGCGATCGGACCATTTCTTCACCCAAACTTCTACCATAACTCACCCGCCAGAGCATCATCTGGTAAAGATCAATAAAAGAAATGAGATTAAAACTTTGTATCGTCATCAACTACAACACGTCGAGTGAATAAACAAGATGCTGAATATTGGTTGGAAAAATTGAATGCCAACGATAGTGGTGGCGGTAGCGGGAGTGGCATTGCTTGGGTTGCTGGTGCTGTTGCCAGGAGATGGTCGCTAGGGTAGTCTGCTTTGAATTGCCAACGAGCGTGGACGCGAGGAGGAGGTACAGGGCTTGAGCGAGTAGTTAGCTCAGCGGGTAGATGTTTTCAAAGGGGAAGACAAGACAGTGAACAGCAATTGCGGGAGAATTGTTGAAAAACTAAGGGAGAAAATATCGAAATTTGAGTGTGATACAGGAAATATTTTGCATAATCACGACTCGTTTGAGTTTTGTGTGGAAAATCGAGATTTTCACCGGAATCGGACGCAAATTCGTAATCCTCGAATCGTCTTTGGGAAGCAGGAAGTCGCTCTGCACGCGATCCGCTAGGAGAAACGGTCACTCGGCTGTGTGTGTGTGTCGTTCGGTCGATTATCGAACGGCAAGACGGGTCTGCTCAAGAACAACCTGCGGGTGCTTGCTGGGATATCGTATCGTGTCTATCTGTTTGGAATACAAAGCGAAAGATATTTTCAATATATTAAGATCTCGAAGTGTAATTTTCAGTTTTTTTGATATGTTGGCTATATCATAATGCGAGTGTAATGACGCAACGTAAAATGGTGCTTTTAGAAAGTCTAGAAATTGAGAGGAAATGTGTAGTATAATGGACGATGAGAGTGCTTTGTGTCGATCATCGGGTAGTGCGAAGTTTCACCCTTGACCAATAATTTCCTTGAATGACTGATTGGACGCGATAAAGTGAAGTGGAAAGATTTGCAATATGTGGTGACGAAACATTTCATGATTTTTACTTGTCTGCTCTACATTTATCGTTCCTACACTTGCGCTTTGCATATAGTACATACACCCGTGCAAATGTGACGTTTGAAGACGCTTGTGTTTGTTCCACATTGGAATATTTATGAACAATATTTACATTTGGAATACATTGAATGGCTATGAAAGTTCATCAAGTCAATATTTTGGTTGATAAATCTAGAGTAGAAATTACGTTATCATTATTTAAGCACACAGCCACAGTTACCTTACCCAAACGGCACATAAAAAAAAGCCCAGCCCTCATGTCCGGCCCGATACGACGTCACTTCTTACAAGAAATGGTGAAAATGTTGGCCGAAAAAGTTTGTAATCGTGTCACAGCCCTCAAGCACGTTCAATTGGAACAGCTCAAGCTCGAATCGAAATTATAATATTGGAAAAGGTAGCGGAGTTGAATACACTACCATCAAGCCTCAACCTCGGTACGAAGCGCAGAACGTTAAACGACATCAAAAATGTTCAAATGATACATTATCATATGGTTCATCCCATTCTCATCATCGGCATTATCACGAAAAAACATTCAAAGTATGATTTTTAGAGAGCTTCTAAGTTGGATTTTGACTTTTGTTTTGGGATTTAGATTTTATATGATTTCTCGGAGTTTTTGGCAAATTGCTGAACCTCAGAATATATCACACATAAATCAAATTGGAAGGGAAAGTTCCTGTATACTTACAAATATGCAATGGATCCAAGAAAGAACAACAATTTTAATTGCGTCATATAAACTTCATTGATAGATAGAGACATGTTGAGTATTAGATTGCAAGTGACAGCATGAAGAAAATTTTAAGGATTCTAACGCTTGTTTATTCGTTCCCTAACTACATTTAAATCTTTCTACAGAGCCTTGTTATGAACAAGTTAGCGGTTTATTAACAGAATTAATTTCTCGACTAGTAAATTCACTGTTGGACGTGCTATTGGTGTTGGATTGTAAATAAGCAGTTAAAATGGATTGAACCATCCTTGGGAAAAAGATATTTTCTAATTTCTACAATAGGTATTTATTTAACTATAATCGCATATGATTTTTCATGATAATCGCTCATTGACAAAGACTCAGATGTGAATTTTCAAAAAGCCCTAATCAAACATACGTTGAGATTTATTTTCTTAAAAACTGCTCAAAATAATTTTTTGTAAATATAAAGGAGCCGATTAAAATAAAATATGTTTAGTTAAAACTCTCCTCTTTCTTACAATTCTGACCGGGTGTAGGACCTGGTATGGTGGCAGGCTTCCCCCTTAAAACATGAGCCAGCCGCCGGGTACTCAATAATCCTTCACTTTGTTTCAGGTGACGTCGCGGGTTGAGTGGCCCAAGCAGAGTGCCTCTTTATGACATAGGGTTATGTAATCGATTTGCATAATTCTATGGCATAAATTGGTCACCGGGGTACTTCTCTTCTGATGGGAAGGCTCATGCAAGTTAAGTTGTATTAGTTTTCCACTCAGAAGAAGAATACCTGGCCACTGCAACAATTCTGGATTTAATCCGGTTGGGTGGGTGCGCAGGGGCTCCATCACCACCCGGTTGCCCCTCTCTCATTTGTGGGCCATGAACCTCTCCGGGTAAGGACGAGGTTTTCCTGCTTCCGCTTCTTTTTACTAGTTTCTCTTGTTCCATGAACAAGTCAGTTGTCCCTGGTAAATTTGCCTACACTTTTTGCGACTTCAGTCGCCTTGTTTTTGTTCGACCTCAGAAATTCGTGCTTGCGAAATTCATTGTAGTAGGTCCTTGTGCTGGGGGAATGAACCCGCCCCACCACACCGCAATGCTAGCCTGCCAGCGCATTCACGCGTCCCCAGATAAGGGCATTCTCGGCAGATAATGACGCCTTCTTCTGCCGAGGCAGCAGTCCATCGCTGCAGTCCTTTACGGAAATTTTTGAAAACACCTTTAAAGCACTACAGAGTAGAGAGGCATAAACATTTGTTCACCACGAACACTACCATATCAGTCGCGTGACTCGTTAAACAAAGCAATACTAAATCGCACTCGATTATGATTTTTATTAATACTTTTTTATTGTAACCGTAGCAGTAATTTAGGTATGAGCACTAGTAGTCATGATTTTAAAAAGAAAAAAAAATGTAACCCATACTTGTAGATAGGTAGGTTGCTGCGAAGGTATAACATATGCCACATCAAGTCCGGTGTTAATCGAATAACAACTTATTTTGGAAGGAATGTTTAAACCACTGGCCAGCAACAATCACATCCTGAACGAGTAGTATATCGCCACATATCCAAATGCTACCGAAATCTCGTTCAACAAATGAACACTAGGGTGAAACATCGTTTACAGACCGAAAGTGCACTAATGAGACGAGTTGAGGAGATGTACCGACCGACCACAATATTATGCATCATGACTGAGGATTGCCTGTTGCTAAAGATTAAGGAGGCGAGTCAACAACCGAAGTTGATCAAAATTCCGGCAGCGATAGCGGCGACAATGAAGACAACGTAGGTGAAAAGGATGAGAAAGCAGGAAATGGGAAAAGCTGATCAAAAGACAATAAAATCACACCATCACTTGCATCATGACCACTCGCAGTAGACCAAGCTGATCGAAATTCCGGTAGCGATAATGACGACAACGGAGACAACGTAGGTGAAAAGAATGAGAAAGCAGAAAATGTGAAAAGCTGAGCTTCGTGCGATAAGTCGCACAATATCTTACAATTCCGTCAAAGGAGAACGCGAAAAGCGAAAAGCAATGTTTTCTACAATACTAGTTATTTATTCAATTTTTTGAAACGAAAATAATAAAAAAATTTAGCATAATATTCACTTTACCGAATATTCTTCTCCAGGCGTACTTGACGTAGCCTCGTATGACCAGTAACACTAGTCAAATCACGAAAAATAAAACCCGGAAAAGTACTACTGAAATTCACGCAATTTTATACTGTGACATCACTAGTTAATAATAAACAATTTAATCTGACATTGCAAACTGTCAATGGAGATATTCAGCCGATTCAGCCATGATTGTAGTAATCGCCACTAGAGTGGTTAAAGGTGGAGTGGAAATTACGCCGAATTTGAGTGGAACCACTCCACGGGAAGAGGAAGAACCACTCTGAAGAGGTGGCTGAACTGGAGACAAAGAACTCGGCTGGAGAGCGGTAAAGTGGCCGTTAGAGGGAGATTATATAAGAGGATTGGATTAGCAACTCGAAAGTGAAAAAGTGAAGAGAAGGCGGATAATACAGAAGACGAGCGCTGACTGGATTTTTGAAATCAATTGTAGCAAGTGCATACTAGGCGGAGAGCAGATTACGATATTGAGAAACATCAGCATGAAGGAAAGCATCGAGGGAGTATTCAGAGCAGTAAGTGGCAAAGCTATTTCGAAAAAGTTGATGAAAGCAGCGAAAAAGGGGCCCCTTTATACCTGGTAGACCAGTACGTTTTTCTTTTAAATATTTCTTCTTTTCTATTCTACTACAATTGTGAATTTAGTTTGATTATTCGCATAAAGAATTTTGAAAAGAAGGATGAGTTTGTATAACTTAAGTTTCTGTTAAAAAGTAATTAAAAGTTAAAATCCAGTAAAAATTAAATTCCGTTTATATAACACATTTGATTTGGTGTGAATTCGTGGAAAGAAAATTTAAAATCGAGTGTTAGTGTTCAGGGGAGGTATGTAAAGTGAGGCGAATCCTCGTGACTTTAATATGTGGATAGAGTGCAGTCGGGCCATATAATTCTCGCGTTGTTGTGTCCGATATTTCGCATGGGGGGAAGTGGTGAAGTGTCCTTTTTCGTGCTGCAAAAAAGGGAAATCGGCAAGCTGTATTCTCACTTGGCAGCTTATTGGGGCCTTGGTGGATAAGCGAGTGGCGCACCACGTCTCCGGACGAGCTTAACCGGATCCGTAAGCCCTGGAGCACCCTGATTTCTTTTGGGGCAGCACTCTATTTGGCATTACTTTTTCTGACCCTCAGGAGTCCTGTGAATACGTTGCATTCAAGTTTTGTTTACATTTTTATGCAACTCTAACGTTTACCCTGTTTTTAAACGGTTCCCCCTCCTCTTTCGTATTTTCTCATATTTGAATAAGTCCGTTGTAGTTTGAACTGCTGTTGAAAACTCTCAATTTCAATACCGTTGGCGGCCTTGATGACATACAAAATTTCCTGGGTAAGCCATCATCTTTTTTCTATGAGTTTCCCTTTCTTCTGTTTTTCGTTTGAATTTATTCCCTTGAGTTTTCCCTTTCCTGTGGATAATGACCCATAATTCTCCTATCTTCACATTAAGAGACATGAATGCCACTTTGAACTATTGTTATATTTTTTTCTACGTCTAGCACTCGTTGCGTGTAGACGTGTTTTTAATCGCTCCTGTCATTGATTTTAAAAATTAATTAATTTTTCGCAAAAGTCTGTTTCAAACAATTGCAATATTTTTTTACGAGCCAGTCAAAAGCAAATTTTGATTTTATTGGGAAAGCCATCACCGTCGAATTATTCGAGCATTTATCGAATACCTGAAATTCATTTCCTGAAGAAATATCAAAAGTGGAAATACGTTCAAGGGAAGTCCCGGTCTGAGAACATTCCCTCTAGTCTCGCTGCGAAAGCAACGAGATGGAGTAGCCCGATGGCTTCAGCCATCAATCGGAAGGACCATGCCCATCGCCAATGATGATGGGCGAAAAAAAACTTAAAAGAAAATACGAGAATCAAGAACAAAACCCGACAATCCTATCGGTTATGGAAATCGAACAGCTTATCCAAGAAAAAGAGAAAGCTGAAAAAATCGAAAAAGAAAATGAAGAACTCAAGCTTCGAGTTAAATCTTTAGAAGCACTTGTTGGAACGTTAACAAGGATAAAGAAAGCAAGAAAAGCCGACAAGCAACCCCAAAAACCGAAGAGAAGAAAATTAAAAAGCCACAGGAAGAAGCTAATCAAGAGGATGTCCTCAGCGCAGGAGGCGCAAACGAAAGCAGAAATTATTATGCAGCGCTAGCTGGTCTGGAAGAAACAATGAACGTTGAAAAGGATACAGGTAAAACGTGAAAATTAGATAATGATTTCATTGAATATCTTAGAGTTAAAAATCGGGAGAAAAAACCAAAAGGTTTGTCTGCTTGTCCGTCTGCTGGTCCGTCCGTTAACATTAATGAAAAAAAAGAAAAAGTCCCACCAATCAATGTGTTTGGGCAAACGGGCAAAGATATGGTTCGGCTTTTGGCAGCCGAAAATAAACTAAAAGATTTTCAGATAAAAAGAGTCAATGCCGATAAATTGACAATAAGGACTAAGTCGCTGGTTGATTTCCAGGCAACAAAAAGTGCCTTAAATACTGGAGATGTTTCGCATTTCACGTACACCCTTAAAAGCGAGAAGAACCGAACCTTTTTATTGAAGGGTCTGGACTGTGGTGAGGACACAGTTGATCTCCTTCAAGTGCTCCAAGAAGCTGCACCAGAAATACAGTTTATTTCAGTTAAAAACTTTGCAACGAGGAGATCGATTATGGAGCGCAAAAAACTTGCCTCACTACTTAGTCCAGATTTCCAGCAAAAGTAGTTCGAGTGCCCTACAGAAAATACGGTACTTGAACTTCCGCGTGGTGAGGTGGGAACGCCTCCAGAAAAGTGAGGTCAACCAGTGCTACAGGTGTCAAAGATTCGGGCATTCGGCTGCCAATTGTGCCATGAAATATAGGTGTGTCAAATGCAAAGACATTCATGCTCCCGGCGAGTGCAAATTGGCTCAGGCGGAGCCAAAAGAAAAACTATATTGTGTGAACTGCAGTGTCTTTGGTCATCCAGCATCATATCGAGGATGCCCCCGGTATCAAGATGCAAAGATTAAAGTAACTCCAAAACAAAGTCAAGCACACCGCAGTGTGATACCTACCAACTTCGTCAAGCCCGGGGTGTCATTTGCACTTGCTGCGAGAGGACCAGCAGACAATGTAAATAAAATAAATAATGTAAGTGGCAATAATGAGCTGCTCCTTAAAATTTATCAACAATTAAATTCCTTATCGGAGCGAATCGATAAACAAGATTCGAAAATTAACATTGTTTTTCAGCGTTTAGGGCTTTCAAATGCCTCAAAATAAGTTGTCATCCAGCCACATTCCCACGGATAAGATTTGTCTCATCTCGATCAACGTCAACTCCATTGTTACTTTACATCGGCGTGATTATCTCCTCGAATTCATTGCCAGACAAAAGCCTGACATCGTGCTTCTCACCGAAACCCACCTCAATTCATGGCACTCCATGAGATTCAAGGATTTTGAGTTCGTAAGAAACGATAGGGTAACAGGTGGTGGGGGAGGTGGCACCGGGATATTGGTTCGAAGCCCCTCTCGTTTCCAAAATATTGAAAAAGTCGAATTCAAAAGATTTGAATCCCTTGAAGTGTCCGTTATCAAAATCTCACTGCCAGGTGGGGATAACCTCTTCGTTATCTCTGCCTACGCAACTGGTGGAACTGTTCTCAAGCTCAAGGAGAAGCTCAATTCCTTGTTCGAAATACTCGAATTGAACAGGCTACATAACTACTATATTCTTGCTGGTGACCTGAACGCCAAGCATACATCTTGGCTGAACGCCACCAATAATCCAAGAAGTGTATTCCTGAAATCTTAGATAACAGAGAACCAAATTGAATACAGGTGCACTCTATATGGGTCGGAGTTCCTAACATACCCTAGGACAAATTCATATTTGGACGTTTGCATTGCTGACGCAAGTCTCGAATTTAGCTTTAATAGTCCTCAACGGAAACTGCAGGTGCTTCCTTATGATAGCGACCATAACGCAATCGTAATGGAAATCAATCATCACAGGGATGATTTCTTCCTCAGTCCAGTTCAACATGAAAATCATCGGTTGAATTTCAAAAAACCAGACTGGGGAAAGTTTCAAAAGAAGTTTAATCGCGAGTACCAGAAGCAATGTCCCCCTTCTGATAGTGGCAACTCTTGCTCAATGGTTCCTAATGACAGGAATCTAACAAACGATGAAATAGATGTCTATTTGTCGAAGTTAGAGAAGCTGACGTTGGAAACGATTGAGAAAGTCGTTCCCAAGATTAAACTTCGAAACAATATGGAAGGATATGAAACACCAACCATCGCAAGGTTGAAAAGATTGAAAAGCCTTCTTCTCACACGCGTCAACAATATTTATCGACGATTTTTGGACTACAACCATCCCTCGTTGTCTTTGTTGAAATTACATCTGAAGAATGTCCAGAACTTAATCCGGTCATACTTCAGGAGTGAGGTCAGCAATCAATGGGCGGAAAAATTGAGGGGTATTAGCCCACAGGACCCAGACGGCGTGTTCGCGAAAGTGAATAGCATATTCCGCAAGAAGTCTCGAGTGAAGGTGTCGAATCTTGAAGTCACTAGTGATGAGATAAATCTTCTCGATAGGGCTGGTATCGAAATTAATAGTACGACTCCGGATAGAAATGGAAACAGGATTATTTGTGAAGGATTGGATAAACTTGCCCTGATTGGAACACATTTTGAATTGGTTCATCTACCAAACGCTGAGAGAGGGAACGAAATTTTTTCAGAGGTCGTTGAAGCAAAAGTTTCCGACTTTAAATCAAGCCTGAACGGCCAATCAATTCTTCATTTCAATGAAACATTAACATCTGACCTCATACCGAGCTTGAATCTTATTGATTATTTTGTCAGCTATGAAGACTTGTGTTTCATATTTCGCAAGATAAACAACAAGAAATCATGTGGTACTGATGGTATTCCAAATGTAGTTCTCCGACATTTGCCTGAGGTTGCTATTAGGAACTATTGCATATTGTTCAACAACATGTTGAGCAATTCATATTTCCCAAATGAGTGGAAAAAGGCTAAGGTATTTCCGATCTTGAAGAAAGGAAAAGAATCTTCATGCCCCAAAAGCTATCGCCCAATTAGCTTGCTGCCTAACATCAGCAAGGTGTTTGAAGTGATACTCAATAGAGTATTAAACGCCCACATTGAGGAAAATGAGTTGATGCCGAATTGCCAATTTGGTTTTCGTGCCAGGCATTCGACCACACATGCAATAACGAAAGTAACCTCAGACATCTGTTGAAAACTAAATGATAGACAATGTGTTGGAGCATGTCTCATTGATATGGAGAAAGCCTTTGATACGGTATGGTTAGATGGACTTATTTTTAAACTCCTTCAGGACAAGTTCCCCAGACACCTTGTCGCCATGATGTGTAATATGTTATGCGGGAAATCGTTTGTTGTAACTGATGGAAATCTGACAACAATGCGCGAGTTCAAGGTCTTGAATGGTCTACAGCAGGGAACAGTTACTGCGCCTCTGCTCTTTTCAATCTTTATTCGCAAGCTATTGAACGGCTTTGATTTTAACGGCTCGCCAACGTGATCATTGGTAGCGTTTGCTGATGATCTGATCATCTATACGGCAGACCGAAAAGCTACAATAGTTCAGAGCAATCTTCAAAAAATGTTCAATGATGTACAGCTGTACACTGACAATTGGCGAATGAAAATCAATGCGCAAAAGTGTGAAACAATCTTGTTTCGGACAACGCTGCAGGGGGTCAGTCAAGACCTGAAACGTAATTGGAAAGATTTCCACATCATGGCTGGTGAGGGTAGTCTTGAACGGGTTCCACATAAATCCTGTGTTCGATACCTCGGTGTTTATCTCGATCAGTATCTGTACTATACTGAACATGTGAAAACCATGCTCAGTAAGGCACTTAAAGTAGTCATGGCCTTTCGAAAGCTCTTTCATTCCAGATACATTGATCAAAAGGTCAAAATTATCTGTTACAAGACACTGGTTAGACCAGTTTTGACATATGGATGTCAGATCTGGTACAACCAGAGCGCTAGTACTATGGAAAAATTAAGAGTTTTCGAAAGGAAATGTCTGCGTGCATGTACTGGTTTGTACAGAAAGCCTGAGACGGATTGGAAACATTATATATCGAATAGAAGAATTTATCAAACTGCTGAAGTGACTAGACTCGATATTTTCATATTGAAACTTCTTCGGAATCATATCGCAAGATCTGTGACTGTGAGTGAAAACCATTGGATTTCACAGCCGTTCCACGCTACAGACGGGTATATAGCGACTTGCCTCGCTACTGGCTTCATTCCTCCAGAAGCATTCGTGTATTTGGACATGAATCAATATGTTTTTGATTCTGACGGCGTCCCAGTCATATATCACATACGAGTATATTGACGGGCCACCGATAAGAAGATAAAATATCCTCCGAACTTGAGTTCACGAGACCAACAATTCTAATGGAGATACTCATTTGCTAGATTCGTTGAAGCTGATCGAGTTGAGACGGGGCAATCTAGGTATTGGTGGCTGAATGACAATGTCTAAATTATTCGTGTATATTTTCAGTTTTGGTGTTTTTCGTTATTTAGTTTTTGAGTTTCAGCTCATTATTGCTACATTTAGTGTTGTTGTTTATTTTTGTTAAAAATTAGGTATAGGTTAGGTTTATATTTTGTTTGTTATATTAGGTTAGAGATAAGGTAAAACGCTTAGGTTAGGAAAATTGTTATAGATTTTTTTAAGTATAAGATAAAGTTTTTGATAGCATTTATTAGAATTAAGTTAAAACATATTAGGTGTAGGATCAAAGTTCACTGTAGTGTTAAGATTATAAATAATTTTAGAATAGTGTTGGTTGGTTTTTTCTCCTTTTTCCAATTAAATTTAAAAAATATGTAATAATCTTCATTGATTTGAATTTGCTATAGTTTTTTTTTTTTTTTAAATGTGTAATGATAACGTACAAATTTAGAGAGCCATTTGGGCCATTAAGTTTTTTATTGTTATTGTTTGGAATTTGCTTTATATTCTTTTAAAATTTATAACGATTAGTATTAAATAAAGCGCTTTTGATTGATTGAACTAATGTTATATATCCTTTCTTACTTGGTTTGGCCATACTCTTGAAAAAATAATTTACGTTATGCTGCATCCTCTTATTGTACCCTTCTTAGCAGACCAACAGCATGTTTTTCTTAGCCAGACTATCTCTCACTAACTTGCATTATTTTGCCTATTCTATTGCTGCAGTTCTTGACTATAAACAACGGGTTGACATTATTTTCACCGATTTTTGTAAAATATTTGGTGCAGAAAATAGTTGTGTAAATAAGTAAATACATTTATTAATCTTTTTTCTCTTTTCCTACAAATATGAAATCTTAAGTTAGGAATTCTGAATATAATTCACTCAACCTTAAGTTTTAATTTAAGCTTACTTTTAACTTTTTCATTTAATAAATAATGGATACCCAGAATATGTATTATTGGTCAGCAACAAACCCACATGTGCTTCTTGAGACACCATTGCATCCACAAAAAATTACCCTTTGGTGCGTGTTCAATGCTAAAGGTGTTATTGAGCCATATTTTTTCGTGGATGAAAACGACCATTTATTTTTTGAAATTGTATGTCAATGGAGAGTGCTATCGTGTTATGTTGGAAGATTATTTGAGGCGAGAATTGAATGAACTTGACATCAACAATATGTGGTTCCAACAAGATGGACCCACTAGCCACACAACACGCCTCAGAATCACTTTTTAGGGTTTTGTACTAAAATACAAAACCTTATTGCAATCACGACCTGTGTCCGTCTGTCCGTCCGTACGTCCGTCCGTCCGTCCGTCTGTATGTCACAGCACTTTTTCCCCGAAACTATAGAGGCTACAGCCATGAAACTTTGTGGAAAGGCTGTGGTGACTTCTTGTAAGTTCAAGGGTGGAGAAATTTTTCAAAGAGGTTTAAGGAGGGTCTCCCCATATAGGGGGGTGACCCCTCAAACAAAATTTTTCACCATTGGTAGTCGCGTAGGGTGTCATTGGAAAGGTCTTAATGATATCTTTTCAAAACAGGTCTTAAAATTCCCTCATGAGTACCGAGAGGGGCAGGGGAAGGGGAAATGTACGAACTTTTCGCCTACCCCCCCTCGCGATTGGACACCTTCCATCCGAAAAATCTGAAAAAAAATCATGAATGTAGGCCTTGATAAGTACAACAACAACAAATACATGAGAAGTCGAAATTCACTCAACTTTGTTAGTAATAGTATGATTTATCGATTTTATGTTTTCTTAAATAAAATCTAAACGGCACCCTTAAATTCAATAAAATTTTGCAAACAGATGAATAGTATTTACCGAAGTTATAGCGATTTGAGTTTTCCTGTATTACTATGGAGCAATATGCCCTGTATTACTATGGAAACATATGGCTATGGAGCCATATGTGCTTTTTACAGACTTAGACACTACAGCTTTGCTAGAATTTGCACGAAAATTTCAGGAGCGATAGGTATCATGAAGATGAGTATATACAATTGAAATAAGTCGAAGAGGCAGGAGAGAGCTCCTAGCAAAAAGACTTTGTAACAATTCTAGGATTCGAAAAAACAGGCCATGAATCGATGATTACAGTACAGAGGAGTGGCCCCTGAAAATAAATTTCATGAAAGGTAGCCGATATGAGTATCAACTGAAAGTTCTCTATGAAAGCTTTTCAAAACAGTTCTTAAACTGACAGTTTTTGCTTCAGTGGGGGCACAGGGGAAGGGGGGGGAGAATACATGAATGATGTGTTTCCTCCCTCGCGAATTGACACCCGTGATCTAAAAATTCTGAAAAAATTATCAAAGGAGATATTTATGGGTATAACTATAGCAAATACCTCAGAAGTCAATATTCGTTCAACTTCCTAAAATTGCACATTTTTTTAAAATAAAATCGTCTTCGACATGTTTTTTTGATTTTATTCGTTGGTGGTTACTGCATTTTGTAAGTTGAGTACAAAACCCTTCTGACATGAGCATAGGTCTGTCTACCAAACTTGTTTCTTACATAATTAATTGCCAGAATTTACGAAAGTGATCTTACACATTTTAGTAATCGAGCACCTCGCCGAGGCAAACTGCTCGAAGGACCTTTGTGAAGAAAATAATATCTCATGAAAATAGCAACACAATAAATGCAGAACAATTTGATACGCAACTTATTAACATTGTTATTCCCAACCTGCACTGAACTCCACCACTACTACCACTATCATTATCAATAAAAAGTTTTTCCAGAGGAAAATACAAAAATAAATAAAACTTCAAATTAAAAAAGGGGGACTTGTATTTGAAAAAAAGTCTAGCGGAAAAGCCGTGCCAGAAAATAGCGAACCTAGAATCAACAAGAATATACGAAGCAAAGATTCATTGCGAGAACTCTTTAGATATGAATTTGATTAGAATTGATGAATGCAGTCAGCTTAGAGGTTTGATAACGCTTGCTTAGTGCGTATGTATCTTATGTACGAGTATATTAACATTACACATTTAAATTTGTGTAGATGAGTGTAAAAGGGAATAAATATTATAACTCTATATTTACGAAACAGAACGCAGGTAAATAGTAAATTAAGTAAATATACAAATTAAATTAACAGAAAAATAAATTAAATAGACATAAACCTGCTATATATTTATTCGTGAACAAACAAACAAAAATTTGTTTAAATTCTATTTTTTAAATTTTTATGAAACCGGGACCAGCTATGGTACTCGCCACGTTGGCTGGTCCCTCCGCTCATGACCTAGTCATCGGGTGAGCTCACCCCGTTTTCTTTGTCATTACAGGTTATTTTGGAGGGTAGAGTGGGCTTCTGCTTGGGTTTCCAATTTATGTTAAAGTGTTATGTGATTCCATCATATAAGACTTTAACATAAATCTGAAACCACTACTTTCACCTGGATGCGCCACCTTTTTTTGGGGGTCGTAAGTAATAAATGGTTAAAAACGAGGTCCTCTCGAGTCTCGTGCACACTCACTAGGCTCAGTCTGTCGTTCTGTTTGAGCATTTTATCCTTTCAGTAGGTTACTTCGGCCTCAACACCATCGGATCGAGTCATTACAAAGTCATGCCTTTACTGTTATGGACATTGATTATGCTCTGTGAAGCCTTTTTGAATTAAAATCAAGACTGGCCGATAACTTCTTCGGAAATATAGTCAGAGGCATTTTTAGAAACATCACCAAATACTAAATAGATAATTTTACAGAACAGTCACGAACTTTCATCCAAAGAGCAATCTCCTATTGGGAGGAAAGGTATGATTTTAGACTTAACAAAATTTTCAAAAAGTTTGAGCTGTTATCTCTTAAATCAAATTAATTAAAGTTGATATGGGACCAACTATTTCAATTTTTAGAAAAATTAAAAATTGATGAGGTGATTAACATTGACTCACTTTATACAGACTTTACATGCCTCAAAAGTGTTTTTGAGGCTCTTCCAAATGACATATCAAATGAAAATATCTGGGCCTATTTCTTCCAGACAAACACTATAATGATTTTAAGAATCTGAAGAAAATAATTAGTTTTGTTCTTCAATTCCAACAAGTAACGCATTTTGTGAAAGAATATTTAGCTTGCTAAGCAATAGATGGACATTGATAGAAACAGAATGTCTATGGATTTGATTAAGTCTGAATTGCAAATCCACATAAATTTTGAAGAGTTCTGCGCTTATATCTTATCAGTTTAACAAACTGAAAATGAGAGAAAGCTATTAAAAAAGTTGGATGCACAGACCTACAATCATGTCAGAAGGGTTTCGTTAACAACTCTCTAAAACGTAGTCACTAGCAACGAATAAAGTCAAGAAACATGTCAAAGAGATATGCACATACGAGTATAAAAGAAAATCCATTGTTTCTCTATTTTCAATGATTGCTATTTTATTGCGAATTAAAAAAAACCATTCAAATCAAGAACTCCCAAAAATATTTATACTATTGATCTTATCTGAAAATTTTTAAGAGGTCAAATCAAAACTGCAGGGTCTTATTCGATGGAAAGTCCATAAAATACCGAAATCATGTGTTCATGTCGTTGTAATTGGATAAAATTCAAATAGCTATAACTTTCTTTAATATGATTTGATTTCCTTAAAACCAACAGAATATTTTTAAGGCTACTGGTATGTTGAATTTCGCTGAGTTTGAGGTTCTTCATACGATTTTATTGGGGGAAAATGTGAAATTCGAAAATCGAAGTTGGGTGAATTTTGACTTCTGAGGTATTTGTGGTTGTTGTGCTCATAAGCACCTACCTCCGTATTTTTTCAGATTTTTTAGATCACAGGTGTCCAATCGCGAGGGAAGACACAAATTTTATGTATCTTTCTCCTTCTTGTGTGCCCTCTGAAGCAATCAATGCCAGTTTGAGTCCTGTTTTGACAACTTCTCATCAAGACCTTTCATTGGATACCCATATAGGCTATCTTTGATGATTTTTTTTTTTGGCGGGCTACTCCCCTGTATGGAAGAGAACCCCCTAAATTTTTTTTTCTAATTGAGTTTTGAAGAAGGCACCAGTTTACATCTACGTATAAAATTGGAGGTTTCTAGCTTCAGGGTTTTGCGAGAAAAAGTGCTGTGGCACACGGACGGATGGACGGACGGGCAGACAGGACGCGATTCTAGCAGGTTTTTGTAAAATTATTTTACAAATAAGGCAAAGTCTGATAAAAATATTTGCAAAAGTAGCTTTTTAAAAACTTTACTTAGCCCTAAATTTGTAAAGTCAAAGTCAAAAGCGCTTTATTTAATACTAATCGTTATAAATTTTAAAAGAATATAAAGCAAATTCCAAACATTAACAATCAAAAACTTAATGGCCCAAATGGCTCTCTAAATTTATACGTTATCATTAACTCATTTCATCAATAAAAAAACTATAGCAAATTCAATTAATTACGATTATTACATATTTTTAAAATTTAATTGGAAAAAGGAGAAAAAACCAACCAACACTATCCTAAAATTATTTATAATTAAGACACAGCAGTGAAACTTTGATCCTACACCTAATATGTTGTAACTTATTTCTAATAAAATACAATCAAAAACTTTATCTTGTACTTAAAAAATTCTGTAACAATGTTCCTAACCTAAGTGTTTAATCTTATCTCTAACGGAATATAGTAAATATTACATAGACCTAACCTATACCTATAACAAAAATAAACAGCAACACTAAATGTAGCAATAATGAGCTGAAACTCAAACAAAACGAAATAACGAAAAACACCAGAACTGAAAAATAAACACGAATAATTTAGACATTGTCATTCAGCCACCAATACCTGGATTGTGCCGTCTCAACTCGATCAGCTTCAACGAATCTAGCAAATGAGTATCTCCATTGGAACCGTTGGTCTCGTGAACTCAAATTAGGAGGATACTTTATATTCTTATCGGTGGCCCGTCGATATACTCGTATGTGATATATGACTGGGACGCCGTCAGAATCAAAAACATATCGATTCATGTCCAAATACACGAATGCTTCTGGAGGAATGAAGCCAGTAGCGAGGCAAGTCGCTATATACCCGTCAGTAGGGTGGAACGGCTGTGAAATCCAAGGGTTTTCACTCACAGTCACAGATCTTGCGATATGATTCCGAAGAAGTTTCAATATGAAGATATCAACCCTCGTCACTTCAGCAGTTTGATAAATTCTTCTATTCGATATATAATGTTTCCAATCCGTCTCAGGCTTTCTGTACACACCAGTACATGCACGAAGACATTTCTTTTCGAAAACTCTTAATTTTTCCATAGTACTAGCGCTTTGGTTGTACCAGATCTGACATCCATATGTCAAAACTGGTCTAACTAGTGTCTTGTAACAGATAACTTTGACCTTTTGATCAATGTATCTGGAATTAAAGAGTTTTCGAAGGGCCATGACTACTTTAAGTGGCTTACTGAGGATGATTTTCACATGTTCAGTATAGTACAGATACTGATCGAGATAAACACCGAGGTATCGAACACAGGATTTATGTGGAACCCCTTCTAGACTACTCTCACCAGCCCTGATGTGGAAATTTTTCCAATTACGTTTCAGGTCTTGACTGACCCCCTGCAGCGTTGTCCGAAACAAGATTGTTTCACACTTGTGCGCATTGATTTTCATTCGCCAATTGTCAGTGTACAGCTGTACATCATTGAACATTTTTTGGAGATTGCTCTGAACTATTGTAGCTTTTCGGTCTGCCGTATAGATGATCAGATCATCAGCAAACGCTACCAATGATCGCGTTGGCGAGACGTTAAAATCAAAGCCGTTCAATAGCCCTAAATTTGTAAACATGCATGTGAAATATGCATTTCATAAACATTTGTCTTTTATACAAATACAATTCATGGATAATTTTTGTTTAATTAAATGCAAGCAGCAATAAAATACACTTTAAACCTGAAAAGTTTTTTATGGGTAGTTATATGAGTACTAAGCGAATTACAATACACCATAATGATCCCGACACATAAATTTTTTAGAGTGGATTTAACAAAACGTATAATTCGACGTTTTTTTATTATAATAGCAGAAAGGTCTGTTAGATCAGGGAAAGAAGTTTTATCAAGATACTCTGCAATTTTCTTTTGTCTCTACCGTGACAAACTTCGCTTATCACGGCGCTGCACAATCAAACGTCAGAAGGCTTTTCTGATATTTATTTTACAAATAAATGGACAAGAGGTCATTTGAAAAGTTTGCTGCCTTACCGGCAAAAAATCATGGTACATTCAATTTCTTTTCCTAGCCAATAAATGGTCTTTACATATGCATACCATAAATTTTCAAGTCACTCCGATCAGTACAAAACACATAGTACCCTTCCAAAGTTGACAGGTGACTTTTATTAAGAACAATGGATAAGATTGAGTATCACGCGGTGATATAGTACCTGTATTTGAAAGGGGAAAAAACTCGGGAAGTGAAAGAAGAATTAGACTCCGTGTAAGGTGAATAGTCGTCCTCATTTACAACCGTGAAACATTGGGTGGCTGAGTTCAAACGCGGTTGCATAAGCATTTTTGACGATGAACGTTCTGGACGTCCAAAAACTGTTTCAGTGGAAAATACCGTCAGTTTAATGCACACAACCGTGAGTGTCGCCAATCAACCATTAAGGAAATTTTTGAGGTTTGTGGGATATCAACTAAATGGGTGCATACAATTTTACATGAAAATTTACGCGTGAGAAAATTATACACGCAATAGGTACTACGTTTGTTGACGACCGACCAAAAGCGCGTACGAAAGGACATGTCCCGCGAGACTCTTCAGCTGTTACAAAAGAATCCTCCTGCGTTTTTGCGCTGATTAATTACTGTTGATGAGACCTGGATCCATCACTATACTACTGAGACTAAACAATAGTCAATGCAGTGGATTGTGTGGGGAGAACCAGCTCCGGAGAAGGCAAATGTAGTTTTTTCTGCCAAAAAAGTGATTGTGATAGTTTTTTGGGACGGCCATGGAGTAAATAGGGTTGATTACCTTCAAAAAGGTACAACCATGAACGGGCCCTATAACACCGCGTTACTGGACCAATTGAAGACGGAACTCAAGAAGAAGCGATTGAAGAAATAGCGAGTGTGCTGTTTCATAAAGACAACGCGCTAGTCCACACATGTCTGCAATGGCGAAATTGCACGAATTGAAGTTCAAATTGCCTCAACACACACCCACCATATCACCAGTCCTAACTCCGAGTGACTTTTTTTGTTCCCCAGCTTGAAAAAATTTCTGGATTCAAAACAATATGGGTTAAATTCTGAGGGTGAAGGGGAAGTAACCCGTATTTTTCAGTTTTACCTGAAGAATTTTTTTCTGATGGCGTGAAGAGTTGGGAAAAGCGATTGACCAAATGTATTGACTTGCATCAAGATTATGTCAAGAGATAAATTTATGTTGGGCTTGAATTATGTGTTGTTCTTTAAAATCCCGGAAACTTTTCAAATTACCCTCGTATGATTTTTTATTGCATGCATTTTCCGGTTGTCGAATAATCCAAAGGCTCTCATATACGTCCAATTTCCGATTGTTGCTCACGTCTTGTATTACCTCTAGATCATCCTAATCGATTGCATGATAAGTTTCTACAATATGCTTGGCATCGGCGGATTTAGTTGTATCACTTGGTGCTTCCCTTGTCTTTAGCTTCTTTGCTTCCTTGATTTGTTCACTGAACCTTGTTTTGACTGATCGCTTAGTTGTCCAATGTACGATGTCTGGCATGGCTGACAGGTAATTTTATATATGCCACATTTTTCAACCTTCTGCTTCCTATCCTTTGGTGTACCTAGTCTGGATTCCATTTTGAATTTCCGGCTTGTGGTTACCGCAGTTATGTCGACTTTCTTCAGTATTTTCCCGATCTTCCCAAAGATCTTTGAATACGTAATTGCTGCTCTTTGATTTGGTTCTAGGTTCCGGTTTTGTTCATGGAGAGTGGTTAGTGACACCGCTTTTAGTCTCGAGAATCGGCTAACTAGCCAGAGTGATTTCAAAACATCGAAAAAGCGAGTAAGATATTTCATGGGTTGGCTAATCTTTGCATGACAGAGACCTATTTTACCTTCAGAGGAAGATATTTCGAGCAAAAATTAATGGGGAGCCCAATGTCTCCTCTCTTGAGTGAAATTTTTATGGGATGGGTAGAACAAAGAAAAGCTGAAGAGGGCGTCTTTCCAAGGATGTGAATCCGTTATGTTGACGACGTTCTCGCGATAGTAAATTGAAGAGACATTAAAGAAAATCAATGAAATACATAAAAATATCATCTTCACAATGGAAGTGGAGAGCAACAACGAGATACCTTTTCTAGACATTACAATAGTAAGAAATAATAATTTTTAAGAGTTTAATATTTACAGGAAATCCACGAATACTCAGAGGACAATACCGGCCACATTGCACCACTCGCACCAAACCAAGATGGCAACGTTCAACAGTTGGATATACAAAATGCTGGAGACTCCGGTAACGAAACAGCGATATGAGCAAGAGAAGACTTTTATTTTGAGTACAGCGAAGATGAACGGATACAAGGAAAGCGAAATCTTGTCAATACAAAGGAAAATGAAAATAAGCCTGAAAGCGGTGTCGCTAACCACTTTCCATGAACAAAACCGGAACGTAGAATCAAATCAAAGAGCAGCAATTACGTATTCAAAAATCTTTGGGAAGATGGGGAAAATCCTGAAGAAAGTCGACATAACTGCGGTAACCACAAGCCGGAAATTCAAAATGGAATCCAGACTAGTTACACCAAAGGATAGGAAGCAGAAGGATGAAAAATGTGGCATATATAAATTACCTGCTAGCCATGCCAGATATCATACATCGAACAACTAAGCGATCAGTCAAAGCAAGGTTCAGTGAACAAATCAAGGAGGCAGAGAAGCAAAAGACAAGGCAAGCACCAAGTGATACAACTTAGTCTGCGGTCGCCAAGCATATTGTAGAAACTAATCACGAAATCAATTGGGATTATCTAGAGGTAATACAAGACGTGAGCAACAATCGGAAATTGGACGTATATGAGAGTCTTTGGATTATTCGACAACCGGAAAACGCATGGCTTAATCAAGATGTGGGCAACGGATACTCAAGGATACTAGAGCTAATTAAATCCAAATAATATTTAAAATATAATAAACGAATTATAATGGCAGTAATAAAACAAAAACGCAATAAGGAAAAAGCAAAAAATGATACCTCTTAAGTAGGGATGATAAAATGTAAAAAGGATATAGGTTAAGTGATAGGTCTTAAAGACGAAAACAGGTAAAATGTAAGGGACATAAAAAGCGGATAATATTTGGAACTAAACCATACCAAAAAGCACTGAAGAAGGAGGAATTCTTACCTCCGAAACATATATTTGTTTAAATTAAATTTATTTTCGTTTTTCTGGAAAATTGGGGGAACATTGATGTGGAGAATTTTTAAATGACGCAAAAATACCGAGATAACGAAGAATTTTTCTTGATCTTGAATAATTCTGCTGGAATATATTTTTAATTTTTTCTCATTGTTCCCAAAAAAAGCCAATTGAAAAATTTGAACTTTCTATGTATCTTGGTCGGAGTTATTTACAATATTAAGCAAAGTTCTTATTGAATAAATCCGAGTAATTTTTTATCGTCCCGGAAATTGGGCATCAAAAGCTGGCAGCCCTAAACTGCACTACTTACATTATTAAAGAATTCAAATTATATTTCGACATTTAAATGGAATTCAGCTTTTATATCTACTTATGGACAGACGTTCTCAAAATGCAATGCTTTGAATCGCAGTTTGTACCATAAAAATTTTCAAATATCAATAGTAACTTGCTTTAGTCACATAATACGCTAAAGTGGAAATATTTTCTACTTGAAGTCGTTCATAAATTACTTTGATCGTAAATTGAGCTATGGTATGCTGGAAAAGCTGTTTCCATCCTCATGACCGCATAAAACCCCCCGCGTACCAGGTTTATTCTTTTTCAACTCTCTATTGTAAATCTAGCGGAAATATAAAGCTCTTACGTAAACAGTGCAGATACATGTAATTTATATCCGCCAAGTGAATTGAAATCGAATGTCCTTTTACATAAAAAAGAGGAAATCTGATTGAAATATCCTTTTATTGAAAGCCCCTAAAACCCATTCGCAGCGGCTGAATGAGAATTTCAAGGAACCTTAGTAACCATATCGTAAAATACACAAGTCCATCCGATTGTGACAGATCCACATATTCGATATTAATCATATGTTAGACGTGATGTATTACCTTCTCGCACGCCCTCCACCGTCGAAGCAAACATGGTTTCGGCGAGCCACCACTCCAAGCGTTGGCCGCGTAGGTCGGTTCGACCAGCTTTATTTTGCAGCTGGTCTGGTTTTATAGTTCTGTCTTAACAATATTCGAAATTGGAAATTTTTCGGATTGTTTTTTCTCTTGCTCCTTTTTTCCATTTCGATTAAATTTTGCCGTTACGGACGTCATGATACGAAAAGGCTCCATTGGCTGGTCTTCCCGCGTAAGCTTTTCGCAAGTACCGAAGCAGATGCGAGGGGTTGGGAAGATACATTGGAAGCAAGTTTAACATTCCATCCGTCTAGCAGTCAGGACACGTATAAAATCATAAAATGAAGTCAGAGAGAATCACATTTCGATCACGAGACGTTTTTAAGTACTTTCGTCATACCCTCATTCAAAAGCGTACAGAGAAATAAGTAAAAAACAAACGAAATCAGCCCCATTAGCTCATGAGCCAGTGCTTTGCTTCGTATAATGTTAGAGCATCAGTGGAGGTCATAAATATACGGAGCAAAGAAAAATAATAACGGGCATTTGGAGAGAGTGGTTGCTTATATTTTTATTTCCATGAATTGTGTGTGTGCAAGTATTTATTTATTTGGAAATTCCCATAAAAGTAGAGAAAAATGAAAAATTTTCCCTGAAACCTTTTAATATTCTCTTGCGATTTTCCTTCGATGTTTTTACGACAATTGGATTTCACAAGGTCATTTTTCAGACGAAATTGAAAGGGAACAAAAGGTTGGAATGGTATTGGGTGTTGTCTAACGGGAATGGCTAAATGTAGATGAAAATATACGATGTGATGAACAAAGGATCGAATGACAAAGGATTTCAGTTTTTTCGTGGAAATCGCGAGAATTCCTTCAGGCTTGACGGATTTTTATTATCTGTAATATTTGCTTAATTTTATACTGATGTAGTCATAAACATTTCGCGTGTTGAGTAGGAGGGGAGATTTTCACTTTTCTAGAAACACTAAAATATTTAATGTTTCTAAAGAAGATGACTTTATTCATTATGTGAGCAATAAATTACTTCAATAATGTTTTTCACTGCTAGTTTTGATTTCAGAGAATTAGGAACACAAGAATATTTAGAGGAGGTTGAGTAATTCTATTTAGCTAAAGGCAATTTTTTGATTTGACCACGACTCAATTACAACTTAAAAATAATATAAGGAATATTTTCACCATCTCGACTCCTACTTAAATGACGTTTGCGTACATATTCATACATATATCTTTATCGAGAATGACTTATTCGCAAGGTAACGCAACGTGAAGATGTCCAATAGAAAGTTGTTTTAATGAATACTCTTAAAGTTGTTCCAAGCGTAATACTATAAAATGTTGCACTAAACGTCACCTGCCAAAGTACATAACACAAAAATAATATAGGGGTTCCCAATAAGAGATGTTATTTTGAATAGATCTTGCGACTTCTTCCTTTGGGGCCACGTGAAAGAGAAGGTCTACGCCAACAACCCAGCGTCGATTTAAGAACTCAAAGATGGAATTCGTGAGGCTATCGAGGACATAGGGCAGCCACTTTGCGATTTGGTTTTGCGTAATTTCATGGAAAGGATATGGTCCTGTAAGCGTGGCCGTGGTGGTCATTTGCCTGATATTATCTTTCACTATTGACGACATACCTTCCTCTTTATAATGTAATAAACATCCGATCATTTATACTAAAAAAATGGCATTTTTCTTTTGATATCAACATAACAACTCTTATTGGAAAACCCTGTAGTAGTAGAAGATTGTTCAAGGATTTGTAAAGACTTTAAACATACATCTTTCATCAGATTGTTCAAACACTACAAGGACGTATGATTTCTTCTTATAAAATAAACATATTGTTACATGTACAAATAATTACATGTACAAATAATTCTGCGAGCTACTGTCGCAATTATTTTCATCATCATTAAGAACGTCAACAAATGAATTTACTCGAACCCGCGAGTAAATTCAACAAGCATAATCAACATCTGCAAGCGACGTCACTCCATTCATGAATTTGCTCGAACCTACCAGGTACCTCTCGGTAGAACGTTCGCCAATATGCGAGAAATGGGTGAATACTTAGAGACCCTATATAAAGGCGAGCTGAATGAATGGGGGAATCATCATTCGACCGCGATAAGAACTGCGAAAGTGTGTGGGAAGTGTGTTTCGTAATAGTGAAGTAATTTAGAAGACAATTGCGATAAGAAATTTATGGACAAATGTTAGATTATTTTAATAGTGAAAATTAAAATTAGTGAAAGTGTTAAACTGATTATTGTGCATTTTCTTGAATTAAATAAACTCTTTTAACTTAAATTAAAAGACATTGCGTTTTCACTTTCCCGGAACGTTAAAATTATAGGCCGCGAACCAATAACACGCGACAATGGTGTCAAGAAGTGCGAAAGAAAAATTTTGAAAGTGAAAATTTGAACATTTTTATAGTGCACAATAGTAAAATTTAAGGAAACATTAAAAATGCCACGAAGCTTAAACTTAAAAATTAATGAATTGACCATATCGGAGCTCAAGGAGGAGTTGGAACAGCGGAATCTGGCCACACAAGGTACAAAGGCCATACTGATTGCACGCTTGCGTGACGCGATCGAGTCAGAAGGCGTGAATCTGGATTCGGGTGAGTTCTCAGATGCGGAAAAAGGCGCAGAAGGTGGAGAAGTAGAAACACCAAAATCAAAGGAGCCAGAAAATGCGCTAATGCAAATGTTAATGCTGATGTCATCGAGTCTGACTGCGAAGCTAGATGAACAATCAGCGAAGCTAAATGAACAGTCATCCAGTCTGACTGCGAAGCTAGATGAACAATCAGCGAAGCTCAATGAACAGTCATCGAATTTAACAGCGAAGTTAAATGAACAATCAACGAAGCTAACCGAACAATCAGCGCAGCTAAATGTACAGACATCCAGTTTAGCTGCGAAGCTAAACGAACAATCAGCGAAGCTGGACCAACAAGCGATCGAAATCAAGGCAGACATCACACAGAAGCTGGAGAAACAGTCAACCGAAATAAAAGCGGAGCTCGGTCATCAGAACAAACAAATTAAAGGCGTCGAGGAAAAGGTTGACCAGGTCGAGGAAAAGGTTTACCAGGTCGAGGAGAGAATTAACCATGAGATCAGCCAGGTCGAGGAGAGAATAAACCATGATATCAGCCAGGTAGAGGAGAGAATCAACCATGAGATGGGAAATATGAAAAAGGAATTGGAAGCAGCGAAGGCAGTAGTAACCTCTTCACCAGCCTCGCTTATAACCGCAGCGCAAAGCACATCCAGAAATGTCCAAGCACCAATATTCGATGGGCAAACGGTCTGGAGTATTTACAAAATCCAGTTTGAAGCAGCCGCTAGGATAAATCACTGGAATGAGCAGGAACGAGCAACTGCGTTAATTCTGGCTCTAAGAGGCCCAGCTGCCGAGCTTTTGCAGACTATCCCCGTTGAGCTGCATTCAAACCCGGCTGCTATAATGAATGCGCTGGACATGCGTTATGGAGACGATCATCTGAAGCAGATTTACCGGGCGCAGCTACGGCATCGGATGCAGAAGTCTGGCGAAACCTTGCAGCAGCTAGCACAAGACATTGAGCGATTGGCACTTTTGGCTTACCCAGCGTACGACCCAGAACATCGAGATGACGTAGCAGCAGAAGCATTCATCAGCGCCTTAAAGGACAAGGAATTGCAACAAGCCGTGCGGTTAGCTCAAAAGCAAACAGTCAAGGAAGCATTGGCTTATAGTTTAAATTTTGAGGCAGCCAAAAAGGTGACCCGCACCACTGTCCGGGTTCGCGAGGTAGTGACAGATAAATCCAGGTGTGAGCGCGTGGGAATTGAGCGAGAGCTGCAGGTGAATGGTGCGCCTAGATGCTGGAATTGCGGGGAAAAAGGGCACCTGCAAAGAGACTGCAAGAAGGGGAGAAGACCGAGCTATTGTCCAGGGTGGTGGAGATCCAGACCGTGTCAGGAGCCTAGAATGGAGGCCCATCAAACTGCAAGGGCCAGCTTCGTGGGGCGAACGTTGGCCACGAGTATCGACATCCCCAGCACCGTGCCAAGGCAACATCGTGGAGAAGCAGACAGATGCCTTCCTGGTCAAGTTGATGAAGAACAATGCACCCTAACAAACGACACTGGTGCAACCCGATCGACGATCCGACCAGAGCTAGTGAGGCCCCAACTGCTCCACAAGGGCAGAGTTCATGGAATTGCTGACGTCCTATCTCGTCATCCATGTCCAGCTAACTGCAAACATTGCCAACGGATTGAGGAAAAGGAGCCGCCCGTTGATCTGCGAGTGATAACGGCCGAATTCGATGAAGGTTGGTCTTCGGAGGAGATTCGAAATGCCCAGTTAGCCGATGAAGATATCGGACCATTGCTCGTATGGAAGGAGACGAATGGGCGACCTGAGTGGAAGGACGTTTCAATGCATGGCGCAACCCTGAAAAGCTATTGAGCACAATGGAACTCCCTTCAGGTGGAGGGTGGCGTACTCAAGCGGAAATGGGAAACGGCGGATGGCAGCTCCTATAGGATGCAAACTATACTACCCAAAAGCCGAATCCACGATGTGGTAAAGGAAATGCATGAAGGATCCTCGGGAGGCCATCTTGGTGTTAACAAAACCTTAGCGAAATTGCGGGAAAGATTCTACTGGCTCCACGCTCGAGAAGACGTAGAGGACTGGTGTCGCAGATGCACAATTTGCGCTTCCGTCAAAGGCCCAAAGCGACGACTGAGAGGACAAATGCAAACCTATAACGTAGGCGTGCCATTCGAAAGGATTGCTGTTGACATCGCTGGACCCTTTCCTGAATCTGAATGGGGAAATCGATACACGCTCGTTGTAGCTGATTATTTCAGCAAGTGGCCCGAGGTCTACCCCATTCCCAACCAGGAAGCAACTACTGTAGCTGGACAGCTAGTGTTAAATTGGGTCAGCAGGTACGGCGTGCCTTGTGAACTACATTCGGATCAAGGCCGAAACTTTGAGTCACTAGTTTTTAGCGAAATGTGCGAGCAGCTGGGAATACGGAAAACGAGGACAACACCGCTGCATCCCCAATCCGATGGAATGGTCGAACGTTTCAACGGCACGCTCAATAAACACCTTGCCAAGATGGTTGACGAGAACCAAAGGGACTGGGACCGACATATCCCACTATTTTTGATGGCGTACAGAGCTGCCGAACATGCATCGACGGGCCAAGCCCCAGCCAAAGTCATTTTTGGAAAGACTATTCGTCTGCCAGCTGATATAAAGTTTGGAACACCCCCCGAGAAACCCCAAACGATCTCGGAGTACGCAAGTGATCTAAGACAACGGTTGAACCAGATACATCGGACAGTGCGAAAACACCTCGAATCGGCTACTGACCGCATGAAGACCAGGTATGATCTAAAGGCTAATTCTACTGGCTTCCAGCAGGATGACTTGGTGTGGCTATATAACCCGCAACGGCGAAAGGGTAGGTCTCCAAAGTTGCAACATAATTGGGAGGGACCATACCGAGTCACAAAGCGAATCAACGACGTCGTATATCGCATACAGGAACACCGTAAACCGAGAGCCAAAATGAAAATCGTGCATCTAGACCGTCTTGCCCCATATTACATCCAGGGAGAATTGACTACAACTGGCGACACATCTTTTCGGGGCGAAAAGAACTGAGATGGGGGCAGTGTTACATGTACAAATAATTACATGTACAAATAATTCTGCGAGCTACTGTCGCAATTATTTTCATCATCATTAGGAACGTCAACAAATGAATTTACTCGAACCCGCGAGTAAATTCAACAAGCATAATCAACATCTGCAAGCGACGTCACTCCATTCATGAATTTGCTCGAACCTACCAGGTACCTCTCGGTAGAACGTTCGCCAATATGCGAGAAATGGGTGAATACTTAGAGACCCTATATAAAGGCGAGCTGAATGAATGGGGGAATCATCATTCGACCGCGATAAGAACTGCGAAAGTGTGTGGGAAGTGTGTTTCGTAATAGTGAAGTAATTTAGAAGACAATTGCGATAAGAAATTTATGGACAAATGTTAGATTATTTTAATAGTGAAAATTAAAATTAGTGAAAGTGTTAAACTGATTATTGTGCATTTTCTTGAATTAAATAAACTCTTTTAACTTAAATTAAAAGACATTGCGTTTTCACTTTCCCGGAACGTTAAAATTATAGGCCGCGAACCAATAACACGCGACAATATTCTTCTTTATCACACCACATACATTTATTAAATTTACAAAATAGTTCACAGTGGCTTTGACCCAATAGTTATAAATTAAATTAGAAGGCAAAACCCAAAATCGAGTTTCATTTGACATTCTTAATTACAATATATATCAACGCCTACACTAAATAACGTATAGTCAAAAGAAATTGTTTGGACATTCAAAGGGACTTAAATTTTCCTTTAGGGATCATTGCACTGTCACACCTTATTTCAGGTCCTTCACATGATAAGCGTTTCAAATTTATTGTTGACCATTTGAAGCGATTATCGCTTCAAGATATCTTTTCCTTTTAAGAGTCATTCTTCCGGTGTGGGTAGCTGAAGGATTCATTAATGGCTGAAATTGATGACCTCATTCTGTGTGCTCTTCATTTCCATTGTAAAATTTGTTAGTTTTCTTAATGTCATACCAGAGAGGCTATTTCTATTTTCAATTTTATTTCACCGGTCAAATAGATTCCCGTGTGTTAGAATCATATACGAACTTGCTTTGTTGATTGAACATAAAGAACTGATACTATATACTTTTATAATATATATATATATATATATATATATATATATATATATATATATATATATATATATATATATCCATTCCATTCCATTCCAAGGAGGTCGATAGCTTTAATATAAATTTGAAAGCTGAATTTCTTTGGATTCATTAAATGCTTCTACAGAATCAGTAAGTTTGCAACCTCCAGGTGTAGTTCATCAACACACCTTTTTCGTAATGTAGGGTGATTTATTGTGTGGTTTGATTTTCAATAGGCTTTTTTAAAGATCATGCGTGACTCCTGTAAAACTGTAGTGTAATTTTTATTCATTATTGTTAGACAAACTATCAAAGGAAAGACTTATACCGCAACATGGTATCCAAACTGTTCAGCTGTATTCCCGAAATCAGCGTTTTGTGAGAAATGTTTTACGTGCTCTTAGAGCAACATATGGTGTGCCTATAGCCAATACCATTCGCAAATTTGAAACCCAGCATACATCATTGGATGATACTCGACCGATAAGACCACATCCAGCACGTAGTGAAGAGAATATAGCGGTTGTAGCGGAGAGTGTGACTGTAGACCCTAAGGAATCGAACGCGCCATAGATTGTTTTTTTTTGACTAGCGATAATAAAACTTTCTCTTTAAAAATGCAATAAAATAAACAAAAATCGGATTTGTTTCTTATATTTTGGCTTTTACCCAAAAACAAACCCTCCCGTTAGTTGTGAAATACAATTTCATTCATATGGCTACCACGGTTGGCGTGACAAAATGCCATCTCTCACCCCAATTTTTCAAGACATAATTGATGGTTTCGGACCTTATCTGAGCAATGGTTTGTTGAATATCCAACTTCCGTGCTTGAATTGTTTGTGAGTTTTCCGCATAACATCGGTCTTTCATAGTGCTCCATAATAAAAGTTCAATGGTGTCAAACTGCAGCTTCGAGGCAGCCAATTGACATCGCCAAGACGTCTGATTACACGATCTCCGAATTTTGTGGGCAAAAGATTGTTTGATGAGCTGTATAGCATGGCGCACCATCATGTAGAAATCAAAGGTCAGTCATGCCCAAATCCTTAATCTCCGGCCACAAAAAGTCGGTTATCATGCCTTTGTAGCACTCTCCGTTGACTGAAACAGCATTGTCTGTGATGCCACCGTTGTTCAAGCGAAAATCGATTCAATATATTCCGCAAAAGGTTCATGCTGACTCAATGACATAATTTTGACCGGGAAACAGATGTCAGTGTCAAAATTACAAGTGACTTAAAATGAAACTACGACAGGGTTATCCATTTCGTGGTAGGAAAGTATAACCCTGCCATCTGACATATGTCAGAACTAAATGTCATCCAAAGCGTGCATCTTTAGTTGAAGGTTTGCCATTTAGAAATATGGATCGTTTAACAGTCAAAGAACGCGTTAAAATTATGAAATTTTACTATTAAAAATGGTGATTCTGCTATATCAACATTTAGGGCTTTACAAGCCGATTACGGCCGACATAATCAACCTACACAGCAAACAATTTCGAACACAGTGAGAAAATTTGAAGAGACTGGATCGGTTATTGACATTGCAAGCTCTGTGTATCATCGCAACATTCGTTCTGCTGAAAGTATCGCTGTCGTTGCTCAAAGTGTGGAGGAAGACCCGAATTTGTCGATTCCTCGACGTGCTCAACATTTGGGCTTGTCTTACGGCCCATTGTGGCCGATTTTGCATTTGGATTTGCATCTCTATCCACACAAAATTCAACTCAATCAAGAACTTAAGCCTCATGACCATACAAAACGCAGAATGTATGCGAATTGAGTGATTGAACAACAAGCCATTGATAACGATTTTTCGAACAAAATTTTTCTTCAGTGATGAGGCTCATTTTTCGCTCAGTGGTTACGTAAATAAACAGAATCGCCACATGTGGGGCTCTCAAAATCCTCAAGTGATCGCAGAAAGGCCTTTTCATCCGGAAAAAGTGACCGTTTGGTGTGCATTATGGTCTGATGGTGTCATTGGCCCGTATTTTTTTTTGAAAACAATCAAGGAAGGGCCATTACAGTCAATTCTGACCGCTATGGATGGATGTCAACCGATTATTTAAAGATTATGATCTGGAGAACATGTGGTTCCCACAGGACGGAGCTACAATCCACACAACACAGGCTAATCGAGCACTTTTGCAAGAGAAGTTTCCAGGACGCGTAATTTCGAGATTGAGTGATGTCAATTGGCCCGCAAGATCCTGCGACCTAACACCTTTGGACTTCTTTTTATGGGGCTTTGCGTAAGATCGTGGTTACGTGAACAATCCTCGAAATCTTGAGCAAAAGAAAACCAATATTCGTGAAGTTATGGCCGAGTTATTGCCGGAAATGTGCCGAAAAGTCATTGAAAATTACCTCAAAAGGATTGAGGTCTGTAAGACGTCCCGTGGAGGACATAACAGCAATTTAGTACAAGGAAATTTGCCTGGGATACCAATCAACGTACATCTATAATAGCCCATTCATCAGCAGAGATACTTCAGAAAATTAATTTCGACAACATCAATCGAATAAAAACCAATTTCTGAAAGGGCCGCAAGGAACGACACAGTTTGCAGTATTTCGAAGTGTGAACATTTACAGGAATATTGGAGAAAGTGCAAGGAATTACACCAATAAGTTTGACATTTAAAATTATACGATCCAACCCTACTCAAGGATTACCTTGTATTCTATGAAGCAGCAGATGAGACAACATTGAACCTGATGACAACATTCAAAGAAGCAATATGAGAGTTCAAGAAAAGGGATCCACCTCCTGAAACAAAACAACTGGCTAAATAATCGGAAATTTTGTACAACGATGCTATACGCCTAGAGTGAATTAAAATCCCGAAATTTAAAATGAATTATCTGAAGTAGTTAACTTTTCATTAATTATTTCAAAGAGTAGTTCATGGAAACTTGTAGCTAAAAGATGTCCATAAATTGCAGTACCTCCTCACATAAGTTGGGGAAGAAGCAAGAGGTTTAATAGAAAACCTCGGTACAATAATAAGCGAGTCATATCAGCAGCATATTTGCAAACATTTTTGAATTTCCCAGTAATAAAATCGGAATCAGCGACCGGCTACAAGAATATTCTGGATACAATGAATGAACTGATGGCTGGGATTGGTAGTATAGGCATAGAGACTTCAACATGGTTTCCAATTATCATTCGTGTCGCATCGTATGAACTCGATTTCAGAGCAAGAAAGGATATGAGGTTACTTTGTGGTCTTCAAACGAAAATCGCAACATAGCGGAATTTGCAGATTTTTCGGTGCGTAAATTCAGGTGGTTAGAGGTTATTAGAAAGGACGGCCATACAATGTACTAGTGTGAGAAATTCCAAGGGTTGAGCATCGAAAAACGTAGAGAATTAGTGAAATCACACAACTTGTGCTTCAACTGCCTTAAAAACCATCAAATATACGAGTTTAAATCAACCTCTTCATACAAAAAGTGCAATAAACGATATAACTCCATGCTACACATGGACATCGATAGTCAAAGAATGGATCCTGAAGTCAAGGAAGTAAGTACACCCAATGGCGTCAAGGTACAAGCCAACCATATAAATCGACGAAGATTGCGGAATATTCTGCTCGCAATGGCAATCATCAACGTAAAAATGTTGGGTAAACAGACTTACGCTCATGTCAGAAGGGTTTTGTACCCAAATTATGAAATGCTGTCACCAGCAATGAATAAATTCAAGAAGCATGTCAAAAAGATGTGCACGATTTAAAAAAATCCATTGTTTCTCACCAATTTGTTGCAAACCAACAGAAATCACCCAAATCATGGATTCCCGAAAATATTTATGTTATGGATCCCATTTGAAAATTTTAAGAATATTAAATCGATACTAGAGTATCTGAAATCATGGAAAGTCTACAAAATATCAAAACGTGTTATTGTTATTGTAATTGGAGAAATTTCAAACGGCTATAACTTCCACAAATATCATTCGATTTTAATCAAATTTACAGAGAATTAGGATCGTTAAGTATCTAAGGCTAACTCAATTTTGTTGAGTTTAAGTGTATCCATAAGATTTTATTGAGTAAAATGTGAAATTCTGAGATTATAATATCATTAACAAACTTTAGTGAATGTTGACTTCTGAGGTATTTATTGCCGTTGTACTCATACACAGCTGCCTCCGAAATTTTTTTCAGATTTTCAGATCACAGATGTCCAATCGCGAGGGGGGCGGTGACACCGATTTTTCGTGTATTTCCCCTCCCTGTGCACCTCTTGAAGCCAGTTTAAGACCTGCTTTGAAAAGTTATCATCAAGAACTTTCGTTTGATACCCATATCGCGTACCTTTGATGAAATCTTTTTTCGGGGGTCACTCTCCGATATGGGGACACCCCCCTTAAAAACCTTATACAATTTTTTTGTATTTGAATTTTGAAGAGGGCCTCACTATACACATACATACAAAATTTTATGTTTCAAGCTTATATGGTTTGCGAGAAAATTGCTGTGAAACACGGACGGACGGACAGATGGACAAACAGGTCGCGATTTTAAAAGGTGTTTGTAAAATTATTGTGCATGGGCTTAGAGCACTATTGAACGAAGATTCTCAGAATTCTCTCGTAGCTGAGAAAGCAACAAAAATATTGGAAATTAAGCGAGACAGCATAGGCAGTTCAACAAGATAGTGTCATGGGTAAATCCTATTGACAATCAAGGAAAAGTGGGTAAATAAAATCAGCAGTACCAATGTCTCAGCTTTGGGTCGTATAATGTCCAATTAACCAGCGACGAAACTCAACCGCATTAAGTTAGATTGCAATACTGACGAACTGGCTGATGCGAAATATCATATCAGTGCTAAAATCGACGTACTAATAGGAGCTGATGTTTATGGCGACATTCGATGAGGACATCTTACAGAGCAAAAAACTAAATTAAGTTGAATATTAACCAGTCCTACCGTTAATAACCGACCATCACACTCAGGCATTACAATAAGCACAGCGAAACTCGATCAAACACTCTGGATATTTTGGGAGCAAGGAGAACCCGAGCAAAGGAAATTTCTAATTGAAGAAGTGAAAGAAATTGAGGTTTACTTTCTTAAAACCACCTAACGACCTGAAAGCGGAAGATTTTAATTTGAGCTGCCGTTTAAAAGGGACCCGCGTCCCCGATTGGTAGCATCGTGCAAAACCGCAAATTTAAAGCTGGTGAGCAAATACAACAAAGGTCTCCAGGACTATTTGGATTCGAATCAGGTCAACAGTCTATCCTATTTTCTACCCTACCATACTGTTAACAAAGAAACTAGTACTACTACAAAAATATGCGTCGTTTTCAATGCATCAGCTAAAACTTCATCGGACAATACATATTATTAGTGGGGCCAATGATTCAAGACACTTTAGTGAGACTGCTTTTAAGGTGTCATTTATACCTGCAATGGAAACAATAAAAATTTCACGCTAGATCGGCATAGCTTCTGGTGATTAGTTCAAGCTCCATAGACTTTGCGGTGCTTCCAGGTAAGCAATAGTGGCAGCAATATACATTTGGACCCAGAAGATTGAGAAGGATATACCCATTATCAAGTTATAAATTTCAAAAACAAAAGTGACGCCTCTTGTTGTTCAAACAAACTATTTTTGATGCCAAAGTTACGAGATTGACCAAGGCAAAACCAATTGAGTCCAACTCACGAATTTTGCAGTTAAACCCCTATTTGGCCACTAAGAGTTCCCACAGAATGGGCGAATGTCTGCAAAATCCAGGTATTAGTACAGCGAGAAAATATCTAATAATATTGAGTCACCAAAGCAAATTATTTGAAATAATAATCCAGTACTTTCATCGAAAAACATTACACGGCAGCACAATTGACTTTGGATGCCGTACGATGGAAGTTTTGAATAAAAAGGGCACCAAAGATGGTGAAAATATGCATTCAAATGTATTGTATGTTTCAGAAGCAATGCTTACTCAAAACAACAACTGATGGGCGATCTTTCCATCAACTGTGTGACATTAAATGAATCATTTTAGTCTAGTGGTCTAGACTTTGCCGGTCCTATCAAAATGAAATGGCCCAGTGGTCGAGGTACAAAAATCTCCAAAGCGTACATAGCAGTCTTTGTCTGCTTGGCAACCAAGGCTATCCATTTGGAATTAGTGAGCGGCGTTACTACCTCCGCAAGCATCGTCGCTATTAAATAATTAATTTCTCGGCAACGTAAATCCTCGCCGAGAAATGAGAACATATACAGTGACTGTGGTACTAATTTCATCTCCACTGGAAACGAACTAAGAATGATTTATGAAAATGCTGAATGTGAAACAAGAGCATACTTAGCCAACGAAGGTGTTATTTGGCATCATATTCCCCCAGTAGCCCTCATTTTGGTGGCCTCTGGGAGGCGGGCGTCAAATCGGTTAAACGACCCTTGACCACAGCATTTGGAGCAACTTTATTAAATGTGGAAGAAATGTACACAGCTCTTGCACAAGTCGAAGCTAATCTCAACAACGGTCTTTTGACACACTTGAACGCTGATGTAAACGATAACGAAGCCTTGACGCCAGCACATTTTCTCACTAGGGGCTCGATGCTCACCATTCCGGAATCACTTCCTTACAACATTTCTCTTTTGAAGAGATGGCAGCTCATGCAAAAACTGTAACCTCAGTTTTGGAATTGCTGACACAAGGAATATCTCAATAGGCTATAAAAGAGAATTAAATAACTAAAACCATAGAAAAACGTTTAACGAGGGCGGCTAGTTCTAGAAAACTGAAACTTCGCTGAAACTTCGCTGAACGTAATGAAACTGTCTGGTTAGCTCTATATAAAGGATATGAGTCAAGCTCTCATAAAAAAGGCAATATTGCAACTCAATCTAAGAATACCATACTCCGACATTAAGGATGACAAGAAGCAGCCCACAAGAGTACTTCAGAATTTGTTGGAACTATGCTCTACAGTTGAAAAATAAACAAACAAATACAGTGCTAGGTTTTAAATCGGCGTTTATAATGAATATACGCTGAAATCAAATCAATTCAATTCCTTCAAACCCGACTAAGACGAGGTTTTTTAACTGAGATCTTTGGAGTAAACGATGATATCAACAAATCGATTATCTATCTAACAACCAAATTAACATTTACCAAGCCATTGAGAAACAGAGAAAGGTGATGCTAATAGCAACGCAAACCCTAAGTACCACCAATCAGCGCATTGCAGATCAGTTATCGCGCTTCCACTTGCAATTGAATGAGAGTATTCCGAAAATTAATGACTTCAACAATTAAATCCACAGGGATCGCAATAAAATCCACGTGCATTTTTCATGCGCTTATTAGAACGCAAGAAAATAGTTAGACGAGGTTCATGGCAAATAGAACTTTATGCGGCAAATAATGCTAGATCAAACCAACATATAGGGATGTGCACAAATCATTAATGTGGTTGATGGTTTGAACAAAACCAAGTCATCGTTACCCGCAACTTTAAAGGTTTTCCACAAATCCACTGCAGCAACGCATATCGAGCGTTCAGAAGACGCTACGACTACATTTCCCGATTCACGAGATCGACCAATACGATCTAATTAAAGCTAGTCCAGTTGTGGTAGTTTGTATGGATATTAAATGTCCGTTAAGGACTGAAGCGATAGTCTGCTGCCTCGGCGAGATGTTGGCGCTCACCAAAATTGGCTTTGTCCGAGAACGCGTGAATGCGCTGGCAAGCTAGAATTGCGGTGTTGTGAGGCGGCTTTTTATCCCCAGCACAAGGGCCCACTACAAAAGAATTTCACATTCATGAATTACCATGTAGTAGTGTTTGGATCGATAGGTGTAGAGGCCGAGGTAACCTACTGGAAGGATGCGTTTTGCCAAATTAAACGACTGACTGGGCTTGGCGAAAGCGAGCGAGACTCGAGAATATCTCGTTTTTACCACGTATACTTACAGCCCCCAAATAAGAGTGGGGTATCCAGATGGAAGCAGTGACCCCTTGCACCCCCCATTCAGATCAGATCCATTGTAGTCGTGGCCATATTTTTCCATGTAAATGAAAAACTCATACAGACATAGTTCGCATAAATTTTTCCTTTCAATGAAAAATATTAATGATTCAAATTTATGTTAAAGTCTTATATGATGGAATTACATAATACTTTAGCATAAATAGAAAACTCAAGCGGAAGGCTACTCTACCCTGGATTTTGATCGGATGGGGGATGCGAGGGGGTACCGCTTCTACCTGGATACCCACGTCTTAGTTAGATCCTCTAGACCTCTCTCGCGTTCGCCAAGCCCAGTCAGTCGTTTGCTTTGGCAAAACGCATCTTTCCAGTAGGCTACCTCGGCCTTGACACCTGTCGATCCGAACACTACGAGCTGGTAATTCGTGAATGCGAGATTCTTTTGTATTGGGTCCTTGCGCTGGGGAAAAGAACCCACCCCACAACACCGCAATGCTAGCTTGGCAGCACATTCAAGCATCCTCAAACAAGGCCAATTGCTGCGAGCACCAACATTTTCGCTCGCCAAGGCAGCAAACCATCGCTGGAGTCCTTAACGGACATTTGATATGCATTTAATATCACTCGTTCCTATTATTTTTCTTTCGTTTGATTTTTTTTTTTTGAATAAATATAAAGAATAATATAAACGAAAGGGTACCTACCCAATCCTCCTCCGACGAGCGCTCGTTGACTGGGTGGGTAAGGCCTGCGGACACTTTTATATTCGACTTTAATTTTTGTACGAAAGATCTTTGAATTTTTAAATTAAACACAGTGTAAATAAATGGTTTACAGAGGACAAAATAAAGTGTCATTATCACATATATGTGATCAAATCGCCTATTTGTTTCTATATCATAAATACAACACTTCCTTCAGCGAAAGATAAATCAAAATGGAAAAACATGACAACGCATATTATTGAAGCAGCATAATTCTTTCATGGATGTCTAGCTAACACACACGGGTTTTTGTTGTTTTCAAGTTGCGTAAGTGTGAGTTTTTTCTTGATTTTTCGTTTATTTTGTTTCTGGTATTTTTGCACTTAAAGATGTTGGTTGGTATTAATCCGATGTTTTATGTCATTAACAAATTATGAATACTTTTTAGAAAACGAAGAGCGGCAAGAGAACGCACAAACTCAACAATCACTATTTAATCATCTTTATCACACCTGATTCACTCAAGGTAGTTTGGTATCAACACAAAAAAAAAAGTTGAATTAATTCGAACTACATTCATAAAATTGAATTGATTAACAATTCAATGGTTCAAGAAGTAACACACGACCTGTAACCATTAACACTTGCTCGCGACGGCGGAGGAATATTGATGTTTTTTGGGGTTATTGGTGAGAAATTTGTTTCCGCTAAAAGATTGTCTCGAATTCTTAGGCTACGATGAGATTTAATCTCACGCCACTACAAAATGTATCGTGCATTTTGCAAAAATGGGGCCAACATGCAAGTAAATCACACTTCACTGTAAATGGGGCCAAGACTATTACCACATTTTTACCCATCAGGATTTTACACTGAAGATTATCTAAAATCCATTGCGGTATGGATTCATAAAAAAACTAACGTGAGTTTTACACATGTGAAATTCTGGACACACTTCAAAACAAGACCTGTGTGACGAATTTCAAGCAAAAATAACATTCTTGCTTCCATGAGCGAAAAATGAGCAATAGCAGAACATGCACCGCCATTCGAATGATATCACTGTAGTTTTAACTTTATTTATTTTCCACTTTAAGAAACTTGAAATTTTAAGCTTAGGAGAACTTTTTATAACTTTTACCACTAATAACGCGACATTCTAACCCGCCCTATATTCCAAATGCGAGTCGTAGCTTCTTTCTGACGATATAAGACTGCAATTCTTTTTCTAAATTGCGTTGGAAAGGGGGTTACTGTCATCAAATTTTTGATTGCAATTTTTATTTAATTTGTTGTTTAATATTATAGATCTATGAAAATTTAGAATGAAGATTAAATTTAATAAATTAATTTTTTTGCATTTTTTATTTTAATTTATTATTGATAGTAAGAAAATGATTTTATTAAACTATTCTTACATTAAACTTTTCTTCTTGTATTTTTATATCACAAATAAAAATTAAATAATATTTAAGGATTTTTGAGTAGAAAAAAAATTGCGTTTTCGCCCGGGAATGTGTTTCGAGTAGTTTGCCTACCTATATATATTGTTACATGTACAAATAATTACATGTACAAATAATTCTGCGAGCTGCTGTCGCAATTGTTTTCATAATCATTAAGAACGTCAACAAATGAATTTACTCGAACGCACGAGAACCCAACAAGCATGATCAACATCTGCAAGTGACGTCACTCCATTCATTAATTTGCTCGAATCTACCAGGTACCTCTCGGTAGAACATTCGCCAATGTACGAGAAATGGGTGAATAGGTAGAGACCCTATATAAAGACGAGCTGAATGAATGGGGGGATTCATTCATTACAACCGCGATAGAAAACTGCGATATAGTGGAACGCGAAGTAAAGACGATTGATTGTTTGAGTGCGAAGTGATTTTAAGTGGACAGTTGAATGACAAATTTATACACCTAGTGAAAATTAAAATTGTGAAATACTAAAATAAGTAATTGTGCATTTTTGTGATTAATTGAATAAACTCTTTTAATTTAATTTAAAAGACATTGCGTTTTCACTTCCCCGGAACATTAAAATTATTGGCCACGAACCGATAACACGCGACAATGGTGTCAAGAAGTGAGAAAGAAAAATTTTGGAAGTGAAAACTTTTAAACTACTTTAAAGTGCACAATTGTGAAAGTTAACGTGGAAAAATAGCCGCAACAATAAAAATGCCAGGAAATTTACATCTAAAAATTAATCAATTGAGCATATCGGAGCTCAAAGAGGCGTTGGAACAACAAAATCTGGCTACACAAGGTACAAAGGCCATACTGATTGCACGCTTGCGTGATGCGATCGAGTCGGAAGGCGTGAATCTGGATTTGGGTGAGCTCTCAGCTGCAGAAAGAGGCGCAGAAGGTGGTGAAGCCGAAACACCAAAACCAAAGGAACCAGAAAATGCGCTGATGCAAATGTTGATGCTGATGCAGCAAGAGCAGCGACAACAGTCATCCAATTTAACTGCGAAGCTAAATGAACAATCAGCGAAGCTAAGTGAACAATCAGCGAAGCTAGACCAACAAGCGTTCGAAATCAAGGCAGACATCGCACAGAAGCTGGAAAAGCAGTCAACCGAAATAAAAGCGGAGCTCAGTAGTCTCAACAGCCAAATTAAATGCGTCGAAGAGAAGGTATACCACGTCGAGGAGAGAATCAACCTTGAGATCAGCCAGGTCAACCATGAGATGGAAAAAGTGAAAAAGGACTTGGAAGCAGCGAAGGCAGTAGTAACCGCCTCACCAGCCCCAATTATAACTGTCGCGCAAAGCTCATCTAGAAATGTGCAAGCACCAATATTCGATGGGCAAACGGTCTGGACTATTTACAAAATCCAGTTTGAAGCAGCCGCTAGGATAAATCACTGGAATGAGCAGGAACGAGCAACTGCGTTAATTCTTGCTCTAGGAGGCCCAGCTGCCGAGCTTTTGCAGACTATCCCCGTTGAGCTGCATTCAAACCCGGCTGCTATAATGAATGCGCTGGACATGCGTTATGGAGACGATCATCTGAAGCAGATTTACCGGGCGCAGCTACGGCATCGGATGCAGAAGTCTGGCGAAACCTTGCAGCAGCTAGCACAAGACATTGAGCGACTGGCACTTTTGGCTTACCCAGCGTACGACCCAGAACATCAAGATGACGTAGCAGCAGAAGCATTAATCAGCGCCTTAAAGGACAAGGAATTGCAACAAGCCGTGCGGTTAGCTCAAAAGCAAACAGTCAAGGATGCATTGGCTTATAGTTTAAATTTTGAGGCAGCCAAAAATGTGACCCATACTACTGCCCGGGTTCGCGAGGTACTGGCAGATAATTGCAGGTGTGAGCACGCGGAAATTGAGCGAGAGCTGCAGGAATTCGATGAAGGTTGGTCATCGGAGGGGATTCAAAATGCCCAGTTAGCCGATGAAGATATCGGACCATTGCTCGTATGGAAGGAGACAACTGGGCGACCGGAGTGGAAGGACGTTTAGATGCATGGCGCAACCCTGAAAAGCTATTGGACACAATGGAGCTCCCTTCAGGTGGAGGGTGGCGTACTCAAGCGGAAATGGGAAACGGCGGATGGCAGCTCCTATAGGATGCAAACTATACTACCCAAAAGCCGAAACCACGATGTGATTAAGGAAATGCATGAAGGATCCTCGGGAGGCCACCTTGGTGTTAACAAGATCTTAGCGAAATTGCGGGAAAGGTTCTACTGGCTCCACGCTCGAGAAGACGTAGAGGACTGGTGTCGCAGATGCACAATTTGCGCTTACGTCAAAGGCCCAAAGCGACGACTGAGAGGACAAATGCAAACCTATAACGTAGGCGTGCCATTCGAAAGGATTGCTGTTGACATCGCAGGACCCTTTCCTGAATCCGATTGGGGAAATCGATATACGCTGGTTGTAGCCGATTATTTCAGCAAGTGGCCCGAGGTCTACCCCGTTCCCAACCAGGAAGCGACTACCGTAGCTGAACAGCTAGTGTTAAATTGGGTCAGTAGGTACGGCGTACCTTGCGAATTACATTCAGATCAAGGCCGAAACTTTGAGTCACTAGTTTTTGGCAAAATGTGTGAGCTACTGGGAATACGAAAAACGAGGACAACACCACTGCATCCCGAATCCGATGGAATGGTCGAACGGTTCAACGGCACGCTCAATAAACATCTGGCCAAAATGGTTGACGAGAACCAAAGGGACTGGGACCGACATATCCCACTATTTTTGATGGCGTACAGAGCTGCCGAACATGCATCGATGGGCCAAGCCTCAGCCAAAGTCATTTTTGGAAAGACTATTCGTTTGCCAGCCGATATAAAGTTCGGAACACCCCCTGAGAAATCATAAAAGGTCTCGGAGTACGCAAGTGATCTAAGACAACGGTTGAACCAGATACATCGGACAGTGCGAAAACACCTCGAATCGGCTACTGACCGCATGAAGACCAGGTATGATCAAAAGGCAAATTCTACTGGCTTCCAGCAAGATGACTTGGAGTGGCTTTATAACCCGCAACGGCGAAAGGGTAGGTCTCCAAAGTTGCAACATGATTGGGAGGGACCATACCGAGTTACAAAGCGAATCAACGACGTCGTATACCGAATACAGGAACATCGTAAGCCGAGAGCTAAAATGAAAATCGTGCACCTGGACCGTCTTGCCCCATATTACACCCAGGGAGAATTGACTACAAATGGCGACACATCTTTTCGGGGCGAAAAGAACTGAGGTGGGGGCAGTGTTACATGTACAAATAATTACATGTACAAATAATTCTGCGAGCTGCTGTCGCAATTGTTTTCATAATCATTAAGAACGTCAACAAATGAATTTACTCGAACCCACGAGAACCCAACAAGCATGATCAACATCTGCAAGTGACGTCACTCCATTCATTAATTTGCTCGAATCTACCAGGTACCTCTCGGTAGAACATTCGCCAATGTACGAGAAATGGGTGAATAGGTAGAGACCCTATATAAAGACGAGCTGAATGAATGGGGGGATTCATTCATTACAACCGCGATAGAAAACTGCGATATAGTGGAACGCGAAGTAAAGACGATTGATTGTTTGAGTGCGAAGTGATTTTAAGTGGACAGTTGAATGACAAATTTATACACCTAGTGAAAATTAAAATTGTGAAATACTAAAATAAGTAATTGTGCATTTTTGTGATTAATTGAATAAACTCTTTTAATTTAATTTAAAAGACATTGCGTTTTCACTTCCCCGGAACATTTAAATTATTGGCCGCGAACCGATAACACGCGACAATATATATATATATATATATATATATATATATATATATATATATATATATATATATATATATATATATATATATATATATATATATATATATATATATATATATATATATACATATATATATGTGTGTGTATATATATATATATATACATATATGTGTATATATATATATATATATATATATATGTGTGTATATATATATATATTATAAGGCCAACGAAAGGATAAACTTAGACGTTGTTTCCGCGGCTTTTCAAATGAATCTGATTGCTGATGCTTTCGGTCTGTCATAAGATACCATCTGCTCTCATAAAGGATTTTCCATTAAGGACATTACAAACCGATCGGTCTCAAGAAGCACATAAGGGTTTGTTGCTGACTAATAACGCATATTTTGCTTAAAACAATGCTATTGAATAGTAATTTTTAATAATTTTCAAACGTTGCTGGTTCGTGAACTTTACCATGATAAAAAATGTTGACTTTACGTAACGTTTTGACATTGACACTTTATTAAAAAAGTTTCGGAGTGCATTCGTATAAAGAAGATTCTATGTCCCTAATGCAAAACCTTATATTACGATCGTGACCTTGGGTTAGTATGAAATAATGCTCCGAATTACCATCGTTCACAAAACCAACAATAGGGTGTCTGCTCAACGAATCAACATGTTTAACGAGTGGCTAAGGTTTTTGTATGATTTCAAAATTATAATTCATGTCAAAGTGGGCAACTAGCTATTCTATTATTCACAAATTTCTTCTGTACTGCATATACAAATCAGTTTGGGTCGGTCACTATTGTGAACTTAATTCCCTCCAAATAAATACGGAAACGCCTGGAGCGTCTGAACTATTGTTTACATCTCGAGCTCATGACTATGGTAGGGGGACATACAATCAGTGGTTCTTTAAAGTAATATTGTATTGGACGCAAAAAGCCAATAACTTTCTTTTGCATTTAAACAGCCCCGAACCTAGAAGGAAAAGCATTTGTGTGTGATTCAGTTTTTCTTGTAGGCGAGTAGAAGCAAGTATTGCTCGTGAGGTCGACTTACTTTTCATTAACTCAATGGCGTTTTTCTGTTCTTTTTCTCGCATAAACAACGTGTAAATGTTCCTTTAAGTTAGATCCTGAAGCGATTTTGCCGATAATACGAATTTTTTAAAATAAGAACATAGCCCATAAGAATTTTTAAGGTAATTTTCGAAAGTTGATGCCATTGATGGCTTCAATATGACGACCACTTATAAAAATATTGTTGGCACAAACGTGATAGCCTAAATATTCGATTTCCGTTAGTAAAATCTTATATTTACTCAAATTAAGCTTCAAACGGTTCTTCACCAACAATTCAAAAATGCGACCCAAAATTTCAATAAGTTCATCTAAACCAGTTCTATGAAATTTTTAACATGCCGAAGATCTCAACGATTTTGACACTGTGGAAGCTGCAATGGACTGGCCAAATGAATTGTATGGAAAAACAACGGATACCCAAAAAAGTATTAGCTGGGAGAACTGGTTGAGACCAGTGAGTAAACCAAGGAAACGTTGGTCTGGCTCGGTCGACGAAGACAGTTCATCGCTGCTCGGACTTCGAAACTGGAGGACGCGGTTAATGGACCGAGATAGTTGGAGGCGCTATTTGCAGGAGCGAAGGCCAAAGAAGGGCTATAGTGCTACAAAGAAGACGAACAAATCGGCTGAAGCTAACATATCAAAATGTTATCCATATAAATAATTTTCTTTTTCTCCTGTATTGGGCTCGCGAAGACCATGTTGACACATCTTTTAAAACTGGCTAAAGCATTCTTCAGATCGAACGACGTAGAACAGTGGGACTCTTTGATAGTAGACAAAGATATAAATCGAACGATTGGCGTTGAAATATAAAATTATGCCCCAGGGTGTTTGTTATGATTTTAACATATTCTACATGCTGTGCAACTATCTCTTATAATTCTGATTCACCAGACAAAAGCAACCAAAATGACATATTTTATGGAAATTAAAAACTAAACTTAACCGCTTTGACATTATAAATTTTTGTATCGCTCTGATTTCATCAACCTCTATAAATTTTGTCCTACAAACCAAATTTTTTTCGGAAGTTATCTCAAAATTATTCGAATATTTTAACACCTCGATAATAAATATAACCCTTCCTAGTTTAAGGCTTCTAATGCAATAGAAATTACTAACTTCTATGAAATAAACTTATTTTCGCGAAATTTCTCATATTCCTGCCACTAAATAGCATCAGATCATTACAAGGCACGAAAAAAGATTAACCAAAGTTGTGTCAGCATCAGTATCATATTGAGCCTTAAAAATAACTACTGTAGAAGTATCCTTAACAACAACCACTACGAAAAAATTACCCGACCAACCAAACGAAACAAGAACAACAATGAAATGAAGACGACGACGGCGACGACAGCCAAACAGCCAAATGAAATCGTAAAAAGTCTTGAAAAAGTGCGCGAGGAAACTTAGAACGATGAGCTTTCTGTACATTTAGGCGAATTTTTATTGTTAAACTTTTGCCAACGTTTTTCCTTATGTGCTCGCTCCCAACTCCCGACGCGATCATAAAACAACGCGAGGTCATAATTTTAAGGATGATGAGCGCCAATGGATGAAATAAAGATAAACATAAATAACGAAAAAAGTGTAATATAGATAAATAGATAAAATTCAAAAAAAGAAGATGGTGAACGTAACGAAAAACAAAAAAGTCAAAAACAAAAAAAAACGAGGAAAGTACCTACTTTTGTCTTCCATGGAGACGTGCTTGAGAGGAAACTTTTGTTTGATATTTTGTTCGTGGCTCTTGAGCTCTAGGGATGGTATCTTTTGAATACTTTGACAATTATCCTACTTTGATGATTGTGAATAACTTTTCTCAAAGTGACGAGAATATGGCGAGCGAGTGAGAGTGTAATCTGATGATTATGCTTATCATAACGGCCGAAACTTTGTTGCTTGAAAAGAGAATCGCAATGGTATTTGTTTTGAAATTAAAAAAGTATTTAAATTTAATATATTAAGTACATATTCTTCTATAATTTAATTGATGTGGAAAAATTCCACTTTTCTATTAAAAAAGAAACCAAGATAATATTTGTTCAAATTTATTAATTTATACTTGCATCTGTATCGATTTAAAATATACTCGTATAACGAGATACGTTTATATTGTTATATGTAAGTAACACACAACTTGCGTTGAATTCAAATCAGTCATTTCATCAAATTCATTTGACAATACAAGTTCTTGCAAAAATAAGAAATTTTAGAAATATCCTTTACAGTTCTCATTGTAAATCAATCTGCAATGTGTATACATTCTAAGACCATTATTACAGCTCAAGTGCTTCATTTCACCCTGCCAAGTGAATGTAACAAACAACAGCGTTTGAATACGAAAAGGATATCATCAAGGATACGAAATGTCACATATGATGAAGTCAAACTTGTTTGTTTCTGACTTGTGCACTTTATGATGAAGAGTTTCTCTGACTCTATTTAGGATTATAGTTGAAGTTTTCTAGGATCAAATAGATACGAATGATTCATATCCTTCCGTTATGTTTTTTGAAAGAATAAAAATTACTGGGTGGAGTATGCAAGAGAGAGGAGTATTTTATTGCGTTACTTTGGATTCCAACGGAACACATCTGCATTTTATGGGAATGCGGTGGATACAGTTCATTTCTCCTGGAATTCTTTATCAACTGCAGCCAGTGAGCAGTGGCTCAACTGATATTACGAGTATTTGCAATCATACTAAAATGTGAATAAGATTTATATCATATGGAATATTGAAAGTACATACTCCATTTTTCAGGAGCTAGAGAACTTTCATTAACTTTTATTATCACAGTAACGTAACCTCCGAAATCAATTCCGGATCTAGTAGGATTAAAATCAAACTTTATTTTATTTTTCATTTGCGTTTGTTTTGCTTTAAAATTATTATATTGATCGTAGTCTTTTTCATACATATGTATATTGTTTTTATATATATACGAGGTGTGTTCAAAACATATCGCGAATTTTGTTTTCTTTCAAAAATTATTTATTCATTCATGAATATCTATTTTGTCCCCTTCAAAGTAATTCCCATGAGATATTATACACTTGTGCCAACGGTTTTTCCAATCTTCGAAGCACTTCAAAAAATCATTTTTTTTAATCTTGTTCAGCTCCTCCTTCGATGCCGTCTTTATCTCGTCAAGCGTAGCGTAACGTCGTCCTTTCATGGGCCTCTTCAGTTTAGGAAACAAGAAAAAGTCACAGGGGGCCAGATCTGGGGAATACGGTGGCTGCGGCATCATTAGTGTGTTGTTTTTGGCCAAAAAGTCGCGCACAAGCAACGATGTGTGAGCAGGGGCGTTATCGTGGTGCAAAAGCCAATTTTTGTTCTCCCACAAATCCGGGCATTTCTGGCGGATTGCTTCGCGCAAATTGCGCATAACTTGCAGGTAATATTCCTTATTGACCGTTCTTCCCTGTGGCAAGAACTCATGATGCACCACGCCCCTGCAATCGAAGAAAACTGTCAGCAAAACTTTCACATTCGACCGAACTTGGCGCGCTTTTTTCGGTCTTGGTTCATGCGGCAGCTTCCATTGAGATGATAAACCATAAACCCACGATTCGTCACCAGTTATGACCCTCTGGAGCAAATTTGGTTCGTCGCGGACAGAGTTTAACATCTCATTAGCAATGTTCATGCGTTGCTGTTTTTGGTCGCAATTGAGCAATTTTGGTACGAATTTCGCGGCGACCCGTCTCATGCCCAAATCGTTGATAAAAATCGAATGGCACGAGCCAATCGATATGTTTAGGTCCTCAGCAACTTCTCTAACGGTGATTCGACGATTGGCCAATACCATTTTCTCCACTTAATTAATTTTTTCGTCTGTTGTTGAAGTGCTCGGGCGTCCGGCACGCTCTTCGTCGTTCACATCTTCTCCGTCTTCTAAAAACATTTTGTACCACCGATGAACGTTGCTTCGGTCCAAGATAGCTTCTCCGTATGCCACAGTCAACATTCGGAATGCATCCGCGCACTTAATTTCGTTTTTCACACAAAATTTGATACACGTTCTTTGATCCATTTTTTTGAATAAGTAAAAATCGAAGACGATTGAAAACACGTGCAAGTAAAGCAGCTACCACCAATTAAGTGAACATTCAAAATGTCCGAGCTTGTCGGCATAAGTGACAGACATGAGTAACAACATAACGCCACAAAAAATCGAAATTCGAATATACGTAACCCGCGAAAATTCAAAATTCGCGATACTTTTTGAACACACCTCGTATATATATATATATATATATATATACATATATATATATATATATATATATATATATATATATATATATATATATATATATACATATACATATATATTAGGGTGTCCCAAAAAAATTAAAGAAATTTTTTTTAACGCATACCCTCTTAATTTGTTTGGATGATCTTAAAACAATTGTAAACCAAATTTGGTTTAGGTAAGATCACCATATCCCGTGCCGACTTGCATCGGAACTTGTCAATACTTGCTAACTACGGCCGACGCGCTCGAACGATCGATGTGCTTGTTATAATTTGTCTTTCTTTCACAGTAAACAGTTACGCCATAACATGTCTATGTGCAACCATTGTGTTGGCATCGACAAAGGGCGATGCCGACGTAGGAACATGTAAATTAGTAGTTTAAGCAATAAATGGCGATGCCGACACAGGAACATGTAAATTAGTATATTAAGCAATAAATGTAAGACTAAGTATTTTATTGTTCACGACCTTTTTCTAGAATACATTACATGCCATAAATTTAGCACCTATTTGTTAGTAAATAAGTTATTGTAAAAGGACACTAGTAGAATTTAGAGCAATATGGTATTATTAATATTATGCAAATTAAAATTGTTTGTTAGAAAGTAAGGAATTAGTATAAAAGGACAGGTGATCGTAGATTTTTGGCCAGTTGTTTTCACACATTTTTTTTGTTCGGTCAAAATGTCAGTGAAATTACGCAGTTCCAAAAAGGATATATTTTTAATAGGTGACGAAAAACATCAAATAACGGGATCAAAACTTCCTTCTAATAGACAAGTTTTAGCAGTGTTATTTTACAACATTCGTCAAGTGAATTTAACTGTAAATGAAAGTGCAAATCTCAGTCTTCGCGAATGTATTATATATTGGGAAAAGGCGCGTATACCTACGAAATCTTTTCCTAATTTTGTAAAGAAACTTGTGAATTTATATCAAGTTTGGAGGGATTTGCAAAATAATGCACAAAAAACCCAAGACGTATTTAAACAGCGTCGACAAGAGTTTGTCAGGAACTTAGACAATTTATTTGATATTGCCCACGCCGATGCCCTTCATCTAATAAAAACAAATGAAGGTAAGTCTTTTTTACAACGACAATGGGAGCCAGTTCAACCAGGTCATTTAGGTGGAATAGACAAAAAAGGGACCGATAAAGAAGAAAGGGCGCGCCTGAGAATCATTGGGGAAGAGAACCGGCGATCTAAATATTTTGCAGAGTCAACTCCATCGACATCATCATATGATCCTATACAAATAGACTCATCCGATTCGGACCAAGACATAATGCCTCAGATCGAGGGTGCGCACCCCAAAAAAATGAAAGTATCTATGCGGAAAGATTTTATCACTCCAAAATTAGTAGCGGCGCTAGACAGGTGCCAGTTAAGTATGAGAGATTCCGTGTATATTCTTGAAGTACTTGGATACAATACTGATGAATTTCCGATAAGTAAGTCCTCAATACAAAGAATCCGCACCAAAAAACGAGAAGAGCGCGCGGAATCCATAAAATGATTTTCAAAACGAGATGCCAGAGGTTGTGACAGTTCACTTTGATGGAAAATTATTGTCTGGTTTAAATGCTCAGAAATCAAAAAAAGAGCGTCTTTCGGTAGTTATTTCATATGGAAATAAAGAACAATTGATTGCTGTGCCAAAATTAGAAAACTCATCAGGTAGAGAACAGGCAGAGGCCGTTTGGAAAGCGCTTGTAGACTGGAATCTAGAAGATAAAGTACAAATTCTTTGTTGTGACACTACAACGTCAAACACAGGCCGCATCAATGGCGCTTGTGTACTTCTTGAACAAAAATTTGATAGAGAATTGCTAATTTTTGCCTGCTGCCATCATATGTATGAGTTAAGATTAAAAAGCGTATTCGAAACAAAAATCAGTCAAGTGACAACAAGCCCAGATATTGCGCTTTTCAAAAATTTTCGAGATAACTGGAAGAGTGTCGACCCGAATAAAATACAGTGCTATAAAGATAAGCTAGATTTGCATCTGACTGTTTCCGAAATAGAAAACATGACCAAATTTTGCCAATCTGAATTGACCAAAGATATAGTCCGAGATGACTATCGAGAACTAATTGAGCTCTCAGTGATATTTTTAGGTGGAGATAAAGATCGAAAATTTAAAATTCGACCTCCAGGTGCCATGCACCAAGCCAGGTGGATGGCGAGGGCGATTTATGCACTGAAAATAGCACTTTTGAGTGCTCAACTGAAAATGACGAACAAAGATAAGGCGGCACTGTTTGATGTTTTCTTGTTCATCGTGACATCCTACGTTAAGCCGTGGCTCCAATGTATTTTGGCTGTAAAAGCACCTTATCAGGATTTTTGTTTTTTGAAGGCGATGAAGGCTTACGAAAAAATTGATACAAACGTCTCAAAAGCAGCCTTACAGAAATTAAGCCAGCATCTATGGTATTTAACCGATGAAATAGCTACCTTATCATTATTTGACGACGATGTGGACCAAGAAATTAAAATAAGAATGGTTGAAAATTTAACCAAAGAGAATCCATCAACCCATAATAAACGCTACATCCCATCCAAAGAAGAACTCTGTGGTTCATTGTATGGTAAGTTTCACTAGTAAATATAGTATTGTTTCTTTCATATTCCATTTTTTATTTTTTTTATTACAAATTCTTTTCATTTTTTATTTTAGACAAAAACATCTATGACTTTGTATCAGTCAAAAGTAAAGCGTTGTTCACCCGGCTTCAAATTGATGACCGTTTTCTGAACGAAGAACCGTATTTATGGCCAAATAATGCTTCGTTTCAAGATGCCAAGAAGAAAGTTTCAGTGCTAAGGGCAGTAAACGATACAGCTGAAAAAGCGGTGAAGATCATGCAAGAATTTCATGGTTTAATTACAGTTTAAGAAGAACAAAAGCAATTTTTAATACGCTGCGTACAAGAACACCGGAAAATTTATCCAGACAGTAAAAAAACAAACCTTAAAAAGGAAATGTGTAAAATATTTTTTTTATGTTAAATATAGTAATATGTTTTGGGTATATAAGTGTTTTATTTATTAAACAAACTCGAACTTCCAGAAATCTTCTATACTAACCCGGAACAAAAATTTATATTTTATGTTTGGTATCAAGTCGGCACGGGTTTTCATGATCCAATCGCAATAATATTTATTATTTAAGCAAATAAGGCCATTTAGAAAAAAAAAATAAATATATATATATATATATATATATATATATATATATATATATATATATATATATATATATATATATATATATATATATATAACACATCGGTCAATAAATCCCAAGACTAACAACGAAAACAACATTTTTTTTCAAAAATCATATTTAATCATCAATAAAATCTCCTTTTAGGGTGATACAATCTTTCCAACATTTCTATACTATGTTTATAGAAGGATTTATCCTTTGCTTCAAAAAAGGCTTCAGTTTCGGCAATGAGCTCCTCATTCGAGCCAAATTTTTTTCCCTGGAGCAATTTTTTGAGATCAGCAAAGAGCCAGTGGTTGCTGGGAACTAAATATGGCGAATACGGGGGGTGGGGAAGTAAATCAAAGCCCAATTTTCCAACTTTTGCTATTGTTTTCATGGACTTGTTTTTGTTCCACTGAGAGCAATCGCGGCACCCACTTGGAAGAAACCTTTTTCATGCTCAATTTTTTCATGAAGGATTGTAAATACGCTTCCGGATGATATCTGTGTCGTTTCTGCAATCTCACGGACCTTCACTTTGCGATTTCTCATTACAATTTTTAACACTTCACTCACATTTTCCTGTGTAACGGCCTCCAATGGCCTACCCGAACGTTCCGCATCGTTTGTGTCCATACGACCACGTTTAAACTCAGCCTACCAACGAAAAATCGTTGGTTTCGATGGAGAGGAGTCCGGATAATGTTTTTCAAGCCATTGCTGGGCTTCTACGGTGTCTTTACCCCATTAAAAAGCAATGTTTTATCAATACGCAAAACTCGCTTTTTTCCATTTTTGAAACAAATTACAAAGTGACTTTACTCTAACCTCGATAACCCTGCTGTCTGTGATCCGATCAACGTGAAATTTTTACACGTTTCATGTAAAGGTTCGCACTCTATGGCAACGTAGCCAGTTTGGTACTACTGGCACCATCTCCATTTGGGTTAGTCTCGGGACTTATTGAACGATGTGTTATATATACATATATATCTAGATATATATATATATATATATATATATATATATATATATATGTGTATATATATATATATATATATATATATATATGTTTATATAAATATATATATATATATATATATATATATATATATATATACATATATATGATTCCATTGTGTTACTCACCCCAAACACTACCATACGCGATTTCGTAAGAGTTTAACATACGCAATACCGAGCCGCACCTTATTAACTTATTTGATAATCTAATAATGCAACCAACTGCAAATAATTTAAATTTTCATTCATAAAACGACTACTTGTTAGATTACGGAAAGAAAGCCACATAATATTTTTAGCCTTTTAACTTCATGTAATTAAACTTGAGTAGCTAAGCCGCTTCTGATTTACACGCCACACTATGGACAACGCAAGCAGTAAAAAGCGCCGAAAGCATCAAGAACCAACGCGAGCTCGAAACGAAAAGCAAATTCCCGGCACTACGACTACTTCACACGGTAGCAGAAACTTTCGTCATCCAATCAACATATGCGGCAGCATAAAACATATAACCTCTCGAAGCAATCGGAATTGCGTCACCAACAAAATAACATGCAACGCTAGAAGGAAATCCGAATTTAAATCGTTGCTCTCGTCATGCGACAAGAGGTGTTTGTGTTATGCGCGATAATCTGTGGGCTTTTACATCATTTCCTCAAATCAAGGTTTCATATTGCCTGTGTTTTCATTGATACTACTTTCCGACATAGACTCCCAATTAATTTTGATGCAGTATATAATTCAACTGATTCAAATTCGAACCTGAGTGCTGTCCAAATTTACAGGGAAACGATTTTGAGTGTGGATCTAAAAGTGAGGCTGTCATCAAACCTGACATTCCTATCAGGTGTGCAGCCACTGAGCTTCCGGCCAAGGACACAATCTGAACGTTCCCGCTGCAAACATCTTCACATTCACGCAGATCCAGCAGAGATGCATACATGCCACCAATGAGGAACGAGCCAAGTAACGCAGCCAGAGATGCTGCTGAGGCAGCAATGGCGCGCATACCGAAGGAAGACACTTGTGAATTTAACACTTCATTAGTGGCAAGCACAGGTCGAGTAAGGCACGAACTCAAGGCGTAACGTAAATTAAAGATAGCAGCAACCAGAAAACGAAAGTGCTAAGGAGGAGGTGAAAGGAGTACTTCAAGCTCTAGAAGGATTGACTGTTAACTACGATCAAAAATCACCAGGAATTGAGACCAAAAACGATGATATTAATACTATGAACGAGGAATTACAACAGAAATAGGCCGCATTGAACGTCGTTGTATCGGAGTAGCAACTATTGAAAGATATGTCAGCGCATCATAAGAAACCAACTTATGGAGTGCTCTCAAATCATTTGCGTGATCTTTTGAAAGTTAGGCAAGCCTTATGGACGGATATTATCAGTGAGATGGAAATAAATAACACCTGATCCAGGTGATAACGTTGAAGAAGAATTCACTGCGGTTCGACTATATAGTAGTAAAATTAAACCGAAAGCTTATAATATCGCACAAGATAAAAAGGTTTCTGAAGATGGAAAGGACTTAGGCGAATGCCGTTTGTTCAGCTCACAATATGAAGCCAGAATGAAGTCTTTGTAGGAATCAATGCGAGAGTACGAGAACAAGAAGCGAACTCTTGAAGAAGGAATCGATGGTCTTCGGGAAGAATGTATGAAACTGAGCATATTTCAACAATTAATGCGGAAGCGTTACGCTCAACGTTCGATATCAGATAGCTGAACTACGTGACGCCAACACAAAACAACTGGTAAGCTTTGTGATGAGTTTTCAACCAAACCAGAGGCTATGAATGAGCTTAAAGATATCAAACAACAAGTTGGGTAAACAGACCTACGCTCATATCAGAAGGGTTTTGTATTCAATTTACAAAATGCAGTCACCTGATCGAATCAAATCAAGAAACATGTCAAAGACGATTTTATTGGAGAAGATATGAAATACGAAGATCATACTATTATTCACAAAGTTGAACGAATTTTGACTTCTGAGGTTTTTGGTATTGTTATACTCATAAATATCTCCCTTGATAGTTATTTCAGATGTCCATCCACGACGGAGGAAACACATTTTTCATGCATTTCCCCCGTGTGACTCCACTCAAGCAAAAACTGACAGTTTAACAACTGTTTTGAAAAGCTCCCATGAAAAATTTTATTTCATACTCATATCGGCTACATTTGATGAATTTTTTTTTCAGGGGCCACTCTCCTGTACTGTTATCATCGATTAATGGCCAATTTTTTCGAATCTTAAAATGGTTACAAAGCCCTTTTGCTAGGAGCTCTCTTCCACTTCCCTGACTTGTTTCACTTATGAGCATTAATTGTAGATACTCATCTTCAGTCATTCATTAAATTGAATCAAGTGTTCAAAGCATGCACCTTAAACGTTGAAGTTGAGAAAAAATAACTCAAAATTATTCAATCTTCGCATTTAAAACAGCCACTATTTTGTTTTACGATTACTGATACCACTAGTTGAACCGATTCTCAAAGATATACATGACACCTTTCATTCCTGAAATTTTCATGCAAATCCTAGCAAAACTGTAGTGTCTGAGTCGGTAAAAAGCGCATGTTGTTCCATAGCCATATGTTGCCATAGTAATAAATGCAGCGCATATTGTTCCATAGTAATACAGGAAAATTCAAACCGCTATAACATCGCTAAATATGATTCAATCTTTATGAAACTTTCAGGACAGATTCATCTTATAAATAGACATCTATGTACTGAATTTCATTGAATTTAAGGGTACCGTTAAGATTTTATTCAAGAAAACATAAAATCGATATATCATACTATTACTAACAAAGTTGAGTGAATTGCGACTTCTCACGTATTTGTTGTTGTTGTTTTCACCAAGGCCTACATTCCTAATTTATTCAGATTTTTCGGATCACAGGTTTCCAATCGCGAGGGGGGGGGACACAAATTTTTCGTGTATTTCCCCTCCCTGTGCGCCCGTCGAAGCAAATTTTGCCAATTTAAGACCTGTTTTGAAAAGTTCTCATCAAGACCTTTCATTTGATACTCATATTGGCTACCCTCAATGAAATTTTTTTTTCGGGGGGTCCCTCTCCTATGTGGGGAGACCCCCCTTAAATACATTATAAAATTTGTTTGTAGTTGAACTTTGAAGAGATCACCTTTTTACACCTACACACAAAATTTGATGTTTGTACCTAAAGTAGTTTCCGAGAAAAACTGCTGTGACACACGGACGGACGGATGGACAGACCGACAGACCAACAGACTGGTCGCGAAACTAGTAGAGTTTTTTAAAATTATTTTACAAAACCCTAAAAACTCACTTTGGCCCACCAACAAATGACCGCCAATCACGTCAAGTTTCCCGAATAGTTTTCAATTGCTCTTTAGCAATCTCCTGAATTAGTGGCTCAACATATGCAGAAGCTTTTTGAGATGATAGGAATATTTGTAAGGCTATCGCCACCTCTAAATTCACAAGTAGATTAGTATCTCACTTTGGCACACCAACAAATGACCACCAATCACGTCAAGTTTCCCGAATGGTTTTCAATGGCTCTTTAGCAATCTCCTGAATTAGTGGCTCAACATATGCAGAAGCTTTTTGAGATGATAGGAATATTTGTAAGGCTATCGCCACCTCTAAATTCACAAGTAGATTAGTATCGCTGATTCGGGCGTTTGAGTATTAGATGAATGATTTCGGGTACTTTACGATGAGTAATTGGGCAACGAATTTCGATCCATTTAAAAAATATTTCTTTTATTGTTGACTTTAGAGGGAGTAGGTGCTGTGTAGGGACAAAGTAAAATTTCAGAATTTGTTTTTGCAATAGATTACTCTGACGCGATGGTTTGTTTATCAAGCTCATCGATAAACAATGATTAAGTGGTAAATGAAGATTCATTGCATCAATTTATTGTGTTAGTTCTTCAGATTTTTTTGTACTCGTAAATTTTAACCAATTGGTCCATTGTCAATTTTCATTCTAATTGTCACTAATATCAGGTTTAGGAGAAATAAAAACTGAGAGGTTCATTAATTAAGTTGTTTATTGTAAATCAGATTAGACTTGATACAAATAGCTGCGCAATGCTCACGCTTCTCCTTGCCAGCTCAAACTGAGCTCACGTCTGAGCACGAGCGATAATAAAAATAATATAAGTGTGATAGTGCTGCGTGCAAATACAAATTCACTTATGTCAAACACTTCGCAACATCCTCCCCCTTTTGTGAAAACAATTTTAATTTATTCCAAACCTTACAGGTTTTTTAACTTCATGCCCACTTCTCGTGGTTACAATTTTCGATTGAACATTTTCCGTTATAAGATTTTTCCCGGCGGATTGTTTACATTTCATTTTAGATTTATTAGCCTCACATTTACGCGGTTTTATAACTGTAGCCTTTTAATCCAAAGATTCATTAACTTCTAGTAGCTCTTATGCAATTTTGAGAGGGCAAATTCATTGTATAGGACATTTAAGCAAACTATTCTGCGTTATCACTCTAGCAACTCTAACGTTACCCTCTTTACCTATGATTAAATCAACGATTCGAGCAAGAGGCCAATTTTCGCGTTTATGATTAACATCTCCAATTAAAACTACATCACCATGTATTTTCCTAGTTTCGTTTTTAGAATTTTTCGAAATTAATTGTCCTAGATATTCCTTTCGAAATCTTTGACAAAGGGCGTCAAGAGCCTCCTGAATATGTTTGAATTTTTGTGAAGTTTTTCATGATAAAACATATCAATCTCGGGAGTGAGTACCAACGTCCTGTATTTCTTGAAGGAAACACGAAGGAGAAAGTGATTTAAAAGATCATCAGTGTCTTCCAAGATATATGTCAGAAGTCGAGAGTTTACAATAGCTTCTACATCACATAAAACGGAATCAAGCGTCTCGTAAGACAGACTCGTTTTACCGAGGGTTTTGCGTAAAATTGACTTTAAAACTCCTGTCAGCCGCTCCCACCAGCTGCCCCACCATGGTGCCGAAGAAAGATTGAAGTGCCATCCCATCTGAGACACAGAACTATGCTTCGTGATTTTATCCCAATTTAATGCTTGAAAGCAATTGTTTGCACCAGAAAAATTGATCCCATTATCTGTGTAGGCTGTGCTAAGCCTACCTCTCCTATCTATAAATCTGCGTAACCCTTCCAAAAAGGTCTCAGTCGATAAGGATGATAATAGTTCTAAATAAACAGCCCGATATACAGCGCACGTGAACAAACAGATCCAACCCTTCTCTCCCCCACGGAAGAAAACAGGGCTGGCCAGATTGATACCGGTCACTTTAAAGACTTTCGCATCTCGGACACGATCCAAAGGCAAAGGTGGAGTTTCACATTGCAAATTTTTCTATTTTTGCTTTTTGCAAATGACACATTTAGCCGTAACCTGCTTTCCAACATTACGAAGTCCGATAATCCAAAATTTCTCGCGTATATTATTCATATTTATTTGCGTTCCTACATGGCCTAATTTTTCGTGAGTCTCTCTTACTAGTAAATAGACTATTTCATGCTTCTCATCCATTATAATTGGACACCAAAAATTGATGCCATTTTTTCTTTTGAGAATCCTAAGTTTTACAAGTTTGAGCCCATCAGGATTTATCATGACTTTCAATGATGATAATTTATTGAAATTTTTAAACATTTGTTGCTGTTAAAAAAAGCAAAAATTTTGTCTCAGCAGTTCGAAGCTCTTTGAAAGTTATCCCTAATTTTAAATCCCTAGGTGTATAAAGCTCATTTTTTGTAAGTTTTCTGTGAGACTGCCGACATACATAAAATAAGTTGGGTAGACAGACCTTTGCTCATGTCAGAAGGGTTTTGTACTCAACTTACAAAATGCAGTAACCAGCAACGAATAAAATCAAGAAACATGTCAAAGACGATTTTATTGGAGAAAATGTGAAATTCGAGGATCATACTATTATTAACAAAGTTGAAAGAATTGTGACATCTGAGGTATTTGTTTTACTTATACCCATAGATATCTCCCTTGATAATTTTTCCAGATTTTTTAGAAACACATTTTTCATGTATTTCCACCACCCCCCCCCCCCCCCCCCCTGTGCCCCACTGAAGCGAAAACTGTCAGTTTAAGAACTGTTTTGAAAAGCTCTAATAGGGAACTTTCAGTTGATATTCATATCGGCTACCTTTCATGAAATTTTTTTCAGGGCCCACTCCTCTGTACTGTAATCATCGATTCATGGCCTATTTTTTCGAATCCTAGAATGGTTACAAAGCCCTTTTGCTAGGAGCTCTCTCCTGCCTCTTTGACTTGTTTCAATTGTATGTACTCATTTTCATGATACCTATCATTCCTGAAATTTTCATGCAAATCCTAGCAAAGCTGTAGTGTCTAAATCGATAAAAAGCGCATATGGCTCCATAGCCATATGTTTCCATAGTAATACAGGGCATATTGTTCCATAGTAATACAGGAAAATTCAAATCGCTATAACTTCATTAAATACTATTCAATCTTTATGAAACTTTCAGAAAAGATCAATCTTATAGGAAGTCATCTGTTTGCTAAATTTTGTTGAATTTAAGGGTACCGTTTGGATTTTATTCAAGAAAACATAAAATCGATAAATCATACTATTACTAACAAAGTTGAGTGAATTTTGACTTCTCATGTATTTGTTGTTGTTGTACTCATGAAGGCCTACATTCATGATTTTTTTCAGATTTTTCGGATGGAAGGTGTCCAATCGCGAGGGGGGGGTACGCGAAAAGTTCGTACATTTCCCCTTGCCCTGCCCCCCTCGGTACTCATAAGGCAATTTTAAGACTTGTTTTGAAAAGATCTCATTGAGACCTTTCCAATGACACCCTACTCGACTACCAATGGTGAAAATTTTTTTTTGAGGGGTCACCTCCCTATACGGGGAGACCCCCCTTAAACCTCTTTGAAAAATTTTTCCACCCTTGAACTTTCAAGAGGTCACCACTTCTAACCTTTTCACAAAGTTTCGTGGCTGTAGCCTCTATAGTTTCGGAGAAAAAGTGCTGTGACATACAGACGGACGGACGGACGGACGGACAGACGGACACAGGTCGTGATTGCAATAGGGTTTTGTATTTTAGTACAAAACCCTAAAAATCGTTGCATCAAGACTAATAAACGAATAATTTTTGCGTAGCTCGAGAAAAATTTAGCTGCACTGAAGTTACTATCAGTTTTGATCATTTGTGTCAAAGTCCATCGTTTTATCTCAGCGGATATTTTTTCTTCGTCAACGGGCAACTTGACTCAGGCTCATACAACCATTGCGGACCAAGCCACCACCAAAACTCCACTAAATGCTTTCGACTACGGCCTCGTAAAGGGAGGTCTGCAGTGTTCATTTTACCAGGAACAAATTTCAACGAATTCTTCTCGCTCAAAGATCTTATTTCTTGAACGCGATTATGTACGAATGTTCCCCACTGCAGATCTCGATTAATCCACGCTAGTACTTTGCTTGAGTCGGACCAATACGTAATACGATTGATTTTACGCGTTCATGAGCTTGTAACCGAGCTAGTTAATTGTGCAGCAATAGATGCTGCCATTAGTTCCAACCTTGGCATCCTTTAGGCGCGATATGAGATCTTGCACTCAAAAGCTGTATGTTTACCAAACCTCCGCCCTGAAGTACACGCGCAAAAGCAACTGCTGAATAGGCAATGCCACTTGCATCCAAAAAAGCATGTATTTCAAGTTCTCCCGAGCCTAGTTTACGACGAATTTCTATGCTTTTCAATTAGACTAACTCTAACACACATTGTCTAAAAATTTCATTATTCTTGCGATCAACCGCAGCATCCCAAGCATTTTTATCATTCCACAGCTTCCTTAACATCAATTTAGGCACATAAATTACTGGACATGAAAAACATATGGGATCATAAAAACGATTTGTAATCGACAATATAACTCGTTTTGCAATGATTTCTGTGAAATCATGTTCAACCCTCAAAACATCAGGGTTTATCGAAAAACTATTGCTATCCTTATCCCAAAAAATACCAAGAACAAGAGTTCTTCTATTGTCTAAGTCATCACCAGAGTATTTCACACAGATCGAAGCCTCCACTGGTCATAATCGACTTAGCCTTACTCATAATTTTTTTCATCTTATTCAACGAACTTACACTGGTTACAACGTTATCTACGTTAAAAGCCACTTCTCGTTTTGCAAAAGTTTCCTTTTGCCATTTGCAATTGCTGCTTTCTTCTGCTACTCTTAAAGCTTGGCACAGTAAAAGTGAAATTATGGCTGCCAAAAGAAAAAGACTGCATATCAAACCAAACATTAGTCGACAGTGTCTAAAAACTAGGAGTTTTCCATTCTCGTACCAAAGAAAACATAGAAAATCCCTGTGCTCCTTAGCTATCTATATTTGCAAGAATGCCTTTCTTATGTCGGTGTTAATTTTAGCAGATTACATTACAAACTCTCCCGCTCAGCACTCTTAAAAATGATGACTCTTATACTTTATAGGGTCCTCAATCCCGAGTATATCTAAATCCCATAGATCAGTTAGATTAGCCACTTGTATAAACATACTCGTTACTAAAGTTGTCGTATCGGGCCTTGCATTTTTGCCGACGTGTTTTCCCATCACGGTCCAACGTGACAGAGTTTGAAAAGCAATTAAGCCATTCACTAATTCATGTTTTTTACCTGTAAATAGTTTTTCGGCCACGGCCTATCAAAGCGTCTATAACCGAACAAATCTTTGAATCAACGTCTGACAAGAATATACCCTCTTCTCGCAACTTTTTTACCCATACATAATTCTTAATGCTGGATACAATGTCACAGATTATATCCTTATTAATCACGTCGAAAGTGCATGCATACGATTCATCCATACTTCTCACACAAAGCTTAGAAACGCCATGTTTTCCACTCTTAAGTTTTACGCCACCGAATAGCGAGTGCGCAATCTTTTGTTTACCTTTCAAAAAGTAACCAAGTATGTGTGCGAGAGTAGTTCGTATGTAAGATCTTTCAGATCCAGGGTCTTTTAAAACTCTCGCAGTCATTTCATTAGTTTCTGTAAATAAACAGTAGATGAAGCAACGGAGGAAGCCAAATCGTTAACGACGATATTTTTAGTCACGGATTTCTATGTTTGCTCGTTTACATCATCAATTTTCTTTCTCGAAAATTCACAGCACATTAATAACACGTGATGCTTTGAGCAACCAGCACATTTAACTCGCACTCTACATTTAGTCTTAATATGTCCGGGATTCAAGCAATTTAAACACGCACCAGCTTTTTTAACTAATGCTTCACGTTCCTCCAAACTGATTTTACGCGCGTACTCACAGCTCTCGTTCGCATGTTGTAACTCACAGAAAATACAATTCGTCTGCTTTTCACCTTTTGCAACAAATAGCGCACTCGGGGTAGCTACATCGTTTGGTTTCGAAGTCTTACCTTTGTGTGTCTTCTGCTTGCTCATCTCCGTCGACTCCGTTGATAATGAATTTTCCTGCCTTGCCAATTCACTCCTTCCCTCGTTTTCAACTTTAAGCTTCAAAAATGCAAGAAGTGCATGGAGTCGCTCCTTCGCTCTATCTCTTTCTGCTTCGTTTTCTTCTTCGCCTGATGTGTTGCGTCTACTTTGACTGCTACGTTGCCAAGCCTGAACTATTTCTCCAGGTAAAGATGACTTCTCAGAAGTCACTCCGAGCATTTCCAGTGATCGTATATACGTTCCAATTTTATCGTGAACGTCTGCCAATAACTTCTTCGAATCTTTTTCCGAGACAAGGTTTATCAACTTGTGCATGTAACATTCAATGACCAAATTGTCGCCCCCAAAACGAGATCTCAGACTAGCTATGGCATTATCGTAATTTGCAGCTGTTTGCGGGAAGCTAGATACAAAGGTATTTACTCTCGAATCAGGAACAGTACTTTAGATTAAGTATTGGAATTTATCTTCCTTGCTTATACCCATATTTTCATGAATCTTTTTATATTGGCTCCAAAAGGGAAGCCACTCCTTGACGCTTCCATGGAACTTTGGCAAGTCGATTGGCGGTAGATTTTTCTTCTGTGGATTATTTAATCCCACGCGTGTGTTATCTGTATGCATTGTAGTTGTAACCATACTTTTTGCTGTTAAAAACTGAGTCTTATATACATCACATGCGTCGAGTTCTGTCTGTATCTCTGTCTCGTCTTGATCTGATTTGTAGAGCGCTTCATTATACGCATCGTGCACGGCATCAAGCTCCGGCATTTTGGACTCTAGTAACGTAAACGCCACAGCCTTTTTGGTTTTGTAGCGGTAGTCGAGTCCCTCAAAGTAATAAACACATTCAACTGCTTTGTAAAAGCCGCACGTTTGGCTGTACGCTTTTTCTTCAAAGCATCCATGTTGACAATAACTAAACTTGATTTTATTACAGATTTGCGCACGATCACTCCCACACTCCTGACCGACAAAATTAGCTCTATATTTCACCAGGTCTTGTTACGGTCGCTTAATGTCACTAATATCAGGTTTAGGAGAAACAAATACTGAGAGCTTTTTATTTAAGGTGTTTATTGTAAATCAGATATGACTTGATACAAATAGCTGCGCGATGCTCACGTTTCACTTTGCCAGCTCGAACTGAGCTCTCATCTGAACCCGAGCGATAATAAACATAATATAAGTGTGGTGGCGCTGCGTGCAAATACAAATACACTTATGTCAAAGAACTCACAACACCAATCATGCATCTCTGAATGTTGTAAAAATATACTCATTTCATCCACTATCTTGGGCCAACGTCCAGCACAATCATATTTGATTATGTGAAACACACCAACTGATATTTTAAGCCTTAAAAATTCATTCAACATCACTTTTGTGAGTCATTTCTCGATCTTGTCTGTGTATCGAATGTATCATTGGTTCTTCGATTTTCAATTTCAGTTCAGGTGAAGTCAGCCAATTTGCGTGGGTCCCTTCCGTCGTTCTTTTCGATCCGCAAGCAATCTCTAACCAAAAATATCCTATGAGAATGGTTAAGCTGCCGCACGCACACGCGTGAAAAGTTGTTTCAAAGCCCACTTTTTAACGTCGAAATTGGAAAACTTTGTCAAATAAAGCCGCGGTGGCAATCCCGGTTACATAAGTGTTACTATACTTACTATACTTACTTATCTTCTCTTACTACTTTTAAGTTTAATACATATTCAAGTAGGAAAAATAAAGAAATATAATTACAATTATAATCCTTACCAGCTCTTCACCTCCTGGAGTGATCTATGAAAACGTGTCATATTTGCTTGATGTTGACGCCGGAGTGCTAGCGATCCTTTTGAGCCGTGACAGTCGGTAGAGCATATTACAATTGATAACCACAAAAGCTAGTTGATGATGCTTTCATCCATCACCTTCTTCGGCGTTTGCTTGCAGAAGTAACTTTTGGTGACGCCAGTATATACTTAAGCTTTTTAACGCAGAAAAGTAGCTCTTTTACTGATCGTCGCTATTTCAGTAAGTTTTTGGAATATGTTACCACAATTTTGATTCGAATTTCAGTTGATTCTTACCCAGCTTTTCAATGAACCTTTGCCTAGCTTAGACCCTGTTTCTCCTTTACCTGTCGAACAGTGCATGCTGCCAAAACTATTTAACGGAAGTGTCAAGAGCAGGTCACAAGTTCCATCATGATTTGTAAGCAATTACTTTCTTCCTGTCACTTTTTCAATTTCTCAGTAATATTTAGACAAGTTATTACAACTACTGTAATTGAAATGGGCAAAATTTTAATTCACATTACTCAGAATCCGAAAGATTCAATTACAATTGTCTGTAATGGAAATTTAAAGGGCAATCAATTATAAAAGGAATCAATTATTTCTAGCTCTGGCCATCTGTATATATGGCTATTGGAGGGTAAGATATACTTGTATAAAGATACAAACGTCTTATTTGTTCAAGACTTATTTACTCTCGAGGACATTTCATAAATTTCTTCAGTCTCATTCATTTTAAAATGCATAAAACAAATTGCCTAAGACAAAAGAATCGTCTAAACTCGCACCCAGCAAATCGTTCAAATACAAATTAATTTGCTTGGACAAATATAAATCAAATCGGAGTTCAAGGAACCAAAAAATATCAATCGCGTTATAAGCCCATTTCAATCAACCGCTGATTAACTGTTTTGGTTGTATTCGATCCTTTTGGTGGAAAATGTAGTGGAAGTATCAAATACTCTCCAACAAACATATTCCCAATACATACACTCTTCCAAACTCACACCTAAACCAACCATCATCAATCGTCAAAGTCAACTCGAGTCATTGTTCATCCAATTTTCCGCGATTAAATAAGCAAAAACGTTTTTGTCGAAAGCTGAACATAAAAAATTAATCACAAAATTACATCCTTGCAATCATCCATTTACCCTAACTCGCACCCACCCCTCCGATGTAACCACAATCGACTAGAACCTAGTAAAATCTATCAAAACCAAAGCGATTATATTCTATCCCATCCTGACTTTCACTTTTCCTTCGCATCATACACACCAACGACCACTATTTGAACTTCAGGACTTTTAGTCAGTCAGGATCAGAACAACGTAACGTCCGAATGAAATTGGCAATTATTAAATTCATCAATACTGTGGGGCGATATGGAAAGCTAAAAGCATAAGCTATTGTACGAGTACCTAGAAGGTGATGAGGGGGATGAAAATCAAAAATATTATTGTTTCTTAGGGTAGAGATAATCAAATGAGGAAATTAATTCAATCCCCAAGCATATCAAGGGACACGAAAGAGGATGCGGTCGTTGTCGCTCCAGATGAAATTTTGAATAGGTGAACATAGAGTGAAATATTTCTGGTAAAAAGAGAAATTGCATGGACGTTTTGGGGAGTAAGTAGAGCAAACCGATTGGGGATGCGTCATGAGCCAAAAGAAATTGTTGATGAATCTGCAAACTCATTTCCATCGAATCAATTTACAGCGGATGAATATTCTTGTAATGGGAAAGATTCCACCCTTTTTTGGAGTGCTTAAACCATCATTGTGATTTTCATCTGGTCTTTTTGTATACTACGAAGCTTTGTCATTGGCAGATATTCTTTATGTGAGGGTTTGAACTTTGGAACCGTACTATAATATAGCATTTTATTGAAGGATTATGAAAGCAATTACAAATTTATCGTTGCATTTGTGAGTGGTGATTTAATGTTTCATTTCAACTCGAGACATAGATTTTTTGGGTCTTTGTAAAAAAAACTTTTTAAAGAACATACTAGCTTTGCGATCTGTCCGTCCATCTCTCTGTCCGTCCGCCCGTCTGTCTGTGCATCACTGCAAGTTTCCTCAGAAACTACAGATGCTATAAAGCTCAAATTTCGTGAAAAGGTCAGAAGTGGTGGTCTCTCAAAAGTTTAGGTCTTACCAAACATTTCAAAAATTTTTAAGGGGGATCCCCCCTCATAACAAAGTGTACCTTAAACATTTTTTTTATTAAAAGTAGCAGGTCTTGATTAGACCTTGTTACGGGTGAACATTGAGATTCCATAGTGTTGCTCACCCCGAACACTACCATACGCGATTTCGTAAGAGTTTAACCTATGCAATACCGAGCCGCACTTCATTAATTTTTTTTTTGGTAACCTAATGATGTAACTACAAGCAAGTAATTTAAATTTTCATTCATAAAAGGACTACGGAAAGAAAGCCACATTATAATTTTTGCTTTGTAACTTTATGTAAGTAAACTCAAATAGCTAAGTCGCTTCCAATTTGCACGCCACAATTATGGGCAACGCAACCAGCAACAAGCACCGAAAGCATCAAGAACCAACGCGAGCTCGAAACGAAACGAAAATACACACGGTAGCGGAAACGTTCGTCATCCAATCAACATATGCGGCAGCATAAAACATATAATCCCTCGAAGCAATCGAAATTGCGTCGCAAACAAAATAACATGCAACGCTAGAAGGATATCTGAAGTTGCGAGCATTTACATCACTTCCTCGAATCAAGATTTCATACTGCCTGTGGTTTCATTGACTCTACGCTCCGGCATTGACTTCCAATTAATTCCGATGCACTATATAATTCGAGTAACTCAAATTCAAACCTGAGTGCTGAGTGCGCAGCCACTGAGCTCCTGGCCAAGGACGCTTCATTAGTGGCAAACGCAGGACGAGTAAGGTGCTAATTCGAGGCGTAACGTAACTAAGAGAAGTAGCAACAAGAAAACGAAAGTGCTAGGTTCTAGAAGAATTGACTGTTAACTACGATCAACAATCACCAGGAAGTGAGACCACGAAAGAGGAATTAACTGCGGCTCGATATATAGCAGCAAAATTAAACCAGAAGCTAAAAATATCGCACAAAATGACCGAATCTGGAGGCGTTGCAAACAGACCCAAATAAAACAACGTTTTTGAATATGGAAAGGACTCAGGCGAATGCTATTTGTTGAGCTCACAATCGTGGGAAATTTCATCCAAACCAGAGGCTAGGAATGACCTTTAAAAATAGCAAACCAAACTCACTTGAGCACATCAACAAATGAACGCCGATTACGTCAAGATCAAACGAGAGGAAACTGACAAATCCACTAAACTACACGCAAGAAACATGGATATAATTGTTGAATTCCTGACCTACAGACTGCCGACATCGTGGCGAAGGGTAATATTCACTCACTCGCACTAAGCCCACTTTATTCCACCACGGAAATTGAAATGAAAGAAATCGCGACATTTCCGAGAAAAGATTCGACGGCCGAAATTAGTAGAAAATGGTAGATAATTACACATGAACGACACTTCATGCGTTGGTTCGGCAATTAAACTACCGGCCGGAGAAAAAAAGGTAAGAAATCTTAGCGCCGGCTCAAGGAATAACGGAAAAAAAACCGAGGATTACTGCGAAATCCTCACATCTCGTCGCGATGTTAATAAACAATACTGACAGTTTGTACTGTCAGTCAAATGCATACAGCGCGTAATAATTCCCACTAGGATCGCCGCTGCGTGGCACTTTTTATGAGTGAAATCAAGCGAGGGGAATTTCTCGCACCAACGGAAGAAAAGCACTCCAAAACAAGATTTTCTCGGTGAATGGGAGGAAAAAAAACGTAAGCCCCGAGATTATTTAAGCCCGGAAAGATTGGCGCCCTTGCTCCTCTTATGTTCTTTTGGGGAGTTACTTTTCAAGCAGCTGTGGAGATATATTAAAACAAGTGTTAAGCGAACAAAATATCCTCTAACAAGTGATCAGCGACCATTTTCTTCTGACGAGAAATTGGAGCCGCTCATTCGATATCAAAACATCAAACGGAAACGAGACAACTGTGGTGAAAATCAAGCAAACGGAAGCAAGGAACCCCTTACTAGACTAGGGAATAAGTAGAAGTGGCTTTCATTTTAGCATATATTGGTCGAATTATCTTTTTAAAATAAAGTAACGTACTAAATCGAATGAGATAATTGTTCATTTTCCTTTTCTCGCTACAATTCAATAAATAAACCTTCTTTTCCAGCTGTTAAAAGTGTGGCTCGGGAATCCTTTTCCCGGGGCGTTGGCCAGGCTGGAAGACCTGGAGAATTTAATCCAAGTGATAGTGTTTTTGGATGCAGTGGAACTAGTGGCGATCTGGGTAGTTTCGGTTCCCCTGTTGTAGGAAAACCCGAATTCGTGTGGTGGCGAAACACCTTAGCTCGAGTCGCGGGGGAAGCTTTCCTTTGAAGGCGATTCTCGCGGCTAAGTGGCGGCGAGCCCCAAACCTTCTAATTGTAATTTCGCTCCGGACGGTCATCTTCTCGTTCGGATGACCCCTTGAGAGGCTCGAAGAAACGAACAAGTGGTGCCCACGCTCGTCTTGGGGTGAGTTAGTCTGGGTCGGTAGACCCTCCGCTGGAGTAGCCCCAATAATGCGGTGGGCAGTTAGGGAATCGGAAATATTCGGTAATAGCCTTTTAGAACTTGAATTAAAAAAGTTGTTTTTTGCATCAGTGGATCCAGGGAGAGGCAAAATGTACCAAATGTTGTGTCCCCTCTCGCGATTCGTCACCAAAGAGCCCAAAAATCTAAAAAAAAATCACGGAGGTAGGTCTTTAAGAGTAAAAGAGAAACAAATATCTGAGATATCGAAATTCACTCAACTTTGTTAACAATAGTGTGATTTTTAGATTTTACATTTTTTGCCATAAAATCAAAACGATGCCTTTAAATTCGCAGCAATTATATATATTTATATAAGATCTTAATGTTCAGAAAATTTTACGGAAATCCAATGATAATTAAGTAAGTTATAGCCATTTCCATTTTATGGTATTACAACAACAATAACACGTGTTGATGGGTGATATATATTTCAAATTGACTTAGGCACTTTTATCTTCTTCCAATTTTCATGAAAATTGAAGGAAAAGTGTTTAATTTGAATATCTTCAATCGGCCGAGTATTCAGAAAAATTATTGAAACTGGAACAAAATGGCGTTTGCAAAGTGCTTATGAAGGAAACTCTATATCTTTTGCATAAGCTTGAACGATTTCTTACCCATGTATTGGATGGATAATATGAGTCACGATCTACGCTATTAGAAAACTTGTTTCCAACAGTAGGGTGATTATAAATACCTTCTGGTAGGAGCACTCTCCCACTTACTCAACTTGTTTAAATGGTACTCACCAGCAAGAATTTCGCAAGCTATAAGTAAATGATCCAATTGATCAATAAAGGAACTGGCAAATAATTAGATTGAGTTTCAATCTACACCTTTTTTTCAAAATTTTTGCAGATAAAACTATTCTTTTAGAGACGTCCTTTTGACTTCTCATAAATAAACAAACATCCCTTCTGCTTCTCACAGTTTAGACTTTTTCGAATCAAAAGCGTGAAGACAATCATTAAACGATAAATTTTTGATAGTCTAAGCGACAAAGATTGAGGTATTGTGAAAAAATTATCTTTGAATAGCAGGTTTAACTGGTAAATACTCAAATCTTCCTTTTTTCTCAACAAACACTTAACGCGTTTATGTAATTCTTTCAGAAAATGAACAATATGCGACCAACCTGAGAACGAAATTTACTAGAGGAAGAACGTCAATATTATCTGGGCAATATTACGTCCAATTCTGAGGCAGTGGATGTTTACGATTTTAGCGATGGTTTTTGTGGGGAATGGATTCTTGAAACATGTACATGGGTGCGGACAATCCTCGAAAATCTGGCGGATTCCGCAAACAGAAAGAGAAAACAAATTGATCCAAAGATGAAGACGAACTTCAAGCAGGTAACACGCCTTACTGAGTAACTGATGTAGAAAGCCTAGTAACATCTGCAATAATCGAGCAGTCCCCTAAACAAACTGCTCGAAAACCTTCATAATGCTTCTCCGAAATCTTAATTGCAAATTTGGTAAAAAAATCCATTTCTTCCATTCATAGTTATAAATCATTAAATATTTTTTATTATTGTCTTTGAATGTAAATTTTATATCATTTTCTTCTTTTTTAAATCTAAACGTTTCCTTTTAATTATATTCTTTACGATATATAATTTTTTTATAATTAATTAAAGTTTTTTTTTCGTTTTTTACTTCTTTTAATTTTTAAATTCAAATCTGTAAATTAAAATTTCAGACATTGAAACACTAATTTAGAGCATCACCTCATTGCATTGCTTTGGCGAATGCAATCCAACTCAGCTGAGCGAGCAGTAGTTTGAGATTTACCGATGCGACAACTAAATCATGAGGAGATTTGATCGGATCGTGGAGTCTGTATTGAATCTTCACGGTGGACACGTCGCGACGCCCAAAAACAGAGCGTAATCGAACCTGTTGCATAACAAGTTTTCAAAATTGATATCATTATCGTGATTATTAAGCGCTTTTATCCGATAGTCACTTGGTAACTGCTCCTACCGAGGCATTTTTCAAATTTGTGTGTGAAAGATTTCAATAATTTCCCGAGGCCACCACGTAAAGTAGATTCCGCTCAGAGACGGACGGACCACTGCTGCAACACCTCGTTTGTTTCCCTGATTGTGTTAATTTTTGCGTTCTTCAGTAGTGATTCCTTGTGTGCTGTATGTATTCAAGCCAATTTTTGAGTTTTTGATGTGACCGTCACAGCAAACGGGTAGTGATCTGGTGCGAAACTTGGCAACACTGTGTGCAAAGGAAAGGTTAGCGCATTAGCATTTTCGAGTCGTCAAGAAACGGATGAGTGCATTTAATCGAGATTGTGTACCAGCACGGACACTAGTGCAATACAGAGCGTCATTTTGACTCCTCATGTGTCGCACAGTTTTTCTTGTTTTGGTGCCCGCTAAGTTGACAAAAACATAATTTTCACGGTGAAAATCGATTTCAAAAGCTATCCGACCCACTTAATCGCGAAGTTTGTTGACAAATTTGTGGATTAAGTGAACACTGGACAATTTTTCACGGGGTGCTTTTACCCGGCAAGTTCCAGTGGATGGATTTGGAATTCTATTGAAGATGGTTATGTAAACAAAACTCCTGGTTATCTTGCAAAAGTAAATAGCAAAAAATATATTAGCGTTCGGGACACGACACAGTAGTCTGTATGTTTCTCAAGAATAAATTGTAAATGTTTTCATTCGGAACATCCCTTTCTTGTTTGTTGAAAAACCAGTTGTAAGAAAGTAGTTAAGCAACATTCATTTTAAGATATCAAAAGGGAATTAAAACAACATGAAATTGTTTGCGATAAGCTATATAGCTTTGAGAAGTGCTTGATATCGAATTTGAAGTATGGTGTCTCTTAATATTTCTAATCGCCCTTTCTCTTTGATGTAATTATTATATAAATGATTTGATTTGGAATTGTGTTGGAAAAACTTTATCAAAAAAAATGTATATACATATATAGTATACTTACGAGTTTAAAAAGTAATAAAATGAAGTCGGAAAGCTTAGAAATAAATATGTTTTGGAATTAAATTTAAATATTGTTCTTTCCTTTTCGTAACACCTGACTAGGTATGAGACCCGCAATTATGGCCGGCCCCTCCACTTAAATGAGCTGGCCATTGGGCACGCGCTCTCCTTTTTTAATGTTATAGGGGCTCTTCCCCGGTTAGAGTGGCCTTGCGCTCACGTGTACTTTTATGGTTTGATGGAAATATAGTATTCATGCAAATTATGTTTGTATGAGTTTTCCACTCAAATACGAAATATATGGCCACATCTAAATTTGGTTGGGAGGGTGCAAGGGGGCACCACTTTCACCTGGATGCCCCACTCTTACTTGTAGGCCATAAGTATCGTCAGTAACGACGTACAACGAAACGAAATTAAAACATATGATGGAGAAGACATTTACGTCTTTAACGCCTACAGAACTAGATACACTCTTAAACGTTCTGATGATGGCTGGTATCTACCAAAGCAATTATAGTTAGTGAAGTAACATTCAGACTAAAGTGAAGTAACATTCTGATTAAAGTGAAGTAACATTCTACCGGGACTATAAACAAATTCTGAAGATGCCGTATATCCTGACTGGCACCTTAGTAGCGATGTAGTGAAGAACCAACACTCGCAAAAAGAAAATTTCCTAAGGATACTGATCAGCAGCCCAAGTGAAGAATCTACTATTTGGAAAGAAATACCAAGTGAATCAAATTCAGGATTTGGGGAAAGAACCAAAATGATGAACATATTCATCATTATGTGAGCTGATATTAATTTAACTACAGAGCTAAATTACAAGGTTGTCTACATTGATTGTAATCATCAAGCAACCTTGAAGAAAGAGAGAATATTTTTCTATCAAATTATTCATTATAGAATAAAAATTTACAGGTATGAGCAAAAATTACCAACAAGTACTTAAAAATACTTCACATCATATATTAAGCATTCAAAAGATTTCATATTTAAAAAATGGGGGAAGTTTTCCAGCAGTGTAAATTGTGAAATTGTGAATGTTATTTGTAAATCTTTGTTGCGGTGTCCTCTATATTAGTGCGGATCCTTTTCAGTATTGGCAATTGTCATCATCTTTGACCTGTCCACTCTTGGTTGTTGTTTTAGCTTGTCCTATCTGGAAAATCCGTATTCTGCGGGCGGAAACAGGATCACGTACATCCAGATCCCTAGTGAATTTTCTCTCAATCTACAAAGCTAAATCGAAATATGGTTGGTTCGAATCCCAGTGATCTCACTCGCCCCGCTCTTCTTCCTAATTCCCCGACGAATAACAATGGCGAAGACCACCAGAGGCTCTAGTGTGACTTTAAATGACCTCACCGCTGTCATTAGCCAAAAAGTGATGGAACCACTTCAGACTCAAAGAAGACAAATCTTCGAGAGCCTGATGAACCCCGCTTCCAATATAAGAAATGAAGCGGATATAGGAATCAGTGGTGTCAACGACAGGGATTTATCGGGTACGCATAGAGTCCCTGATGTGGTAAAGAACGTGAGAGACTTCTCAGGAAACCTAGGGGAATTCAGCTCATGGAAACAGAGAATACTCTATATATGAGCACGTTAGGGGAACCTCAAAGTACTACGGAATTCAGAAGAATCATATAACCCACCCTTCAATTGAAAAAAGATTTCCAAGTGTCTAGCACTGCACTATGAGGACAAAAAAGATCTCGGCCCGCTTGAGCACCAAATGATCACTCTTGTCCATGGTGATAACAGTATCCATGAATTCTATCAAACGTATACCACCACTTATCACTAATCCTAAATAAATTATCATCATGTAATATGGGGTAGGAGTCATTAAATAATATGACCCAGTGCTACTGGAACACAGCTCTTGACACATTCATCAGGGGCTTATCAGGGGACCTTCCTAGGCTCCTAGGTATTCGAGAGCCAGTTGATTTGCCACAAGCCCTTTATTTATGCCTTAAATTAGCAAACGTGAATTACCGTGCACAGCACGCCAATAATACTAACAATACCTCGCGAAACGCCTCTATGACAGCACCTCCACCATCGCCCCCCAAAAAAATTATTCAATTTCCAAATGAAACAACTGTGCCACAGCCACCTAGATTTTTTCAGCCGAGACCATAGCAGCAGAACCATTACCATTACCACCCAAACCACGCGGGATAAAGCCAATGGACATCTATCCCTCCATTAGGATCCATGCAGTTAACTAACAGAATAGACCAGATTCAAGGGCCCCATACGCCCCCAAAATACCTCAATCTCCCGTTTGGTCCCACGGGCACAAACAGCAACAAATATACTCTACAGAGAACAATAACATACAGCCGTTGACATCAAACACAAGAACGGATTACATTCAGGATGAACTTAAAAGACAAGAACTAACTGACCTCTTGGCCAAGGAGGAAACCAAACCATTCCCAACAGACATACAGGATAACAGCGAGGAAATACCCAACACTGATGAAAATCAAGACGATATACATTTTTTAGATTAAACAGCTCTTCACTTCCATACATCGAAAGAACTGCGAGGAGTGGCAAAACCCTCAAATTCTTAGTAGACACAGGTTCGAATAAAAATTGTATCACGCATCGTTTCACTCGGAATCTTTTAAAAATAATGAACCGTGTAGTGTAAATTCAGTGGGTGCTGCAGTCAAAATTACGTACCATGCATTTATCGATCTCTTTCAGTCGGGTACTGGAAAATTGATGTTCTTCCTATTATCTAGCCTCAAAACTTTCACCGAAATAATCGGGAATGCCCCCCTAAAAGCCATGGATGCTGTCATCCACACTAAAGGAAGTTTCATGTCCGTAAGCCCACGAATAAGCCTCCCACTGAGGCTTTCCACATCTAATAGGAACTAACTAAAAGCGGCCCTTGGAAAGTGTGCTGACGTGTTTTCTAAACTGAACGAACGACTAACGTATACGACGATGCGTAGTGAAATTCGTGCAACTACGAACGACCCTATATACAGCAAAGCTTACTCTTATCCAATGGCTCTTAAATCTCAAATTGAAACAAATGTTAAACACTTTCTAGAAAATGGCATTATTCGACCATCAAGATCGCCGTATAATTCGCCTATTTGGGTCGTCTCAAAAACGACGGATTTCTCTGGAGAGAAAAAGTATCGAATGGTTATAGACTACCAAAAATTAAACTCAGTTGCCATTCCTGTCAGATATCCTACCCCAGAGATAAATGAGGTACTCTCTAACCATGGGAGGAAGAAATTCTTTTCTGTGATTGACTTGAAGAGCGGATTTCACCAAATTCTGCTCCCTGTGGCTTTCATTCGGACTCAAGAATGCACCTTCTATTTTCAGCGTACACTAGATGATATCCTTCGAAAAAAACATCGGATGATGATGATATCCTTCGAAAATACAGCGAGCTGCGCGGCTACGTCTACATAGATGACATTATCACCTTTGGAGCAGACGGGGCGGAACACTTCGAAAACTTGGAAAGGATCCTCAAGACACTCGAGAAGGCTAACTTGAAAGTTCAGCCCGAAAAATGTAAATTTTTGAGGAGCAACGTGGAGTTTTTGGGGTTTGTAGTCAGTGCTGACGGCATTGAAACAATCCCTGAAAAAGTTAAGGTAATCGATCCTTTCCTCCGCCAAGAACCTTAAAGGACCTCCGACCATTTCTTGGAATATCAGGGTACTACCGTCGCTTTATTTGCGACTATGCAAAGCTTGCAAAACCTCTGACATCCCTTTCGAGAGAGAAAGGTGGACGGGTGTCCAAGCAAATGTCAAAAAATATCTCAATCTAATTAGATAAACCAGCCATGGATGCATTTTAGAAACTCAAGAGAGCGCTCATGTCCAAAGACGTCATACTATCGCACCGTAGCTTCAAAAAGGAATACGAATTGACTTCGGATGCTTCTAACCACGCCATCAGTGCAGTCCTCTCTCAAGAAGGCAAACCAATATCTTTCGTGTCGCAAACATTGAACCAAACCGAAGAAAACAATGCTGTAAACGAAAGGGAAATGTTCGGCATCATATGGGCATTGAAGAAATTTGGGAATTTCCTTTACGGGTCGCGGAAAATAAAAATGTTCATGGACCACCGGCCCCTTACACATGTCAAGAGCAACAAAAATATCAACTGTAAAATGGAATGCTGGAAGTCTTACTTGGAGGAGTATAATTATGAGCTCCTATACAAACCAGGTAAGACCTCAAGACCTCCAAATCCAGCGGAAGTTAATTCGTAAACACCCACAGAGCATAGTGATGATAGTTCCTCCCAAAATCGAATACCTATGATCGAAACTCCCATCAACGTCTTCCGGAATTAAATAATTTTGAACAAGGGTAACAAAACAAGCTACCAGATCACCTATCCTTTCGATAATAATACCAGGCATAACCTAATTCAAGAAGAATACGCTGGACTTAGACGTTACATGAACCCACATACGATAAATGGACTTATGACAGACAAAAAACGTTTGGACTCATACAAGAAATATACTTCCATCACTTTCAAGATTACAGAGTCCACTTTACACACGAGAGAGTTGAAGACCTGCAAAACGAAGTGGAAAAGGAAGGGAGAAATTCGAACACTCATCGCAGAGCTCATAGAAATGCTCAAGAAAATAAGCTTCAGTTATTAGAAAATGTTCATTTCCCGAAAATGTCCGCTAAAATCAGAAGACTTGCATAGCTTGTACGGAATATAAATACAATAGGCACCCAAATAAACCGCTCCTACAACCAACCACCATCCCAAATCACCCCGGACACATAGTTTATATGCATATAATTTTGACTGAAAAAAACTAGTTCTCACGGCCATAAATAAATTCTCAAAATTTCACGAAGCTAAGATTCTCCCATCAAGATCAGCCTCTTTTGCATACCGGAATACGCTGTAGTGGATAACGAAGGCAGGCTTAAATAAGTATTTTTATCTTTGTTTGGAGGACGGTTTGCAGATAAAAGTCTTCAAAACGCCTCCTTATAAAAGCGAGGTAAGCAGACAAATAGACTGTCCTCACTGTACCCTGTTAGAAATTATGCGATGCCTAAGGTGGTACGATCCCGACCGACCTCTTGAAGAGCTGCTTCAAAGGGCAATCAAATAATATAACTTCACTATCCATTCTACTACAGGCAAGGAGCTTGTAGAACTATACCTTGGTCGTCTACCGGTAACAACCCTAGAAGACTTCGAAGAAATACGACAGCAAAATGTAGAAAAGCTCAAATCGACGCAAAATAAAGACCTTGCATACCATAATAAAAATAGGGAACCCCTAAAGGACTATAGCCCCGGAGAAACAGTTTTCGTTAAAAGAAATTAAAGATTAGGGTCAAAGTTAACTCCAAGATACAGACAAGAAACAGTTAGGGAAAAAAAACCACCACGATCATTACTGTACGATCAAGGTTCTCGACTTTTCGAACTCCCAAATTATAACCATCAAATCTGGCCAGGCGAAAATAATAACGGGAAGTTTCAACATCATACATGACAGTACGCGCAATTAATATCAAATATATCAAACTCAATCGGGCGAGAAGTCAATAGTAGCAATTTTCTGCATTCCTATCTCATTCATGAGCTTTCTCGAACCCAACAACTATTAGGGCATCTACAACTGAAGGTTGTGAAAAGGTTATTGGACTTTATTGAAACCGCATGGAAATGGTTTGCGGGAAATCCCGACCACGATGACTTCAACACAATCCAAGACAAAATAAACAACGTCCTGAAGAAAAACAACAACCAGGTAGTAATTGACAAACGATTAACAGAAAGAATTAAAAACTTAACACGAATTACAAACCAAATTGAAAAGTTTGTCAAAACAAGCGAGCACCACAACCACGATATAGCAATAAGTCTACAATATACATTAAGTTTGGTAAAAGAGGAACTAGTCAGTATAAATGATGCCTCAAATTTTGCAAAAACTGGAATCGTAAACTCCATGATGTTATCACAGAAAGAAATCAAAACAGCAATAGCAATGCTTGAAAAAGAAAACTTCCCACAAATATCAATCGAAGATGCACTCAAACTTGCTAAAATAAAAATTCTAACAGATGAAATGTCACTTTTGTATATTGTACAGATACCATTAACTACTGAAGATACTTTTGAAAGACTCCTCATAAAACCTGTTAAAAAATAACACAGTTATTGAGATTTTGATAGAATTATTAGAAATTATAATGAAATATAAAGTAACATCAACAATTATAACGCATATGGCGAATTAGCGATTTGTAGACAAACCGACTTGTTAGACATAAAACGTTCGTCATGCCTTCCCAACATCCTGAAATGAGTCAACTTGACCTGTAGTATCGTGAGCGATCTACAAGTTCCAGCGATAGAAGAAGTTACTGCCGACATGATCCTGCTGAACGATTTTAATGGATCGATAACAATAGACGACGATACACGACAATTTTTTGGCACCTTCGTAATTAAGCTCGAGAATGCTGCATTAAAAATAAATGAAAAAGTCCACACTTTAAAGGAAATTTCCTTCTGGCATACAATTCCGGACATCTAACAGCCTACTTTGTACAAAGAACAATACAGGAAAATCCTTTTTCTCGAAGCAATGTGCGAGCTGCACATAATTAATATTAAACGAATCGCTCTACTTCAAGCCAAAATTTTTTACAAACGTTGGACTAACTACAGCATAAGCTTTCTCTTCATCCTCATATTAATAATCTTTATATTCTTCAGACTTTGCAAAACGAACTACTTAAAGGTTACCATCAGACGGCCTACTGAAAAGGAAGAAGCTCGTAATGAACAAACCGTAAATACAAACCTATGGTCAATCGCATCAATATCGGTACCAATGCAGCTTCTCACTTCTCTGCGCCAATCAATTCCCAACCTATACAATCAGCCACATTTCTGATCGGTTAAGGATATCTGAATTTAATCATGGAGGAGTTAAAGAGCGATCCCACAATTCTACCTGCCAGGCGCTAATGGAGCAAAGTCCCGGTCAGCAAATTCGCGGGAACCAAGGTGGTATTTGTAATGATTTGCTGTTCAAAACGCTCGAAGGAAATCGGGACCGACCTATCATCGGTTCTAGACATGGTCTTTCGACGTGACAACGGACTACACCCTACAGGTCAACAAGTCCGGACACACTTAGTCTACTCCGAGGTGGCTGCTGGCGAGCTAGCTAGCTAGTTCGGAGAGGAGTTCGGTCGCAGGTCTTACGCGAGCAGACTAAGTCCGAAATACAAAAACTCAGCCACCGGTTCACATGCCCGTTTTAAACGCATCGAAAACACAAACATACGGAAATGAAACCTATCTCTACTTTATTCCGTTTTTCTTCTAATCATCCAGCCAACGACAAATACTGTACCTGATTCCACGTTCCCGAATATCACCGACGCGGCACCGAAAAATATACTACGTTAATTTGAATCCGATAAACCCTACTCTAATGAAAACGCAAAACAAACGATGATACCGCGTACCGCACGCAACACGAAACCGGCCATCCGCGGATTTCTACAACCCTACACTCATAACAGCATACTTACCGAAATAAACAGAAAATTTGAAACATTTTTCTGAAACAGCTAAAATTCATATAAAATAAGCGGTCAGTCAAAATGCTGAATTTTCGAAAACTTATCAGGTGCAATTTTTTTTTCATCAAGCAATTAAATGAGAAAGCGAACAACCTTTTTGTAATTCTTCTGGCGATTTCCTTGTTACTGCACTGCAATTTATATACCTAGAAATTATGGAACTTGCATTGGCGTAGCAGCCATTGACCCAGAGTATTTATAATGATCGTCTTCAATGGTAACAATGTTTTATTCGATGCCTTCGCAAAATTAATTGTTTGTTAGGCAAATGAACTGTTGACTACCGTTTCTAATGTATGAACGGAGTTAATTCTATCCAATTATTTTTTTATTGTTAAATTAGCATTGACCTCTCAACACTCCTCCTTGATCAATTTACAGCGGAGCGTATCGAAAATTCTTCTGTTGAGTGGCTTGGTGAGGATGTCTGCAATCTGCTTGCTGTTCTCGACGTGTTACAGTGCCACAGTGTTGCTGATATGTTGCTGGATGTACTTTAGTGGTATTCCGATGTGTTTTTTTCCTCTGGTCGTCTTTCCTTCGTGTGCCTTTTGTAGCATGTGTATGGCTGACATGTTGTCGACGTACAGAGTGATCGGCAGCGCAGCTTCTAGAATGCCAAGTTCCAGTGCGATTCGTTTGATTCAGCACACATTGTCAATCACTGACACTGCCGCTCGGTACTCGGCTTCTGCAGTTGTATTCGCTACCAGACGCTGCTTTTGTGAATACCAGATCACTGGCCCTCCTCTTATAACTAACATACCACTCGTTGACGGTCCTGTCTCAGAGTCTCCTCCAAAGTCTGAATGGGTGTAGGCCACGAGTGTCTTGTCTCCTCCGAAATGAATTTCATCTGTTGTCGTCCCTCTCAAGTACTGGAAAACACGTTTTACCATCGCCTGATGGCATTTCATGGGCTTTTTGCAGAATCAACTGAGGTAGTTCACGGCGAAGCTTATGTCTGGCCTGGTTATTGTGGCTAAGTACAACAAACTTTCTATCACCACGCGATAGTTGTTGCTTGCGGGAAGTGCGTCGTCATTCTTGAAGTCTGTCTTATGGTTGATCATTCCTGGCTCAGTGGGTATGGATGCTGGATTGCACTGCTCGAGTTTCATCTTTCTTAAGATCTTCTCCGTGTAGCGATGCTGACTCACGAAGATACCGTCCTGGTCAATCTTGGTTTCCATGCCAAGTACGTTAACTTGTTTTATACTGTCTTGCTGAATGTTATTTCGAATTATTTGCTTATCTCGTGTAAGAGTTTGTATATTTCTTCTTTGTTTGTGCCGGCTACCAATCCATCATCTACGAAGAGTGAGAGCATAATGCTCTTGTCCTTGTTATAGTATATACACGGGTCGTCATCTGTGTTGACCAAGCCTATCTGCTTCTGAAAGTGGTTGGTGACCCTCTCGTTCTACATCCTCGGAGCTTGATTAAGCCCATAGAGGCTCTTATTCAACTTACAAACTTTCCTGGTTCCGTCGTCGAACCCTTCAGGCTGGTGCATATAGATGTTCTGCTCCAGGTTACCATACAACAAAGCCGTTTTCACATCGAACGATACCAACTTCATTTTCTCCGACGCTGCGTGACTTAGGAGTATGCGAATGGATGCATGGTGAGCTACTGGGCTGATAATTTCCATTTAGTCCCCTCCCTCCTTCTGTTCGAATCCCCTTGCCACTAATCTGGCCTTGAGTCTCCCGTCCGCGTTCTCTCGAAGTATCCAGCGACAAGTGATCGGCCTCGCTCTTTCTGGACAGCCCACCAGCTTCCAAGTTTTCATCTCCATCAGCGATTTGAACTCCTCCTGCATTGCTTGTCTCCACTTTTCATCTCTTGGGCCTCACTCACCGGGATATCCTCCGTTTCACCAATCATAGCTACTTTGGCGCTCTTTTCTCCACGACGGGAATCAAGTACGCAGTCTCTCAGTCTTGGTGGTGGTTGCAGAGTCCGACGATCTCGCAGAACTCTTCTTCCTGACTCTTCTTCTGGCGCTGGTGTCTCGTTCTCGTTGTCGCTTGGCTTCTCAGCACTTTCTCCAGTTCCCCAGTTCTCGACTGTCTCGCTGCTGCTTTCTTCTTGCTTCTCAAATGTGCCCTCTGATGCCTGTGTCTCAAGTTCAGTTCCTTGCTTCAGTCTCATCTTTTCCTCGTCGAAGATCACATTGTCTGAACTGATAATTTCTCTTTTCTCTTTCAGGAAAACCCGGTAGCAGGGTGAATCAATATCATAGCCAACCAGAACTCCCTTTTATGATTTTCAATCCATCTTGCCTCTTTTCTGTTTTGTGTCAGCGCGTACCATTCGCACCTAAAGGGTTGCAGCTTCTCAATCTTCATTTTTCTTCCGAACCAAAGTTCTACTGGGCTTTTCCCTGCTGCATTGCTGGTTACAGTCTCGTTGATCGTGAAGATTGCATTGTTCATTGCTTCTGCCCACACTTTCATGCCCAACTCGTTCATGTATATCGCTCGTCTGGCTGCCTCGACAATCTTTCTCATTTCTCTCTTAATCCTTCCGTTCTGCTCTGGCGTGTGTATATTCGTGAAGGTGTGGAAAATTCCCAACCTGTCCATCATCTGCTTGGTTTTTGCATTCTCCAGTTCGGTGCCGTTGTCAGACCTCAGACTTTTCACTCTCCTCCCCAGCTGGTTTTCAACAAGTCTCAGGTAACATTCGATCTTCTCTGGTGCTTCACTTTTCGTCTTCATAAAGTAATAAGTTCGATAGTGAGTGAAATCATCCTTGAACATGAGCCAGTACTTCGCTCCTCCCAATGACGGAATGTCTTGGGGTTGTTTGGGTGGGAGGACCTATGCCATACGAGCACCCTGTGCATACATAGTCATTCCATTTTATTCCTTTCTTCTTCAGTATATCCTTCACATACTTGACATTTTGATGGGCGAGTCGCTCGTGCCAGACTTTGATCTGCACGGCCATCAAACTTGCCTCTTCTTCGCTCCTGAGCATCATTTTGTAGAGATTTCTTTTGCGCTTTGCTATTGCCACAATTTCCCTGCCATCCAGACTGTCAAACGTTGAGTCATTTCCGTTTGCCTTCTGTACATGTCCCTTGTCTAGCATCCGACTCACTGAGAAAAGATTAAAGTTGAGGTTTGGCACGTAAATGACATCTTCTAGTACCACTGGATACCACTTTTGACCATCAAATGCTTCCATCTCGATGTTCCCGACTGCAACCCCATCTAGCCTGGTTCAGTCTCCAATCACAATTGGGATGGGCCCGTCCAACTCAATAAGCTAAGCAAACTGTTGGCTGGCTCCACAGTCTTGATACCATGAAGTGGCCTTGTCTTGCAAAATGTCGTTGTCCACCGTCGAGAGTGCAGTGGTCAAAAATGCCTTCCAATTTGGTTTCCCGTTTGTTGGGTTATTGGCTTCTTCTCGAGATTCACAGTCTTTTGCGAAGTGTCCCTTCTTCTTAGACATATTACATGAATACTTCTTCTTGCATTAGGCAATGTATTCATCACACGGTTTATCTCTGCGCTCCTTGTGTACGTGACCTTTCTTCCCACATTTGTAGCATGTTTGACGACTGTCCTTGTTTCCTGCGTCCGGCGATGAAAGCGTCGTTATTGCTGCCCTCTGCATTTATCGTCATTCCCTTGAGTCGCTCGTCGAGTCTCAAACGTTCCATGAGATTTTCCACGTTCTTTGCTGCTCCGGTCACGTTGTTCCAGGATGTCCTGAAATCTGCCAATATTGGCGGTAGCACACTCATGATCCTCGTCTTGATCCAACTTTCCTTCACAGGATCATTTTCAGTTGACACTTCATCCGCGAGATCAGAAATCTCCATACATTTCTCAACAGCTGACTTGCTTTCATCATACTCATAGGTAAAGAATTAGATTCCGGACGTTTCTAAAGTTACATCAGTCTTTGTACCATATAAACTGACTAATTTGTCTATCATATCTTTGGCAGTTTTACAATTTTGTTCGCAATCTTACTGTTGACATTTAAACCTATCAATGTTTGAGCTACAACATCTTTCTTCAACCAACACAACCGACACAACTTTAATGCACGAGGAGAAAAGACTTCTTCTTTTGATTTATATAGCAACATTCAATTCAAAAATGATTTCCCAACTACTAGTTTTCCACGTCAATAAATGCAAGGTAAGCTGTCAGTTGATCAAATCTCAACAGTTTTCCTTTCAAACAGGCTTTTGTATAAGACCATACTAATTCGTATATTTCAAGGTCCTCGGGTGAATTGAGTAAATTTTTCAAACGTTTGCTTTTATGTGCATCTATTCTATGTTTCATATCATTAACGTAATCCATCTCAAATTATATTCAACTGTGAGAGCTTATTAACTAATTAAATGCATAACATCATCTTGTTCAAATTAAGCTCAATTAAATTCCATACAATAGGAAGCTCTACTTGCCAAATTATATATAAATCTCTTATCATTTAAGCTCCTTTTTAAAATTCAACCATAAAACCATTACTTTGCAGCTATTTTAATTAACAAAATCACATTCGCGAAACCGCCCGAAACACATTCATATGAATTAACCGTTCACCTGAGCTCAAGGACTGAGCACTCACAGAATAACTCGCACACAAACGCATTAAAATTTCAATAAAAGTCGCATTTACATTTCCGCGATGAATGGGATTGAAGTCTGCAATGGAGGAAATTCTTTGATGTTGCCACATTAATAAATGAAAATCAATTATTTTTAATTTCATAGCGTGAACTCTTATGTAGAACTACATGGCCGAGCTATTCATATATGTATGTATGTGGAATTCATATTCCAATTCTCATAATATGTAATTTAAATCACACACAAGATTCTCGCTGAGCGGAGCTGTCTACGACTTTCCCAACGTGATCATGATAAAAATATGCCTCGTAGACTTTCCGGCGAATGCTTTTACAGATACTTCGCCGAAAAATATAGTTTTAATGATAACAGAGAAATATTTATAACTCGAGGGTATGCAAAAAAATGCATTCCGAACTGTTTGTGCATTTACTTACTGGCGTGTGCGTTTGCGTTGATTCGAACCATGAAAATTTAATGAGAAAACATTCAACAATTTTCGACTTATGGAAATTTTTACGAGGATGCATCACGATGCGGCTTTTCCGCGCTCCTTCTTCACGCAACCAATGAAAGGCTATTATTACGGTTGTAAATAAATACTTTACAATACTCGTACAATGTGTAATAAATTCTCCTTTTTCCGGAAAATGGCTAATAAACTTTCAAACACTACCTTCCGCCGTCTCCGGACTTCGCACTTTTTATTTGCAACGCCTCCCGCCCCCCTGGGGAAGTTCATTACCATTCATTGAACGTAAAATACGCTCACTGTGCACATGAAATTTTATTACTTTAACGAATAACAAAATAATAAAATTAAAGTCCAACGTGATGATGAATTTTATAGTCTGGCGATGCGAAAAGCACCAAGTGTACAAAAAAGCAGTGGTGATGCTGGTGATGTTGTAATTTCTAATTGTTCGAATTAGTCCCATGTTGAAAGTTTCAGCACGTAAGCAATAACACGTTGCCGCCATTCAACGGATGGAAATTATGAAAACCCGAAACGCTTTTCCGAGCCGATTAGGAATTGACGCGTGAAGGGTGGGCGCCCGGATGGAGATGGAGTGGGTGTTTGGATGATATACAGCAAAAACCAGGAATTTTCAGAATAGAATTTGTAAAGGGACGTTAATGAAAACTGATTAACCTCATTAGGGAAATTTGTTGATAATTTTCTAAATTGTTTTTGTATATGATGAACGTGCGTGAAATAGTCAAAGTGAAAATTTAGTTGATTGGTGGATTAGAATTAAATTTTAATGAATACAGTTTGCTTCGAAATTTTACGAGTTTTTGTATAGGGTTTGATTTTTAATCTTAAATTAAAGGCATACAGTCGCATTTTATATAGTTGAAAATTTTACTGTCAGTCGAATGAACAATCTATGACATTAACTTTTTAAATATTATCTTGTTTAAATGTTAACCAGGACTACGCCGTAAATGGTCCATCCTGAGGGTCCATTTTAGAACGACGCGTTCCATTAAAGCGACGAATGATCCCACAGGTCCATAAACCACATCAAACTGTGCATATCTGTGGCTGCAGTGGTAGCTGTTGAAGCTCTTCAGCCCAAATGCTGCAATTCTGTTTTTTGACGTATCCATTCAGCCAAAAATGCGCCTTATCATTGAAAAAAAGTCGAGATAAACCAGCTGATTCTCGTAAAAAAGCTGAATAATTGGGATACGTTGTTGCACTGTAAGTTTTTCTATGATGATTTGCCAAACAATGCTGAATAAAAATTACATAACAGTTCAACAGGAATCACGCGTGATCTGTCAAAAAAAAAGCCTATTGAAAGTCAGATCTCATAATGAATCACCCTTTATATGGAGTGCATTGAGTTTGGGCCCTAATTACATCCACGAGTATGTCTCATGTGGTTTTTGCGAGAAGAAAGAAAAAGCGTTTTCTTAAGGCAGTTATCACCTACTTTAAACTATTCAGAACTTTTTCTTGAAGGTTAGTGGATGATTCCACACTACAAAAAAATTGTTTCATCAACCGCGATGCTGTTGTGTTTACCCCGTCGTGACGTTAAACACAAGCGAATTTTACTAGAAAATTGATTCAGTATTCATACAGTTTGATCGATATAGTTGAGACAATATCAGGAGTGTCTACACTAACTTAAGTAGGATGGTCGAACTGTACTAAATAATTTTAGTAATATGTGAATTGGGAAACAAATATCGAAAACCAGTGGCGTGTTCATCTGGAACGAGGATATAAAGCTTAAAGATTATTTCGCCACAATTACCAGTTAAATTTGCAAGGAACGTACACCTCTATCAACTGATTATTTGAAGAAAATGACAATCCAGCACTACATAGCTCTCAGCTTCCAACTACAGTCAAACTTCCATAAATGAACACTTCTAATAACCGGACATCTCTCATGATCGGACGGTTTAATTGTCCCCGGCACCATTCCTTATATTTGATTACAAGAAGGACTTCTAGAAACCGGACACTCTAATAAATGGACATGGACACTATTTTATGAAGTTTTTCGGGGGAAAAATATCTAATAACTGGACTTAGTGCTACGCTTTAAATGGCCTTATCTGGGTACGCGCAAATGCGCTAGCAAGCTAGCTTTGCAGTGTCGTGAGGCGGGTTCTTTTCCAACAGCACAAAGGGCCACTACAAAACATTTTTTGCACTTCCGATTTTTTTTTATGTTCGAAGTCGACCAAAAGATGCAGAAGCGATTGACCCTCCCTAGGTGTCAATGCCCTAGGTAACCTACTGAAATCAAAACTTGATTAATATGCAGATACCATAAATTGAGCTCGAAAAATTATTATGTTTATTATGTTTTTTAATTTGTCACCATTTTGTTTCAAGTGTGTTGCCTCCGTTGCTTGAATAGCCATGATAACACATCAATATTGCAAACCATTTCCAAAATTCAGTCGGCCAGGAAATGCCTTCGCAAATTGATCAACAACAGCAAGGCTCGCTGGTGCCAAGATCTAGTGGACAATGTGAACAAGGATCCGTCAGGCCTTGGCTACAAGCTAGTTATGCAGAAGCTTGGTGCCCTACAGAAACCTTGTATACATGATGCGGAAAAGATGGACGAGATAGTACGGGCACTCTTCCCCGCCCATCCCGTACGTGTTGACGCTGTCCATGGTGAAACAGCAGTCAAGTGTCCACTCTTCACACCGCCGGAACTGGAAGAGGCAGTCCTTTCGTTGAAAGCGAGGAAGGCTCCAGGTCCAGATGGTGTTCCAGCTGAGGGTTTGCGGCTTGTCTATCACCACTGTCCTGACTTGCTGCTCAGCATATTCAACGCTTGCCTTCGGGACGGGGTTTTCCCGATACTATGGAAGGCGGCGGGGTTCGTGCCGATCAGTAAGGGGAATGGGAATCCCGAATCGCCGTCTGCATACCGCTCGTTATGCATGCTAGACACGGCTGGGAAAGTGCTAAAGAAACTCATCAAGGAAAGACTCACTGACACAGTTCGCGCTGCTGGGGACCTATCTCCTCGGCAGTATGGCTTTAGAGCAGGATGCTCTACCATTGATGTGATTGCAGAAGTGGTGAGTTCGGTCCAAAAGGCAGAGGCATATAGCCGCACCGAGCAACGGATCGTCCTGTTGGTGACACTTGACGGCAGCAATGCCTTCAACCCCGCTAAATGGTGGATACCCTGGAAAACCCTTTTCAAGTTCCAGAAATGCGGCTTTTGAAGGACTAGCTAAAGGACCGAAACTTGCTCTACGACACGACGCAGGGCCAACGAAGGATAGAAATTACATCGGGTATTGCCCAAGGATCTATCCTTGGTCCTATGAAATGTGTCTTATGATGGGCTACTGAGACGTGAGATGCCAGATGAGTCGCGCTTGGTCGGCTATGCGGATGATGTTGCGGCTCTGGTCGCTCGTCGCACCGTTAAACAATCGCAACTTAGGCTAGGTATGCTAATGCGCCGAGTGAGGGACTGGATGATTGCTCGCGGGTTCAGTTTAGTACTGGAGAAAAGAAAACCCTAGAGTGAGGATGAGCAGTATTGGAGACATACAAACCGAATCAAAGCCAGCGGTGAAGTACCTGGGGCTACTGATCTCTGAGCAAATCAGGACAACAGCTGATAAAGCTGCTTCAGAAGTATCAGCTTTGAGCCGACTTATGGCTAACGTAAGGGGACCCAGCCCATCAAGACGACATCTCTGGATGAGTACTGTGGGCTCACTGCTACGGCACAGGGCAAAAATATGGAGCGACGCTCTCAGTAAGGAGTTATACCGCACTGAGTACTGCATCTTCGTATCCGATAGTCTCTGATTCAGCGGTGAGAGTTATTGCAGGCGTGATACCTGTCGCCCTCCTTGCTAGAGAACGCCGTGCTATCCACCTCCGACGAAACGAAGATGCAAGGGAGACGGTTGTCCGCAAGGAGAGACAGCGCTCGCTCAATGATTGGCAGCAGTATTAGGTGAATTGCACGACGGGAAAGTGCACTGCGTGCCTTACCCTGGATGTGAAATCGAGGCTAAACCGAAGGCATGGTGAGACTGACTTCTATTTGATCCAGCTTTTGAGCGGGCATGGGTGTTTTCAGTCTTACTTGCACAAATTGGTAAGTCACGGTCCTCCGATTGTCAGTATTGCAAAGGAGAGGAAGATAATGCCTGCCACACATTTTTTGTGTGCAAAAAATGGGTGAGGCTGTGAAAAGAACTCTACAGGGAGACGGGAGAGCTCACCCTGGATAATATAGTCGCGGTGAGGCTCGAATCGGTTGGCAAATGGAACCAGGTGGCACATTATGCTCGGGCAGTCCTAAAATATAAAAGAGACTCACAGCAACCGGGGGCACTGAGACTGGGGGATCGCTTGTCTCACACTACTCCTTCCCCTCTCACCTCCCGCTAGGAAAGGGATCTGCCGGCTTGAGGGCGCCTCAAGGCGTAACAAAACGAGACCTGCCCCAAGTAATGTGTCAAACGGTTCCAGGCTAGGTTCTCAGGTTGACAAGGGAGGTGTTTAGTGGGTAGTCCAGTCGCCTTCTCACTCTGTGCATAAAAGCATTCACCTCCTACCACAAAAAAAAACACTCCTACATATCAAAATAAGCAAGTATTCTAATTTCATTACAATAATATGACATAAGAATTATCGTATGAAAGTATGTATAGTTATTAAATGCTCCTAATACTGAGCACTTCTAGAAAATAACAATGTTTTACATTTTACAAGCTTTTGGTGAATAAATCGGTTAGCATATTTGCACCTTTAAATATTGCAATCGAATAGTTTTATCACTAATACAATCTCGACAAAAATTATATTGCACACGAATGTGCTTAGTACGATTGTGAAATAAATTATTTACAGACAACGTGAGTATGTTCACGGTATACAACACTCCTGTCACTTCACAAATTAGTAATCTTAAATACACCTCTTTACATGCTTCTATGATACTCATTTACTCGGCCTCAGTGCTTGACAGAGCAGCTGTATTTTGTTTCTTAGATACTCAGATAGCTCCGCCAGACAAAGCAAAACGTAATCCTGTATATGACTTTCTGTCGATACTATTATTGCCCCAGTTAGCATTAGCAGAACCAATTTTTTATTGACCTTTTTTGTGTAAATTAAACCAAAATCTGTGTGGAGCTGTGGATTAGGGTATACTCCACTTGCGCAGCAGCTCTCGAGCTCAAACCTTGGTTGTTGCATTAAGTTTGAGCTTCTGATGTTGCTGTCGGACTATCAGCCCACCCAGCTGTGATAAGTATGAATTAAAAATTCAGATAATAATCACATGGTTGAGCGTGATATTGACCATATCACCTCGAACTCCGTTACGGTCATGGAATAAGAAACCCTAACAATAAATCTGCCGTTGATGGTCCCAAGCCCATTTGAGAAAGAAGGAGGGAACCCCTTGTTTCCCCAACCTATATTAACTTCACCGTAAATGGTCCCAAGGCCGTTTGAGAAAGGAGAAGGGAACTCTTTGTTTCCCCAACCCATAGTTTCCATGATTCCTCATCCCAAACCTCCCAATTAAATGGTAGTAAATGCTCTCGAAGTCGCACATTGGGTTTACTGGTTCCCCAATAATATGACATTAAATGCCGAGAAGTGCTAATAACTATAAATACATCTACAGCTCTGCTACTAAATCCTAATTATACCTCCTTTGTGAGGACGCAAGAGAGTGAAGGCGAATCTTCCGCGCCTCATAATGGAATCGACGTAGTAGCCGTGCCACTGGAATGGAGGTTGGGTGGCGTGGTAGCTCACTGTCCCTGGAAAACCTTAAAATGGAATGAAACTGGACTCATGGCGACGACACTACAAACGAAAAAAGGACTATGACATTGGATCCTGGAATGTCAGATCACTCAATTACCCTGGCGATGTTAAGGACCTTTTGCAACAGGCCAGTCAATATCAATTAAAAATAGTGGCAATCCAGGAAACGAATTGGACTGGAAACGACATTCAAGACAATATTCAAAAGTGGGAAAACTACTGGAAAACGAGAATTCGGAGTAGCCTTCATCGTGGATAGGGAGTTCAAATCGCACGTTATTGATTTTAAGGCAATAAACGAACGATTGTATGCGATCCGTATAAAAGCGGGATTCCTCAAAATCTGTCTAATTAATGTCCATGCCCCTACCGAAGAAAAGAACAAAGAAACGAAGGAGACTTTCCACAATCACCTGAAAAGGCTGGTCGACACATTGTCTACAAATGACAAACATAATTCGCTAAGGTCGGTAATGAGCTATCTCATCGGGGAACGACTGGAGGATATAGCCTCCACGATGAAACAAATGACAACGGCCAGCACCTGATTGACTTTGCATAAAGCAGAAATCTAGTCATACGTTTGAGTTGCCTCCCATATTGACGCATTCATAAAATGACCTGGGTATCACCGGATAGCAACACACAAGACTAGATCAATCATGTTCTGATCCAACAACGTTGGGCCTCGAGCATCCTAGACGTCCGTACAAACCGAGCAGCTAATTGTAATTCAGATCATTACTTGATAAAATTAACTTATCGATGTCGTATGTCAAAGGCATATTCGGCGAACACCAGCACGCTATAAAAATTTGACATCGAAAAGCTCCAAACGGCGTCTTTTGCCAAAAATTTTACGGAGACCCTCGACAACCAGCTGGCTCCCATCTCAACAAACGCATCGTTAAAGATGAGCAACGAGCTCTGGATGGAAGTGAAAGCGGCTATTAGCACCGTAGCAGAACAGACGATTGGATATCAAGCCCGGCGCAAGAGGAATGATTGATTCGATGATGAGTGCCAGAATGCACTAGATAAAAAGAATCAGGCGTACAAAGAATACGTAGATAGGAAAACCAGGACGAAGAGAGAATGCTATGAAAATCTCAGAAGAGTAGTGAATAAGATAATTAGGATTAAGAAAAGAAAATTCAATTGAGAAGTATAGTTGTAAATTTGGCGACAACAACACAAGACAAGCATACAAAGTAGTGAAAAGCCTGAAACGTGGTTAGCAGCCCAAAACCACGCTCTGTCATGATGACATCTGCAATATCATCGCTCATGAAACCAAGATTACGGAAAGATGGGCAACATATTTCAATGACCTCCTTAATCCTCCGCACAGCTCCAGAACATCGGAGCCTATAGATGTCTGCGAAGAGCTTCCATTATCCCCACCAACTCTGGATGAAGTTTGTTACACCATCAAAGCCCAAAAGAATAATAAATAATAATATAATAATATAATAAAGCGCAGGACATCGATGAAATTCTTGTGGAGCTCATCCAATATGGTGGTCGCAGTGTTCATCAATCTATTCACAAAGTCATCCAGCACATTTGGCAACAAGAATGTATGCCGAAAGAATGGAGTCAATCAATTTATACCCTATCCGCAAAGAGGGTGACAAGCTACAGTGCGAAAATTATAGAGGCATATCACTACTTTGTGCGGCGTACAAAATATTTTCCGAAATCTTAGAAAATGAAATCGGAACATACGCCAACAGTATAATTGTGGAATATCAAGGTGGTTTGAGAGCGATTGTTCATAGTCAAGCAGGTACTGGGAGTTCAACATAGACGTACACCAAATTTTCGTTGACTTCAAGCAAACATACGACAGTATTGATCGTAACGTACAGTATCAAATAATGCTTTGCTTTGGCATGCAACCCCAATCAGTCCGTCTGACCAAAATGACAATTACGTTGACGACGTCCCAAGTTCGCATCAATAACCAACTCGTCGATGTCTTTGACGCAAATATTGGACTAAAGCAGTGAGATGGAGCGGCCCCATTGCTGTTCAATTTGCCTCTGGAGTACGTCATAAGGAAGCTACCTATCGATACGCGAGGTACATTACTATACAGATCGAGCCATGAAGTAGCCTATGCGGACAACATCAAAATTTTGTCACGGTTATTAACAACTGTCAAAGAACTTTTCCTGAAACTCGACAGCGAAGCAAAAATAGTAGAGCTACAAATCAATGAAAATAAAATATAGCTCATGACCCAGTCGAGCAAGTATACCTCAAATACACAAAATATCACACTTGGCGAATACAGTATCGAAAAAATTGGCGAATTTGTATATTTGGGCGTCAAAATAGTGAAAACGGGCAATGAAAGAGACGAAATACGGCGAAGACTACAGCTCGTAAATTACATATTTTATTCAGTTTTGACGATTTTGAAGTCCAGCTGCATACACAGGAAAACAAAGCTCCAAGTATACAAACCTGTGATAAGATCTGTGTTGCCCTATGGGTGTGAAACATGGACCCTAACCCAAGCATCCGCAAATATATTGACCGCCTTTGGGCGACGGGTCCTGAGGCGAATAACCAGAGCGAAGCTAGACAGGGACCAATGGCCAATTCGATACAACCATGAGCTGTATTAAATTTTCGACGAACTGGAGGTCTCAACGATTTTAAGAATGCGGAAGCTGCAATGGGCTGCCCACATGAAAGGTATTCGTTGGAAGAACTGAAGACCGGAGACCATTGGGGAAACCATGGAAACGCTGGTCTGACTCGGTCGCCGAAGACAGTTCATCGCTAACTGTTGGAAGCGCTATTTGCAGGAAGTGAAGGCCCGAGAAGGGCTGTAGTGCTAAGAAGAAGAAATGACAGTCTGGATATCTATACGATTGACATTTAGACTATAAGTAATTTATTATAATACAGTACGATTAGATAATTGAAAGAAACGATGCAAAATCAAACATTAGTTCATAAAAATATCAAAATAAATTAATCTAATAAATTGTCACTAAAGTTAAAAATTATTTTGACTCGATTAACCACGGTTTAGATCGTAAATAAATTTGTTATCTGAATTGATTAGTCTGCCTACAATTTTTTAAAAACCCAACCCTAAAGTGCAACTGTCGAAACGAACCTTTGGATCGTCGTTTTTCATATCGCCTGACCGTTATAAAAAGTTTCCTGATTAATCGCTTGATCCATAACAAAAATATGTCTATTGCTACCATCACACTGAACGGGATTATTTATAATTAGAAGATTCTTCTTATTTTCTTTAATCAGATCAGGTATAACTGCGTAAACTATTAAAGTTCATAAAGCACTTTAATAGTTTACGCAACTATATTGCCAAGTATTTCAATCATTTGCACATACAAACGAGCTCCAAAATATGTTATTAACTGCAAAGTGTTTATCGCTATAGTCCGATCAAAATGTATAATTCAATCACTCATCATAATTATTCATCACCAAAACAACTCATTGAAATGTCAGCATTTGCATAAGAAATGGTCATTTTTCTTTGCCAGAACTGTTTTTTTTATCTAAACACAAATTGTATGTACTTACCTGAATATTTTCAGTACTACTGATGATACAATAATGTTTCCTTTCCATATACTCGTACTGCTTTAAATTGGTAGTATTACTGCAAGTTTTTAGAATTTCAGGGCAATATTTACATTTTGCATTGCCAGATTTATTATCAATACATCGATTCTGATGCCAACTACTCATCGGCCGTTTGGTTGTTGACATTGTCAAAAAGAACTAAACTTGAGGCATGTCAAAAACACCAACACTTTCAAAAATTTGTCTCTTGCGAAATGATGTATCATCAATGACATAAACGAATGACGGAAAAATTATACAGTTCGTTTGTTGGGGTTCTGACACGATTCAATAATAAAAAAAATCCCAAAGTCAATAAATATATAAACTTTATTTTATATTGATAATAAGCGACGCGCCGGGAGCCAGTAGAAGGAAAGACGTTGAGCGTTCGTGTCAGAGTGAAAAAGGAAATTATCGCTTTTTTCTTAAAACGATTCTGTTTGACACCTCAGCTGTTATTGTCTTGTCGCTCCAGTATTCCCTCCTGAATGACTTTGACGTTTGTAAATATCAATATGAAATTGTCATGAAACATAATTTGTCGAATGTCACTTTGTATACGTATACGTTCCTTTGAGGAACAAGATAAAACCGGAGTGGACATCCATGTGTACACGTTGTCGCAACTACCCCTGCGACCGCCTGCCAAACTACGTGTCTTTTTGCACCTACCCCTGCGACCGTGATTCTAAAGCTAGTTAAGGGGAACCCAATGGGTTGTCACAAGAAAGTAAACAAACGCTTATGCACTCGTAAATATGGTTTTATTGCAAATAACATTTCACAGAACAAGAAAATAGCATTGAATACAAATAAAGCATTATAGCCACTTAGCATAGAAAACACTGTCGTATCGATAACCCATCGTTTTCTAGCAATAACGCACATTACACTTTTAATTGAGTTCCTCGCTCCGATTTACAATGTCACTCCTTAAAATGATGTTATCCCTAAACCAGGTGTAATATAACTTCCACTACAGTCAATATGTACCTCCGGACACGTTCTCGAACCGTAAAAACGACTAAATTCCGAATCGTATCTCACGCGCCAGGTTAAATTTCGCGTCCATGTTTAGTCGTCAAATTGACAATCTGGCTCTCGAGAGGAGAAATTGTGGAAATTATTGGAAATGAAATGACAATCATGCTCAGAAGGAGGTCGTATCATTTTCTATGGAGCTTATATGAGCATAGCCTCTCCATTTGTTCCGTTCCTCAAAGTACGTTCTCGGAGGTTGACTTTGTTGAATAGGTGGCTGTATCGCTGAATCAGCAGTGCATTCAAAATATGCGGGCTTGATACGCTTAAAGCTGACATTAATTTCTTTCCCGTTGATTGCCAATTTAAATGCTTTCTGTGTTCTTTCCAGTACTCTGTTTGGTTCGTCATATGGAGCATCCAAAGGTTTTCTCACGCGGTCTACACGCAAAAATACATGTGGTTACGTTGCAAGATCTAAGTGTACGAATATTTTCCGCTTGTCGTGGTGCGATGCAGGTGTTGCGCGGACTTCCTTTATATGCTCGCGGAACTTCTGAACATACAGTTTTGGGTCCGGTTGCATATCTTCGTCGAAAAAGAATTCTCCGGGTATTCGTAGCGTTGTTCTTTAGACCAATTCTGCAGATGTTGCTCCGATGTCTTCTTTAATGCTAGTGCGAAGTCCTAGTAAGACTGTTGGTAAAACGTCCATATATTCATGGTTATAATGACATATAATGGTAGCTTTAAGTGATCGGTGCCAATGCTCCATCATGCTGTTTGCTTCAGGATGATATGCAGTTGTTCGAACTTTTTTACAGCCCACTCAATGAGTCAGTGATTGAAAAATTATGGATTCAAACTGTGATCCCTGGTCCAATGTTAGCAAAGTAGGTGCTCCAAAGCGGGCAATCCAGTTGCAGTAAAAAGTAGCAGCAATTTCATCAGCAGCAATTTCATCAGCAGCTACTGTCTTTAATGGAACCGCTTTGAGCCACCTTGTGAAGCGATCAATCATTGTCAAAACATATGAATATCCTTTCGAAAGTTTTAAAGGTCCAACGATGTCGATGTAGACATGACTGAATCTTGCATCAGGAGTTTTTATCTGCCCAAGTGGAGGTCTGGCATGCCTTCCTTTTTTGCTGCGCTGGCATGCAAGGGATGTACGAGCCTAATCCAATATATCTAACGACATACAAGACCAAACATACTTGTTAGCTATTGCTTTCTTCGTTGAACGTCCGCTGGGATGAGAAAGGTTATGCGTTAGCTCAAATACCTTCCTCCTTAGTATTTTTGAAACGTATGGTCACATCTCGTTCGTTGAAACAACACAATAGATCGATGTATCATCGCCGGTCAATCTATTTTCCGAAAGTTGATTCTTGAGTTAGCCTGGAGAAAACATTTTAATTCTTCATCATCCTCCTGAGCTTTTTACAAATCCTTAATGGTGATCATAACTGGCATGAAAATACTATCAATTTGAGACGGTGCATCCACTGTTTCGTTTTTTTTTTTTCAGAGATGTGGACGATGTTTGTGGAAAACTGACCAATGAAATTTAACTGTCTTACTTGACGTGAAGATGCATTGTTAGACTTCTAGTTAAATGCGTAAGTGATCGGCTTGTGGTCTATTTTGATGATAATCGAGCGACCCTCAATCATATGGTGAAGATGTTTTAACTGCGCTATAAATCGCTTGCAGGTCACGATGATAGGTGATATACTTACATTGCGTTTTGCTGAGGCTTTTTCAGAAGGATCCAAGGGGTTCCCAAGAACTATCGTTGAATTGCTCGAGGATTGCTCCCATTGCCATATCGGATGCATCAAATTTGATCGCAAGAGTAGAGTTTTCGATGGGATGGCACAATAATGTTGCATTTGCGATTTGCGTTTACATTCTTGAAAAGCCAGTTCCGCTTGTAGATTCCATATTATTGGTCGCTTGTTTTCTTTCGTTACTCCAATTAGATATTCTAGTGGAGGTGTTTGAACTGCTGCATTTTGCAGCGATTTCCTGTAAAAATCGATTGCTCCTAAAAATCTTCTGAGCTCCGATATGGTTGATGGCTTTTTAAAGTTTAATATCGTTTCTACACGGTCATAAAAAGGTTTAATACCGTTTTTATCGATAAGATAACTCAGGAATTGTACGGTTGAAACGCCAAATGTGCAATTCTTTACGAAATCGATAATCTATATTCCTTAAATCTGTTCAACATAAGTTTCAAATGTTCACGGTGCTCATTGTTTAACTTGGACGCGTCGTCGTCGATATGTGCATAACAAAAATTTAGAGCACGTGGAGCGTTATCAATGTATCGCTAGAATGTCTGCACGGTGTTGCCAAGCCGAAACGTCATTATATTAAACTCGTACAGTCCAAACGGTGTTATTACTGCTGTTTTGGGAATGTCTTCCGGTGCTACTGGAATTTGGTTGTATGCCCATATTTTTTTCGTGGTGGGGAGGTGAATGCTTTTATGCATAGAGTGTGGGACTCCCATGCTCGCAAGAAGGCGACTGGACTACCAACTAAACACCTCCCCTGTCAACCTGAGAACCCAGCCTGGAACCCTTTGACACATTACTTCGGGCTAGTCTCGTTTTGTTACGCCGTGAGGCGCCTTCAAGCTGGGGAGTCCCTTTCCTAGCGGGAGGGGAGAGGGGAAGAGGAAGTACCAGAAAAGTGATCTCCATCCCCAGCGCTCTCGGCTGCTATGAGTCATTTTTATATTTTAGGACTGCCCAAGCATAATATGCCACCCGGTTCCATTTGTCAACCGATCCGAGCATCACCGCAACTATATTATCCGGGGTGAGCTCTCCCGTCTCTCTGTAAAATTCCCTTTACAACCTGACCCATTTTGTACACGCAAAAAGTGTGTGGCAGGCATTGTCCTCCTCTCCTCGGCAAAACCGGCAATCGGTGGCCGTGACTTACGGATCTTGTGCAGGTAAGACTGAAAACACACATGCCCGCTCAAAAGCTGGGTCAGATAGAAGTCAATCTCACCATGCCTTCGATTCAACCACTATCTTACATCCGGGATGAGGCGCGCAGTCCACCTTCCCTTCGTGCGATTCACCCAATACTACTGCCAATCGTTGAGCGAGCGCTATCTCTCCTCGGGGACAACCATCTCCCTCGCATCCTCGTTTCGGCGCAGGTAAACAACGCGGCGCTCTCTAGCAAGGAGGGCGACAGGTATCATGCCTGCAATAACTCTCACCGCCGAGTCAGAGACTATCGGATACGAAGATGCAATTCTCAGTGCTCCTCACCTCTGTACTTGTGCCAAATGCTTTCGGTATACCTCCTTGCTGAGAGCGTCGCCCATACCTCTGCTCCGTACAGTAGCACAGACCCTAAAGCACTCATCAAAAGGTGTCTTCTTGGCGGGCTGGGTCCCCCTACTTTGGCCATAATTTGACTCAGAGCCAATATTCCCGAAGCAGCCTTCTCAGCCGTTGCCCTAATTTGCTCAGAGGAACTCATCTTCGAGTCGATCAGTAGCCCCAGGTACTTCACCGCTAGCTTCGATTCGCTTTGTATGTCCCCAATACTGATCATCGTTTCTTTAGGGACTCTCTTTTTTGTCAAGATGACCACTTCGGTTTTCTCCAGTCTTAACTAAGCCTGCGAGCAGTCATCCAGTCCCTCACTCGGCGCATTAGCCTAAGTTGCGATTATTCAACGGTGCGTCCAGCGACCAGAGCCGCAACATCATCCGCTAGCCGACCAAACGCGTCTCATCTGGCATCTCAAGTCTCAGTAGCCAGTCGTAAGACACGTTCCACATGTCCGGACCAAGGATAGATCCCTGGGCAACACCCAATGTAACTTCCACCCTTTTTTGGCCCTGTGCCATGTCGTAGAGCAGGCTTCGGTCCTTTAGCTAGTTCCTCAAAAGCCACATTAGATATTCTGGAACTTGAAAAGAGTTTTCCAGCGTATTCAAAATATCCACCCATCTAGCGAAGTGGAAGGCGTTCCTGACGTCAAGTGTCACCAACAGGATGATCTGTCGCTTGGTGCGGTTATATTCCTCTGCCTTTTGGTCCGCGCTCACCACCTCTGCTATCGCATCAATGTTGGAACGTCCTGCTCTAAAGCCGTACTGCCGAGGATGTATGCCCACATTAAGTCCAATGTTGAAAACACAGTGTATCCGTGAAGGTTGTGAGCGAAATCACTTATGTGACCTATAAGGTACCGGTCCGGGATAGAAATAGCATTAACGTGGCAATAATCCCCGCAAGGTCTCCATTGTCCAGATTTTTTAGGTTCAATATGCAATCAGCCGGTGGTTCGAAGGCTGACAAATTCCTTGTGAAGCATATATTCAAATTCGGCCTTTGCTTCACGCAACTTTTCTGGATGTAAGCGTCTTGCTTTTTCAGCGACTGGTGGTCCTTGCTTTAGAATATGATGGTAAATCCCATATGCAGCAACCTTTTGGGTATCGGAGGTAATTATGACATCGACAAACTTTTGAAGGATGTCTTGATAATTTACGTCTTAATTTATAGTTGAGATACATGTACTTGGCTCATCCATACATAGTATTGTCGTGACCAGATTGGTTTTACGGTCCATTTATTTTTTCCTGTGTGGATCGACTATAAAACCCATATGTTGGAGGAAATCAGTTCCGATTATCGGTTTCTGTACGTCTGCAACCACAAACTTCTATTTAAATGGTCGTTGTAATCCAAAATTTAAAGAAATAATCCTGTGGCCGCAGATTTTGATTGGTGTATTATTTGAACCATACAGTTGCAACTTCGTGGGAATATTCTGATTTTTGTCTCGCGAAAGGACTGATACGTCAGCTCCAGTGTCAATAAGGAATCGGTGGTTGATTGGTGATTATGTGGTTGGTCATCCTCACTCACCGCAATTCAGGACGACGAAATTAGTTTCCCGCTTTGGCTTTTTCGGGTTTTGTACTATAATACGAAACCCTATTGCAATCACGACCTGTGTCCGTCTGTCCGTCTGTCCGTCTGTCCGTCCGTCCGTCCGTCCGTCTGTATGTCACAGCACTTTTTCTCCGAAACTATAGAGGCTACAGCCATGAAACTTTGTGGAAAGGTCAGAAGTGGTGACTCCTTGAAAGTTCAAGGGTGGAAAAATTTTTTAAAGGGGTTTAAGGGGGGTCTCCCCATATAGGGAGGTGACCCTTCAAAAAAAAATTTTCACCATGGGTAGTCGAGTAGGGTATCGTTGGAAAGGTCTCAATGAGATCTTTTCAAAACAAGTCTTAAAATTGCCTTGTGAGTACCGAGGGGGCAGGGGAAGGGGAAATGTACGAACTTTTCGCGTACCCCCCCTCGCGATTGGACACCTTCCATCCGAAAAATCTGAAAAAAATCATGAATGTAGGCCTTAATGAATACAACAGCAACAAATACATGAGAAGTCGAAATTCACTCAACTTTGTTAGTAATAGTATGATTTATCGATTTTGTGTTTTCTTGAATAAAATCTAAACGGTACCCTTAAATTCAATGACTATTTATTCGATTGATCTTTTCTGAAAGTTTCATAAAGATCGAATAGTATTTGACGAAGTTATAGCGATTTGAATTTTCCTGTATTACTATGGAACAATATGCCCTGTATTACTATGGAAACATTTGGCTATGGATCCATATGCGCTTTTTACCGACTTAGACACTACAGCTTTGCTAGGATTTGCATGAAAATTTCCGGAATGATAGGTATCATGAAGATGAGTACATACAATTGAAACAATTCGAAGAGGCAGGAGAGAGTTCCTAGCAAAAGGGCTTTGTAACCATTTTAAGATTCGAAGAAACAAGCCATGAATCGATGATTACAGTACAGAGGAGTGGCCCCTGAAGAAAATTTCATGAAAGGTAGCCAATATGAGTATCAACTGAAAGTTCTGTATGAGAGCTTTTCAAAACAGTTCTTAAACTGACAGTTTTTGCTTCAGTGGGGGCACAGGGGGTGGGGGGGAATACATGAAAAATGTGTTTCTTCCCTCGCGAATGGACACCCGTGATCTTAAAATCTGAAAAATTTATCAAGGGAGAATTTATGGGTATAACTATAACAAATACCTCAGAAGTCAAAATTCTTTCAACTTTGCTAATAACGGTATGATCCTCGAACTGATTATATTCGTTACTGGTTACTGCATTTTGTAAGTAGAGTACGAAACCCTTCTGACATAAGCATAAGTCTGTCTACCCAGCTTGTTCTTCAACTGTCCACTGACATGTTCATCGACGATTTCTGGCGCGTTACCCGAAGCGTTGATGGTAAAAGCTGTATCGTTCGTCTGATCTAGACTTTGATCGTTCCCTTGTTTTGCGAGACGCTGATTTTGATTGAGATCGCGTCTGGAGCTCCAGGTGGTCAATACGACTCAACCTTCGCTATTTACATTATCTGGCCTATGTACTCGTATAAATGCAATAGCGGGTGGCTGCTGTAATTCCATCATCAGATCGGCCATCTTTGCGAGTTTGTCAATGTCAGGCTCGCTTGCAATAGACAACAAAGCCCGGATATATTCTGTTAGCTGGTCTAAAAGAAGCGATCATAATATGGCGTTTATCACCTGTTGTCCTCTAGTGTTTCGAAGATGCTGCAGGTAATGTGATGGCTTCTTTACGTCCAGATTTTGTCCTTGAAATAAACGTCTCAGCTGCGATTCGTTGGACTCCGCAAACCCTGTTAATATACGCTCCTTAACAGCATTATATTTGTAATATTTCTGGCTGGACGTATTGTAATACGTACTTGAATTTTGTTTCATCCTGCGTAATGCCACGCATGTCGAATGTGGGTTCCACTTGTTTGAACCGAAGCTTGGAGTCTAGTTTAAAAAATGTCGGGAATTTTGTTATTTGCGATGCTTCGACAAAATGATTCGCACTCATTGAAGGTCTGGGTGCGATGAGCGGTAAATTAACACCAGGACCCTTTTAAGTTTTCGGGGTTTCCACGGTGTCCAGTAGCCATTTTCGACAATTAATGGCGCCACCGAGAACTTTGCTTGACTCAATACTCGAAAAGATTCAATATCACGTCGGGAACTCACCACTGTGAGGGCTCTGACAAGAGAATCCCAAAGTCAATAAATATATAAACTTTATTTTATAATTATAATAAGCGACGCGCAAAATATGGGGGCCGGTAAAAGGAAGAACGTTGAGCGTTTGTGTCAGAGTAAAAAGGAAATTATAGTTTCTTTCCTTAAAATGAAAATGAAATTCTCTACGACACCTCAGCTGTTATTGTCTTGTCGCTACACGTTTCGCTGACTAACGCCATCAAGTGACAGCTTGATTTGGCAAATGAAGTATACGGTCATCGTAGAGACACAGATGGCGTTTATATAATTATGATGAACGTAATAGTAATTCGCGCTTGGGGCTCCGGACTTAGTGTGGGAAGTTGTGGCTGAAATTTTATCGAAAATGAAATCGTCATCGATTTTTTGTAATGTTAAAATCGTTCAATGAAATCGATCTTTATTCGAGGAAAAATCGATTTTTAATTGATTTGTCCTGTAATCGATTATTTTTACACATGCCTAAATCATACTATTGCTAACAAACTTTAGCGAACTTCAACTTCTCAGGCATTTGTCGTTGTTGTACTAATCGATAACTACCTCCGTGATTATTTTCAGATTTTTCGCTCCTATCGCAAGGAGGGCGGACATTATTTATTCGTGTTCTTCCACTTCCCCTGCCTACTGCGTCATCAAGACCTTTCATTTGATACACTAATCGACTATCTTTGATGATAGGCTGACATCCTTAAATGGAATGACCCCCCTTGAAAGAATTTAAAATTTTTTTTTGACTAGGGAACTTTCATTAACCAAAAACGTCTGAGCTGTTCACAAAATTCGATCACTGTAGCTTCTATAGTTCCAGAGAAAACTTGCTGTGACGCACTGACGGGCGGACGTACAAGTACCGATCATAATAGTCTATTGTAAAAATTTTTTTACAAAATCCTGAAAACTATGAAATGTTGGAATGTATCTCATTTCACAATGCATAACTGATTAGTAGTATCGTAGGGGCTTGAGGTAGAAGAAATAGAAGCTGTTTGTTATCTGAAACTATGAATGACTACAAGGATCCATTTTAGCAGAAAAAACTCTCTTTTAAGTATTTTGCACTTTTATAATTACCAATATTCAGTCCCATACTTTCAGTCATAACTGTAAAATTGCCTCCAATCATTGAATTTTTTGAATATCAAACAACCTCTCGATGAAACATGTTTTCAAGCCCACAATACATTATTGTCATCTAATTATTATTTATTGTTTGCGCTTAAATGACCGCAACAAATTTTATGAATTTGTATTAGGAAAATTGAAAATAATTACACAATTTATTTGCATTATAAATACATAATCATAATAAGTATGGCCGTGGCTGCAAGCAATGAAAATTATGAAATTATTTTCAATGTGAATCAAAATTTTGGAAAAGGTGAAGTAAATGCAGTGTAAGTAATTTGAATAAAATTGACTCGACTAGTTCATTTAATATTGATGGGTAGTATAGAATCCTATTAATTTGGTTGCAAATCAGGAGTTTTAATTGTATTTGCTGGGATAATGATAACCAGTGATTAATGGAAAGCGTGATGTGTATTTATAACCACGCAGACAAAGGACGTGGTCAATTTATTCATATTATTAACTATTCATGAGTCAAGTCCTTTTTTCAAAGATGTAGTTATGAATAGAACAAACCAAAAGAAGAACTTCAATGTTTAAAGATGAAATGTATTTAAATCTAGAGCGACCGCCATCTCAGACTGAATTTAACATCTCACAAATAAAACGTCCACTTTTCACTGAATCATCCTTTTTGCAATCAAACCCGTTCACGTCGCAGCCATTAAAATTACAATGCTGTCTTGAATTTTATCACTGAGCCAAGTCGTCCATGAGATATTCGTTGTGCTATGCAATGTATATCGTTCATTATAAATACTCTGCAATCTAAAGCAATAGGTCACGACGACACCCAACCGAGACGAATGGCGATTAGAAGAAAATCCTTGTCTAATAGCCAAGGATGGTTTTGGTAGCACTTCAGTCGTTTGATAGGCAGAAGGTCCTGGGACCACAATTGAAAATTATTCGCGCGTGAGGGATAAAGCTTATTAAATCTCAGAGAAAATTGAGATGACCCAAACTCACGCGACCTCTTGTTTAATTAAGACGAACTGGGATTAAGCGTAGACTTAATTTTAGTGGTTTATAAGGATATATAGGACATCATACGATTTAAGATTATGTTTGCTCCGAGCCTGGAGATACCTTATATTTTTTTGTCACAAATTTTAAAGAAATTGATCTTTCACTTCAAACTTACCTACAGTTTGCCACCGGAAATACGTGAATAACAATATTTACTACTTTACAGAATAGGGTAAATTTATTCATAGTAACAATTGAGTTCTTCGAATAATTATCTGGTCTTTTTCCAACAAATTCGATCATTTCCAGTACAATTTCGCAAGGAAACTTTCTTCCGCGAATTTCGTACCTTATCCGTTCTAATTTCAACCGCAAAGTCATGAAATATTCAAAGCCATAGAAAATAGACTTGTCTAACGTTAACATCGGCCGGGAAAAACTTTTGGGAAACTCTTGAAAAATTCATTTCCCCTCCGATAAATGCCTGTTAAAATTTTGACTCATTTATAAGCTGCCTGCAACATTCAATCAAAAACTTGTTGAAAAGTTCGCCTGGCATAATCCCATTTTTCCTCTAATTCGTATTCGATGAGCCCCAGCCGCAGTCAAGTTGGGCAGACTTCCAGCTAGTCTTCCTTCGGTTAAGTCAAACATTCTCTTGCACACGTCTACACATCCTCAACATCTTCATAAAATTGCTCGGCAGATGTCGGGTGTGAGATGTTTCTCCGCGAAAGTTTAATTAGTAATTAAATTCGCGAAATTACGTAACAGCTACACGAATCCAAACATGGATGTCTATGCTACGTAGATACGTACTCGTAGATAGACATGATATATTGCTCGTAGTTGAAATATCTTCTAAACATTTTCTCAGGAAAATGCGCAACGAGCGAGTGAACATTTCTTGAGAACTTGCCTGGCATGTTTGTATGCAAAATTGAAGTCGTTGCTTGTGTCTTACGCGAGCAACAAACAACATCGAAAAAATGACAACGTACTTGGGACGGAATATGTATTCATATCACGAGCAGCGATTATAAGCGCCATAAGGAATCAGCCACGCTCCCAACGAGTCCTTAACTTTGATGCTGGAAAAAATGGTTCTAAACGCGTACCCAACCACATGCGGTAGACATTTGGGTGGTATGCAACCTCTGAACCGTGAGTTTACGCGAAATATCTGCCAGCTCGCTTTATCTAAGATTCCACCTTGTTTTACAACGTCGTTGCTGGCGTATTTGTAATTATTTCAGCAATTCAAATTTACCGCCCTCACATCAAGCCACCGCATGTGTACTCCCGTTGCCAACGCCACTAGAGAATCTCATCTCAATGCTTTCAAAATTATATCAAGAAGGATGACGAAGCCCGTGAGGGACTGCCAGGCTATCATCGTGATTATCTCCATTTGAGAAGACGCACAGCCAGGGCTGAAGAACATTTAAGCTGCAAATACAATATATTTATGAATCATATTCATACATCTACTTGGTATACTCGTATGTATAATAAATATTAAATTTTTAAGAAGAGAAATTCGCGCAATCGAGGCCTCAACCGAAGAGTGCAAAGTAAGTCAATCCAAAGTAAGATGGTGCCAAAGGATACCGATAGGGTGGGAGAAGACCTTGAAAAGAGGCTTTAAGAATTTTCAAGTTGAGATAGGAAGCTAACTTGTTCTTTTAGGGAGAGGCTGGAGACGAAAAACTGAAGTGTTCACTTGCAGTCGTAGCAATGTTTTGTGATATTCACGTTTTTAGGGTGGAATTTCTAACTCTGACGTGGGCTATCAAGTAATTGACTGCTCATGATGAGTTCCTTATATGAACTCTGATACTCGTATAAATGGTGTATTAGGAATTACTATCTGACTTTTAGCATAACTTCAAGGTTAATTTTTATAGCTTTGCTTGGTTTAAAAATTGTACAGTGTTAAATCGTTTTAATATCTGAATCAATACTTACTCTTAGATGATTTTACGCCTCGACTGCGACTTTTTGAGCAGAGAGATTCCGCAAACTCATAATGAAATAATTTTAATCATCTCCATCTTCACAAAATACTCCCAACCTAAAAATTAAAATTGTTTCCTTTTGATTTTGTGATTTGTTTTATTGTATCAAAATTGATTTTCAACCGTAAGCGTTCGAGGCAATACATCAAGCTGGTAAAACTTTGCATGACGAAGAATTACTTTACCTTTAGGAGGAAATCTTTACAAGACTACTCGTAAAGGGAGAGCAGCGATGGAAAGTCTGCTTTCACCATCCTTTGAAGAGATTTTCATGACGAAACTAGAAGAGGGGCTGCAAGAGAAAGGTCAATTACCTAAATGCTGGATCAGATATGTGGTCGACATTTTTGCAAACAAGAATATAGTGTTCAAGATGGAGGAGGGAATGGAGCAAAGGCTGTACTTTCTAGAAACTGAAGTTAAGAGAAGTGAATCTTATCTGATTTTCAAAGTGTATAAGAAAGCAACTCACATACAGAGAACAATCCCAATCCAACTATTCATAACAAATCAAAGTTTCCCCGTACAGAGCTTTGATCCACGGGATGCTCGATCTGTCACTAAGTGAAGAAGCTAGTGTTGAAATGGGCGCTACGCCGCAACAAGCGATTCCGGTTGGGGGCCTTGGAGTCCCAACTAGCCCGTAGAGACGGGATAGATAGCGCCACTCGCCAATCATAGAATTGCCCCCAGGAGCTAATTGGCGGGCTTGAGGCTCCCGGAAATGGTCCTTCCACCAGGATAATCACTGGTGGCCTTATTCGGCTCGTCGAGCCGCAGAGTTCTCCTAACACCACCAACTTACACCAGGATAATCACTGACTTACAACAAGAAAAAAACCTGTAGAGAACTAACGCGGATTGAGGTCCTAGATGGAAGGATCTTTGCGCACTCCAGACCAAAGCTAAGCCTTCCGTCAACACTGCGCGCTCCATGCGCAAAAGCACTGCTCAAACACTTACACGACACAAAATTTTATTTAAAAAAATCCAAATCTAATTCAAAAGTAATTAATGCGAATTATTATTCAACAGTAATTTAATGCAAATTAATATTCAAAAGTATTTATCAGATCTTTACACTTACACCGTTTCTTACTTGCTACATTGGGGGCCCCGCCAATGATCGAAGTCCTCGCTTTTCAACTCAATATGCCTGATCCAATTTAATTCGTCGGTTGTCTCGAGCAGTTTTTTCTTTTCCTTCTCCCAATGGGTTGATCTTTTATTTGATGATTCACCAGCTGTGCACGATGTTTACTTTCTCCTCCTGAGAATAGGTTTATCACTGCCTGTTGGTTCGCTAGACGTTCTTTGTTGGCCAGAAATCCGTGAAAAAAAGAGACCGTTTTCATCGTCGCTGGCTCTTTTATCGACTTTGTAGCAATCGAGCAGGTTGTGCATAGGAACTGCTCGAGAAACTTCCGAGAATTGTTGAAAAATCACGGCATCACTATGCTGCCCACAGATGATCCACCGGATTTATTGAATACCTACAGCATCGCAAGCTAGAAGTTGGCTCTTTCTACCCAAAGCTTGAAGACTAGCTCTAAACGGTGCAGCGCAAAATAACGCAATCAATGCTAAATTACCGAAAAGTGCGAGTATGTGGCAAAATATTGCGTACAGTGGAGTTGTGAATAATGCTACAATTCCCAATTAAAAAGGTACCGACACCTATCGAAGGGTAAAGACGTAACGCCAATCAAAAATAAGAATGTTAAAATCATCAGTTGCGGCCAAAATTAAAAAACTTTCCAAAGTGCCGTTAAATTTGGATATTTTTGCGGATTTAAATGAAGTAAACGATGAAGTTTCCCGACAAATTGCGAACGTGATTGCTGAAAAATAAAAATGCCACGTAGAATTCCTCCGGCTCCCTTATTATTAGATAATAAAAATAATGTTTAATGCTGATAAGCTTTAAGGGGCGCGAAAGTTTCATGTGCCCAATGTTGATCGTTTTCCAGGGCCAAGTTGACAATATTCAATCCAAGAATCCTCTCCAATTTTTTACAGTAAATCTTACATTTACTCTAGTTTGCAACTACTTGCTATTAAATTCAGTGATTGTTTTCAAGTGAACAAGGCAAAGTGCCATTCTACACGAAATAAAGATATTCTTTTTAGAAAACATCAAGTTGGCAATTATTTAATAACTATCGAGTTTGTTTTCAAACGGGGTTCCACCCAGGATTTCACAAAGGTATATTTCATTCAATGATGATAAGATAATTATAACTGCGTTATTTCCCAATTTAATCTAAGAATTGACTCAATTGAAAAATTAAAACCTTGCATTACGTAATGAAATATTGCAATTGACCAACCAGATCAATTCTCTAATGATAAGTTTTAAGGAAACTGAAAATAAGCTTATTTGCCAAAAGAATGAATTGGAGGAGGAGAAGGCCAACGCTCAAATGCAAATAAATCATCTGCAGCCAGCATTGGACGATGCTAAATCCGAACGGATGCAAATGGGCAATAATAATAATAATTTGCAAGCAGCAATTGGATCAAGCCAAATGAGAGCTTATGTTCATGCAAACAAATACACAAAATCATGTTCATAATTTTGTTAGAATTTGATAACTTACCAAATGCATAAATGATTTTCGCCACATCATCACTTCCCTCAGTTCGGATAGGAAAAATAATATGCATAATATGCATTCACATGTATTCAGGCTATTTGTAATTCCCATGGTCCAACGCGGTAAGACTACACCGCCAGACAAAACAATAAAGTTCTATGCGGTGCGATCCCACAATCAAGCATAGAACATGAAACCGCGAAAATTTAAAAATGCTTAGAAGCAAATTCCATCGACGCGTTGAACCATGGGAAGATTTAATTTGTGTATAATTAAAAATGTATTTAAGGTAAAGTGCAATAATAAAAGATGTCTATTGTCTCTCAATCACTCGAAGTAATCATTTCGAGCTCAAACAAATTTAACGTCTCAAATTGAAGACCTGAATAGGCCAGCAAATCACAAGATTTACGTAACATTTTAGTAAAATGAATACTACAGTGCAGGAAAAAGAACAAAAAATCGCAGAATACGAAGCCAACATTAGGAGTCTTATTAAACAAGAAGATATGTTAATGAAACAGTTACAGGAACAAAAAGAGAAGAACAATCAACAAGCACTTATCACTACTGCACACAATCTACCCAACGCAACTGCGTATTTCATCCGACCCATCAGTGGCTGCACGTTTTCATTCAGGCGCCTTCGCGCAAATCATGAACCCTCAAAACCTGAAACCACAGAAACAACTCCAAAAACCTCTATTGCACTTGCACCACGATAGCATAAGCTACAATTAAAATTCACTTGTAAAGTGCGCAGTGCTCGTAATGTGAAAATTATTTCAAAGGTTGTTGCCGGTTGAGTCGCAAATGGAGAACCACAACCCAAGCCTCCTAAAACAGAACATGCAATACAAATGGAAATATTGAAAAGACAACGGATTCTAAAGCCCGGTCCAGAGGCGAAGTCTTGCACAACGTTTTGCCTGCGCAAACTAAAATGTTGCAGGCAAAATGTTGTGTGTGGACGAGAAAAATGCAACGTTTTAGAACTGGGCATAGAACTGTGCAGTTGCAGCGATGTTTGAGCTGGTAGGGCTTAAATATGACTGCGCAGGCAAAACGTTGTATAAGACGTAGCGTCTGGACCGGGCTTAAGAATAAATCTGCTGCTTCATGGAGTCGGCTGGAGATCGTGAGACCACCTAGACGCTGCGAGGAAAGAAGATTTCGACATCGCATCCTCGGTAGTCGCGCGTGGATGCGATTCATGCTTTCTCGGAAGGGTTGACGTTCGGCGTCGAAGCAAATGTGTGAGGGTCAGTGGGAAATTCTCGAATTCCCATGTAAAATGGCTCCAAATTTGTGCGAATTCTGTTTGTAAGAATAGCTCTGAACATTTGCAATCGGACTATTACAAAAGACTCCTAAATCGCAGGGTGCCGTTTCATTTTTCGTACGATTTCGCAGCAAAGTGCGGACGATTGGAAAGTTTTAGCCACGTCATGTTGGTTGAGGGAGAAATTTCGTGGACGTCTTTCGCAGCTCTGCGCCCCACAATGGAACGGAATAGTCCGCGGCGAATTGAACAATAAGGCAATAGTGGAACTTTTCATGCAACCAGATCCTAAACCTGAAAATGCTGTTGATTTTATTCGCAACAATTTCGGCGATGCGGTGTAAGAAAATGACACGATTGCTCATCTGAAGCGAGAATTGCAAGTATCTCGCAGCAAGGTGAGCCAGCTTCGAAAACAGATTGAAGAGTTGAAGCTTGAAATCGCAAAAGCACCAACTAAATTGGATAATCTTGAGGAGGATTGTAGATGCAGATTCTTTTTCATTCATATTCAACACACACTGACAAACTTTCCTAATTCGAAGACTACAAAATAGTGACTATGTCTGGCGATTCTGATTTAAATTAGCTTAACAATAATTTTGAAATCGATGTTAATTAGAAAAAACAAAGAACTAAAACATTCCCAGGAATTATGCACCCCTGCTTCGTCAACGAGCGCTCGTCGTCGGACAAGGATATGTTAGTACCCTTTTTATTGATGTCAATTTTTTTTTTTACTGGATTTCCTTATATTTTTATATTGTTTTTTACTAAATTTGTTTTATATTCTTTATTTCAATTATTCATACATACAATTCCTTGTTTTTCTAAAAATCTTTCAATATACTTATACATTTTTTTGAGTTTTGGTGTAATATCCATGTAACGTAGCTTTTGGAATGGTGAATTGCACGAAACAAAAAGTTGTTCTAGTGGATAAAAGGAATTACTAAACTTACCCTTCGGTCTTTCCGTTTAGACCCGTCTGACCGGGTATAGGACCCGGTACAGTGGAAGGCTCTCACCACCAAACATGAGCCAGCCATCGGGCACATAATAACCTTCTTTTGTTTCAGGAACTCTCGTGGGTTGAGTGGCCTCGAGCAAGGTGCCTTTTTATGGCATAGGGCTATGTGACCCGATTGCATAACTCTATGACATAAATTGGTCACCGGTATATTTCTTCTCTAATGGGAAGGCTCATACAATTTAGGTTGCATTAGTTTTCCACTCCGAAGGGAAATACTTGGCCACTGCAACGTATATGGATCTTGATCCGGTTGGGCGGGTGCGAGGGGGCACCATCAACACCCGGTTGTCCTACTCTTATTTGTGGGCCATGAGCATCGTCGGGTAATGATGAGGTTACCCTAAGCCCGTCCGTTTTTCACTTGTTCAACTTGTTCGCTGAACAAGTCATTTCACCTCTTTGTAGTTACCTACAATTTTTCGACTTCGGTCGCCTTTATTTTGAGACCCAAGAATTCGTGAATGCGAAATTCTTTTGTAGTGGGTCCTTGTGCTGGGGGAATGAACCCGCCGCACGACACCGCAATGCAAGCCTGCCAGCGCATTCACAAGTCCCCAGACAAGGGCATTCTCGGCGGATATCAACATATTCCTCCGCCGAGTCAGCAGACCATCGCTGCAGTCCTTCACGGACTTTTATACTTACCCATTTCACTACAATTTGGCCCAACAGCTCTTTTACTTGAGTTGAAGAACCCAAGTTCAAGGCCACAACATTCATCACGGTTGCTCAACCTTGCATCGTTTATCTCGGGCGCAAACCCAGTTTTTTTAACATGGTGGCCATCTTCCTTTCGCGCACTGTACTGTATTATCAATAACAACCTTACCGGTTGGTTTGATTGAAATATCAGTTGTGTTGATACTTGTGATTCCGTGCGCGTATGTTTACGTTCGACGCGAGTTAATTTAAAGTAATTGTGTCCACTGTAGTTGTGTCCGCGAAGGGATGTGTTGGGCGATCAGCCCGAAAATCTCCTAAGTATATCATATTTCGATAAATACTCTTCTCTTGCACTCAACTGACGTAGGGTATTCTACTTCATTTCTGATTTTAGCGATTCTCCAACGTCGCAAGTTTTTAGCATGGTCGTGAGGATGAATTTCGATGTAAAGATGGAAACTTGCATCGATGCCAGATATCAATGCAGTGGCCACAACGATTGCCTCGATCATTCGGATGAAGGTAGTTGCGAGGAGCAAACACGATCAGTTTCAAAATGGTTTCTTTGTGCCGACAATATAATCTGCTTATCGCCCAAATTTGTATGCGATGGAAATCACGATGAAATCGAGGTTCGTATGTTGATCCATCAAAGTTTGGCTACTTGTTTAATTGGAAGGGCGGCAATGTGGCACAGAGAAGGAAGTCTCGTTCGCCATTCAGCCAAGGATACCCTTTTAATTTCGTTTTTTTTTTTGTTACCTTCCCCTTTTAATTAGTTTGAACGCTACATTGTAAACCAATAGTGGTTTGGTTCCAAAATAACTTTGCCATTTGCTTGCTCTAATGTTCTGTTGGTGATACCGGCAATAATGGATTTCGTTTCTGAAGTACTTTTAGGAGTAGATTTTGTAATATCAATGTCAATTTTAGGAACTGCATGTACGGGCGGTAATTTATTTTCTTACTTACCGTTTTGAAGTTGAACACTAGTTAAACACTTTGATTGATTCATTCTAGTGATTTCTCGCGTTCTTTCCGTGCTACTATGCTTTTAAACACAGAGTCTGATGAAATGTTTGGCACTAATGATGAAGATGAAGACACTAACGAAGGTATCGCTGTAGATTGTGTTGCCCCTGGCTTTGCAGGGTTGCAGGGTTCACATTGTTTTAAATCTATCTTATTTCTTATCATACAAGTCAGACATTCCCATGTATCCGAATTTGGTTTGAACTTGTCACCGAAAGAACTTTTCAGTGGTTCAAGTGATTCTGCTGCGGTTTCCACGCGAGGTTTTACAGGATCAGATGTACTCTTCGGAGTTGTACACGACACGCATTTATCGGCTGAATTAAGAACCATGCAAACAGAGCATTTCCACTTGCCATTGGACATTTTAAACTGAGCACCAAAGCCTGCAATTGAAGATGAAGACGATACAATCGTTGACGTAGCTTCTGCTGCCATTGGCTTTTCAAACACATCTAACACGCTTCCAGTGGTCTTGAGTTGTAGAGCAGCGGCCTGTATATTACTGGCATTTGCAGAACTATTTTGAGAATCGGTTGTGGATGAGGATTTCTGCTTATTTGCCACTCCAGCAGCTTGAAACACAAAATTATTCGCCGGACTGGGTAATTTTCTTGTCTCTTCAACAAGAACCGGGTCACTAAATTTGAAGTTGCTTTTTGGTGCTATATTTTCCTTGGTTGCCAAAAGTGTCGATGAGGTCACCTGTATAGGAGCCTGGAACACAAATGCATAACCTCCATTCGACAGGATATCTGGTTTCTTCGTAAGTAAAGTTCTGTTATTGTTAGAAAGATTGGAGAGTTGATTTGACGTGCCCGACTTAGCTGTTTGATTTCCAAAAGTAAATACACTGTTAGTTGCTGCAGACAAGCCACTCTTGTGTTCATTTGGTTCCTGATAAACCTTTCCCAAAGCCAGCATTTTGGCTAGCTGCTGCAGTCAGGCTATAAGATTTGCAAGTGCAGATTGCAAAGGTGGTAATAAAATGATACGTTCTTCATTTTCTTATTCGATGATTTTCTGAAACCAATCGTGCTTATTTCGGCATACATTTCTTTCGGCCTTAATTGCTGCTATGTTGAGTTTCAATTGAACCTTATAGTTGTTGTTTTTTTCCCGCTTAGTACTTAATACCTAACCTTACTCAATGCTAATGATTTACATCGTTTATCCTAATCTTACTTTAATCCCTCCCACCAGTACTTCAGCACGTGGAGTGGTTCCTTGGTAGTCTTCTCAATAAAATGTTGAAGTGCAAGGAATCCCTCCCCTCTAGGAATGGTTACGGGATTTAATTTATATTTCGTAACACTAGTATGAAGCAAATGAATAACATCATTGAAACAGCTAGACTGACCGGTTTCAAGGGCGGCAATCAGGATGATGGTGCAGAAAATCCAAAAGCGTAGCTGGCGACAGGAATAATCAACATTATCAAATGTATGTACGGAAAGGGTACCCTGGAAGGCGTTGACTTACCACAAAGGTATTAGCAATAGAATCAAAAGAAAAATAAATCAGTTTAACTCTGTACAACTGACCAAAATCAGCAGGAACCAGCTCAAAAATTTTCTCGTGTTGTGTATATTCACTAGCATACATATTCATTATTCATACCACCTACAATAATTTTATTCCTACAAGTTCAATGTCATTCAACATCGCTCATATTGCTTAACATACCTTCATTCAATGTTTAATATTTTCATTAGCTGAATTGGACATGGGTCCAATTACTTGTATATAAATAGTATTTGTCAACCTTGACGAAGCGAAAATGAAACTGGAAAAATTGAAGTGATCGATATTGATGACACAATTTATGTAAGAATTAGGTATGAGAATAAGTATTTAAGCGTAATGAATTTGATAAATAAAATCATTCATGTTAAAGTTGAAACGCTGATGTTTTCACAGAGGAGAATTCCGCTGTGCACCACAAAAATTCCATAAGAAATACTAGGGTTAAATTCGCGTTTAATATTTGCGAACAACTTCATTCTTAGTAACTACGGCCAAGAGTTCTAGTGCCATTATAGCAGAGCATATACTCGAGAAAAGATACGAAATAACAATGGGAAATGCAATGGTTATCAACCAAACTAGGCTTGCACATGAGTTGGATGTCTGAAAAAGCTTCACAATAAGTCTAGAAAAGAAAAAAAATTGATGAATCGAAATAAAGGAAGCTTCAAGTTATCGATGCTTAGATTAATTAATAAATAATACTATTCTTACTTTTGAAAAACCTCACCTTTCATAGCGTTGTAAAAAGCAATGATTTGTAATCCTTCCTTTTGAAAGTAAATTTCCTCCTTTTTTTAGCGCTACAGCCTCTCTCGGGCTTTCACTTCCAACCTCCAACTTTCTCGGTCTTTTGCCCACGTCCTCCAATTTTGAAATTCGAGCAGCGATGAATTGTTTTTTCTTTCGACCGAATCAGACTAGCGTTTCCTTGTTTTCTCAACTGATCTCCGTCCTTCAGTTCCCCCAACGAATACCATTTTTGTCCATACTATTCACATGACCAATCCATTGCAGCTTCCGCAGTCTGCAACCGTTGAGACCTCTGGTACGTTAAAAACTTCATGCACCTCATGGTACTATCAAATTCGCCATTGATCTCCATCTAGCTTCGCTCTGATTATTCACCACAGGACACCTCTTTCAAAGGCATTCAATATGTTTGCGGATTTTTGGAAAAGAGTCCATGTTTCACACCCATAGCATAGCACAGGTCTTACCACCGATTTATATACTTGAAGCTTTGTTTTCCTGTGTACGCAACTGGTCTTCTATGTTGTCAAAACTGGAGAAAATATGTTGTTTAAAAGCTTTTTTTTTGGCGCATTCCATCTCATTAACTACCCATTTTCATTATTTTGGTACCTAAATACATAAATTTGCTCCTTTTCTATACTGTACCTGCCAAGTATGATATTTTGGGTATTTGAGATTGTAATAAATTACGATGTCAAGATGTCTATGAGAATCAGCATCAGATATCTTGGTGTCATTTGTTGATTTTCATAGGTATCACAACATAAAGTTCATCATCATACATAAATTTATTTTATCAGACTACTTTGTCAACAGCTAGGGTAAGGCTTAAGGTTTTCATATGAAAATGTTCAATGTTAATTGTATGTGCATCGTGGAGCTGCAATTTGACGGTTATTTCATCTAGCCACTTTCGACATGTCATGTCGATGCGCGCTGTAGCAGATTCACATGCGGGTGCAACGTAATCTACTTACTTTAAAAGAGGTGAATTTCGTTGTGCTTGCAGTTTTGGCGTGGCAGTTGCAAATCCACGATGCACTAAGCTTAGTGTATAAAATGACCTTATGCGAAAATAAACTCCCAATTGCAATCGAATAATCAAGGCGTGTGTTTTCATTCATCTCAACAGCATTATTTTGTCCAAGTTTATGTACTTGTGCAAAATTAAAACTACTCGTATCTTAGTATAAGAACTGGGATAAGTTGTTGTTATAGGCATAATGCCAATAATTACCAATCGAATTACGCCGATACCTGGAATGGAGTCGTTCAATGGATGAGGCCGTTACTTGGTCTTGAAGCTGGCTGATCCAAACTTCCATCATATGGAACGCATCGACCTTCTTTTAAGTACTGAATATTTTCATGACATGCTATCCATTGGTCAAATAAAGCTAGGCAGCGAATTGCCAATACGCTTCTTGGATTGATTTTGGCCGGCAAGGTTGACAATGACCACACCGCTGCTTTTGCCTGTGGAGTTCTTATAGAATATCAAAGGCTGAGTAGTTAAATTAAATGGTTTTAAAAACTGAAGGAAGCGAAGGAAAACAAACCATAGTATACTTCAGTGGAAAATCTTGAGAAAAACATTTCTGCCCAAGGACGCAAAGAACGCATTAGGGCCAATTTCTGGTGGGACAGCCATTTAATCACGACCCCGAAAAGTTAGGTGTGTCAAAGGGTATTGCCACTCGCAGATTCTTCAGAATAGAAAGGAGGCTTAAAAAAACCCCTGAGCTGCAGGGGAACTATAAGGAGTTCATAAGTGAATATATTAATCTCGGTCATACGCAAGAGATAGCCTTGCAATTGTGTAAAGGCTCACGTTATTTTTTTCTACACCATTGTGTCCTAAAACCCGAAAGCAGCACAACTAAACTCAGGGTAGTCTTCGATACCTCCTACAAGACATCTACAGATATCTCTATGATCTAACTACTGCATGCTGAGCCAACAATCCAAGACGATTTCTTTTCAATCTTGCTCCGTTTCCAACTGCCTCGCTCTGTTTTTACAGCTGATATACTGCAGATGCACCGACAGATAGTGCTGCATCCTGATAACCGTGAATATCAACTAGAGGATCTGAAGGAATGAACCATTACCTTGCTACCAGTTAATCCCGTAACATATGGAACGACGTGTGCTCCATATTTGATAACTAAATGTCTCCAAAGACTCGCTCAATAGAAATTCAGCGTTTCCTACTTTGTGCTAATGTATTACAACGAGATTTTTACGTGAATGCTGTCATGACGAGCTTAGATACCTTAGCAGAAGTAGTTTAAGCACAAGATGAACTAATCAAAATATTAGAAGGCACCAAAACGGTGCTCCACAATTGGTTTGCTAGGCATCCTCGCCTTTTGCATACTATTGCCCCTGATGACAAAAAAAGAATGCAATTCAATTTTAGCAGCCAGACAGGAAACACTCGTCCCAACTTGGCTTTCTAATGTTGACGATTTTCAAATACGGATCAATATAACCACGAGGGAAACAAAAATAGCGAAGTCGACGGTATCTTCTGACATCGCTAGGATGTTTGATCTACTAGGTATTATGGGCCCTCTGATTATCACCACTAAGCTGCTTTTGCAGGACATTTGGCGCTTGTAGTTGGATTGTGATGAAGCCTTGCCTGAACTAGGTGGCTCAACTTTCACAAGAATATGCAAGCTCTAGAAAAGGTACAATTTCCTCGTCATGTTTTCGCGATAGAGAAGCACAAATAATTCCAGCTGCATATTTTTTGTGATACCTTAGAAAAGACATATGGCACTGTGGTTTTAGCTCGATCAACCCTGATGGATGGGAGGATCATAGTTTGACTTCTATGCTGAAAATCACGTTTGACCCCGATTTGTCCGATAGCGAGTCCACGTTTGAAGCTATGTACTGCAAAATTCGGCGCGAATCTTGTCAAAAAGTCAAACCTGCCCTACAAACGAAGGAGATCCTGCATTTCTTCTAGACTAACTCATAAATTGTTACAGGGTGGATCAACGCAACCACTTCAGCATTCAATGCCTTTGCTTCTTAAAGAGTATCATGCATTCAATCACTTCCTTGACTGAGTCATGAGCTTTATTTTCCTCTCATTGATTTGTAGCCCTACTAGTTTTGCTTTGCTGTCGAGTTTCAGGAAAAGTTCTCTGAAGGTTGTTAACGAATGTGAAAAAATGTTGATATCTTCCGCAAAAGCGATCACTTGATTTGACTTGTATAGAAACGTACCTCTTATATCGGCAGGCAGCTTTCTTATGATATATTGCAGAGCCAAATGGAGTAGCAATGGCGCTAACCAATCTCCCTGCTTTAGTCTGATAGCTGTGTCTAATGCATCGGCAAGTTGGTTATTTATATGGACTTGGGATACTCTCAACGTCATCTTCATTTTTTTAAGATGCCGTGATGACATCAGCAACATTATCACTGATGAAAATATGATATAGGAAAGATGGACATCATATTTTCAGAACTTCGTAAATTCTTCGCATAGCCCCAGAATATTAAAGCCTATAGATATTTCTGGAGAGCTCCTATTGGCTCCATCAACTGTGGATGACATTTTTTCCTTCTTCAAAGTATAAAAGAATAGCAAAACGCCGGGATTTGTTCAGATCCCAGTGGAGCTTAGTAAATATGCTGGCAACAATGTTCAGAAAGCCATCCATAAAGTTATCCAGCACATTTGTCAACAGGATGTATGCCAAGCGAGTGAAGCCAATCAATTATTGTTAAGAATTATATCATATTGTTAACTCATTAATTAAACTCGAAGCATTTCATCCATAGTATTAAGTCTAACGTAATGTCCATAAACCCAAGAAAGTGCATTGAAGCATTCTATAGAATTTATTGACCTATTAATTTGCTCCCATGTTCATTTTTAAAAGTTAGCAATTTGCATTTCATTGAACTGAACTGAAATGCTTGAAAATGTATTTTTGCGAAATAAACATAATTTGCTTGATTCATTGAACTCTGTTCAGGTAATTGGAATTGAATTGTAAAATATGATGATTAAGAAGAATTAAGTTATAAACTGAAAAGATTGAAATAAAGTGTTGGATTCAGTAATTAGTAACTTGAGCGTTTGGTTTTAATTGCTAGTTCAGTTTGGGTCTTAAGACAGTAATACCCAACATTTTTGGTCCGTCGAGCCGGATTACGAATTGGATATTTGTGGATCCCGATACGAATTTTTTAGTGGCAAAGCATCGGAGACAATAGTGATTTGGTGCTGGTGATATTTGATAAAATCGATTCTTAGCGCAACCATTGCTCATAATCTCCACCGTTGAATTACTTTATACAAGTTGGTGCAGACGAGTTTTTGGCTCCGCTGTTAATAAGAATCTGAAAAGTAATCAACACCAGTGCTGAACTACATCCTGAGGAGGGTCTTTGCCAATATGCCGGAGACAAGGGGCGACAAATCCACAACTGCATCTGTTGCCACGAAAGATGATAAAGGAACTTCATCGACTACGGTCACACAATACGACCATTTTTGCAACATTGCGAGGCTGAAGAAAAACTTCGGGAAGGATAGCAAGGATCGTCATAATCTTGGCTATTTCGAGGCAAGGCTGCAACGACTGCAGGAGTTATGGACAGCATGTCAGGAGCATCATACTCTCATGCTCGACGAGACGGCCGACAATCCTGCGCGACGCAACTCGTATCTTGAAGATTTTGAGACCAGCGAGAACCAATATTTGGACCTGCTAGGGGCGTTCAAAGATGGCATCAGGCAACAACAGGGTGAATCGAGCATCAGTATCACTGAGAAACCTGCATCTGGAACTAGAAAGGTTCAGCTTGAGCGTTTGGTAATTCCCAAGTTCGACGGGAGTTACAGACAATGGCGGATGTTCATCGATTTGTTCACGTCAATGGTGCACAATAATGAGTCATTATCTGCAGTAGAGAAGATGCAGTACTTAAAGACTCATCTGACTGGAGAGGCAACACGTGTCATCCAGCATATGGACATCAACAGCGAGAATTACGAGGCAGCAGTGGAAATGCTTCGTAAACGATACGACAACAAGCGATCCATCGCGTGGAGCTATCTACATACGTTCCACAAACTACCGGCAGTTAAGGAGGAACGCGACTTTAACATTAAACAATTCATGGACACTACGGCTGACCTCATTGCCAATATGAAGAGCATTGGTGTAAACACGGGGCATTGGGATATACTGATCATTTATTCAGTTACACAAAGACTAGACCATGAAACAAGAAGATTATGGGAGACGTCCATTGGAGCATCATCAGAGATACCAACATTAGCAACGTTCACAGATTTTTTAACAAGCCGTTTCAGGACATTAGAAGCGTTGAATGGTCCTAAGAAACCCCAAAAAGTGGATGCACTCACGGTTCGTGACGTAACGACTTGCGACATTTGCAGCAAAAGTCATCACATAAATCAATGCAATACCTTCAAGGCATTAAAGTTGGAACAGTGACAAGAGGCTGTGAAACGGAATAAATTGTGCTTTAATTGCTTAAGAAAAGGACATGTCATCAGTAAATGTCCATCTAAATCCAGATGTCGAACCTGCTCCAAACAGCACCATACATTGCTCCACGACAGCAAGAAGAGAACGTCTACAGTATTATCTAGCGACGCTAAACCATTTACACCATCAACAAATTCACTTTTTGCCGAAGAAAATTATCTTTGCCAGCAAGTGCTATTGGCGACAGCCCGAATCAAGGTGGAAAACGCTTCATCGGAGTTGGTAACATTAAGAGCGCTTGTTGATTCTGGTTCACAACGGACATTCATCACGGAATCAGCTGCTCAACTGCTCGGACTGAAACGCGAATACGCTAAAATTACGATATGTGGTCTAGAAGCAACCTCAAAGGTTCAAACAAAGGGAAGCGTGCTGCTGAATATCAACCCAAGATGTGGAGATAGCGTGTTCACTGTATCAGCTTTGGTGATACCCAACATTACTAATATATGTCCTTCAATCGACACTAAAGTGAAGCTTCCAAGGACATTGTCGCGTGCTGACTTAGCGGACCCGTTATGTGGCACACCTTCACGTATTGATGTGTTGCTCGGTGCAGATGTTTACAATTCCGTAATTCTGCCGGGATTCAAGAAAGGAACGCCTTGCGCTGTCAATACTGTATTCGGATGGATTTTACTCGGACCGACAACCATGGCATCAACGTCAAATTCTTTGGCAGGAATTGTATCATTGGTCAGTATTGAAGAAGAAACAGACCAGCTTGTGAAACGGTTCTGGGATCTTACAGAGGCACCAGTCAATCCTATCCTAAAGCCTGAAGAAACTGCTGCTGCGGAATGGTACTAGAAAACAACCAGACGAGACGACTTTGGAAGATATATCGTGAGGCTTCCATTCAACGAGAATGTTGAGCCTGCAAAAACTCTACGCGATTCTCAACGAAACGCTCATATTGGGTTTTCACAGCTAGAAAGGAAACTAGCCAACGACGGAAAGCTACGGCAGCAATATATAGAGTTCATGGAAGAGTACAGGAGACTAGGACATATGGTAGAGGTACCTGCTCAAGAGAAACACTCGAAGTACAGTTACTATTTGCCGCATCACGCTGTGGTTAAGGCAGAGAGCACAACTACGAAACTGAGAGTAGTCTTCAACGTGTCTGCAAAAACGCCATCAGGGAAATCACTCAACGAAACACTCTTAACTGGGCCGAGCTACCAAAATAACATCATTCACATATTGATGAAGTGGAGGACATACAAATGTGTTGTAGCAGCTGACATCGAGAAGATGTACAGACAAATAATCATAGATCCCAGAGACCAAGATTATCAACGAATTCTGTGGCGAAACCATCCTTCGCATCCAATGAAACACTACAAATTGACAACAGTTACGTATGGAACAGCTAGTGCTCCATTCCTGGCCATGCGGACGTTACATCAACTCGCTGATGACGAGAAGTTGTTTCATCCCCAGGCGTGCCATTCGATAAAACACGATTTCTACGTAGACGATGTACTTACCGGTGGAAACACGCTTGATCAAGTGAAATGCCTTCAACAAGACTTAATCACAGTACTCCACAAAGGAGGTTTCAACTTGCGGAAGTGGACTGGTAATGACGACACTCTTTTGAATGCAGTCCCCGTTTCTGACCGAGAAACAAACGTACCGCTTAATATTCACGAGGATGCTCATATTAAGACACTTGGTTTGCGATGGCATCCAGCCAGAGATTCATTTTTCTTCAAAGTAAACCTTGAAACAATGACCGATGACCCACCAACTAAACGACAGCTTCTGTCAGAGATAGCAAAATTCTTTGACCCAGTAGGATGGTTGCAGCCCTGCATAATTTTTGGCAAAATCATCATGCAACAACTGTGGCTTGAAGGAACGGAATGGGACGAGCCCGTACCAAATCAACTCTCGGAAAAATGGCGGAATTTTCGTGCCCAACTGTCGGCAATCGAAGAAATTTCGATTCCCCGCTGGCTAAATTATACCAGCATCGAGTCGATCCAGGTTCATGGATTTTGTGATGCATCCGAATCAGCATATGCAGCAACTATCTACTTGCGTGTTCAAGAGAATGGTGGAAAACCACTCGTTAACCTTATAACAGCGAAATCAAAAGTGGCCTCCTTGAAAGTACGATCAATACCACGTCTCGAACTGTGTGGTGCAGCCTTGTTATGCGAACTTATGAACAGCACTTTGAAAGCACATGGATGGGATTGTCTCAGACCATACTACTGGACTGACTCTACAATCGTGTTGCAATGGTTACGTCAACCGGCAACCAAATGGAAAGTCTTCGTAGCGAATAGAGTTGGAGAGATACAATCAAGCTCAGAGCCAAAACAGTGGTGACATGTGGGTAGCAAATCAAATCCTGCAGATATCGCATCCCGTGGAGCACTGCCTCAGGCTCTTGTCAACGACAAGTTGTGGTGGAATGGGCCAGACTGGTTGAGTGAAGACCCCAGTAAATGGCCAAAAGGGAATTCGTTTACCAACAGTGCTATGATTGACATCGAAAGGCGAACCAACGACGCGTGTTTGACGAGTGTCTCAGTTCAAACCATCACACCTGAGCAAACGCCCGACATCTTCCAAAGATTCTCATCGTTTACAAAGTTAGTTCGAGCAACTGCATATTGTCGTAGATGGAAAACCAAAAATAGTAGTACATTCTTGACCAGCGACGAACTAAAGGAAGCGGAAATCATCTGCGTTCGCATAGCCCAACGAGAAGCATTCTCAGATGAAATTGAGCAACTGGAGAATCACAAGCCTCTGCGTAAGTCAAGTCGCCTTATAAGGCAGCGACCATTCTTGGATTCGGAAGGACTGCTGAGAGTAGGTGGAAGGACTCAACAGAGTGAATTGAGTTATGACACTAAGCACCAAATTATTTTACCTAGGGGACACTTAGCAAACCTAATTATCAAACACTACCATCATCTTACGTTGCATGGAGGTCAACAGCTGGTTCACGCTACAATCCGAACGAAATTTTGGATTATAGACGGAGCAACAGTAGTTAAGGCATTAACTAGAAAATGCGTTACATGTTTTAAAGTCAACGCGAAGCCAAGCCAGCAGCTAATGGGTCAGTTACCATATGAACGAGTTCAACCCGGCAAACCGTTTGCTCGTACTGGAATTGATTATGCTGGACCCATTACCATTAAATGGAGTAGTGGTAGAGGCAGCAAAACAACAAAAGCGTATATTGCCGTCTTTGTATGTCTTTCAACAAAGGCGGTAAATTTGGAGTTAGTGAGTGACTTAACGGCAAAGGCTTGCATCGCGGCAATAAGAAGATTTATTGCAAGAAGGGGCATGTGTCACACATTGATAAGCGACAATGGTACTAATTTCGTCGGAGCAAATAAACTGCTGAAAGCAGCCGCCAAAGAGATGATTAAGGAAGCACAACAAACACTCATTATCAATAACATTGACTGGAAATTCATCCCACCGGGAAGTCCGCACTTTGGAGGAATTCGGGAGGCAGCGGTGAAATCAATGAAGCGTCATTTGACGAAAGTAATAGGATCACATTTACTTAATGTCGAAGAGATGTACACGTTGCTTGCCCAGATCGAAGCCTGCTTAAATTCGCGACCATTGACACCAATAAGCACTGACTCGAACGATCTAAACGCTTTAACCCCTGGACATTTCCTAACTGGAGGAAACCTATTCGAATTACCTGATGAAAATACACAAGATAACCCAACTAAGAAATGGCAACTCGTCCAGAAATTGAAACAACGATTTTGGCAACGATGGAGCTTAGAATACCTTACGCAGCTACAACAACGTGCAAAGTGGTTTACCGAAACCCGAAACATAAAGGTTAATGACCTCGTGCTCGTCAAACTTGAAAATTGTGCCGCCACTCAATGGCCTCTGGGCAGAATTTTGGCTCTCCATCCCGGAGAGGATGGGTTAACGAGGGTTGTAACAATAAAGACGAGTGACAGAACTATGAAGCGACCCATATCAAAAATCTGTCCACTACCAATAGATGAGGGACACAAGGAGCCTAAAACATCTGAAAACTCCACTACGGATGCTCACTGTACTACTAGAGAGCGGAAAACTAGCATTTCAAAGAAATCATCAACTCTATCGAAACTCATGGTTTGCTTACTGGCAGTTCTAGTTTGCGTAACCCGAACTAAGGCAAATTTTACTATAAAACACCCTGAGTCTTGTCTGTACATAGAGCATATCGGTCAAGTACACTTGATGAAAGGACAAATACGAATGGATATTCACATTTCACCTGAAGAAATCAAACAAGACCTTTCCAATCTTCAACAAGTACGTCAGAACACATCGTACATTTGCGAACAAGGTGTTCGACTTCATCAGGATACACGATGCAAGGAGCTAGTGGAGCGACTGAATCAGGGAGTCAATAGTACCTTTGAGTCAATCACCTCATGGATTCAAAATCGATCACGGCGTGGAATTCTGGGAAACATCTTGCAAGGAATATTCGGAGTGAACGATGAAGTCTACACAGATATCGACAAATTAGATGAAAACCAGAAACGCCTTATTGACACCATGCAACATCAAGGACATTTGCTATTAACCACGAGTGCTAGAGTCAACGATACTCAACATGCACTGACAACCAAACTAAATGCCATCATTGAGAAATTCAATCACGTGTCCAAAACATTGACAAAAATGTCCTCATGGTACAATTCCATCGACCAGAACCGAATCGGCCTTGATTTCTTAACCACACATCAATTAACATTTGAATGGCTAGAACATATTCAGAATCGTTACAATGGCTTATATAAAATTCAATCAGGAATTGGAAGTCTTGCAGAAATATGCTCACCAACCACCATGCATAAAACACTGGCACTAGTACAGTCAAAGCTAGGAAAGTGGTTATTTATCGAACCAAGGGAGATACAGAGGACACAAATTACAAAAACACAAAACGGCATACTCATATCAGGGTTCTTCCCAATAATCGAACAAAGGAACTTCGAGCTTCTACAATGTACAGGCATCCCACACAGTTTAAACGATGGAAATTACTCAGTCCCTGACGTCTCCACGAATTATTTTTGAGCAAATTACGTTGACCAACTGTATTTTTAACTGAGCCCTAAACAATTTGACCAATGTGAAACAGTTTCAAACAACAGGCGTCATTGCTCAGTCAGCATATTCCAGAGTATTAGCGAGCATCCTAATTGCATCTTAGACGAGATTTTCGAGCGAACCAATAAGATCTCATGCCCACTCAACAGACTACACGTGAAGGATTTGCTATGGAAGCAGCTAACCCGAGCTAACAACTGGCTATTTTTATCCTCTAAAAAGCAATCAATCGCCATAAAATGCAGTGGACATCGACAAGATGTTAAAATCCAAGGAGTGGGTATAATAGAAATGGGCTCTCATTGCAGCATCAAGAGTTCAACCGCCATAATTTGCGCTAACTCTCAAATTACAGAAACCGTACATGTGCAGTCAACCTACATTAAACCCATACGATTGATGCAAGACACCGTAAAAAACACGAATCTGTCGTATCTTAACATCGCCACGGAACCACTACTCAAACAAGACGATAGATTTATTCACGAAACACAACAACAAGAAGCGCTCCTGCGGTCCAAGTTTTCGGCTACCATTTGGCATCAGACGCGACATCACAACATTGTTCTGGGCACAAGTGTTGGCCTCACCTTACTAGTTTCATCTATCATTATCAGCGTCCTAATATGGAGATTGCGGAGACCACCAGTTACAGACAATGGTAATCCGAAGACGAGATGGTACGAAACATAACAAACTATCCTCTGTTAGAAGAACCAGCGGTTCTTGGCGGGCAGGATGTTAAGAATTATATCATGTTGTTAACTCATTAATTAAACTCGAAGCATTTCATCCATAGTATTAAGTCTAACGTAATGTCCATAAACCTAAGAAAGTGCATTGAAGCATTCGATAGAATTTATTGACCTATTAATTTGCTCCCATGTTCATTTTTAGGGTTTTGTACTAAAATACAAAACCCTATTGCAATCACGACCTGTGTCCGTCTGTCCGTCTGTCCGTCCGTCCGTCCGTCCGTCCGTCCGTCCGTCCGTCCGTCCGTCCGTCCGTCCGTCCGTCCGTCTGTATGTCACAGCACTTTTTCTCCGAAACTATAAGGGCTACAGCCATGAAACTTTGTAGAAAGGTCAGAAGTGGTGACCTCTTGAAAGTTCAAGGGTGGAAAAATTTTTCAAAGGCGTTGGAGGGGGGTCTCCCCATATAAGGGGGTGACCCCTCAAAAAAAATTTTCACCATTGGTAGTCGAGTAGGGTGTCATTTTAAAGGTCTCAATGAGATCTTTTCAAAACAAGTCTTAAAATTGCCTTATCGGTACCGAGGGGGGCAGGGGAAGGGGAAATGTACGAACTTTTCGCGTACCCCCCCCTCGCGATTGGACACCTTCCATCCGAAAAATCTGAAAAAAATCATGAATGTAGGCCTTCATTAGTACAACAACAACAAATACATGAGAAGTCGAAATTCACTCAACTTTGTTAGTAATAGTATGATTTATTGATTTTGTGTTTTCTTGAATAAAATCTAAACGGTACCCTTAAACTCAATAAAATTTAGCAAAGAGATGACTATTTATAAGATTGATCTTTCCGGAAAGTTTCATAAAGATCGAATAGTATTTACCGAAGTTATAGCGATTTGAATTTTCGTGTATTACTATGGAGCAATATGCCCTGTATTACTATGGAAACATATTGCTATGGAGCCATATGCGCTTTTTACCGACTTAGACACTACAGCTTTGCTAGAATTTGCATGAAAATTTCAGGAGTGATAGATATCATGAAGATGAGTACAAACAATTGAAACAAGTCGAAGAGGCAGGAGAGAGCTCCTAGCAAAAGGGCTTTGTAACTATTCTAGGATTCGAAAAAATAGGCCATGAATCGATGATTACAGTACAGAGGAGTGGCCCCTGAAATAAAAATTTCATGAAAGGTAGCCGATGTGAGTATCAACTGAAAGTTCTCTATAAGAGCTTTTCAAAACAGTTCTTAAACTGACCGTTTTTGCTTCAGTGGGGGCACAGGGGGGGGGAAATACATGAAAATGTGTTTCCTCCCTCGCGAATGGACACCCGTGATCTTAAAAATCTGAAAAAATTATCAAGGGAGATATTTATGAGTATAGCTATAACAAATACCTCAGAAGTCAAAATTCTTTCAAGTTTGTTAATAATAGTATGATCCTCGAATTTCACATTTTCTCCAATAAAATCGTCTTTGACATGTTTCATGATTTTATTCGTTGCTGGTAACTGCATTTTGTAAGATGAGTACAAAACCCTTCTGACATGAGCATAGGTCTGTCTACCCAACTTGTTAAAAGTTAGCAATTTGCATTTCATTGAACTGAACTGAAATGCTTGAAAATGTATTTTTGCGAAATAAACATAATTTGCTTGATTCATTGAACTCTGTTCAGGTAATTGGAATTGAATTGTAAAATATGATGATTAAGAAGAATTAAGTTATAAATTGAAAAGATTGAAATAAAGTGTTGGATTCAGTAATTAGTAACTTGAGCGTGTGGTTTTAATTGCTAGTTCATTTTGGGTCTTAAGGCAGTAATACCCAACAATTATATTCCCTATCCACAAAAAAGGTGACAAGATACAGTACGGAAATTATAGAGACATATCACTACCGTGTATGACGTACAAAGTATTTTCAAGGATCTTAGAAAATAATATCAGATACGCCAACAGTATTATTGGGGAGTATCAAGGTGGCTTTAGAGGAGGTAGATTGACGATAGACCAGTCGTTTATAGTCAAGCAGGTGCTTGAGAAACACTGGAAGTTCAATATAGACGAGCACCAAATTTTCGTTGACTTTAAGCAAGCATACGACAGTATCAATCGTAACGTACAGTACCAAATAATGCTTATATAATGTTTTACCAAAATGACACTGACGTTGACCGCCTCACATGTCCGCTTCGATAACCAACTCACCGATGCCTTTGACACAAATATCGGACTTAAGTAGGGAGATTGGCTGGCGCTATTACTAATCAATTCGGCTCCGGAATATGTCATAACAAAGCTACCTGCCGATAGAAGTGGTACGTTACTATAAAATTCAAGCCAAGTGGTAGCCTAACGGAGACATCAATATTTTGGTACGGTCGTACGAACTCTTCGTGAAACTCGACAGCGAAGCAAAACTAGTAGGGCTACAAATCAATGGGAATAAAACAAAGCTCATGACGCAGTCGAGGAAAAATGTCTCAAATGCCCAAAATATCACATTTGACGAATGCAATATCAACAAATTAAAGTAGCAGGAGAGTGTTCCTGCCAAAAAAAGTCTTGTAAAACAATTAGTTAATCAAACAATTTGTTCTGCATATCAAAATTTGACTAATTTACGGATTCCATAAATTGAGTTCGTAAAATTAAATACTGGTTATTATGTTCTTGAATTTGCCGCAATTTTTTTTCAAGTTTTTTGACCCCATCGCTTAATTATTCATGATATCACATCAATATTACAAACCATTTCTAAAATTTTAATTAAATTTTCTACATATTTGTAGTGTCTAGGTCCGTTGCAAACGTTAATGTTGTTGTAAATATTAAATATTCAATTGGCTGTAATTTAGCTGTTTATGGTTCAATTATTGTGGAATTTTCCAAACACATACAATTGCTATCAAAAAACTGAAACTGTAGCTTTTGGAAAATTTAGGGGTCCCATTTTGATTTTAAGGGCAAAAATGTAAAATTTATGAAATGTGCTATCATTAGTAAAGTTGATTGAATTTCGACTTTTGAGGTATTTTTTTCCCTCGTAATCCTAAAGTCTCGCTTCTGGGATTTTTTTCAGTTTTTTCAGGTCAAAAGTATCCAATCGCGAGGGGGGACATACAATTTTCGTACATTTCTTCTTCCCCTGGACCCCTGAAAGCAAAGCTTGTCATTTCAAGACCTGTTTTGAAAAGTCCTAATCAATACCTTCCATTTAAAACCCATTTTGCCCAAATGCGAAGAAGTTTTTTTTTTCAGGGGCGACCTTACAAATATATTCTTGTGAAAATTTTAAGGAGGCAATCACTTGACACTTACCTACAAAATCTTATGTTTCTAGCTTATTTAGTTTGCGACGGACGGACGGACGGACTGACGGACGGACAGATGGACATACAGGACGCGATTTCAATAGCGTTTTGTAGAAATGTTTACAAAGCCCTAAAAATATGAACAAATTTGTGTATCTAGGTGCCAAAATAATGAGAGCTCTCAGCGTCGAACTCTTGGCGTATAATCTGAGTTAGTTTTCTAAGATCTTTGAAAATATTTTGTACGGCATACAAGGTAGTAATACGCCTCTTTAGTTTTTTCATTGTAGCTTGTCGCTAACCCCGCCAAGGGAAGCCAGTGTAAAGGGGGAGAGAAGGGTGGAAAAGACCAAGAGCTGGACGTGAAGCATTCCTGTTATCGTAAGGGCGCGGATTTGAAAGGGAAGTGAAGTGGAAGCCGGAGCAGTAGGAGACTCATTGAAAAGCAGAACTGAAGTACTTAAGGGACGGAAGTACCGAGTGTACCATCGATCGAAGGAGCCGGAAGGGAGAAGAGGAACCAAGTGAAAGGCATTGTTAACCAACTACTGAGGGGAGGTGGAGACCTGGAGGTGGAGTGGCGTAGCCTAGTAGGAAGGAGAAGCGATGTACCTTGAAACATGTTGCGTGGTGCATGGTGGCTGAAGCGAGAAGTGGAACTGAGCGAAAGGAGCCAAAGCCTTATTACGAGGGAAAGGGGAGACCTGGAGGTGAGGTGGCTGATGGGAGGATTGGAGCCGGACGAAAGGCGTAGCCTAGTAGGAAGGGGAAGCGATGTACCTTGAGGCATGATGTGTGGTGCATGATTGCTGAAGGGAGAAGTGGAACCGACTGAAAGGAGCAAATGCCTAATAGCAAGGAGAAGTGGAGACCTGGAGGCGAGTTGGCTGATTGAAGAAGTGGAGCTAAACGAACGGCGCAAGCATAGTAAAGCGAGGTACTTGGCGGTGTGAAGATATTTAATTGAGCTTGCAGTCAGTGGCTCTAGTTACATAAAGAGCTGAATAACATCAATGATACATAAAGAGAGGGTCGAGAGTTGTAGTACGTGACCACTTTTCTGTGCCCTAAACTAAGAACGATACTTTAACTGATGAAATACAGTTGTCAAAAGTGCAGAGAGATTTAATAATTTCTGAGAAAAATTTTCAGAAACTAGTATCCTTCGGGAAAGACCCCCGCTACACACCCCAGGTGGGGCAACCTCATTCGGTATGGGAGCTACATTGGCAGTGTCACTCAAGCAGAGTGTCACGTGAAGCTGAGCAGAGCTTTGATCTTTACCATGGGTTAGAGTGAGTCCATAATAGGTTATAGTCACCTCCTACATGGTGAGAAGCCTCTCCTGGCAAAAACGTGGTGGCTGTGGTTTGAAAAACGTAGTAAGTAGTTTCGAGCACACAGCAAGTTGTGTTGCGGGTATCCTAAAACGGAAGTAAACTGGGACCCCAACTCTGGGGCTGAAGAGCGCTGATTGGTGCATCCAATGAATCTCTATCCAATGGTGATTATAGAGTAAGGCCTATTTCTGGCAAATACCTAGGTGAACTACGTCTGTTTCTGTAGCTTGTCACTTTTTTTGTAGATAGGAAATATAATTGATTAGCTCAACTCATTTCACATATGTTCTTGTTGAAAATGATGGCTTCTTGAACACCGCTGCTGACATATTTAATGAGCCATAAAGGCATTTCATCAATGCCCAGCGCTTTATGATTCTTTTGGTCTTTGCTGGTGTAACGAATTGCATCCAGAGCTGGTGGATCCGATGAAAGCTCCCTGGGAATATCTATAGGCTTTTATGTCCTAGAGCTGTGCAGAGGACTTCTGTTTTCATCAATTCAATGATATTGGCGAGGTAGAGCGTGGTCTTGGGTAGAAAGCCTATTTTCAGACTTTTCAATACTTTGTATGATCATCTAAGGTTGCAGCTTGCTAGACTTACATCAGTGCTTCTCAATTGGTCATCATAGTATTTTCTTTTTTTAGTTCCAATTATTTTATTCGCTATTGTTCCGAGATTTTCATTATATTCCTTCTTCTTCCTGGTTTTCCTACCTAAATACTTTTTGTACACTTAATTCAGTTCGTCTAACGCATTTTGGCACCCATCATCGAACTAATCATTTTTTTCACAACGGGCTTGATGTTTGCTCATCAATCGTACCATGATCTTAATTGCCGTCCACTTGCACCCAGGCTCGTTGCTTGTTTTCGGTGATGTGTCTGGTATGATAGGGGCCAGCTGGTTGTTGATGGTCTCCGTGAAAGTTTTTGCTACAGATGCTGCTTAGAGCTTTTTGATGTCGAGTTTTTGTGAAGGGCGGGTCTTCGTTGAATACGCCTTCGACATACGATATCGATAGGTTGGTCAGTTCAATCAAGTAATGATCCGAGTTGCAATTGGCTCCTCTGTATGTACGGGCGTCAAATATACTCAAGGCCCAACGTTGCTGGATCAAAACATGATTGATCTGGGCTTGTCTATCGCCATCTAGTATTACCCAGGTCATTTTATCTTAGCGTTGATGTGAGAAGCAAATCAAACACATGAATAGATTTTTGCTACGTGTAAAGTCAATCAGGCACCGGCAATTGTCATTCGCTTTATCTTGGAGGCTATATTGCTGAGAAGTGTCCAAAGCAAGTCAATCATCAAGAGATTCACAATTTTTATATAAATCAATGATTAACATTCCAAAAAAAGCACATTTGACCGTTTTCGTCCGGGACGGGTACCCACATAGTATCTTCTCCCCTCTCCGGGTGCTTAAGTCCAACTTACGACACCTTCAGAATGCCAGATTTCTCGTACATTTACAACAGAGCTCTCTAATTTCTTTGATAGGAACACCGCACTGCCTGCCTCTTATCTGCAGACAAAATATGTGTAGCCGGTGCCGCTTCCCACTCCAGTGCAAAACACGCGGTTTGATGGCAGTGACAAACAAATCTTGTTCTGGTAAGATTAAAAACATCAATACCCATTCAAGAGCTGATTCATGTAGAGATCAGTCTCGCTCTGATCAAGATTATGTAGATCCAAAATTCTTAGCATTATTGCTTATCAACACTTGCGAACATAAATTAATATTTTAAATGCTGATGCCTTCGACACAAATATCAGACTAAAGCAGGGAGATGGGCTGGCCCCATTGATATTCAATTTGGCTCCGGAGTACGTCATACGGAAGGTACATTACTATACAAGTCGAGCCAAGCAGTAGCCTATGCTGAGGACATAAACATTTTGTCACGGTCATTAACAACTGCCAAAGAACTCTTCCTGAAAACCGACAGCGAAGCAAAACTAGTAGGGCTAGAAATCAATGAAAATAAAACAAAGCTCATGACGCAGTCGAGGAAAAATACCTCAAATACACAAAACATCACACTTGGCGAATACAGTATCGCAAATGTTAATGAATTTGTGTATTTATGCACCAAAATAACGAAAACGGGCAATGAAAGAAACGAAACACGCCGAAGATTAAAGCTCGTAAATAAAGTATTTTATTTAGTTTTGATGATCTTGGGGACCAGCTGCATACACAGGAAAGTAAAGCTCCAAGTATAACAATCTGTGATAAAACCTGTGTTATGCTATGGGTGAGAAATATAGACCCTAACCCAAGCATCCGCAAATATATTGAACGCCTTTGAGCGACGGGTTCTGAGGCGAAAAATCGGAGTAAGGCTAGACGGGGACCAATGGCGAATTCGATACAACCATGAGTTGTATGCAATTTTTGACGAACCGAAGGTCTCAACGATTATAAGACTGCGGAAGCTGCAATAGGCTGGATACATGACTCATATGGTCGAACAACGGATAACCAAGATGGTATTCGTTGGGAGAACTGAAGGCCGGAGATCAGTGGGGAAACTGAGGAAATGCTGGTCTGACTCGGTCGACGAAGACGGTTCATCGCTGCTCGGATTTGGAGATTGGAAGATGTGGTCAATGAATCGAAACATTTGGAGGTACTTTTTGCAGGAAGCGAAGGCCTGAGAGGGGCTGTTGTGCTAAGAAGAAGAAAAAATGCTGTACAGTACGTTTTAAATGTGTTATCCAAGCAATGAATATTGCTTCACCGTATTTAGTTAATTATGTGAACTAAAAATTAAAAACAAAATCAAATATAACTCATTTTTGTGCTAAAATCAATTCAAAAATATACGCCAATTATATGATGGAATGGTTGATATATATTAATCATAAATTGAAAGCTTTTTCCATTCGCTCTTTTATTTCATACCATGTTGAACAATTTTGAGCCATTAAGCGAAATTATACACTCCGTGCAGCCATCAACTACAACCTTTATTTATTTTAAAAGCTATGTATATTGAATCCTTCCTGAAGCTCGTCCCCCAGCCCCAAGCTAATCCTTTGATTTGATCACTTTTCCGTGAGAGAATCTATTCATTCACGCTAATGGAATGCAATTGTCCTTTTTACTCGTATTTTCCCTCCAGGCACAGCTGCATGGCAAGCAAAACTAACTCAACATAAAGTTTTTAAATTTTATTTTTTCCCACTGTGCCGTGTTTTATTAAGCCTTTTTATATCAATGCATCTTTATTCTGACATATATGATCACACGGGATCACTTTTATGCAGGCATGCAACCATTTCATTTTTCAAGCTCATAAAATGCATGTGAATGAGAATAACTTTCAACGGCAATGTTTCAACCCTTTACTTTTTCTCTTCCAGGAACGCAAATGCATTTTATGCTTGTAAATATGTAGTTGTAGTGGTTCCTTTAGCAATAGTTGGATAGTGGAAATTAAAACAATGCATGCGTGCACATGATCCATTGATTTTTAAATGAATGTTCATGTTTACTACACATGAATCAATGCGGTAAGCGTTAACAACTTTTCCACCCAATGAGGGGTGGGACAGGTGATATGATTATGGGAAAATTGCATTCTTGCTACTTTTTTTGTTATATCAAAATAACGTTGATATGCGCATATAAGGGAACGAGATGTGTGGCTACGTTTGGTCATCGCGATAATTCAGTTGTTAATCAACGTATCAGTTTCCGCTAGTTTGAGTGAGCTGTGGTTGTGCAATTTATTCGATTGATGTTTGCTGTATGAGCGAGTTAAGAGCTTACTTTGTAGACGTTTCAATGTGAAATTAAAGTTGTTAGTCCTTGCTTTATGCGATTGTCAAGTCAGATTAAAATTGGAATCATTGTTTCGATTTACTCGTCGCTGAGAAAACGTGTTTCAATACCATGCAATCGCTTTGTTCTCTTCGTTAAATGCTTCAAAGTTATTTTTGTAACTTTTGCCCCCAATGACTACTTGCGTTGAATTGTGAAAAATGCAGATAAATATACCAACGAGCTATTACGAGAAATTACTCGATATTAGCTTTTAGCCAAGTTGACTCCGATCGGGGGTCCTGAGCACCGGTTCGTATCAATACAATATTTTCATTCAAATATGGTGAAGTAACTGATCAATGTTAATTAAGTCTCGCTGTCTTATCGCGCTTAAATTTGATTTATGTTTAATATAATATGTTAAGAATGAATTCTTCTAGGCTAATTAATCTATTGCAGGATTAGTTGATGAGGCCTTATGCGTCCATATACTCGTATATAAATTTAAAGGAATGAAATGAATAATATTATTTGATATAATATTAAAAGAAATCAATCAATGAAGAATTAACAGCAGACCCTGGGCGTAACTGCCTTGGGACGCTAATACTCAGCCTGATGCTATGAATGCACAGCTGTATTAATGAATCAATCAATTAACAGTCCAACGGCAGGACCCAGGCGTAATGTACTGAGACGCTAGGGATTGAGTTGACGCCGTGAGTATGCAGTTAGATTAATATCAATCAATTATAAGTTTCACTGCAGGCCCGGGTGAAATTGCCTTGGGATGCGAATACTTGGGCTGATGCCACGCAGTTGAACGTATCCTTATTTGTTCAGAAACTTTTTTCTAACACTCTAATCTGTTAGATATGAACACTTTGAGGTCGTTTTAGATTAATGAAATAAAATTAAAATTCCCTTATTGACCACAGATATTGATTTAGAATAAAAAAGCCAAGAGTTTGATGGTAAAAAACGATTTTTTATTCTTAAAACACACAAGAATGCATTTCGGACGGTATTGCCGACCATCTACAGCGCTATGCGCGAAACTTCATTAATATCCTTATTTGCTTATCCCGGGCCTAGTGCCTAGGGATAGAATAACCTCGGGCATGCGCCTTGAGCCAGCAAAAGCAAAAATACTTCTCAATTTTTCAACTTGTTTAATTTTTTTTATAGCATAATCATACAGACATAATTACTTGCCACGCAAAAAAAATGAAGTGAATTAAAATGAGTTCATTACGGAAGTTCAGTTTTTTTATCTGACCGTGACCTCAACACTCAAGCTTTCGGTCGATTCACTTTGCTGCGCATGCTTGTAACTAATTCGTTCCGCTGTTAGTGAGGAGGTATGGTCGATACCGAAGTCTTGAGTGTTTATGTTTTAATACTTAATACAAGTATGGATACACACTCACTTCTGGATGATATGACCACCGTGCCCTCGGACAAAGCCGTAGCTTAGGACAAGGGGGGAGCATTGTGGTACCAAAAACTAAGATAAATTATTATAATTAAATTGTTTGGTTATAGTTTGCGATGAAAAAGATTGTAGCAATAGGTATCTAATCTTTACCGAACATACCAAAGTTTGTGACATTCATTTCATATTATAATAATTCTTTGTTCTGTATAAAGATCGCATTTGAAGCGCCATCACGTGAAGCGACGGGTCTATTTAATTATACAAGCTGTCACAATTAAGTAACGAGACTGGTTTTATTGCCACGCTTATAGTAAACCTGCAACCTTGAAATTCCCTTCGCCTTCCTCGGCATGCTTCCCCTCTCCATTGATCTAAAGGGTTTTCAAATAAGAGGTATTATTTTGAATAGCCCGCTATTTCGGTAGATGACACTTTTTAAGCTGTCATTTCTAACATTTGACCATTCAAAATTACGCCCTTAATAAAAATGGAACGATACACGCTTCAACCACGTATTGAAATTATTAACATTTACTTTAAAAATGGTGAAAATTTTTGGCAGAGACGGTTCGTAAAACTCGAACATTTTTGGGTCGTCGTGAAGCACCTTGTCGGACCGCAATACAAAAATTGGTGGAAAAATTCGAGCTGTTGGGACAATTTAGTGATGTGAAAAAGAAACCCCGTGCACGCCACTCAAGAACAGCCGAGAATATTGTTGCTGTAGTCGAAAAGGTTGAAGAAAACCCAGGTTTGTCCATTACTCGTCGTTCTTTGGAATTAGGCATTCCACAAACGTCATTACTCCGTATTTTGCATAAAGATTTAGGTCCTAAGACATATAAAGTTCAGTTAACACAAGAACTCAAGCCGGTTGATCATCAACAACGTCGTGTCTTTGCTGATTGGGTCTTGAAATGCATGAAAATGATCCGGAATTCCATCGAAAAATCATCTTGGGTGATGAGGCCCATTTCAACCTCAGTGGCTACGTCAACAAGTAAGATTGTCGCATTTGGGGCTCGAAAAACCCAAGAACTATTGCTGAAAAGCCTCTCGATCTTCAACGTGTGGCTGTTTGGTTCGGTTTATGGTCCGGCGGAGTCATTGGACTTTACTTTTTCGAAAATGAGGCTGGTTGGTCCAGCTTCACCAGTTACGGTGAATGAATTGCGCTATAGAGTGATGATTAATGATTTTTTATGGCCGGAATGGGATGGTATTGATCTGCACAACGTTTATTTTCAACAAAACGGCGCTACGTGCCACACAAGCAGCGAAACCATTGATCTTTTACGGGAAAAATTTCCGGACCGTCTTATCTCTTGAAGAGGTGGTCAGATTTGGCCACCGAGATCTTGTGATTAGACACCTTGCGACTTCTTCTTTTATTGCCACGTGCCCAGCGTCGATTCAAGACCTCAAAGATGGAATTCGTGACCCTATCGAGGACATAGGGCAGCCACTTTGCGATTTGGTTATGGAAAATTTCATGAAAAGGATATGGTCCTATAGGCGTGGTCGTGGTGGTCATTTGTCTGATGTTATTTTTACTATTAACAACATACCTTTTTGTTTATAATAAAATCAACATCCGACTATTTATCTTAGAAAATGGCATTTTTCTTTTAATATCAAAATAACACCTTTTATTCGAAAACCCTGTATTTATCATTAATCTGGCTTGTTTAATTTGCCTGCTGTGTCATGTTGAGTAAACGTGTGTTGGTGGTACTTGTCACGTAAATGGAGAAACGAAATCAAGAGCAATGCTTTGCGATAACATTTTGCGCCTGATTGGGTGAAACAGCTTCGGAAACGTACGCTAAAATTGTAAAAGTGCAAGGTGATAGTGCTCTGAGTCATGCCCAGGTGTTTCGATGGCATAAAGAGTTTAAGGAGGGCCGTAAAAGCGTGGAAGATGAGGCGCGGAGCAGGCGCTCAGTTGAGGTGCAGACTCACGCGCATGCGCAGCGTGTGCGCGCCCTAAGCCGTGAACATCAGCGTTTTACAGTTCGAATGTTGGCCTCGGAACTGGGTATGAACGGTGAAACACTCAGACAAATTTTAACCTACGATTTTGGGACAAAAAAGTTATGCGCGAAGATGGTTCCAAAGAGACTTTCTGAGCAGCCCTCAGCGTGTCCCATGTACAGGGTGGGCCAGAAAGAATTGTGAATTTGAAAAAATCATTAAAAAAAAACTGAGTACAATTCACATACGAATTTTTATTTCTATAAAAATTGACATCTGGGAAATTCATTTCTTAAAAATAACGTCATCCAGGTGTGCACCATCCCGCTGCAAACATTATTGCAAAATTTATTGCGTAACCACCGTTTCCTTTTGGGGGTTTAACTCTCCTCGCCACGAAGGAACCTGCGGACCCGGTCAACTCGTCCGGAGACGGACGTGGCTGGCGCCACTCGTTTTGTCCTGGTCCCCAATCAGCCGCCAAACGAGAATGCGGCTGCGTAGCGCACTTCCCCAATCTACCAGCGTTTCCCTACTTTTTAAAGAAAAACAAATCTCACTTCTATTTTTCACCCTCGCTTCTATTTTTCACTAGACTTTGTAATTCTCCCCACAACGCTATTCGGGATTCCGCTCTGACCAGCAGGAAGCAGAATCTAACTCTTATTTCAGCTCGACCTTGCAATTTCTCGTAATTTTTTTTTGACACAACTATATTCGGAATTCCGCTCCGACCAAAATAAACGGAATCCTACCGCGAGCCAAGTTTTACAATCTTCACGGATAAGACACTCACGATGGAAACAACACTCGTATGCTTCAAATATATAATTCACTACTACATTCAAATATATAACTCACTACTACTGTTTATTGCAAAATTTAGGTTCTCATTAAATCTACTGGCCAATATTTACTTTATAACTTAAAATTATACCTTATTTTTGGGGATCCCCGAAGACGATTAGTAATTTCGTGCCGTCAGCTGATCTCGATGTCGTACAACCCTTTTGATTTTCTGCTGTAACCGCCACTCGATTTTGATCGATTCCTCACGAATATCCTCCCAATCACCAATTCCCACTTGCGTAGCTTGATCTCGCCGTCCGATTTCTCGCACCGTCGTCCGCCAAAAGAGCCCCGTTCCTCCATTCTCCCTTCCAGCAAACCTCCTATCCGTAGTCCGTGGCCGTTAAATTCCCAGTTGAGGAAATTGAACCCTCTCGCATGCGTGTGGTTTTACGTGTTCCATGCGAGAAACTTCCTGCACTGCGAGTTACATTGGAACGGGGATAATGCAGTGCGGCGTCCACTTGTCACTGGATGTTCCAGCTGACGTGACCTAGTTTCCAATGATCGTGACCTACATCACTGCGGCGTGACAGATCTTGACATCTGAATCCAATTCAATCTAGTTGTGCTGATAAAATTTAAGTGATTAATTTTGATTTACTCTCTTGCATGAATCTGTATTTATTCTATCCATTATGAGTTTTAAAGTAATCACATCCAAATGTGGAGACGGTTTCTCTATCCTCCGCATCACTGTACCCGATTCAGTGAAAAATCTAACAAGCTGTGAAGTGTTTGTTGACGACAATAATTTATTGTTTTGTTGTGATTTTTGTGTGTACTTCATGTTTTCTGTCGCATTGCGATTCAAGGGAAGTATTGTGGCCTGAAATCAGTGAGTGGTATGTTGCATGGAATTCCTTCTCTGGATCCTCCAGCTGTTTCAAGTGGCAAAATTGGTATTCCTTGCCTGCACCTGCGACATTTCTAAACTGTAAGCAATGGCCACAGCCGATATAAGACGGCGAAAAGGTGATGGCGACTTTGTCGAAACGGAAGGAAATGCTTCTGCTGCACACGCAAGTCATTCCAGTAAAGCTGAGGAAGGCGAAACTGGATAATACGAGGTATTTTTACAGGGATCTTGGTATTTGGATTTGGGCTTATCATTTATGGAAGCCCGTTGGCTCTCACGATCACTACACTCCTCGTTCAAGTAAAATGCTTTGAGGAAATCATTTCCATTGGTTACCAAGTATATAGGATTCATGGATTGCCATGGTTCAGAAGTTTGTCATGGTATTTCCTTGTTACATCGAATTATTTTTTTCTATGGTGAAAATTTAGTTGATTATTTTGGAGTTGTTATCAGCCGAGTTGAGTATTTAAAGTTTTTGGTTACATATCATCGCTTTTTGTCGTTTTGCCTTTATTGTATTGGCTTTGTGTGGTTTGTTTCATCACTGGTCAAGAGGTATTACAGTTGTTTGCGTGGACACATGTTTCACTTCTGATTGTTGTTACGCAAAGCTATTTAATTATACAAAACATTCTCGCGCTTTATTCAATACCAATTATTATAAACTTTTATAAAGGGCAAAAAGCAAATTCCAAACAGTAAAACTACGAAAACTTAATGGCCCAAATAGCTCTCTAAATTTATACGTTATCAATGAAACACATTTAATGCAAAAAAAAACAATAGCAAATACAAATTAATTAAAATTATTATATATTTTTTTTATATAATTGGAAAAAGGAGAAAAAAACAAACCAGCATTATTCAAAAATTATTTATATTACTGACACAACAGTGAACTTTTATCCTATACCTAATATATTACACCCTAATTCTAAACAAATTCAATAAAAATACGTTATCTTATACTGATATCTATCCCTAATTTATAATACCAGTAAGCAACAACAATAAATGTAGCAATAACGAGATGAAACTAAAAACTAAGTAACAAAAAAAACAATAGGATAAAATAAACACGAATAATTTAGACATTTTCGTTCAGCCACCAATACCTAGATTGCCCCGTCTCAGCTCAACCACCCTCAACGAATCTAACATATGAGTGTCTCCATTGGAATTGTTGGTCTCGTGAACTCAAATTCACAGGATATTTTATCTTCTTATCGGTGGCCCGTCTATATATGTGATATATGATTGGAACACCGTCAGAAGCAAAAACATATCGATTCATGTCCAAATACACGAATGCTTCTGGAGTAACGAAACCAGTATCGAGGCAAGTCACCATAAACCCGTCTGTAGGGTGGAACGGCTATGAAGCCCAGGGGTTTTCAGTCACAGTTGCAGATATTGCGATCTGATCCCGAAGAAGTTTCAGTATGAAGATATCCTTCCAATTAAATTTCAGGTTTTGGCTTGCCCCCTGCAGCGTTTTCCGAAACAAAATTGTTTCGCACTTCTGCGCAATGATTTTCATTCGCCAATGGTTGGTGTAGGGCTGCACATCATTGAACATTTTTTGGAGATTGTTTTGAACTATTGTAGCTTTTCGGTCTGCCGTATAGATGATCAGGTCATCAGCAAATGCCACCAATGATTGCGTTGGTCAGACGTTGAAATCAAAACCGTTCAACAGCTTGCGAATGAATATTGAGAAGAGCAGAGGCGCAGTAACTGTTGCCTGCTGTAGATTGTTCAAGACCAGATTTCAGATCAGATTTCCATCAGTTATAAGAAATTATTTCCCGTATAACATATTGCACATCATGGCGATAAGGTGTCTGGGGTACTTAGCCCGAAGGAGTTTAAAAATTATTCCATCTAACCACACTATATCGAAGGCTTTGTCCGTATCAATGAGACATGCTCTAACACATTTTCTATCATTTAGTTTCCAACAGATGTCTGAGGTTACTTTCGTTATTGCATATATGGTGGAATACCTGGCGCTGAAATCAAATTGGCAATTCGGCATCAACTCATATTTCTCAATGTGGGCGTTTAATGCATTAGTTAGCATGACTTCAAACACCTTGCTGACGTTAAGAAACAAGTTGATTTTTTTCCTTTCTTCAAGATCGGAAATACCTTAGCCTTTTTCCACTCATTTGGGAAATATGTTGTTGAACAATATGCTATAATTCCTAATAGCAACCTCAGGCAAATGACGGAGAGCTACATTTGAATTGTCATCAGTACCAAATGATTTCTTCGAAATATGAAACACAAGTCTTCATAGCTTACAAAATAATCAATAAGATTCGGTATTAGGTCAGATGTTAATGTTTCATTTAAATGAAGAATTGGTTCACCGTTCAGGGTTGATTTGATGTCAGAAACTTTTGCTTCAGCGATTTCTGAAAATATTTGATTCGCTCTCCCAGGGTTTGGTAGATGAACCAATTTAAAATGTGTTCTCATCAGGGCAAGTTACAGCAATCCATAACTTATATTTCTGTTCCCATTTCTATCCGGAGAAGTACTATCAATTTTGAGACCAGCCCTGCCGAGAAGATTTATCTTATCACAAGCGACTCCAAGATTCGATACATTCACTCGATAATTCTTACAGAATGAGCTATTCACTTTCATAAAACCGCCATCTGGGTCCCGTGGGCTAATACCCCTCAGTTTTTCCGCCCGATGATTGCTGTTCCGGACATTCTTCAAGCGTAATTTCAGAAAATTCAACGATGGATGGTTGTAGTCCAAAAATTACCGAAAAATATTGTTGACACGTTTGAGAAGAAGGCTTTTCAATCTTTTCAACCTTGCAATGGTTGGTGTTTCATGTCCTTCCATATTGTTTCGATGCTTAATCTTGGGAACTACTTTCTCAATCGTTTCCAACGTCAGCATCTCTAACTTCGACAAATAGAGATCTATTTCATCGTCAGTTAGATTTCTGTTATCAGGAACCATTGAACAAGCATTGCCATCACCAAAAGGAAGATATTGTTTCCGGTACTCTCAATTAAACTTCTTTTGAAACTTTCCCCAGTCTGTTTTTATGAAATTCAACCGATGATTTTCATGTTGAACTGGAATGAGGAAGACATCATCCATTTGTTGATTGATTGTGTTGGTAATTCCGACCCATATAGGTTGCAGCTCTATTCAATTTGGTTCTCCGTTATCCTTGATGTCAGGAAAACACCTCTTGGATTGTTGTTGGCGTTTCGCCATGATGTATGCTTGACATTCAGGTCACCGGCAAAAATATAATAATTGTGCAGCCTGTTCAATTCGAGTATTTCAAACAAGGAATTGAGTTCCTCTTTGAACTTGAGAACATTTTGACCAGTTGCATAGGCAAAGATAACGAAGAGGTTATCTGGCAGTGAAATTTTGATGACGGACACTTTAAGAAATTCAAAGTTTTTGAATTCATTTTTTTCAATATTTTGGAAACAATTGGGTCTTCTAACCAATATCCCGGTGCCACCTCCTCCATCACCATTACCCTATCGTTTCTTACGAATGCAAAATCTTTGAATTCTATGGAGTGCCATGAATTAAGGTGGGTTTCAGTGAGAAGTATGATGTCAGGCTGTGGCTTAACAATAAATTCAAGGAGATAATCACGTCGATGTATAGCAACGATAGAGCTGACGTTGATTGATATGAGGCGAAGCCTATCCACGGGCATATGACTGGATGAAAAGTTATTGTTAGGCATTTGAAAGACCCAAACGCTGAAAAGCAAAGTTCATTTCTGAATCTTGTTTGTCGATTCTCTCCGATAAAGAATTAAGTTGCTGGTAAATTTTGAGAAGCAGCTCATTATTGCCACTTACATTAATTACATTATTTGCAGCATTTTCTGCTGGTCCTCTAGCGGCGAGTGTAAATGATACTCCGGGCTTGACGAGGTTGGAAGGTATGACACTACGATGTACTTATGTTCGCTTTGGAGCAAATACAACTTTTGCATCTTGATATCAGGAGCATCCTTGATATGATGCTGGGTGACCAAAAACACCGCGGTTAGCACAGTAAAATTTTTCTTTAGACTCCGTCTGAGCCAATTTTCATTTAGTGGGAGCATGAACGTCTTTGCATTTGACGCACCGATAATGCATGGCACAATTGGCAGCCAAGTGGCAAAATTTTTCACACCGGTAACACTGATTGACTTGTCTTTTCTGGAGGCGTTTCCACCTCACCACTCTGAAATTCAAGTACTTTTTTTGTTCAAGGGCATTTGGACCGCTCTTATTTGCAATTTGTACCAGGTAAAGTGGTAAATTCTTCCTTGTACGGTTGACCTTCTTGTCGCAAAGGCTTTGACTGAAACAAAATCAGTATCTGGTGCAGCTTCTTTGAGCATCTGAACAAGATCGACCGTATCCTCTCCGCAGTCCAAACTCTTCAACAAGAAGGTCTGATGCTTCGCACCTTTTTGGGGTATAGGTGAAGTGTAGAGCCTTCCAAGAGTTTAGTGCATCTTTGGCTGATTTGAAATCAACCAAAGATTTAGTCCTTATATGTTAGTTAATTTTTCGGCAATAACTCTTTTGATTTCGAAATTGGCTAGTTTATTTTCGGCTGCCAATAGCCGAACCATATCTTTCCCGCTTTGCCCGAACACGTTGATTGGCGGAACTTTTTCTGTCTTGTTTGAGGCTTTTTCAGAGGAACCAGCAGAACTACTGGCTGGTTTTTTCTCCTTTTTTTTGTTTTTTAAATGCTGAATAAAATTTAAGTCATTATCTTGATTAGAATTACCTTCGCTGTTTTCTTCAATTTCCATTTCTTCAGTAAATCCCTCCAGCGCTGCAAAATAGTTTTGGCTCTCGTTGGTGCCACCAGCACTTAGAACTTCTTCTGGAATTGCTTGCTTTGCACTTTTCTTCGGCTTTGTTACCTGTTGCTATTGATTTTGCAGCTGCGTCTTTTGAGCCCTCATCCCTTTCTTGAAAAGATCCTTGAGGGACTGTGTCTCCAGCCTTAGCTCATCATTTTCTTTTTGCGATTTGGCCATTTGTTGATTGTCCGCTATCATCTGCAGCTTGCACCCTCCATCTGTGGAGCTTTCTTCGTTATGTTTTCTCTTCGTGATTATCGCCAGTTTCGTATTCGTCGTTTCCCCAGGTTGCCCCAACGGTAGGAAGCCGTCGGGCTCCTCCATACCAACGGTGAAGTTTTCTTTGGTAATTCGTTTTACTTGTCCAATCGAAGTAAAAAATAATCGATAGAAATTTACTGAGTTGATTACTTTGACAATATTAGTTAACTTCGGACTAACGTTTTTTTAAAAAATTAATTAAATTTTTGAAAACTTTTGACAAGAGCGATTTAAAAGATGTCTATACGCAAAGACTACTATGGTCCATCCCCTTCATTATTCATATTGGAGCTAAAAAGAAACTGTTTGGAAGGTGAGATTACTTTTTATTGAATTTGATAAAGAAACGCAGCATTAACTATTATTAATATTATTTAGCTATTCAGCCTTGAAACAATGTAGGAATTTATATTGTCTGTTAATTAGCTAATAAACATTTAATGAAGAAAATTAAAACTTTTTTTTCTTAGTTTTTTGTCAGCAAACTCCCTAATAAGTGTCGAGAAATCTAGGTTTTCTGCTATTTCATTTTCTATGGACAGTGATGCCAAACTGGTAAATCTCGCTTGAGACAAATAAGATCGCAAGTAAGTTTTTATTAATTTTCGTCTGAAGAAACTGCGTTTGCCACTTGCAACATTCACTGGAATTGTTGACAGAATACGTAATGCTATCTAGGAATTGGGATATAATTCTGGAAGATTTTGCTTTTTAATAAAGTTTAAAGCTTCGATAGGTGTTACCTGACTGTCTTCAAGATAGAGTTGCAGACTTAAAATTTCATCACACAATAAATTTCCATCAACATCAGATTTAAAGTTAACCGTTAATTTTTCTCACAATGCAGAATAACTTCTTATTAGCTGGTGTTTATTTTGATTTTTTTTTTTTTGAATATTAAACAAGAAATTCCACATAATAGAAAAATCTTGCATCTGTTGAAATCTTTGCTTCATACATATGTGAGATGTAAGTACGGTGTCAAAAAGAGTTTTAAAAAACTCGGCTTCAAATTTTTGTTCGTGGTTATTTATTAGTTGATCAACAGCCTCTTCACCCGGTCTGCGTTTAAGTTGCATATGTATGTGGTTTGTAAACTGGTTCCGTATCAAGTTCTGATGCTAATTTACTTGCCGTTACAATAGCATGTTTGAAGCCTATTTGTCTATATGTTTCCAAATAAGAACACAATTTATCAAGCATATTGGTAAAGTCAACAAAGTTTATTTTGAATGACTGACCTGCTTTACTCACAATGTCAATTTGAAAAAGAACATCATACCATATTATCAGATAAACAATAAAGCTAGAATACCTTATCTGTCCTGCCAACATCGTCGCTTCGTGTGACGACATGGAATCGCTTTGCTTTGTAGCTTCGGCTAAGGAAACCAAAGCATCATGCATTTCACATAATTGATAACGTACGTCTTTGACGCTTACAATTCGAGCTTCCCAGTGGGTATCACATAAATTTTTCAGTGTGTATATTTTTAAGTGATCGTCTAAAATTTTTCATCTATTTGCCGATCCTGCAAAAAAATTAAACATTTTTTGTAAAACTCCGA